>CM073602.1:43507354-44136639 GCA_037074985.1 Solanum bulbocastanum
TCTGTCTACAGTCTATTAGGCCAAAGATAGAACATTTTCCTCAAAAGACCCAATTTAAGCGCCTCAGTCGCCAACGGTGAAAGTGAATCATACGGTCATGGGTGATGAGAAAATCACGGAGATGAGGAGTGGATTACCGTTCGACGAGGATGTTGCCCTCGGAGTTAGCGAATAGCACCGCCAGGAGCATTTTCTTACCCTTTTCCGATGCGATCGCTTCCTGCTCTGACCAACGAAAACGGATCTCAAAGGCCTCGTTTGTGTCCCTGAGAAAATTAGAAAAATATACTCCATTTTGTTTCTATTCATATAAGTACATAAGTGTCAAAAACGCATCTAAATTTTTTTTTATTTTATTTTTAAATTATTAAAAGTGTAAATTTTATATTTAAACTATTACTTATTAATTTGAAAAAAAATACTTCAGTAATTGTGTAATGCACTCTTTTTTTATTTTAAAAAAATTTTGACACATGACATTTTATATAGATAAAATATTAACTTTGACAAAAAGTAAATAATAAACTATTAATATTAATTAAAAATTAAAATATTACTATCTCAAAAAATAAAATTTAAATTATTTTTCTTCCCCCCACTCCACCACCTCGCCGTAACTCCCTCCCCCTTCCAAATCCCGCGTCCTCTTTTTAAATTTTATAAAATATTTTTAAAAAAATCATACTTCAACCCTCTCCCATCCCCAAAAGTTTGATAATATTTTATTATAAAAAAATAAAAATTCTATTCGATCCTATTTAATCCTTCGCTCCTAAATTTTTTTTGTGTTAGATATGTACATATATTTTTAGAATTTTCTTTCTACTTGTGTACCGAATATAACATAAATAAAAAATTTATTTTAAAAAAAAGTCTTTCTGGCGGCAAGTAATTTTTTTTTTTTGATATATATATATATATATATCTAATACAAAACGAGAAAAAAATTGGAAGCAGAAGGTTAGATGGAGTGGATAGAATTATTTTTTTAATAAAATAAAATAAAATAATATCTAAATTAGTATTTCGGGGGAGGGGAGAGTAAAAAAAATGAAATACTTTAATAAAAGAAATTTAAACAAAAAAAAGTTAAAAAAATGGGCGGTGAGAGGAAGTGATGGAGTGGGATAAGAAAAATGATTTTATTTTATAAAAAATTACTCCCTTCGTCCCAATTTATATGACTTACTTTTCTTTTTAGTCAGTCCCAAAAAAAATGACACATTTTTATATTAAATAACAATTTAACTATAAAATGTCTATTTTATCATTAATGAAATGATTTACAGCCACACAAATTCTTATCATTCATTTTGGACCACAAATTTTAAAAGTCTTCTTTTCTTTCTTAAACTCTATGCCAAATCAAACTACCTCACATAAAATTGGACAAAGGGAGTATTATTTTTTGGGATAATAATTTTTAATCTTTAATTTTAACTAATACTAATAATTTATCTAATTTTTATCAAGGTGAAATATTTTGTTTATGTGGAGTATGATGTGACAATTTTTTTAAAATAAAAGTAAGAGTGTATTACACACATATGACGAGAGTGATATAAAAGAGAGAGATATGTTTCTCAACCTAGTAAGTGATAGTTTAGATATGAAACTCACACTCTCAATAGTTTAGGTATGAAACTCAAGAAATGAGATAGTTGAGGTGTGTTTTTGACACTTATCTGTTTTCTATTCGAAAAAAATCAAATTCACCTATAAATTATACGAAGTTGTTTAAATTTTAACTTCGTCAATTGTTTGGATCCTTACGTACGAGAGACCACATACATGTTAAATATTTATGTTTTTTGTTACATTTTTTATTTGTCTTTTTACTCATTATTTTTTAGGTTTATTTTGTTAATTTTCGTATCATATTTTATTAAGTCGATCCTAACGTACGAGAGCAGAAAATCAATACCAAATTGATGTCAATAGATTGGTCCAACGCCATGGCCTAACCATTTTAACGGCTCATCCATTTGTCCTAGGTGATATAGACTAGCTATCTTTGATTTGACTAATCGGACATATTTGTTGTTAATGAATGGGGTCTTCCAACTATCAAATATGGTTTTTTTTTTTGTTTTTATTTGTTTAGACGATCAACTCTAATTCAATTTTCTATTTTACTCTTTAATTATTTTTTTTAATATTATATTATTATTTTTATTTTATTTTTATTTTTATTTTTCTATTTCATAATATAAATCATTTTCTTCTTTTTTGCAAATAATCACTCTATAATCTTTATATAATACAAAATTTTATTTTATTTTTAAATTCTTCATTTAATATAAAATTACTTTTTATTCTAAAAATATCTAAATAACATAAATTGCAATAAATATTATATATAATACATATTAAGGAACGATTCAAATAAAGGTGAAATTATTGATGAAATATAATTGCATCATAAATATTGTATTATCATTAAATTTATTTTAAATTTTACATAAATACTTAACTTTAAAGATTATTATGTTACTCTCATAAATGTTCTATTAATGTATTATGGAGTTCAAAATGAGCATTTTTTGTCCTTATTTTTATGTGTAGCTAAAAGTTGTTTAAATTAACAATTTCATCTTGTATCCAATTATTTCGTGTACTAATTTACTTCCCCTATTCCATTTTGAACTGTTGCATCAAATATTTTCATGCTCTTTAAAAAGTGTAGTTTAATAATTTATCACTATAACATAAAAGTCGATTGTTTGAATTATCATGTAAATTTGTCCATACTTCATAATGAAAAATAATTATAATCTAAATTACATATTTAAAATGACAAAAACAAATTTAAAATTAAATTAGAAAAATTGTTAATTCGGGATGGAATTAGTATACTTATCAATAATATGTTTTAGATGTTATATTACTTAGAAAATAGTTACAAATATTAGAGACTTAATTAATAATCTTGTATAATATAAATAATATTAAAATAACTTTAAAGAGACCATTTCTTTTAAAAAATAAAATAGAAAATTATTTATTTGTGGAAATAGAAACTTATTGATAATATATTTTTAAATGTTATATTGCATTAGAAAATAATTACAAATAATAAAGACTCAATTAATAATATAATAGAAATAATATTATAATAATCAAAAAGTAAAATAGAGAGGTGGAGAACTACTATTTATCTCTTTATAATTAAAGAATAGAGAGTGAAATAGAGTATGGCTGGAGACCCATTATTTATTTTATTCTCTAAATATAAAAATAGAGAGTAAAATAGAGATAGATTTGAAATGGTCTAGTGTGACTATTAGTAAAATTTTCGAGTTTGAATTTTGAATATAGAAAATGTTTTTGATCAATAAAAAAAAATTATTTTTTAATTGATTTTATGTGATGTGAATTCAAATTAATAAAGGAATATTGTAATGCAAATGAACCTCCCCCTCCCCCTCGCCCTCCCCACCCCAACCCCCACCCCCAAGCTTCATTTACAACCTTTTGATTTAGTCGGCATTCTTGTACCATAACTAATTAAGTAGGGCCGATGAATAAAGAATTTCCGCTAAATTGAATCAATCATCAGCCTTGTTCAATCACATCTAAAGTTTATTTAGGTTGAAATAATTCCGATTAAAGATGAACTAAATATTGATTAGTAGCTTAACTTGCTTAATCTAATACAATTTAATCCTTTAAAAGATATCAATGGATAATCTAAATCAAATATTTGTAAAACAAGTTTTCATAAATATAGTAAAATTAATTTAATTTTAACAAAATTTTGAATTGTAAAGTTGATATACAGTTTCCCAATCTAAATTGCAAATGTAAACATAGAGCTGAAGTTTACAAAATATGATTTCTTAAAAATATATCAGTAGGTCTTCTAATACTTTGTTGACATTAAAATAATATTAAAAATGCATGACTGAGTATATGAATAACTCTTTAAAAATATGCTTAGTCTCAAAATACCTTATTGACTGAGTGTTTGTGAAGATTCCCTTAATAATAGAGTGCTCCATTTGAAGAAATGTACGGTAAGTTAAACCTTGGCTCATTAATCGGGATCACAAGATGATCGTTATAAAATATTATTGAAATCCGTGGTTTAACATTTTCTTATAAAAGTTTCAATTAGTTTAAAACAAAACTCAATATGTGATTCAAAAAATCATAGAAAATTATTAAAACATAAAAAGAGAATTATTTAGTAAATCGTTATCCAAAAATGAACCTCAAATACTTTTGTCTAACCGATCCAATTATGGATGTGTTATATGCTACTTTGGTTAATTTTGTCAAATCGATCCGTGTCCATGAACTTAATTATCTTTCAGAAATTTAGCAAAATTCCATTTTTAAGATACGAGTGTTCAATCCGTGTGTCAAAAGTCAAATTAATTGCTTCATTTATTTATATGGTACTCTTTTATTTTTAATTACTTATTTATTTTTAAATTAATACACTTATTAAGAAAATAATTATTAACGTAGTATGTTTATCATTTTATCCCTATTAATTATGAAATAGATGAATTAAAATTTTAAAATTTTCAAGAATTTTTTTTTTAAAAAATAATTAATTAAAAATATAATAAATAATTTTTTTCTATCCGAAATAATAAAATAGAAATCACTTTCGAGCAAAGTTGACTTGTGGACGGCAAAAACGCGTACACCTTGCACTTTAGTCTAAGACACTACACGTGGCCTAGTATGTTTCCTTGATAGACTTTTTTGGATATTTTTGGACATAAAATCAATAGCTCTCTTATTAGTGGATCATTATACTAAAAATAATTATTTTATATTAGTTGTTCACTTTATTAAATTAAAAAATAGTTAATTATTTTTTTCTATATTACTCTTACAATTAATTCTTTTTTTAAGTATTCACATCTATTTATAAAATTTCTAATTCATTTAAGGAGTCAATTACTCTAATATAAAACGGAGAGAGAAAAAGGGAAATCAACAGTCTTGAATTTAGTAATCAATTTTATTTTTAAAACAGATATTTTGATCATTTATGAGTCATAAAAAGATGTTACTTGTGGTTAAAAATACAAATCCACATCCACCTAAGCAGAATCACTTAAAATACAATTATACACATAGTTGAAAGTTGTATATTTACTAATGAGCAAAAAATTCACCATCAAATTGTAAATGCAAATAAGTCTACAATAGTAGCTTGTGTCTCTGCATATTAAGACTTTGTCCAATATTTTAAAAATAGAAAAAATAATTAGTTTTTTTTTTTCAGTTTGCTTCAATATATCCTCAAATTATGGGTGTTTAAAATCTAAAATGAATATATAATTATCTATTAGGCACACAATTGACGATTAGAGAAAAACAAGCAACTTGTCAAATTGATCAAATTACAAGGAAGTCTGTGAACTGTCAGAAATCAATCTTTACATTTTCTTTCCAAAAGGCAGAATTTCCGGTTATTGGTGGTAATTTTCATGATCATCAATTGACTAAAGTTTTTCTGATTTTCAACTGCACTAGATGTGAACTGAACTTTATAAAGTGCGTACAGATTAAAATTGGAGTAGAATTTATGTGCCAAATCGAACTCTCGTTAAGAAGACAAAAGTTTAATAGCCCAACTATATGAGCTACTGAAATTCCCGTAGTGTGTATACGGATCTAAATTGGAGTAGAATATTTGCATAGAGCATAAAGATCCGATCCAGTCCTTAAATCAAGGATATACTATTAATAAAAACGATACTGCTCCCCTCGTTCTCAGAACTTTTTATATGCATTAAAAAAAATACCTTTACTCGTCCTGCAAGCAAGATTGGATCATATTCTCTCTTCTTTTCTTTCATTGACACTTCAATTTTGGCTTTGTCGGTGTAAGATTTCAGATCTTCTTTTTCTTCTTAACTTCCAGTCTTACTTTCTTGATTTTTCTGACCTCATTTTGACAAAGGTTTAATATTTTCTGGTGTATGTTTTTCTTTTTGAGTTAAATCTAGACATAGTTGATTGTTTGTGTTATAGTACAACTTTTGTGGGGTTGATGTTTTGCAGTTAAATTTATGGTTGAGGGTGTAATGTGTTTTGTTTTTTTTTAATCTTTGGATAAGCAGGTGAAAAATGGCTCAGATTCAGCTTCATGGAACTCTACATGTCACGATCTTTGAGGTCGATAATCTGCAGGGTGAGGAGGAGGGTGGGCATTTCTTTAGCAAGGTGGGTATACTTATGATCTATGTTCTTGATTGACTTGGATCGCGAGGTCAACTGCGTTCAATTTCAGTTTTTGTTTTTCCCCTGATGTTTTGCTTGAATTGAGTATGCTAGTATGGAAGATTGGATCAATTGGATCAGTTGTTCCCAAATTAGTACTATTTGTTTGAAGGGCTAACACTCATGTACCATGAAGAATGCTACTATTCTTAGCTGCTAAGTTGTAGTGAGATTTTTACACCAGTTGTGAACTTTAGTAGTTTCCTTGTGATTATGCCTATGCCTTCTCTCGGAATGTCATAAAGCCGTGATGGACTATGCAATACTTTTAGTTGGATAATGTAAATGAGTCTATGATTAGAAAAATATGATTTAGTTAATTATTGGGTTTTGACGATTTCCTGAGGCTAAATAGGCAAGTAAAAGGTAATTATTGGTTACATCCATCTCTTAAAACGGATTTTGTTGATTCTGAACTCATCTTTCAAGCATCAATTATTGTAATAGCTCTCTTGTGCTAACTAATCTCAATTATTTGCCTGTTAGACAAGTGAATCTGTTGCCTGTTAGACAAGTGAATCTGTTGTACGAGGATCGACAGTGTTATTTAAGTGGAAGCAGGGTAGAGGTGTGGGCCGATACACCCTGAGTTCAATGTTGGACTGTACAGTTCAGTATTTAGTGCACCTCATGTTTTCAGCTAAAAATATGGACTTCTGAATCTTTTCTGGAAGTCACATCAAATGATCTTTTATTGATAAATCTCTGTAATTTGCTGATCTCTGTATATGATTTGTATAAATTGCTAATAGAACATAGCCAACTTTCTGTTACATGTAGTTAGATGTTTAATAACTTCTTTAGCCTTTTTTCTTGATACAAAAATCTAATTGGAATTCTAATCCTGATTTAACTATAATAGGGTTCATAGTGAGAAAGTGATTGCCCCTTAATGAAAATTTTGATTTTGAAATCTCATATTTCAGATAAAGCAACATTTTGAGGAGACAGTTGGTATTGGAAAAGGAACTCCAAAACTTTATGCTACAATTGATTTGGAGAAGGCTAGGGTTGGGAGAACCAGAATAATTGAAAATGAACCAAAAAATCCGAGGTGGTACGAGTCTTTTCACATTTACTGTGCACATATGGCTTCAAATGTTATATTCACTATCAAAGATGACAATCCGTTTGGTGCATCCTTAATTGGAAGAGCTTATGTTCCGGTTGAAGAACTTTTGGAAGGGGAGGAGATTGATAAATGGGTTGAGATACTGGATAAAGAAATGAATCCTTTAGCAGAAGGTTCTAAAATCCACGTCAAGCTACAGTTTTTTGACGTCAGTCGAGATCCAAACTGGGGACGTGGAATTAGAAGCTCTAGATATCCTGGTGTCCCTTACACTTTCTTTTCACAGAGAGCGGGATCGCGAGTTTCCTTGTATCAAGATGCTCATGTGCCAGACAATTTTATTCCTAAAATCCCTCTCTCTGGCGGAAAGTATTATGAGCCCCACAGATGTTGGGAAGATATCTTTGATGCTATTACAAATGCAAAGCACTTGATTTACATTACTGGCTGGTCAGTATATACTGAAATAACCTTGGTGAGGGACTCGAGGAGGCAAAAACCTGGAGGAGACATCATGTTGGGGGAGCTGCTCAAGAAGAAGGCAAGTGAAGGTGTTAAAGTTCTTATGCTTGTTTGGGATGATAGGACGTCCGTGGGTTTGCTGAAGAAGGATGGTCTGATGGCCACTCATGACCAAGAAACTGAACAGTTCTTTCAAGGTACTGATGTACACTGTGTCCTCTGCCCTCGGAATCCTGATAATGGTGGAAGCTTTGTCCAAGATATACAAATCTCTACCATGTTTACCCATCACCAGAAAATCATAGTAGTGGACAGTGCACTGCCCAGCGGAGAGTCGGAAAAGAGGAGAATTCTGAGTTTTGTGGGAGGTATTGATCTTTGCGATGGGAGATATGATACACCTTTCCATTCGCTTTTTAGGACATTGGACACTGCACATCATGATGATTTCCACCAACCTAATTTCGCTGATGGCTCAATTACAAAAGGTGGACCAAGGGAGCCCTGGCATGATATTCACTCCCGGCTTGAGGGTCCAATTGCTTGGGACGTTCTGTTTAATTTTGAGCAGAGATGGAGAAAGCAGGGAGGAAAGGATATTCTTGTCAACTTTAGAGAGCTTGATGATATTATAATTCCACCATCTCCGGTGATGTACCCTGATGATCATGAAACATGGAATGTTCAGTTATTCAGATCAATTGATGGGGGGGCTGCTTTTGGGTTTCCTGACACACCCGAAGATGCAGCAAAAGCTGGTCTTGTCAGCGGGAAGGATAACATAATTGATAGAAGCATCCAAGATGCTTATATTCATGCTATTCGTCGAGCAAAAAAATTTATTTACATTGAAAATCAGTATTTTCTTGGAAGCTGTGCCGACTGGCAGTGTGATGATATCAAGGTAGAGGACATAGGTGCTTTGCATGTCATTCCAAAGGAACTTGCATTGAAGATTGTCAGTAAGATTGAAGCCGGGGAAAGGTTTACTGTTTATGTTGTGGTCCCAATGTGGCCAGAAGGAATCCCCGAAAGTGCATCAGTACAAGCAATATTAGACTGGCAGAGGAGGACAATGGAGATGATGTATAAGTACATTGTTCAAGCAATGAATGCTAAAGGTATTGAGGAAGATCCAAGGAATTATTTGACATTTTTCTGCATTGGTAACCGAGAGGTGAAGAAGAGTGGAGAATATGAACCTTCTGAGAGCCCAGAGCCTGATTCTAATTACATGCGAGCTCAGGAGGCTCGACGTTTCATGATATATGTCCATTCCAAGATGATGATTGGTAAGTACTGGTTTACAATTATAGTTCTATCTTATTATTGGCTTTCTGATAGGATGAAATCTAGAGGTCTAGATTAAGTCAGGAATTAAACTGTTTTTAAATGACTGAAGGAATCGAAGTTGGTAATACTTCAACTTTTTTTATAATTTGTTAATTTGATGAACTTTTGAGAGTTTTGAATTGAACATAAGGGAAGGACGGTTCTCTAAGGGTTGAAAATGTGTGTGCATTCCAAGTGAAAATGATCACAGGTTGCTCTCATGGCTTATGCCAGCACATTTTCGTGTGAAGTACTGCATAAAAGTTATACTAGCTCATAACTAACTTTATTTCTGAACAGTGGATGACGAGTACATCATTGTTGGATCGGCCAACATAAACCAGAGATCTATGGATGGTGCTAGAGATTCTGAAATAGCCATGGGAGCCTACCAGCCTTATCATTTGGTCACCAGTCAACCTGCTAGGGGTCAAGTTCATGGTTTCAGAATGGCATTGTGGTACGAGCACCTTGGTATGCTCGATGAGACCTTCCAACATCCAGAGAGCGAGGAATGTGTGAGGAAGGTGAATCAGATAGCTGATAAATACTGGGATATGTATTCAAGTGAGAGTCTGGAAAGAGATCTGCCTGGTCACTTGCTCCGCTACCCTATTGGAGTGGCTAGCGAAGGGGATATCACGGAGCTACCAGGCCATGAATTTTTCCCAGATACCAAGGCCCGGGTTCTTGGTACTAAATCTGACTACCTTCCTCCTAACCTCACTACATAAGTGGATAATTCTCATGTTTACTTGTTATGCGAAGAGGTAACAAACTCGTGTGTTAGTTGAAGGGTGCAGTTTGTTGTGGAATAACACATGATAGTAGTTGTTTTTTTCAGATTTCTGTTTTTTTTTTCTTTTGTTGGATAGTGCACTTGAGTTTGTATGAGATGCTTTGTTGACTGTAAGTTTTTGTTGCAGTTTGTTCTTTACATTTTACATGTGAGTTTTGCGAGGGTTGCAATCTCTCTGGAAAATTAGCCTTGTAATACTTTCCTTTTGAGTCTTTATATACCAACTTCATCTTTGTTATGCATTTTAACCAAACATATCGCTTTCCCACACGAGTTATGTACAAGACGTGTGGCATGATCTAGATCTACCGTTTGTTTGATTTGGTATTTAGGGTCGGCTTGGATGAACATATAACGTATGATTTATTTTGTTTGATTTGGTATTTAGGGTCGGCTTGGATGAACATATAACGTATGATTTATAAGCATAGCCTGCATAGATCATGAGTTAGGATTACTAAAAAGTTTGTGTGGATTGATTTTTGGCTTACGACTTACTCTTTATGTTCACTTTTGCTAGTTACATTTGAACCTTGACACACTCATAAAGAAATAGTGATATGGGGAAATAAGTAATTAATTTTTAATGAGTGTGGTAAATTAGAAATCTAATTTATGTTCTTAACTTATTTTTGCTTTAAAATAAATGCTTATAAGTATTTTTCTTTTAATTTTACCTACAAACTATAAAATTGCTAAAGGCTATTTTAGCTTAAAAACACCTAAAATAAATCAATTCAAATAAACACTAATATAAAACTTTGACTTAATAGTAAAAACAATTAAAATAGGAAAAATCCTTTTGGCCAAAAAATTTGACCAGAATTTGGCTAGAATGGTAAAATAACGTATTTCACACTATGTTATTTTACCTTTTTGAACATATTTACCATTTTAACTTTAATACATTTCAATTAAGAAAATAGAAAAAAGATCAATTTATTTTAAAATAAAAAGGATATTATAGACTTCTTAAATTTCTGGCCAAATTTTCTCTAAATGGCCAAAAAATTTGACCAGAATTCTGCTAGAAATTTAAAAAGTCTATACTATCCTTTTTATTTAAAAATAAACTGATCTTTTTTCATTTTTTAATTAAAAATGTATTGAAGTTAAAAGTATAAATATTTCCAAGAAAAATAAAATAACAATGTGAAATATTTTATTTTACCATTCTGGCCAAAATAATTTTTTCAATAAATAAATCATCCAAACATGCACTTTATGGCTTTATTTTTCAATCGACATGAATAAAGAGTTGGTCGAAGTGGGAATTTGGAATTGAGTTATTGGGATGTGAACAAATGGTTACCTTATTGTTATTGGATGTCACAACTATCATTTATTATTATTGCTACGAAATAATACTCACTTTGGTTTATCCTTAGAGGACTTTTGGTCAAGGATTCCCCTTCTAGAATGCTTAATGCAATCAATCATGACATCTTCACTAACCTACTACTCCCTTCTAAATTGATTGATTGATACTATTTGACTACATCCAGAGTTTACAAAAGGATCCAAGGTTCTATGCATGCGCAAGAAACATAATTCGATTTCATATCGCAATGAATCATGTCAAGGGGTCGGTTGGTACTGGTTTGAAGATGAGTTGTGCATGAATCAAATTTTGCATAAGAGTATTAGTTTGATAGTTGATTCGGAGATAAGTTATTTATGTATAAAATAAATTTTTTATAATGTTTGATTTGTAATTTTGAAATTCGCATAATCAATATAAGTCAATAGGAAATTTATGTATTCCCTACTGTATATAGAATAAAAGGTGAAATATTAACTAATATATAAATAATTAAATTTTACATAATTATTTTTTGAATAAAATAATTAGCTAATTCTTATATTATTAACATTTACATAATTATAATCAACTATCAAACGATAAATCTTTTTGAATAAAACAACAAAAAGTCCAAGCCATTAGACATGGTCCACATGGATAGGGTACTATATGGATATTGGATGTTAACCTTTCACTTTTTATAGATGAGAATAAATAAAATCCTTTTCTACTTATAGTGTATGGTTCTCTACAATTTTTTTAAAAAAATTAATATATATTGCCTTTTTTTATTCCAAGTGGCAACCCTTAAGGGCTTTCAACAATGAATAGAAGTTTTATTAATAAAAATCAACAAAAAGACCTAGATAAAAGAACAAATTAAAAAACCCTTTCATTGCGCAATATTTATATTGATACAAAAGGAGTAAATATTAAATTATTTCTTAATTTTTTTAGATTGAACAAGGAAACATAAATATCATTTTTAATATAATGACTAAGTAAAATAAATTATCAATTTATCACAATATATTTTTTAAAGAGTGAAACAAGTTCATCTAAGTACCCCATTAGTATCGTAGTCGTTGTCCAACTTTACACAATTCAAACTTTGACCATCCAACTACTTTCACGGATACAGTTTTAACTTATGCTATCATGTGAAAAAATTAACTCTTACTGTTTTTACTGTGAGAGCTCAATATTGAGTAAATTAAGAATTTAAATTATAGATAAATAATGTATATTAAAACTTAATTTAACCTCTAAAATTAGTTCGAATGTAACTCAAAGTTATATAATGACAAAATTTTGACCGATTACCGATGTGGACTTCAACGTCAATATATTTATTAAAAAGATTTGATTTGACTGACTAAAAATCTCATACTAGGTATTTATTGTAGTGTCTATATATATATATATGAATAAAAAAAAAGTAGCCAAACATATCCAGATTCCCCATACGGTCTCTCTGACGGCAACAAGTATGAATTGCTATACAAATTAATCATCAATTCTATATACTACCATTCTTCTTTTGTGTTTCTTCTTATCAATCTCATCAATTCAAATCTGCTAAATATTAATTGCTCATTTGATTTGAATTCAAGTTATGATGAAATTAGTTATGATGAGATTAATTATGATGGAATAAGTTATGCTAAGATTATTTTTTATTAAGCGTTTGATTTGTTGTATTCAAAATAATAAATTTTAAGAACAATATATAAGTTTACAAAAATACCCTTCATGAATGTGAAAAGTAATGTCTTAAAAGTATTTAAAGGGACATTTTTGTCATTTAGTCATTTTATCCTGGGATAAGTTATCCCGGGATTACTATACCACCCATAGCAAGGGATAACTTATCCCGGTACTAATTATTAGTACCGGGATAAGTTATCCCGGCCTTGCCAACCAAACAACAAATTGAGTGGCACTATAATTTAATTTCCAAATTATTTTACCCCATCCTTCATACCAAACGACCCCTGATTATTATGTCTTGTTTGATGGGCTCACAAGGCGTTGTGTTGGCAACAGCGGTGGGCGGGCACTATTGTTGTGTTTGATCTTCTTCGCCAAAAGTATTTATCAATTGCAGAGCTTGAACTAACCAACAATAATCAAAAATCTCCACGCCAAAGCCCTATTCTCAAGTCTTGCTTATCTTCAGGTACCCCTTTAATTTCTCCTACCTTCTTCGAAAATTAGCTACTCACTTTTTGTTTTAATTTGTTTGGTAAAGAATATTGGGGAGGGGATTATAAGATTGACAATGAAATTGAGTAGACAATCAATTAAGCTATTAAGACTCAAATCCTCTAGGTTAATTTAATTAATTTTAAAATTGGAATTATTAGGGTTGTTTTTCATATTTAGCATTTCTTTTAATGAAGTTTTTGGCCAAAAAACATCTTTTATCAATACCCAAATAGTTTTAAAATAATTAAATGAGTAATAGTGAAAAATTTACTTTAATTTGTATCCTTTCGTAAACGATATGTTATACTCAACAACTCACTAAATATGGAAGTATAAGTTTAGCAAAGTCTTGTCATGTCAATTTGATGATTGGTCAAGATTTACGTTGTTTGGATCTAAAAAAAATAAATAAATATCACATAGGGGTTTTATATCTGGTTAAAATAATTTTTTATGTATACATTAGATGTTAAACTGTTTTCGACTATTTCGTTTGTCTATTTTTATATATTTTTAACCTTTTTATTAAAAATTTTAGCTCTGCTTGTTCGAATGTGGCAGGTTTCATGTTACAGGTGAAAAGAACATGAATTCGAGGAGGAAGAAGAAAAGGGTTCATTTTGCAGCAGATGTGAAAGATTCTAATAGTAATGGCGAGGAGTACAGAAGAGGGCGTAGAAATACAAGAAATTTTAGAACCCTCCAAATTTGGTTGTAAATCGTGATGTATGAAAAGTACTTTGAATATTTTGTATGTCTAGATTCAATTGTTTTCTAAATTTAACTTCTTTCTTACGTAACTAAAAAAATAGAAAAATAAAAATATTCTGATAATTAGAAATTTGCATAACTAATTTTTATTTTATTATTAATATTTGTCTGACTCTAACCAATAACTAAATGACATACTTCTCCGATTTAATTTGTTTATCATATTTTGATTTGTAATACATAATTTTAAATAGTAAATAAAACTTTTGAATTTTGTGGTCTTAAATAAAGATATGCCAATTATATGAAAATGTACTTTAATGTTGCGATCTTAAATACATCGTGTGCAAAATTGAAATTAAAGCTTTTGAAACGAACTAAAAATAAGCCAAATATGACAAACATATTGAAATGGAATTTTTTAATTTATTTTTATATAAAAGTATGTGCTATTAGAAACAAAATGAGAATATAAAAATTAAATTTTCAAAACAAAGAAAACTGTCTATGTGAATGTTCACCTTTTCAATTTTTATATATGGGAATATAATCCTTTTCAACGCATATATATTGCCTTTTTTATTCCAGCCGTAACTCAGCGCTTCCCAACAAGGCAACAATAGATTTAAGTTTTATTTTAGCAATAAAAATCAATAAAAGACCTAAGATAACGAATTAATTTTAAAAACCTTTCATTAGATTTTTTGCTAAAGAAGCATTTATTTTTGAAACAAAAAGAGTAAATGATAGAATTATTTTGAGATGAAATATTAACTTGTAACGTAAGTAGCGAGAACTTTAGTCTCTTTAATTTGAGTCCAGAATAAAACAATGATTGGAAAAAGAATAAGTAATTGAAATGATATTTAAAAAAAAAAAAAAAAAAGTTCACAAAAATTAGGTATAGCGTATTATTTTAGTGAGCGATATAGGTTTCATAAACGAATTAGGCTTAACAACTATTATGGTCAATAAACTTATACAACCAATTATTTAGTTAATGTTAATTTATTTTGAATATTTTTTTTTAAAACAAATTTACCACTAGACAGTGTCTAGCGGTTTTTTATTAAACATAAAATATACCAATAGGGACAAGTACAAGCAAGGGGGGCTAGACCTTACCTTACTAATCCTAATGAAGTACCTAACTTATACTACCTAACAAGCATGAAGAAAATAAGAGTTGAAGATAACTAAGTATTTTCTGATCATCACAGAGTTTGTAATACACTTCATGATGATATTACAAATGAGGATGCTTAAATAATGTAAAAATATGTCAATCAAGAAGAAAGTTGAGTTATCAGCCTTAAACTTTCTTTTACTAAAGCATGAATTAAAAAAAATTGATTACCGATCAAAAGTAATTTACTTGAAGTATATTTGAATATGATATATGGTAAATGTGAATTAGTCGAAAAAATTATTGATTAGTTAACCGTTACTTAGTTTAATTAGGATTGACGATTAACCAACAAAAAACTTCAAACTTACCAAGAAAAAAGTTATGAATCATTTGATAACCAATGTCAAACTTCCAACTTACCCAAAAAAGGGTATGAATTAATCACACTAAAATTTAGGGCTTAAATGGATCTTTCAGACCTAAAATATTATTAAAAAAAACTCACGTATTAATAAACTTAGGGTTTAGATCTTGAAAATATGCGTACTAATAAAATTAGAATTTAGATCTTAAAAAATATAAGTTCTAAAAAATTAAGGTTTAACTCTTGTAACTTTAAAATAATATACGTACCAATAGAATTATGAAAAAATGTAACTTAAAAATTAGAATTTGTGACATATAACTTTCCATACCTAAAATTAACACCAACAAAATAAACTTGAAAAATTGTATGTATTATAGAATCAAGATTTTAGATTTTGGAAAAAAATGTATCTTTTAAAAAATTAGAATTTAGGTATTCTAACTTCAAGAGCTCCCAAATATGAGATTTTTCGGCGTGAATAAGGATTTAATCACTTTTTCTTTTTTCATCCATCATTTAGGTTCTGGACTCCTCCAATTCTTCACCTTTTCAAGAGCCTGTTTGACATTGCTGCTAGAAACAATTTATTTTTAGAAACACTTTTTTAAAATGACTTTTAAGAAAAATGATTTTTAAAAATAATAAATTTGTGTTTGGTTAATTCATTTGAAAAGTGCTTTTTATAAGCAAATTGTGTTTGACTGATCTTTTTTAAAAAGTGATTTTGAGAGTCAAATTACATAAAATGACAACTATCAATATACTTCTAATATTAAAATTATTTTACAGAGAGAAACTATTTTAAATATCTATTATAAAAAGTTAATTAAACTTATTTTTATTAAATTAAATGTACATGTTAAACTTCCAATTAATATTATACCTTTTTTTTTTTTTGGGGGGGGGGGGGGGGGCGGCTAGAATCTTTAATTGTAATTTTCCTTTTCTGCTTTCTTATCTTGTAAAAATATTGTTGTTACCATTTCACTAATTCTGCAAAATAATATGTAAAATAATGTATAATATATAAACGAAAATAAATTATAAAATTTATTATATATAAAAATATAAAATAAATTTCTCAAATGAATTTTAACCAAACTTATGAAATATGCTTATTAATTAAGAAGAAATATATTAGTAAATATGTATATATAAAAAGAATATTTTAGTCTTGAGAAAAATAATTTTTAGTTTATACTTCTGTTGTTTTTTAAAAATAGAATTTTTTATCTTCTTTTCAACCGTAGAAAAACTATTTCTACCTCTATTTAAAAACAATATTACTAATTTGTCAAACACTTAAATTTTTAACAAAAATATATATTTTTCAAAATAAATATTTTTAACCCTCACAACAGCAATGTGAAACCGGATCTAATTCCCTTAACTATGTATGGGCACATCAACACATTAAACACACAAATTGGCCTTCTTGTTGTGGGAAGTGTGTAACTCACTGCCCAACTTTACGCAACTCATACTTACGTGCGGTGCACTATTGAAACCTAAACCTCTTGACCAAACCCAAAATCATTTCCACTAATTTTAGAGAGTACATATTTAAAATTTATTTATATTTATCATAACATAAATTACTAATTGATAAAAAAAATGAAATTTAAATCTAATCATTCAACTTCAAAAAGTAAGAATATCCAAAATCATATGTCGACTTAGAGTCTCCGTTCATTTTTACTTGTCATTGTTTGACTTGACACACTTTTAAAAAATAATTATTGATATAGGTATTTTATCAAATTTTCCCTATTAAATGATGTTTAATATTATGTCTTAAAAATGATTTAGAGAATAATTATTTAATGCTTAAGGGTAAAACACGGAAAAAAATAATTGTCTGTTCTTGAAATGTCAAAAAAGACAAATAAAAATGAAAATCTATTTTAAGAATAAGTGATAAGTAAAGGTAAACTGAGGTAATAACTTTTAACTTTTGACTTTTTTTTATTGTTTTAACTTAAAATTAAATGGTTATAAGTATTTTTAATTTAAAAGGAAAAGTTTCACCTATGACGATGTGGAATTCAACGTCAATATTTATGATTAACAAACTATAATTGACTGAACAAAAATTCATACTAGCTACATTTAATTTTTTGTTTGTACATTTATTATTTACTCCATATATATAGAGTATCCAATAATATCCAGATTCCAACCTGCTCTATCCATCAACTTCTCTCTGACGGCTCACTGCAGCAACAAGTATCAATTGCAAGCCGGCTATGTCCTATTCGATGGGCTCACAAGCCCTTTTTTTGGCAACAGCTGTAGCCGTTTCAGCCGGCATTATCGTTCTCTTTGATCTTCTTCAGGAAAATTATTTTACAAATGCAGAGCTTGAAGTTACCAAGAATGATCGAAATTCTCCACACAAAAAGACTTTTCTCAAGTCTTGCTTATCTTCAGGTATATAAATACCATTTTTATTTCTCCAAACTTCTTGGAAAATTAGGTACTACCTGATTTTTTTTAAAAAAAATTGGGGCCGTAGGGGATAGGGTTACACATGGAAATTGAATATTCATTGATAAAGTAAAAGTTCATATAGTCAAACATGAACTATCAAATTCACCTTTTTTGTTTGTTTGTAAAATTGGGGGTAGGGATGGGATTACAGATGGAGAATCGAATCCTTACTATCTAAGTTATTAATATGATTGGTCAAAGTTCATATAGTTTGAATGTGAAAAAACGAAAAGTCTGCATATATAAGGGCATTTATAAATAGCATCCTTATTTGAATGTGACAGGTGAAAAGAAGATGAATTCGAAGAAGAAAAGGGTTCATTTTGCTGCGGACGTGAGAGATTCAGGCAAAAATGGCGAGGAGTACAGAAGACAATATAGAAAATCTTGTGGGAAGAAGATTTTGGATATGCCAGCAAATCCTACAGCTTTGTACAGTAGTGGAATTCTCAAAGAGAGTGTGCATCGCATGGAATTCTCTTATTGATAAAGTATAAAAGAAAGAAAAAACAAAGAGCAATTAAGAGAAGAATTTTTAGGTTGTACCCAATTTGGTAGTAAATCGTGATGAATGAACATTACATTAGAGTGTTTTGTATATTCAGATACGATTGTTCCTAAAATTAAGTTCTTCCTTATGTTTTTTTGTGGTGGTACAAGGATAATTTAATTTCTTCGTATGATCTTAAATGATCTTTATTTCTTGAGCTAGATTTTTTGATTGAGATATACGTGAAATCTATTTCTTTGTCGATACAAATACCTTTTTCGTTTGATTTGAATAGAAGTTATACTGTGATAAGTTATGCTGAAATTAGTTATTCTGACATTATTTCTTATTGATTGTTTGGTTTGTTGTACTAAAAATTATAACCACTGCATACTTTCTAAAAATAAGTGGTTTGATTACAAAAAGTACCCTCTTATTTAGCTTTATATATATATATATATATATAGTTTTAGTTATCCATTCTTAAAAACAAAACATCCACCTTATTAAGCTTAATTATTTTTATGTACAAATTCCCATAGAGTCCTATTGTTAATTTGGCTTTAAAACTCATTCAAAATACTAGTAGGAAACATTGGAAGAACGCAAAACACTAGAACTATGTCTGAGACGTGGATGACTATAGATATAATAATAAAAATAAATGAAAGCAAAGAGCACAAAATCATGAAGCAATTGATAAGGAAGTGTGAGTTTTTTTTTTTTTCAAAACTAAGCAAGAATTTCAAAAGATTGTGCTATTTACATGGGGAATGTACTTGGTTAATGTGAAAAGTGATAATCAAAGGGTTTGTTGGGTAGTTTTGTCATCTAATAAGTTTAGTCCATGCCAAATTATGATGGAATTATTATACCATTCATTTGGAGGAATAACTTATCCTGATACTATTGCCACTAAATAACTATTCCAAGACTATTTGTATTTATCCTTTCCACAAAACAAAGTATTATATTTCTATACCTTTTTATTCTTTTCATTGAAAAGATATTAAAACATCTATTGACTAAAAAATATTGCTTTGTTGAATTTGTGGTTTTTAAATCATAAGGTTTCATGTTTTTTTATAGTGCATGAATTGTGGTAATCAATGATTTCAAATTTGAAGGTTAATTATATTATGATAATTTTACCTAAGGCAGATTATTTTATTTTTGGAAACATAGTGAAAAAGGCTGGCAAATAAATCACTTTTACTGATACACATGAAATTTTCACCTCATACGATTTCTATGATACTGAAACAATTGTAAGATATAGACAAAATCTAGTATTATCATCTCAACTCTCACGTGTGTTATATAATAATAATAATAATAAGGAAATTTTATACCAAAATATTATACACGAAAGGAAGTTGACAACTCTAGCCCTAGTCTAACATGTTCGTCCTAATTTCTCATTCAAGGAAAGTCACCTCATAAAATAAATTTTATTAGCTACTCAGATAAAATGTAAGAAAACAAACATTGAATTTTAAATAGTAAGAAATGAACGGATTGAATTATAACCTAATTTTTTAATTAATTTCCATCTAGCAAGCTTCATACCAATTGATATTTAAGTGATGAACTACTTACTTATTAACTAAATCTATTTTTAACATTTTCAAATTTAATACAACCGATCATTTGACACCTCTAATAAAGACATATATAAATACTCGAAACACAACCTAAAGACACCACTAGTGATAATTTTATAAGTATAGTCATCATTTACAACAACTTAAAAATATAGTCTTAATTTTAAGGGGTCGTTTGGTGTGAAGGATAGGGTAAAATAATCCTGGGATTAAATTATAGTGCCACTTAATTTGTTGTTTGGTTGGCAAGGCCGGGATAACTTATCCCGATACTAATAATTAATACCGGGATAAGTTATCCCTTCCTATGGGTGGTATAGTAATCCCAGGATAACTTATCCCGGGATAAAATGACTAAATGACAAAAATGTCCTTTTAAACACTTTTTAGACATTACTTATCACATCCATAAAGGATATTTTTGTAAATTTATATGTTGTTCTTGAGATTTATTATTTTGAATACAACAAACCAAACACTCAATAAAAAATAATCTTAACATAACTTATCCCATCATAACTAATTTCATCATAACTTATCCCATCATAACTTGAATTCAAACCAAACGAGCACTAAAAGAATAATTGAGAATTATAAATCTACTTTGAGCTGTCCTAGCTGATTGGGCTTGGGGCATTAGTCTGTCAGCCTTAGAGTTAAATCGTGTGACCCAATTGAATGTATGGGCCCGAGGAATTAACACAGATAGACAAGTGTTACATACAATTGGCAACATATAGCCCAATATTAATTAGCAATAAATAAACAAATAAAAAATGAAAAAATTACAGAAATTCCACCTTTTAGTTTACTTATTACCATTATTCCCTATAAGTTTTACAAATCTCCAAAATTCCTCATTTTCGCTCATCAGATTAGTGTATCTCGCGCATCAAATTAGTGTATCCTGTATAAAATGTACATCAGATTAGTGTATCATGTATAAAATATAATGTATCTTACTTAACGATTAATGTATCTCATGCATTAGATTAATGTATCAGCGCTTATATTATTATATCCATTTGAGGGATTTCTGTAATTATAAACTTTTAAGGGATATATTGTAATTTTGCCTTAAAAGTGTGTGATTTCTGTAATTTGCCCATAAAAAATTGGCACATATTAGCCTAAAAGTAATATATCAACATTTTTTAATTTATTATTTTTTAAATAATAAAAGATATTTAATATCATCTCTCTTCTAACTTCCAATCATTACTCCTTAAAACTAGCAAAGATTATTTAGAATTATCTCTCTCCTTTCAAATTAGTACGTAATTTTTAAAATAATAAAAGAAAATTAATTCATCTCTCTTCTAACTTCCAACTATTTCTCCTTAAAACTAGCAAAAGATTATTCAAAACTCTCTCCTTTCAAATTATTTCGTATTTTTAAAAATAATAAAATAAAATTAATACCATATCTATATTATCTTCCAACCATTTCCACTTAAAACTTGCAAAATACTGTATAGAATTATATCTTTTCTTAAAATTAACAAATAATATTTTGATTATGATTATTTTCATTTCAAAGGTATTCGTATGAGTTCATTACCTGCCAATTATTTTGCCTTTGAAGTCAATCCATATTCACTTAACAAATTTGTATACATTTGTTTGCATTGGTATTCATTAATCCATATCCATCTAATAGATTGGCATACATTTGTTCGTATTCATAATAAATTGGTATACATATATTTATTTGCATTAATATCTTTTAAATTTTACATAGGCATACATTTGTATTGGATACATTCTTCCATATTCATTTATAAATTGGTATACATTTGTTTGCATTAATATCTTTCTAATTTTACATTTGTAGTGGATATATTTGTTCGTATTCATAATAAATTGGTATACATTCATTTGCATTAATATCTTTCAAATTTACATTGGTATACATTTGTATTGGATACATTCGTCCATATTCATTTATAAATTGGTATACATAAAAAAACTTGCATCCAACGACAAGATAAAGAATGTAGAAAATCTCAACTTTTTTTAAAATAACCCAGACAATCAATATAAAAAAAATTGGTATGATTTGAGTCACTTATTGTGAAGAGTTACTATTATGATTGTTCTTTAATAATTTTTTAGACAAGAAGATAGAAATTTTAAACTTGAAAGAGTGAGAAAAAAAAAAAGGGAAGACAGAGAGAGTTGAAAAATACGTAATTTTTTGTTGTTGACAAATTATAAGGAGACAGATTAAAGGAACAATAAAAGTAGCGTGCTAATTGCTAGATAGAGAGAGAAATCTGAAAAAAATCAATTTTTTTAAAAAAGAATGTAGCTATTTAATGCCAAATAAATATTTAAAAAGTCTTTTTTTGCTAAAAAATTTAAAGTAGGCTGCCTATAAAGTCTATAAGTTGTCATGTTATACCATTTTTTCCTACTTGATTGCTAAAAGTGGAGTGGACTGTATGAGGCTAGTTTCACAGAAAAATGAACAACTCCTTCTTAGCATTGGAATGATAACGAATTGGTGCCTTTCAGATAGAGTTGTGTATCGATCGATTTGATTCGATTTTGAAGTTTGTCGGTTTAACTTATCAGTTGTAAATATGCTATATTGTTAAGATATCAACTTACCAATTATCGGATTTATTGTCTATTGATCATTATCGATTCAGTTATATGTTTAGTCTTTAATTTTTCGCACATAAAAAATCATTGAAAATCAGTTTAGAAAAAAGTGATAAACCAAATGAACCATGCAAATGAGTTGAAAGATTGCATCTTACAAAAGAAAATACCAACACATTGTAAAATAATCGAGAGTTTCAGATTGTCAAAAAATGAACATATGATACAATATCATAAGTCAACGACTCTACATACCGACTAGTATAAATATAATTTATTAATTTACTATTATATTATAGTTTTAACTGTTCAGAAAAAACCTTATAACTTTAAGAATTGATAACCCAATATAAAACATAATCAAAACTATGATCAAATTGCTAAATCAATAATCAATTAAAGGTAAATAATTTTTTTTGTTTTGAATTATTGATTTCTGTTCTGTTTTGAATAACCCTATTTTTAAATCCAATAATGCCTGAAAGACTCCTCCAACTAAACCACTTTTTTTGAAAAGTAAAAAAATGGAAAAGGATAAGAAGCACCCTCTCCTTTTGTCTATTAGATAAATTTGTATTTAATTAATACTATAAGATCAAATATAGATTTGTCTTTATCAAAATAATTCATCATTTGGATGGAATTCGTCACAATTGGAAGATATAAATATTTAGAGAATTTTTTTAATGAAAATTATAGAGAAAGAAAAGAGGAATAACCATGAATGTGAGAAAAAAATGACAGAATAAGAGAGAAATATACAGAGTGGGGAGGAAAAAAACGTTGTGGTGTAAAAATATTGTTACATTTTGGACTTTTCTATTACTATAGATGGTAATATTTTTTTCTAAATATAGCATAGCTAGGTGATTTTTTTATGAACTAACTTACGTAAATCTCCTAAATTTTATTGGAGCAGTTTAATTAAGAACAAATTATTTCATTATATATGGGAATAAATTTAAGGACTATTAATATTTTCAATCAAACTTAGAATAAAATATAATTGAGATAAAATTATCCTATATTTTATCCTAAAATTATTACACGATAAAATTATCCTATATTTTATCCTAAAATTATTACACCTTATATCTCGTACCAATCATTACCAGCGATTTTAAAAAAGAAATCAACATGGGGCCCAAAAATAAAATGTTAATCCATGCTGATCATGTATAAATACGATAGCAGCAGAATAAAATTGCCATCTAACCATTAATTGAAAGGAAATTTCACCGTGCCCGCTCGGGATCCATTTTCTGGAAGGTTTTTCCCCGGAGAGAGATTGCTCCGACTTTCTCTCTCTCTCTCTCTCTCAATCTTAAGGTATTTCATCTCTTTGCCTTAAATTTCCCCTGCGATTCGTGTAAGAATTTGATACATTTTGATGTTTTTTTTAATAGCAGGCCCTGTGAATTTTTTATTTTCGTCTGTTCGTTGTTTATAGTGGCAGCATTGTTTCTAATCGGATCTATTTCAGCTTGGTTCATCCAATTCATCGCAATCGCATGCATGGGGTAATGTATTTTTGGTCTCTATCATTGCTTAATTTTTTTTTTTTCTGGTTTATTCAATTAGGTTTTTTTTTTGGTTAGGCGTTTGAGTAGACATGGTTCCTGAGGAAAGGATATAGAATTTTTAACTATGAGTAAATGACAATCATCTGAATTGGGCTTCAATATAAATGGATAGAGAGTATTTATATAGTTAGCCCAACTAGTTTAGGGTTGAGATGTTCTTGATTGAAATTATAACTTTGAATAGTGATGGCCTTGAGGACCAGGCTTGCTTTTGTTATGAGTGAGTTAGAATTATTCTTTTTTGACTTCTAATTATATTTTCAAATACCCTGAAAGCAGCAAAGAAAGCCCGGCACACTTATTATATCTACTAACGCTTCATCCTAACCAACTATACCTGATATAAAGCTGTTCTATAAAAGCTCAAGACAAGAAGAAAGCCAGAAAAGGATAGGATTGCTTAAGGAAAGGAGTAAGTTTTAGTTTTTACTCAATGGTTGTTGAACTTGAGGTTGGTAATAAACTGATGCTGCTCAGTTTTCTAGCATAGCGGAGTGAGATATATTGAAGGAAGGAGAATAAACTTAACCGTTAACCACAAACGGGGTCCTTTAGGCAGCCGATTGCCCGTTTGCTTCCACTGACTTACATTGTGAAAGCCCATCAATGAAATAATGAAATGAATCAATGACTGGGGAAGTACCGAATTTTCCCAAAAATTTGTAATCCAGAAATGATGTGTTTTTATAACTTTTAGGTTTTCAATTCTTTTATTTCTTTATGAAGTAATTGTGAATAATGGTGGACCAAAAGATGGTAATTGAGGGATGCAGAATAACATTTTATTCATATAATTTTGATATTTTTTGAAAAACTTGAAACGGAATTAGTGGCTAAGCTAATAATTAGCTCAAAGTGTGTGTAAGAGCTAAATGTCGCGGGAAAGTTTGTCAGCTTAAGTTAGCATTTTCTTTTCCTAATTTAATTTCTTATCTCCTGTTATTTCATTTTCAGCACACTTCATGTGGACGTAGCAGGTAGTATAAGAGCTCAATCAAACACTTGTATTGCACCATGATAAATGATAATACAATCTGCTAGTTTTCTCCGTAAACTTCTCCTCATCTATACTCTTTTCTCTTATTCTTCTCTTCTCTGTTCTTCAATACCAATAATTTGGTATTAGAACCATTATTAACATGTTTTTAAATGCAAAAATGTAGTTCACTTGTCTCTGAGGATTTAGTCTAGGAGTTTACAGTAGTTAAAACAATTACTTTCCTCAAAATGTAGGTCTCAAAGTTATTTACATCAAAAGGTAATCAAACGTAAATCTTGATGCTATTTGCTTAAATCTAGTCTATTCAATGACAGAAGAATGTTTACTAGTAATTGGTGTTACACTGACCTAGTCATCACATAGTCCAAAATCCCAATCTGTCCATTCGTATGTGCTCCATAAGTCTGTAACTTATTAAAGCAATAACCAAATGAACTATATGTAGTAGTATAGCCTCTAAACCTCATTAAGAAAGAGGTCGATATTGTTTTGGTGATCTCTGGAAGAGTCGATCCTAATGAGGTGGAAATGTTATATCCTGCCTGCCCCATAGCCATTTATCCTTTCCGTTGTTTACACGCCATGGAAATTATTTTTGAATTTTCTGACTAGAAGACGTCTCTTTTACGTATATGCATCCTAATTGATTCTTACAGAGCAAATGTCATTTGTAACAGTGCAGTGGTTGTCTGGGGTCCGTTAGTAAAATTAAATTAATTTCTTCAGTTCATGAGCCTCTGAATGAGAAGAAACATCTAGATCATTTAGTACATAAAGCTAAACTGTCGGCGGATTTTTGGACAACCAGTACGTGTGACATGGACAACTACAGTGCAGCTCAATCACAAGGAAGCATCTCGTCAATTAGTACATTTACTCAGACACCCGATGCTCATGGCGCTGCAAATACAAACAACCTTTCTGAATTTGTAAATCATGGTAGGTATTGGATCTTCTCTTGCTCACAACTTAATATCATTCCGTGCCTTTTTTGTTATCTTGGTTGTTAGATGAACCACGATGTTTTCATTGAAAACTCTTTATTCAACATCACTAGTATAAGAGATCTCAGTTGTCAAATGAGAACTTTCGACAGCTAAAGCAGTACTCAAGCTTCAGCAATAAATTTCTTTCTTTCCTTTGTTCCCCGGTGCCTCTCTTTATCTTTTTTGGTGCGTTAGACCTCTGGTTTGCCATGGATCATATCTGTCATTATTCTTCTAGAAATGTTCCCTACAATGCCTCTAGTGTTTTATGGTAGTCTTCAACACAAATAAGACCTGACGAGCAAATATGTGGCAAGAAATCTGCTGCATTTGGTAAATCTTGTGGGTACTTTTTTTTTTTTTTTTTGATAAAGTAGTGGTTACTTGTTATTAAATATCAGTAATTTTTTAAATTTTTTTTCAAATACCAGTTCTTGAGAATTTGGATGTTCCAGATAGTTCCTGCTAATCCCCTTGGCCCTCGGAGATTTTTTAGAAGTTTGTGAACTTGCTCATTGTGTCTGTGTAAAAAGGTCCTAAGAGTAAGATTGATCAGCCAATAGGTTTTTGAAAAAATATATTTCTATGAGTTAACTTATGCAGCTAGTTCTTTTTATCAGGATTTATTCGCTGGAACCAAATCAGACAGCAGTGGGTCGGACGTAAAAGTCCCGAGAAGCAACCAAAACAGCTTCTTGAACCCAAATTAAGGTTAGATGTTATAATTTTTATCGAACTATCTGATAATTCAAGAAGCCCACACTGTCTTACTATAATTTGACTACAAATGATGCAGTATTTCAAGTTTTAGGTTCTCATTAACTGAGGCATGATCTGTTTTCAATTTGTCCTAAATTTTAATTTTTTGATTAAAAATGAAGAAATTAACCAGTTATCATGCTAAGCTGAAACTTATTTGGGTTGGGTTGGGTTGGGGGGAAGGTGCTTGAGGCCTGATTTGGAAGTAGATATGTTACTGGATTTGGTGCATTTCTTTTGGCATGTATTACTGTCTAGGTATTTGAGTGTCTGAATTCTGATCATAAAATGTAGCATTCTAGAGCTCTGGCATGGCAACTGTACAACATTTCACTACATCTTCTCTCTTCAACAAACTAGATCCAAATAAAAGAGTCGAAACTACTTCTGATAGAATTGATTTTTATTTGGCAAGTTGGAATACCAAAGGAGTATATTCAGCAGTGTATTAGTTGGATCAAAGACCTTTTGGTTCAGTGATCTTGTTTAATTGAGACCTTCTGTAACTAATTCTAAAAGTTAAACTTTATAAAACTCCTTTTGTGCTCACTCTAGCAACTTAAGCTTTTAAATGAGATGGTCATACACTTCAACATGATAAGCAGAGGTCCGGAGATCGAATCTCACTGCCACTCATATCTAAAAGAATTTCCACGTGCTTGGCCGTTGAAAAAAGAATTTGGCCCGCACATGAGGGGGCGTGTTGAGGATATAATTAAACAATACAAGTGTTCTCTCTCTAACAGCTTAAGCTTTTAGATAAGATGATCACACATTTCAACAAACTTAACATTCCTTGGAGTTTAGGTGTTGCTCTTTGACATGGCGATATGTTATCAGTTGTTTAACCAGACAATACTATAGTCAGCTTCTGTAGTATCAATTTCTATGTGATGGTTTTAGGATTTCCATCAAGTGTTGGACTAGGAAGGTCAAAATTATCTCTAAATACTTTCCTAAGGTTGGTCCTACATTAAGATTAACAACTGAAAGAGGAAAGGCAGCAGAAGCCAGAGAGGATGATGCTTGTCCGGGATTTGCATGGGTATGGAATTCAGATGTTCAGCATGGATTTTTGACGAATAATCACGCTTGGATATTTTGTTCTCTGCTCAATTAAATGTTTTCTATTGATGGATCATACTTCAATAGTAATTTTATTTTTGCAGCTGGAATGCTACTTATGATAGTCTGCTGGGGAGCAACAAGCCATTTCCCAAGCGCATCCCACTTGCTGTAAGTCTGCTTGTTGAAAAAGTTTAAAATGTATTGAATGCTTCTCATACTGTGCTCTATTCAACTTTCCAGCCGTTCTAAACATGTGCTTTATTTAACTGTTTTTGGCTCATCATATAAAACGAACAGGAAATGGTAGATTTTCTTGTGGATGTTTGGGAGCAGGAAGGAATGTATGATTGAGATGCGTTGCAAGCTAAGGTTGAGGACGAATCGTCAAGAAGAGTAGTAGCCTTATTAGGATGATGTAAACTTGATTTGCTTCGTGACAAAGAGGTTTCTGGATATATGAGGTGTTTTGTAAAGATTTATATATGTAACCTACCTTTTGTACATTTAAACAAACTATTGTGCTAGGAAACCTATTGACGTTTATTAAAACTGATGACTCTCGTCTGGTTCTTTCAGCAGATGTTACTTTCTTATGCTCTATTAACTTGATTAAGGGAAAATAATGAAAACTAGTTCAACGATCTTTTACACCATGGGATCTTCCACATTTAAGCCAGCCAAATTTGTGAAACTCTCTTTTGAAGTAGTAGTTATCTCATCGATAAGCAATGACCTTCCACCAAGAGGGGTTAGTTATCTCTTTGGTAGAGATATTGTTTTTGATAGACCCTTAGCATTATGTCAGCAAAGTACGTAAATGTGTGACGACATCTGTTACGAAAGTGGTTGTTCTGTTCTCACCCCTCGTATTATTGCTTGTTATCTTATCATGGAAGTGAACTTACCTAGATAATTATGATGTGACCAATCCGACAAAGAAGCATGATCGATCGATTAATGTGAGTTAAGTTTAGACAAATAAGGATATTGATAAAAACACACAGAGAAATCAGAAATTTATGGAATGACAGGATAATTAAGTTAGCACATATCCATCGTTGTTGTCAATTAAAACTATTTCATGTTTTGGCCCTTTTTGAATGAAGAATAAGTGCAATCCAGGGGACAAATCAATATGGAACGCAGAATAGATTGTGCCAAAAAAAAATGGATCTTAGTATTCAGCCTGGAAGAGGGACCTCTTTTCCTTTGTACTTTTGTGTTCGTGTCGTCATTGCATTTAAAGTACAATATATGTAAACATTTAGATTATATTTATGAACTAAAAATCCTTTATTACTCACTATGACTCAATAGAATTGATGGCATAAAGTCAAAATATACTAAAAGACTTTAAAACTTTTTTCATAAAATTCATATGATGATAAGATACAAAAAAAAGGCATAATACATAAAATGGCGTCAGCTGACAACTATCACCTTTAACTTTGGATGTGCACAATTAAGCACTTAAACTTGTATAAAAATTGAACAAATAGGCACATCCGTCCTACATGGAAATTTGTGTCCTACGTGGTGTCCTACATGTATTATGCCATGTAGGACATGTCTGTCTACTCATTCAATTTTATACAAGTTTAAATGTCTACTTGTGCATGCTCAAAGTTGAAGGGTATAGTTGTCCGCTGAAGCCAAGTTAAGGGTAATGTTTATGTATTATACCAAAAAAAATTATCATATGACTTCAATTTAATGTTGAGAGTGTGATGTGATGTATGAGTGCATCAAGATATCAAAATTCTACCCAATACGGAAAAAATGGTGTTTATTAAATGGAAAAATATAGATAAGTAATTTCATTATTCGCGACTTTTGAACGTTACAACACTGACCTTAAGACTTTCTTCATTAAAAAGATGAGACACAAAGTAACTTTTTTTTTAAAAAGATATTAATCAATCAAACATGGCAAAAGGAAATAGCTAATTCAGAGAAATCTAAGTTAAATTAACAAGTGAAATGGCTTTGTCCAATAAAAGTTTCTATAATATAAGTTTTAAGCTATGTCTCAAGTGATATAACTTTGTTGATTCTGAAATCAAGTAAATTTATGTCTCAATCTAACGTTGCTCATCATCGCTCTGTTGAGAAAGCGATGCCAAAATGATTATGGGCCGTCCCCCAATTTTTGGGCCGTCGAAATGTCCAAAGCAAAACCCACGAGGTTCATGGATCGTGTCGGAATAACATTGGATGTAATTTAACAAGTAAAACAAGCAGAGAGCGACCTCTCAACAGCCGATTAGTACTCCCTCCGTCTCATTTTATGTAACACTTTTCAAATTTCAAAACTAAAAAAAATTTATTTTTTACTGTAAATTTTTCATATATCTTTTATAAAATTATCAATTATTGTGACTTATAATACTTTTTACATAGTTTACAAATATATAAGTTTTATCTCAAAAGAAATTAAAAGTTTCGTGCGCAAATTTTTGGTCAAACTTAAACTGTTTGACTATCAAAAAATGAAAAGTACAACAAAAATTGAGATAAAGAAAGTATATATTTGGATTAGTTGATTGTAAATAGTCGACCTTCTTTTTATTTTAATTTATGTAGCATGTTTTGAAATTTTAGAATTCATAATATTTTAAAATATATATTTTTCATTATATTGATAAAAGAGTAATTAACATCTATGGTATCACGAAGCAACATCCAACATGGGTGTGTTTTCCATTTGAACAAAAATATATATTTAATTTTAAAATATTAAGGTGATTGAAACTAATTTAATTAGTTTCAACCATTAGTCAACTTATTCTTTGAATATGAATTAAAATGTCGCATAAATTGAACGGACGAAATATGTTTTAAGTATTAATACACATTTGGATAGAATATGAGTGTTGAAACTAAAGACAACAATTGTCTATTAAATAAAGAAGTGTTGATAAGCTTTACTTTTTTGTTGTTGTTGTTGTTGTCGAAATGACTATTTTATTTAAAAAAATACTATAAATTTAAAAGTATATTTGTAAGGAAAATGAGAAGCAAAGCAACGGTCCTTAACCACTGAAGTATTGATTTTATTTGTTCATTATATTAAAAAATATATTATTATTTTATCTTGATCAATTTTGGTATAACTATATATATAAATAATGTTTTTATTCTCAGTATTAATTATTTATTTTTTACAATTTTTAACTATACATCAATTAATATGAATATAATACTCGAATGATCATATTAATTTTTATTTCTTGAAAACATGCAAAATCTAAAATGGTCAATTACCAAAAAGGAAGGGAGGGCGTGATTTTTTCCTCTATAAAGTCCTAGATGTTTTTTTCAAAAAGAGACACCAATTTAATTAAATATATCATTCTCCTAATTCTATGGGCCGAGAAGTTCACCTGATTTCGTTCCATCCCTAAACAGATCACGTTATTAAGAAGCTCATTATCGAGTTTTCTTTCTCTATTGCGTTAAGTTTAATGTCGAGTCGAATTGAAACCAAGAAAATACCTTCTTCTTTTCAATTTTTTTTTTCTACTTTCTTTTTTAGTCTGTTTCAAAAAAAATTATCTTTCTTTTTTTTTTTGGTCAACTTTTCAGTTACAACTTTCCACGTGATATGCGTATTTGATATATCTTTAGTTTATGAGTATAAAATTCAAAAGTCTTTTTTACTTTCTTAAATTATGTGTCAAGTCAAAAGATTACGAAGAAATTGAAACGAAGAAAATAGTAACGTTCTCCGCTATAAAATTGTGGTGCAACTAAGATATTCATCAGGACACCAAATTTATCTCTCTTCTAATATACAATGTTATTAAGAAGCTCATCATCATTGAGTTGCATACTTAATTCATGGATATCCAACGTCAGGACCCCATTATCCATTCAGCTTAATTATGGTGAAAACTACTGTTATTGCAATATGCGAGAAATGGACGACCCTGATCATAAGAAAAACAATAATCCCATGAACAAAACAAGCATAAGAAATTCTTATTCCAACATAGAATTATCATCATCAACTTATATTGATGAAGTTAAGACGACGACATTGGGATCATCGGAGGATTATTGCGCTGCACCGGAAGACGGAGGCGGAGATAAAGTGTATAGCGGTGGCCAGTGGACCGGTGGCGGCGGCGGTGGAAATGGTTCTGATTCGGGTTCGGGTTCAGGTTCTGATGATTCAAATGGTTGGCATAGGAATGAAAATATAGAAGCGTATTACAAGAAAATGATCAAAAATTACCCGAGAAATGCACTTTTACTTGCAAACTACGCAAGGTTTTTAAAAGAGGTATGTAAACTTTCATGAATTAACATTATATCTTTCGTAACTACTACTTCATTTGTCCAATTTTAATTATCATGTTGCACTTTTCGAAAGTCGATTTGATTAATTTTCAAAGTTAAATCAGATTACACTAATTCGATATTTTAAACAAAATTTAGATATTCAAAAACTATTCAAAAAACATTATAAATAGCAATTATTTGCATATCAATATGATAAAAAATACATCGTAAAATATTAGTTAAAATTATCGTTTGACTCTAAAAAAAAAAAATCATGACAATTAAAAGTGGACGGAGGTAGTATTTCCTTCGTGTCTATGATTACATGGTCATGTTTAAGAGACAATGGATAAAATAGCAATTTTACTGTATTATCCTTAATTATTGCTCTTTTTGTCTCACTTTATGAGACAATTTTTTACTTAGCGTGCACAAAGTTAACGTTAAATACTTAAATTATTTCTAATAATAGAAGTGTTAGATTCTTTTTGATACTGAGAGAGTAAAAAGTAGTTTATTTAATACTCCTTATGTCCCTAATTACTTGTCAACTTTTTCTTTTATAGTTGTCCCTAATTACTTGTTCATTTTGACAAATCAAGAAATGACAATTTTTTTTTCCTATTATACTCTAAATTAAATGACTAATTACTTTGAAAAATACAGAATTTTTCATCCACTTCATAATTAATAGGAGTAAAATGGTAAACTCACTATGTCATTAATTGATTTCTTAATAGGTATGTCAATTCAAAAGTGGACAAGTAATTAGGGACAGAGGGAGTAATAAGAGTAAAATAGGTATAAAGTAATATATATTTCTTGAATTCCTAATTTTACAAGTAAAGATGACTATTTTAATATAATGGACAAATAAAAATAAACGAAAAGAGTATTAATATTGTTCTGTTCAGTCCAATTTGTTTGTCTAATTTCTCTTTTTGATCAATTTAAAAAGATGCACTCTTTCCTTTTTGGTAAATACTCCTAAATTTTAAGATCATAAATTAAAAAAAAAGTTAATACATTTTATATGTGTAAATTTAAGATTTACAATCAAATTGAAATATGATATATGATATATGATTTGTTTTTATCAAAATAAGTGTAATTAATATGGAGATTATGTTTTTGGAAAAACAGGTTAAGGGGGATTTAGTAAAAGCAGAAGAATATTGTGGAAGAGCTCTAGTGGTAAATCCAAGGGATGGGAATGTGTTGTCACTTTATGCAGAGCTAATATGGTTAACTCAAAAAGATGCATCTCGTGCCAATGCTTATTTTGATCAAGCTATTAAATTTGACCCTCATGATTGGTATAAACCTTTTTTTAAAAATAATTACTCTTTCTTAATTTATGTGACAATATTTGAATTTTCAGATTTAAATAAGTTTATCTTCGATAATAAATTTTTTATATATCTTTTAATTATTTTGAATTATCAATATTGTGACTTATAATACTTTTTACGTAATTTACAAATATATAAATTTCATTTAAAAAAAAATTGAATATTCCACGTGCAAATTTTCGATCAAAACTTAACCTGTTTGACTCTCGAAAAATAAAAAAATGCCACATAAATTGAAACAGAGGAAGTAAATCATTAATCTTAAGGAATTAAGTGATTGAAATTCAATATTTATTGAGAGCATACTTTCTTTTAATTATAATACATGGATTTTTATTGTTGCGCAGTTATGTAGTGGCATCATATGCTAGGTTCCTGTGGGATGTTGAAGAGACTGAGGAGGAATTGAAGTAAAAGAGCTATGTGGAATTGTAGTATGCACGGACTTCTGCCTCAGGAAGATGGAGAAGTTATTTTCAAAAGACACTTAAAAACCAGTCATTCGTCAAATTAAATGAACACTTTAAATTTTAAAAAAATCACAATTCGAAATGCAATAATGCATGAGGTCAAATGAATATTAAAAAAAATATCATTATTCGAATCATAGTGGATGAATTCGATCATAATGGTTTTTGGTTACTTTTAATTGGACTTTTTAAAACATGTGAAATTTATTTTTCGAAATTATGATCAAATTAAAAGTTTTAACTTTCATAACCTAAAAAATTTCACATAAATGGAAAAGAGGGAGTGTATGCAATCCTTTATTGGGCTCTAGAAAGTGGAAATTCATCCTTAAACAAAATGGCAAAATATGGGCCTGACCGATGACTGTTTCTGAGCAAGTGTGACAATTAAGTCCTGCTCCAGATTGTCTTTTTATTTTCTCCCTTTTCTGCTGGTTATTAATTTTTCGGTCCGTCTAGATTTGTGATATAATATCATGATTTGAAATCAGATAAATATGTTGTTGAATTTTATTTAGATATACAATTTGAATTTCTTAAAAAAAAAAATTCATACTGACAAAACCTTCACAAGTTATAAATTGAAATTTCTCCAATTCTTATAGAATCTTATCAAATGAATGATCTATAATACCATAATCCATAAATAGTATATCGAAATATCCTAGGCCGTCACATTGATTAATCGTATATTTTCATCTTAATTTTATAAAAAAAATATTTTACAATTACAAATTTTCAAATATATATAATTTTATAAAAAAATAACAAGTTTAAAATCTCAAATCATGCTTTGGAGAATTTAACTATGAAACTATATTTAAAATCATAATTTATCATATAAAATTATATACATAAACGCATACTTAAAAGAACAAATAAGAAAATCTTTGTCTAGATCTAAACCACACCCCATATGAACTCTCAAACTTCTTTTTACGCTATATATATCAATTTTATTTTTTTCCTTTTTTAGTCTATCCCAATCAAATTGTCACCTTATTATAATTAAAAATAGTTTAACTTTAAAATATTCATTTAAATCCTTAATAAAATGATTTTTGACTACATAATTATTTTAGACGATAAATTTTAATATTTATTTTATAAATACCGTAACAAATCAATAAAATGAAACGAAGGAAATAGCATGCATTGAAATTAGTTTATGTTATCCTCCGTACCAAATGAACCTCAATCATAAAATTATAATATTCATATGTCATGTCTAAATTTTTAAAATATAATAAAGTTCGAGTATCCGGACGTAAATTTCATATTCCAATTCGATTAATAGCACATAACTAGGGGACCAATATCCGAAACCATATCCATTAACCACGGGTCCCATGTTTGATGTCCCCCAGCAGGCCGTACGAAATGGTTCTCCATAGAGCGTGCATGACAACGACACGCTCTTTGTCGAGGGTTGGAAAGCAATAGAAAGCATCATAAGGTTAGTTACTCCTTCAATCGATAGAGAGATTATTTTTGGTAGAGTCTTGACATTACGTCATTAAAGTATGTAAATGTGTGACGACATTTGTTATGAGAGTAGTTGTTCTTGTTTTCACCCCTCATATTATTGCTTGTATCTTGTCATGGAAGTGAACTTACCTAGATAATTATGATGTGACCAATCCGATAAAGAAGCATGATCGATTGATTGATGTGAGTTAAGTTTAAACAAATAAGGATATTGGTAGAATATACAGAGAAATCAGAATTTATGGTGTGAGTTGTAAAGATAATGGCACGAGAACGGTAGGATAATTAAGTTAAACACATATTCCATCGTTGTTGTCAATTAAAACTATTACATGTTTGGGCCCTTTTTGAATGAAGAATAAGTGCAATCCAGGGGACCAATCAATATAATCTTTAACTTGGTGTCAGCTGACAACTATGACCTTTAACTTTGGATGTACACAATTAAGCACTTAAACTTGTATAAAATTGAACAAATAGACACATCCGTCCTACATGGAAATTTTGTGTCCTACGTGGCGTCCTACATGTATTATGTCATGTAGGACACGTCTGTCTACTTATTCAATTTTAATAAAGTTTAAGTGTCTACTTGTGCATGCTCAAAGTTGGAGGGTATAATTGTCCGCTGAAGACATGTTAAGAGTCATGTTTATGTATTATGCCCAAAAAAAAAATCATATGACTTTAATTTAATGTTGAGAGTGTGATGTGATGTATGAGTGCATCAAGATATCAAAATTCTCCCCTATACGAAAAAACTGGTGTTTATTAAATGAAAAAACATAGATGAGTAATTTCACTATTCGCGACTTTTGAACGTTACAACACTGACCTTAAGATTTTCTTCATTAAAAAGATGAGACACAAAGTAACTTTTTATTTTTTTTAAAGATATTAATCAATCAAACATGGCTAAAGAAAATAGCTAATTCAGAGAAATCTAAGTTAAATTAACAAGTGAAATGGCTTTGTCCAATAAAAGTTTCTATAATATAAGTTTTAAGCTATGTCTCAAGTGATATAACTCTGTTGATTCTGAAATCAATTAAATTTATGTCTCAATCTAACGTTGCTCATCATCACTCTGTTGAGAAAGCGATGCCAAAATGATTATGGGCCGTCCCCCAATTTTTGGGCCGTCGAAATGTCCAAAGCAAAACCCACGAGGTTCATGGATCGTGTCGGAATAACATTGGATGTAATTTAACAAGTAAAACAACCAGAGAGCGCGACCTCTCAACAGCTGATTAGTATTCCCTCAGTCTCATTTTATGTGACACTTTTCAAATTTCAAAATTCAAACAAATTTATTTTTTACTGTAAATTTTTCATATATCTTTTTTTAAATTATCAATTATTGTGACTTATAATACTTTTTACGTAGTTTACAAATATATAAGTTTCATCTCAAAAAAGTTGAAAATTTCGTGCGCAAATTTTCGGTCAAACTTAAATTGTTTGACTATCGAAAAATAAAAAGTACCACAAAAATTGAGATAAAGGAAGTATATATTTAGATTAGTTGATTGTAAATAGTCGACCTTCTTTTTATTTTAATTTATGTAGCATATTTTGAAATTCTAGAATTCATAATATTTTAATACATATATTTTTTATTATATTGATATAAGAATAATTAACATCTATGGTATCAAGAAGCAACATGAAGCAACATCCAACATGGGTGCGTTTCCCATTTGAATAAAAATATATATTTAAATTTCAATTTTAAAATATTGAGGTGATCGAAATTAATTTTATTAGTTTCAATCATTAGTCAACTTATTCTTTGAATATGAATTAAAATGTAGCATAAATTGAACGGACGGAATATGTTTTAAGTATTAAAATTAATTTCATAAATAAACAGATACATATTTGGATAGAATATAAGTGTTGAAACTAAAAAAAACAATTGTCTATTAAATAAAGAAGTGTTGATAAGCTTTACTTTTTTTTTCTGTTGTTGTCGAAATGACTATTTTATTTAATAAAATACTATAAATTTAAAAGTATATTTGTAAGGAAAATGAGAAGCAAAGCAACAGATACAAATTTATAAATTTTAAATCGTGAGCGTCAAATCTCAGAATGCAAAGATAACGTTTTACTTATCAAATCAATAATGGGCACTACAGTACTTATTTATTCTTGTATAAAAAATAAAGTCACTTATACAGTAATATTTCTATAAATATTTGGTTAAAAGAAAAATATTTATATAAATAAAATCACTTATACTTATACTGTGATACATTCGTGTCCGTGCTTAAATAAAATTACTTATACCGTATATGTTCGTCACATGAATCAATTATATGGTATAACTATATATATAAATAATGTTTTTATTCTCAATATTAATTATCTATTTTTCACAATTTTTAACTATACATTAATTAATATGGATATAATACTCGAATGATCATATTAATTTTTATTTCTTAAAAACATGCAAAATCTAAAATGGTCAATTACCAAAAAGGAAGGGAGGGCGTGATTTTTTCCTCTATAAAATCCTAGATGTTTTTTTTCAACGAGAGACACCAATTTAATTAAATGTATCATTCTCCTAATTCTATGGGCCGGGAAGCTCACCTGATTTCGTTCCATCTCTAAGCAGATCACGTTATTAAGAAGCTCATTATCGAGTTTTCTTTCTCTATTGCGTTAAATTTAATGTCAAGTCAAATTGAATCGAAGAAAATACCTTCTTCTTTTCAATTTCTTTTTTTTACTTTCTTTTTTAGTCTGTTTAAAAAAAATTATCTTTCTTTTTTTTTTGTCAACTTTTCAGTTACAACTTTCCACGTAATATGTGTATTTCAAAAGTGGGCAAGTAATTAGGGACAGAAGGAGTAATAAGAGTAAAATAGGTATAAAGTAATAAATATTTCTTGAATTCCTAACTTTACAAGTAAAGATGGATATTTTAATATAATGGATAAATAAAAATAAACAAAAAGAGGATTAATATTGTTCTGTCTAGTCCAGTTTGTTTGTCTAATTTCTCTTTTTGATTAATTTAAAAAGATGCACTCTTTCCTTTTTGGTGAATACTCCTAAATTTTAAGATCATAAATTAAAAAAAAGTTAATGCATTTTATATGTGCTAAATTTAAGATTTTCTTTACTTTTAAAAATTTCATGATAAGTCAAACAATCAAATTGAAATATGATTTGTTTTTATCAAAATAAGTGTAATTAATATGGAGATTATGTTTTTGGAAAAACAGGTTAAGGGGGATTTAGTAAAAGCAGAGGAATATTGTGGAAGAGCTCTAGTGGTAAATCCAAGGGATGGGAATGTGTTGTCACTTTATGCAGATCTAATATGGTTTAACTCAAAAAGATGCATCTCGTGCCAATGCTTATTTTGATCAAGCTATTAAATTTGACCCTCATGATTGGTATAAACCTTTTTTAAAAATAATTATTCTGTTTTAATTTATGTGACAATTTTTGAATTTTCAGATTCAAACAAGTTTATCTTCGATCATAAATTTTTCATATATCTTTCAATTATTTTGAATTATCAATATTGTGACTTATAATACTTTTTACGTAATTTACAAATATATAAATTTCATTTAAAAAAAATTGAATATTCCACGTGCAAATTTTCGATCAAAACTTAAACTGTTTGACTCTCGAAAAATAAAAAAATGCAACATAAATTGAAACAGAGGAAGTAAATCATTAATCTTAAGGAATTAAGTGATTGAAATTCAATATTTATTGAGAGCATACTTTCTTTTAATTATAATACATGGATTTTTATTGTTGCGCAGTTATGTAGTGGCATCATATGCTAGGTTCCTGTGGGATGTTGAAGAGACTGAGGAGGAATTGAAGTAAAAGAGCTATGTGGAATTGTAGAATGCACGGATTTCTGCCTTGGGAAGATGAAGAAGTTATTTTTGAAACACACTTAAAAACTAGTCATTCGTCAAATTAAATGAACACTTTAAGTTTAAAAAAATCACAATTCGAAAGGCAATAATGCATGAGGTCGAATACATATTAAAAAAAATATCATTATTCGAATCATAGTGGATGAATTCGATCATAATGGTTTTTGGTTACTTTTAATTGGACTTTTTAAAACATGTGAAATTTATTTTTCGAAATTATGTTCAAATTAAAAGTTTTAACTTTCATAACCTAAAAAATTTCACATAAATGGAAAAGAGGGAGTGTATGCAATCCTTTATTGGGCTCTAGAAAGTGGAAATTCATCCTTAAACAAAATGGCAAAATATGGGCCTGACCGATGACTGTTTCTGAGCAAGTGTGACGATTAACTCCTACTCTAGATTGAGTTTTTATTTTCTTCTTTTTCTGCTGGTTATTATTTTTTTGGTCCGTCTAGATATATGATATAAAATCATGATTTGAAATCAGATAAATATATGTTGACATCCAATTTTGATCCTTCCCGATAATAATTAATTTCAGAGCTTCTTAATTTTCCAAACGATTTAGAATAATTAGCTTTACAAAGTTCAAATAGTATCAAGGTTGGTTTAAATAGTTTTGATTGAATTTTTGTAGTATTTTGAATAAGAATTATATTTCATATAATTAAATACGTAATTAGTATATTTTATAAATGTTTGAAAATCATATCAAAAGATTTTTGCTTCATTAAAATAAATATTTTATTAATTTAGTTTTAGTTTGAATTATAGTTTTATTTTTTAATTAATTAGTTTATATGAAAATCGATTAGTTTATGATTAAGTTAATTCTTTTATCACGTTAAGATTAAAAAGCTCATAAATTATTTATATTAATTTATCATATTTGAATTCTAGCCGAATCTTCTAAAATTAATTCTTTTGGGTTACCACCTTAATCCGATTGACTAATTTGTTATTTAATTTCTATTATAATTTAAGCCAAATCCCACCCCTTTCTTCAAACCCATCAAAGGCCTTGGTTTTGGGCCTTTCTCCCACTCCTTTCAGCTGACCCAACAGCCCATCCTTTCACTCAATACAATTTTATATTTCCTCATTTCCGTTTGAATCGACCCAATTGCATTTTCCAGCAACAATAACCCAGCCCACCAAATAACGCCCCTTTCTATTTGAATTTTCAGCCCACCTTTATGACCCAGACCCGATCCATTTCCAATCCTAAAAGAACCCAGATACTCAATGCTAAGAAGCAGCAGTACGACAACAAAACAGAGGCAGTGGTCAAGCGATAATATCCTAACGTCGTTTCCAATGGCGTAAAGGCAGGAACACGTGCGACTCTACCCGACTCCTGTACGCGCTTCATCCCCCCTCATGCGAAGGCGAGTTCACGGAAAGCAGCAACAATACACGTCGAGTTCACGATGTGAGCAAGACACGTACCAGTACTCTGCTCCTCCTTATCTCTTTTCTCAACGTCTCTCTTTATTGGTACTGTTCCAGCTGCGATTTTCAGCAAAAAAACTCTTGCTCTAGCCGTGTCTTTTGTCCTGGCATCGTGAGATCAATACACGTGGCATCTTAAGGACAATGGAATCGATTCGAGGCGTCGATTTGCCCTTTCCTCTTTCGGAATGGGTCGAAACTTCAGAGAAAAGGTGTCTTACCTGAATGGTGAAAGGATTATTTTTTTTTGAATTTCGAAGTGAACCTCATTCCTATTCGGTTTTTCATTCACTTTCCCCCCAAAATTCTGAACCCTAGTTTGCTTCTATAAATCCCCCCCCCCCCCCCTTCTTCAATTGTTGGGGGTTGGAGGGAAAAAGAAATTGAAAAAAAAAAGGCATAAAGTTAGTCATAATTTATCGATAGAAAATATAGCTTAGAAGGGGCTACTATTTCAGTTTCGTTCAATCTTTTTGGGGGGTTTTCTATTTAAATCTATGCTCGTGCAATAAATGAATAGTGGAAGGTTGCTCCCCTGCTCGTTGTGGTCTCAGTCACTGCCTAGAAGAAGGTAATATTTTTTCCCTTGCTACTCTCTTCATCTTTTCCATTCCCGTATGATGTTAATAACTGTGGTGTTGTTGTTTCGAGTTTTTATGTGCCTTGATGCTATTTTTATCTTCAATTGATCTCAGTGCTTACTCTTAGCGTTGATTCAAAGTTTTCTTCTTTTTTTTTTGTCGTTTTGTAGTTGGCGTTTCTCTACTTCGAATTTATTTTATTGCTTGCTTCTCATTTGCTTGTTTTGATGTTTGAATTCTTAATTTCTTATTTTTGTTATCTTAAACGTCAGGGTCTATTCAGTTTGTTACTATTAATGTTATTTGTTTTCCTTTTGAAATGAGGGCGGAATCTGAAAAATATTTGAATATGAAGTTGTATGTTGTTTTAGCTATTGTTTGATGGGCTGTAGCAGCTGGTTTTATCCATTTTCAAACCCTATGACATTCCTACTATTTAGCAGGTCATGTTTGAATCAAGTATGTATCTCCGTTTTGTCTAAATTTTAGTAAAAAATGCTTACCACTTGTAGTTCAATTTATAAATGTGGGGTGGTGTTTCTTCCCGATTTTCGCTTTACTTGTAGTTCTTGTTTCTTTTTAAATTGCTAGTGTTATTTTTATGTCTTGATGTGTCTATATTTGCAACCTGCTGTATGCTAAAAAGAGGATTTGTCCATTAAATTGTTCTGTTTTGCTTCATAGTGGTATGTCCTGATTTTTTGTCACATGGTTGTTGAAACTTCTTAGTTTGGCAGTGGGAGTTCCTCGGATGTTTCATTGTTTCTTTCTTTCCTCCATCGAGAGCTTGAGTTTATTAATTCCTAAGCTTGTATGACCTTCATGTCTATGATGGGACTATGCTAATTAGCTCCCATTTGTTTACTGTTTTTTGGGAAATTTTGAGGTCCAATTTAGTGGTGATCGTATTTCCATTTTACTTTATGAATTTAATTATCGATATATGATGTTTCTTACTATTCGTGTTTTTCTTTTGTGCATGAAATATGCCTGAGTTCGCCATGAACTCCTCTCCTTCGCATTTCAAATTAGGCTATAAAGGCCCAATGCTCTTTTTTCCTTGAGTCAACCCTTAGCTTACCAGCAGGGAATCGATGAACATGTCAAAATTGGAGACGAACACATGCTGAAAAATTGAGACATAGGCTCCCGAAATACCAATGGAATTTCAACAACAAATTTTTAGTGAAAATGGGCCGAAACCCATAATTTTCAGCAGGTCCAGGTGGAAGAAATGGGTTAAATGCCCAAATCAGTATATTGGGTCAGACCCAAGCGAATTGCAGCAGTCAATTCTTTTAAGGAATTGAATTTTAGGCTTAGGACATGTGGATCAAAAGTCCAAAAAGTTTGAATTTGGGCCACAACCCAAAATATGACATTTTTCTTTCATTTGCCCTTATTTATTTGTTTATTTGTATTGATTAACACTTTATTTGACTTGGTTCTTATTTAATTAAATTTCCCAAAAGAAAAGTCGTTTCTCCTTTTTATGGTCCAAATTAAAATATTTTTCTATTATTATTATTATTTTATTATTGTCTTGTCAATATATGAAATATTTCCCTTTAGAAAAATTCTCCTTTAGTTCATTTCCCCTTAAGATAATTAAAATGACAATAATAATAAAAATGAGTCTTTTACTTAATTATTAGTTTCTCAAAATAAATCAAATGTTTATTGTTGGTCAACCGCAAGTTAGCAGACATTTCGAGGGCCTAACATCTTCTCGGAATGTAAATTGAACCCCGAACCCTCTTTGGATTTCAAATGATTTTTTTCTATTTAAATCTTTTGAAAAATTATAAGTTTTCTTAATTTCTTTCAAAAATTAAGTGGCGACTCTGTTGTTTTGGAAATTCGATTTCTCTTAAATCTTAAGATTAATCGATTTTTTTAAAACTTAGTCATTTTTTTTATTTATATTTTCGAGTAAAACAATACGTAGTTAAATTTTATTTAGATATACAATAAATTGAAATTTCTCCAATTCTTATAGAATCTTATCAAATGAATGAACTATAGAACCATAATCCATAAATAGTATATCAAAATATCCTAGGCCGTCACATTGATTAATCGTATATTTTCATGTTCATTTTATAAAAAAAAACAAATATATACAATTTTATAAAAAAATAACAAGTTTAAAATCTCAAATCATGCTTTGGAGAATTTAAATATGAAACTATATTTAAAATCATAATTTATCATATAAAATTATATACATAAACGCATACTTAAAAGAACCAATAAGAAAATCTTTGTTAAGATCTAAACCACACCCCATATGAACTCTCAAACTTGTTTATACGCTACATATATCAATTTTATTTTTTTTGCTTTTTTAGTCTATCCCAATCAAACTCTCGCATTATTATAATTAAAAATACTTTAGTTTTAAAATATTTGTTTAAATTCTTAATAAAATGATTTTTGACTACATAATTATTTTAAACAACAAATTTTAATATTTATTTTATAAATACCGTAATAAATCAATAAAATAAAACGAAGGAGGTAGCATGCATCAAAATTAGTTTATGTTATCCTCCATACCAAGGAACCTCAAATCATAAAATTATATTCATATGTCATGTCTAAAACTTTAAAATATGATAAAGTCCGAGTATCCGGACGTAAAATTCATATTCCAATTCGATTAATAGCGCATAATTGGGGGACCAATATCAGAAACCATATCCATTAACCACGGGTCCCATGTTTGATGTTCCCCCGCAGGCCGTACGAAATGGTTCTCCATAGAGTGTGCATTACACCACCTCAAATCAAACGACTGAAAATGTTGCGTGACCGACACGCTCTTTCTCGAGGTTGGGAAATAATAGACAGCATCATAAGTGTCCACATCACTTCTAGGACCTTCTATAAAGGTTTTTAAAATTTTTAAAATATGTCTATGTTTTGAAGATATTTAGTGGAAACAGCTTTAAACTAACGAATCTTCAACTTCGAATATGCCATTTGGCACGTCTAGGATAAGATATTTAGAAATTTTAATTATAAAATTAATCAAATCATTTCGAAGAAGATTGTGTGGCATGATATTTTTATCATTATAATAAAGCCTCATTATGATCTTGAATATTGCATAAGATTTGTGGGATTATTAAAAAAATATATTACTCTCTTGTCTTATTACGTCACATCCTTAACTAAGCACAATATTTCAAAAAAAGAAAGATTTTGAAATTTAAGATCTAAAACAACGGTTAGATATTTATCTGGCTGATAATTATTAGGTAAAAAATTTTAAAAGTAGAATTTTAAAATTAAATTATTTTTAATTATAGTAAAACTTCAACTAAACACTCTATTTTGTGCTCAGAGAAATCCATTCAAGGAATTTTTCAATTCCTTGATTGGGAAACTTGCACGTGTGGTTCTGACCGGGCTTTCCTGAGGTATCTAATAACCTTGCTTCTGCTCGCCGCTAGCGCACCTCTCCTAACTATTGCGTATTTATTCTGGAATAATCTTTTTAGGAGGGACAATTTTACATATTTCTGCCAAATCCGTCTATTATTAAGTACGGTTGGTACCATTTTGATGTGTTTCAATTCTTTCGAACAAGAGAGGTTTGATGCTTTTTAAAACGATATTTCTTGTAGACAAATTAAAAAAAAGAGAATGTCACGTAATTTATGTGACACTTGATTTTCTTAGTCAATTTCAAAAAAATATCATTTTATTATAATTAAAATTAATTTATTATAAAATATATTCTTATCTTGAATGTAATAATTTATCATCATAAAAATATCTAAAATTTATAGTAAATTAAAATATTGTATATTTATTTTCCTTAAATATCATGTTAAATTAAGTCTTAGGTAAGATGAAAAAAATGAGATTGAGGAGGATTAGAAAGAGGCATAATATATAAACATGACTCTTAACTTGGCGTCAACTGACAACTATGACTTTTAACTTTGAGTGTGCACAAATAGATACTTAAACTTGTATAAAATTGAACAAATAAACACATTCGTCCTACATGACACCCTATATGAAAATTTTGTGTCCTACGTGGCATCCTACACGTATTATGCTATGTAGGACACATATGTATACTTGTTCAATTTTGTATAAGTTTAAGGGTCTATTTATAAACACTTAAAATTAAAAGATATAATTGTCCATTAAAGCTAAGTTAATGATCATATTTATATTTATGTATTTTGTCTTTTTAAAGAGCATAGGAGAAAATTGTCGGTTTGGATGTGTTAACTGATAAGGCTCGTTTGTCCTTGAAAGTTGGCTACGTGGCACGTGTGGTCTATCTGTTTCACGGCGTGGCGGTTGCAATCAGCCAAGTTTTATCTAAGCAAAAACACAACCTCTTTACTGCAACTTCATACATGCTCATCACAAACTTTACTTGAAATTCTGTCAAAATTTCTTTCTGAATTTTGCTGGAAACAAAGTTGGAATTTTGTTATTTTGGTCAGTTTTAAGGATGGCAAGTCCTATGGAGAAGGGGAGTCATGATGATGAAATTGTGTCGGTGGACCTTCCTGCACCTCCTTCATGGAAAAAATTGGTACTCAATAATTTTCTTTCTCAATTTTACTTGTAGCCATCATGTTCCTGTAATTTTTTGCTTTTTGGTTGCCTTAATTCATGTTCTATGGTAGCTTGAACTTTTATAGGTGTTGATCAGCTTAATTTTTTGTCCTTTGGTTCACAAAATTCATGTAGTAGGAAGCATAGTCATGTTTCTAGTTAATAAAAAGTAGTTTTTTTTTTATTTGGGGAAAAATTGGGTTTTTTTGAGGAAGTTTCACTGTTAATAACTGTAGCATCATCAATTAGCTTTGCATCTCTCAGTAAATTTGCCTCTTTAAGTCTTAGTTAACTTACTGATCCAGTATAATTAGTTATACTGTATTGGCTAATCAAAGGTTGGATGAAATGAGCTGAAATAGCGCGATCTGAACAGGTTGATTGTCAACCTTCTACTTTGGGCTAAGATAATTACTTTAGTGACTGGAAGATAAAAGATGAACTAAAGAATTGAGGCCGTGGTGTCCGGGTCAGCTTTTGTGCACCTTGACTAATTTCATGGATTTCTGCCACTTTCCACCAGCAACAAGTATTAGGTAACTCTGTCCATCAAGGCTAGAATAAATGGAAAGAATCACCTAATGTTTTTGCGTCCGCTGTGATTTGAACCCTAGACTTCGTGGCTCTACACCCTGAAACGGCCAATATTGACCGGGACATCCTCGTCTTGGTATTAGTGTGTTGGGAACCATTATAACTCGATCCTTCTATTTGTCACCCTTGGAGTCCGTTGTCTTTATACCTCAAAAGATGAAAAGAGTGCCTATGTTCCTGTTCATATTTTGTTTGCGGTCTTTCACATTTTTTTTGACAGCTTAGATAGTCCATCTTTAGAATCATGATAGGGGAGTCTAGCCTTATATATAAGAACTGTGAAGTCTATCACTATTAATGTAACTCTTCCTATTCATCAAGAAATCAACAAACCTTACATGTGAAAGGTAGAGAGAGTAGTTTATACCTGTGCTGAAGATGGATAGTTGGATATGTTATGTAGTGTACTCTGGACATTCTTGGGAGACATAGGAGTAGTCCTATTTAAGGGAATTCAAAATGTGCTGTTGTGCAGCTATTACATGTACACTTGACGTATATTTTACCTCCGTCTCTTTGCAGTTCACCCCAAAGCAAGGGGGTACACCAAAGAAGAGTGAGGTTGTATTTATCACTCCAACAGGAGAGGAGATCAAAAACCGCAAACAGTTGGAGCAGTATCTCAAAGCACATCCTGGAAACCCTGCTATATCAGAATTTGATTGGAGTACTGGTGAGACTCCAAGGAGATCAGCAAGGATCAGTGAGAAGGTCAAGGCAATGAGACCACCTTCACTACTTGAATCACCAAAGAAAAAACGCCGAACATCGTCTGGTACAAAGAAAGATAGCAAGGAAAAGGATGCTGCAAAAGCTGAGAAGGAAAGCTCAGAAACTAAAGGGATGGAATCTTCCAAAGAAGAAAATGAAAACTTGGAGAAGAAAGATGGAGAAGCAGAAGCTGAAATGGAGGACAAGGGAAAGAAAGAGGTGGAAGCTGTGGTAGAAGATGAACGCATAGAGGATGCTAAACTCCCCCCTGCGGAGAAGCCAGATTCTGAATCTGAGGAATTTCACAGTGCTGATGATGGCAATCAGGACAAGTCGGAAAATGCAGAAGCTGAAATGGAGGACAAGAAGAAGAAAGAGGTGGAAGCTGCAGAAGAAGATGAGTGCATAAAAGGTGCTGAACTGCCCCTTGGGGACAAGCCAGAGCCTGAATCGGAGGAAGTTCACAGTGCTGATGTTGGTAAACAGAACAAGTCAGGAAATGCAGATATTGAGGAAAAACAAGTATCTGAGGAAAAGCTGGTGTCTCAAAACAAACCAGAAGAACTCGCTGCGGAAGGGACCAATGTCACCTTAGGAGGAAGTGCCAACCAAGCAGAACATGCTGTTGACGGGGTATCTAAGGATGCCCACAGCAATGATAGCGAAGATAGGCCAAAAGAGAAGAAAGAAACGGAAGGAACTGATTTAGCCATGGAAAATAACAATATTAACCAACCAGGGTTGGTTCATTCCCAGCAGCATCAATCGCCTGCGCCTATTAGCTGCTGATGCATCATCCGCATCACCCTTAGGACATTTCCTGTTACATGTTTACTGACTTTTAGATTCAATTTGATTATTGTAATAGTAAACTTCGATTCTCTGGTAGTTTAGTGTCTAGTTTCCAGGACTGCAATACTCGTATCGTTGTGTATGTATTTGTTTCTGTCGTGGTACACTTGATCTGTTATTAAACCTTGATGTAGAATGTTTTAGGAGATGATCTGTGACTTGCAGAGTTCTATTTGCTATAACATGTCTTGTGAGTGGGGACTATAACAAGCTTTCGAATCGAACCTTGTGATGCACAATTTGTTCATAACTGAATATTTTCTGGGGAAATTGAAATTTATAACACACGCACAATACTAAAGTTCTTTTTTACAGTTGAAAAGAATGAAATCAATGGCTATGCTGGAATGAAAAGTTCTGATCTGCAGAAACACTTAAATATTCACCATTTTCATGTAATTTCGAGTTATGAAACGCACCATTAGTAGTGCCATCAGGACTATCTGCGAGCAATTCCTTTTTCCTGTTCTCCTCATATTTTCCAGACACAGAATCAAACAAAATTCCAGCACCAACTCCAACAGCCAAATCAATAGTGTAATGGCCCCTGGTACTCAACAATCTCACCGTCTGCAATACGTTCATGGTGTCAAATAAATAAGACAATTTCCATCTCTGCATACGCTTCATATCCAGCGATGCAATCACTGATGCTGCAACATGCCCCGAATAGAACAAGAAAAACGACACATTTCCTACTGGAAAATCAGCTCCCGACCCCAGGAAATCCTACATTCACAAACCGGGAAACAATCAGAGCCCTGAACAAGTAATGTTCCTGTGCAAATTTTCTACTTTCAACAATGCATGATGCTTCGTGTACTGAGATTTTCTTTATATTGTTAAGGAACAAAATGGAAATAACATTCTTGTATACATTTATTGGTTTTTGCTTACCTCTGGTAATGGCAACTGCGTAGAATATCCAAGAATACCTCTACATGTGAACATGAACAGAGTTGCGATTGTCGCTCTTGGCCGCCCTTCAATTAAGAAAGCCCATACTATGTACACCATTTGCATCCCCACAAATCCCTGTATGCATCGCAGATGAATCAATGAATTGGCAAATTGTAAAACAGAACCAGAAAAAATTGTTGCAATGCATAAAGCATATTAGATCTGGTATCAATTGTGTGACCATTTCATTTAGAAGGCATACCGTATTAAGGCCAGCAAGAACAGTGTTGAGAGCAGGTTTCGAATCAAGCAAACGATGCAGGGGACGCGTAGCAATGAATCCCAGATCGAAAGGCGGGGACGAAGATGGAACCATATGAAGAGTGTATTCCAGGCCCATGAAAAAGAACAACGTGGTAGCGAAGATGCACGGTATGGGATGGTACTTCACCACACCGAATACATCCCTAGCCGTCAATCTCATGAAAAATGTATTGCTCAACCACCCTGAATCACCGAATTCTGAGGGCGGTCTTTTCTTCATGTCAGTAATTTTATTGTCGTCTTTCATTTCCATATTTTCAAATTGGAGATCGTTAACGGAGCAATGTGATCTATTGTTGAGGTTAGATGAAGAAGAATAACGAAGATGGAGAGTTTCTACGTTCATCTCTGCCGTTTAAATTTCCTGGAATGAACGAAGACATGACTAATGGCACTATAATATTACCAATAATTGTATTAATCCAACCGCATATGTCTTTCTCCGAAATGTGGTCAGTATTAATGAAAATCCAGTAACGGAGATTCCGAAAAGGATCCTTATTGAGGAAATCTCAGAACTCACTTTGAAGCTAAAATCACAAACAAAGAGGTGTTGAATATTTGATATGGAAGGAAAATGAGGAACTAATATGCAGATTTGGTTTACAGGGAATAAAAGGAAGCAGGGCTTGTAACGAATAGATAGAAGGGCTCTATCAATTGGCTATTAGTTTAATTCTTATGGTAAATACTTATTCAATTACTCCCACCGATTATTTAATACCAAACTAATTCAATTTAGTATAATTATGAGTAGCTTAATTAAGTAAAATCTTGGATTGATGACTTAAAATAAATCAGAGACAATGAGGAATTATAGACCAAATAAAGTCCAATAATCTATAATAAATCAATGCAGACGTGTCAATGGTCAAATTTCTGCTCAACTATACCATTTGTCATCGACCACTTAGAATATATAAGTTAGATTACTCTTTAAGAACTTAAACATTATTTAAGAAAAATAATTGAGTAATACTTTATCATATCATTCGAGAGAGCTGCTCTTTACAAACTGTTTCATTTGGATTTTCCTTCGGCACATTTTTGAGCATATTGATTACTGAGCAATGTTTATGAATATATAAGACATTGTTTTCTTCAATACATTTATATAGGTTACAATCTTTATGTTTCTCCCAGGAACATAAGAGAAATGTTCATTAAGAATTATATGAAAGCTTAGACGAATAAGGAGAAGACGAAATCACAAGATGATTTGATGAAGAAAGGCTTCAAAGACATTTTTGATTTCGATATAAATTAGTTAGTAACAGAACGTTGTCTTTCGTATTGTCAATATTATCTCTTACCATCTCTTTTCTTCAATTTTACTTGTGTAAGACATAAGACAATTTTTTGAGCGAAATGATCATTTGATAAACAGATTGCATTTCATTTACACCAAAACAGCAACCAGAACAAAACGGGTGCAAAACAGTGTGTACAACTACAACACATTACTGCAAAAACTCAGTAAGATACCAGAGCCTGATGACTCTTATCATGTCAGTTAGGGATACAACTCCTTCCAGCAAGCCTTGTTCATCCACCACCCAAACACGATGCACATGGTCTGAAACAACTTTCTCCACCACTTCCCCGAGTGACGATTCTGGATGGCATGTCACTTGTTCCCTCCATGAAGATCTCATCCCGGTATTAGGAGCTCCGGACAGCATTTTCAAGAAATCAAGGACCTCTAGATTCAGTAGAGGCTGCATTTTCGATACAGGACATCCTCTCAAGTCCGTTGCTGAAAATGTTCCTACAATCTTCCTCTTTTTCCCCTGCAAATTTCATGGAAAACAAGAATCATAATATTGTTAAGTGTATATAAATTAAATTCGAAGACTAATGCTTTAACTTACATTTACAAGCTGAGTATGATCTTCTGTTATGTCATTATACGACTCCACAATTGGTACTGCATTTAGCGCAGCTGTTCTCATGCATTTGATCACATCGATAACTTTCGCCTTATTAGTCACACCGAAAACAGTGTCTGTGATTGCTTGCAGTTGTTTATCCGAGACCTTGTGCGACATGATCGCTTTAAGCTCCTGCTGGTCATTCAAAAACCTAAGCAGATCCATTTGTGTTAGCATTCGGTAACATGATGCAGACTCAGTAAGCTCAACACCAACTATATTTTCTGATCGTCCATTCACTGGTACCATGGCTCGGTGTATGCCTTTGCTGAAAACTTCCATACAATCCACAATGCTTCACATATAAACCAGTAATTAGTAAGATACATTTGTGAAATTAGATAATAGTGACAACCTTGAATATCCAAAATAGCAGCAAGGACGTACTTAAAACTTCAATGATTTATTGAAGTAATCATATAGTATTATTTTTTATGTATATATAGTCCTTACTATGTTTTTAAAAATAAAAATCCTTGCTCCGCCGCTACTTATCCCAATCTGATAGATTAAAAGTAATTGCCAACAACCTGAGTACATTCTGGAGGGTTGATTTTGTACGTCACTTATAATTTCGTAATTTTTTTAGTTTTGTGATCTCTTCTTCATTTTTACCCATGAGGAAAACATCAGTTTTTATTTTTGTAAGCGGCCCAAGAGATCTCAATTCCTCGTTACATACCTTGTGTTAGGGCTGAGGGTCCACAAACTAAGACTTTCAAGACAATGCCCAATAATCGAAGAAATAGGTACCATCATCTTTTTCGTAAGATGAACATCATCATCACCACAACCATTTCCAGCAATATGTGCGAGAATATCAAGCATAGTTACCATCCCTATATAATGTTTCCGTACAGCACCCGTCTGTTTATCAGATTCAAAAATCATAGAACCGCCGGCACCAATCCAGTGCCCAGGCGGTGCAGCCACCGGAACCGCCACCACCTTGTTTGCCATCAGAGTGTTTATGGTGTCTGCCAGCGTGGCCGTATACGGAACCTCCACAAGTCTCCTTTTATCAACAATTAGATCCTTCACCTGCTTGTCTTTAAGCATCTGATGCTTCTGAGATCTACGGGGGCTTCCCGCCGCTTGTATCTCCGCTGTTGCCTGCATTTTGTTTGTATGAGTAAATTTTTTTTGTTTGTTTGTAACTTTTCAGATTTGGGTGAAAACAAAGAGGAAGTTGCAAAACTGAAAGTGCACTAATATAGGTTCATATGTGGCTTAATACGTGTCAGCATTAGGGGATGGAAAAGAGAAGAGAGCCATTTGTTATTTTGTTTGCTACGTGGTGCTTGCTTCTTGAGCAATACACCGATCCTATCCGTCTTAAATGCTATTTCATGTGATCGTTTGGTACGTGGAACTTTATCTCATAGTATTTAATTTGTAGTATTATTTGTATCATGATGGTGAAATTATATTATAGGCGGAGATAGTAAGATCTAGAGATTTATTCAAAAAATTTGTAGAATATCTTTCAATTTTATATATATATATATTGAACATTTTAATAAAAATTGATTACTATCTCATATAGAAATTTGAATAAATAATATCATGGATATTTGAGTTAATATGTCAAATGGTAACTCAACTTTGAATAGTTCACTTAGAAAGTCACTCAATTTTGAGTTGATCACTTAGAAAGTCGCTCAACTTTGTTTTATAATTCAAAAGCCACTCAATTATTGATGTTTCAATAAAGTCACTCAATTAACTTAATTTGGATTAACAAAATAATTAAAATAAATATCTTATTATTTATACCGTAGCAATTGACCCCAAAAAAAAACTTTTTCGTTTTAGCAAATATATAACTGGAGTTAAACATGTTAAAAAATTATCCAAAAAAGAAGAAGTTGGAATTGATAAGAAATAATAAAAAAAAACGCAACACGGTGCCTTTTTATTATTTTTTTCAAAAGATAGGTATAAAGAAAAATTATACTTCAACAAAATCTAAAAAAAATAATTAAAATAAGCAACTTATAATTTTTTTTTTAATTCAGCCAAATTTAATCAAACATTTATTTTAAAATGATTGGATGATTTTTTAAGTAAAATATTAATAGTTGAGTGACTTTCTAAGTGAAATATCACTATTTGAGTGACTTTTGAATTTTAAAACAAAGTTGAGTAACTTTCGAAGTAAACAACTCAAAATTGAGTGATTTTTTAAGTGAATTATTCAAAGTAGAGTGAGCATTTGAGATTAACTCTGAATATTTTGGTTTATTCAATCCTACGTACCAAAACAGTTTTTAGAGCGTTTTTATTATGAAAACTTGTTATTCCGAGTAATTGTATCTGAAACTTCCATCATGAATCCGTGAATGGCAATTATCAAAATCATTTAGTTCCACCCCTAGCACTTTGCCTAGAAGGCAAAAGAAACAGAAGTATGGAACTATGATCTATATATCTATGAACAAGTTAGCTGCTATCATCTGCAAAATGAAGAGATTAGGAGTAACTTGGGTAAGCATCCAAAGCCTTAATAATAATTGAATTAGCAGTAACAACTACAGATTGACAACCTGTGTTCAATAACAAATAAAAAGATAAACTAAAAGATCCTCATATTCGACAGCATATACAGACAGTACAATCAGTTAGACACCATTTAACTTTAACTGACCAGTTTCTCAGCCCTAGTTAGTGAGATTCAAAGTTAGACAGCCGCACCCGGTAGCAAAGTGAAGGGAACATCTAGGTTAGGCTAAGGCTTTCTTTTTTGGTATCCAAGATGTTGATTGAGATAACCATCTTCTTAAAAAATGTGACCGCTTGAATTCTGATTTAGGGATTGCATCCTCGTCTTGAAAATCACCAATCTTTTTGCTCTTCTCTTGGTGGTCAATGTTGCCATTAACTTCAACATTCCCTTCATGAGCATTTGAACTGGAAGAAAAATTGTTAGGGTGCCACTTAAGTTCTGTTCTATGACAGATGAAAAGTGTATGCATACAAACATGTAGCGAGTACATACCCAAATTTCTGTTATGTAACAGATAAGCAAGTGTAAACATACAGATATGCAGTGATACATGTATTAGCCCAATCTGTGTACTCTCAGCAATTGAAACATCAGTTATTTGCTGGTTACCTGGTTGCAACTTAGCTCTTTGACTATCGACACGACTCTCACTTTAGTTTAGTAGCGAAGACAAAATATCAGCCCTTTTCATGGATTAGTCTTCCCAAAGTTCAGTGAATCTCATGTTACCCTTCTAGAGGATAGGATTTTGACTAACATCCGGCAAAAGAAAAAAGGGAAAGCAACCAGGTTTCATATCTTGACTAATAGGTAACTTTATATTAAAATGTCTGATTGTGGTGGAGTAGGGGGGGGGGGGGGGGGGAATTGGAGCATCAAAATAACATACATATGAACTATGAAGGGGTATCAACTATGTGTTCAAGTCCGTTAAATTTGCCATCTACAGAAAAGACAGGTCACAAATTTTAGGCATACCCTTACATAGAGCATTGTTTTTCTTGTTGATGAAGTAAGTGAGATAAAGCATCCAGTAGATGCAAAGATACAAAAGGGGGACATACATCGAGCATTGTTTGGACTGGTCACATTGGCAATCCAGTTTTTGTTTAGCTGGCCTGTACTCCAACGTGACATGCTGTGCAAATTGAAGCTGCAGACTCCAACCAAAAAGAAGTTAAGGTAAGGAGCATAAAATGTAGTTAGTGTATTGGGAAATCATTCTCGAAGTTCACAGGAGCATTATAATTTGCAAGAGCTTGATTGTGAAGCATTCAAACCATATATGTGTATTTGACTGTTTGTGTGTGTGACTATATGTGTGTGTTTGTGTGCAAAACACAGAGCAGTGCTGGCTACAGATCGAATGTTCACTGCTTATTCTAGTAAACTGTAACTAGCAACATTTATCAATTCAGAGCACATAAGCAAATTTATACTGAAAAGTAAGGGTGAGGTTCCTATGCCTCAAATCCACATGTAACCTCACTAGGAAAATAGCCACCATTGCTGTCAATACTAGATGTTAGTACCTTAACTGAGATTCCACTCATATGAGTGTACCATTAAATCGTCTTTCACCAAACACTTGAGACTATTTAACTTTCTAGCTTAGTTTTGTCATATGAACCAGCTATAGATAGGCACAAAACCTTAGTTGGTTGCTCATTGATGAAGTGTGTAATCATCTCATCTAAAAGTTTAAGTTGTCAAAGAGAATACACTTATATCATTTAATTGTATTCTCAATACAGCCCATCAGGTGCAGGTGTGATTCTTTTCATGGGCCAAAGCACATGGAAATATTCGATCTCGGGACTTCTACATGCTCCGATACCATGATGAAGTGTGTGATGATCTCATATAAAAACGTAAGCCGTTAGAGAGAGCACACTTATATCATTTAATCCTTTTCTCAACACTCATTAATTAATTCTAGTTCGAAGATCCAAAAATATCATGGGGTTGAAAACAAGAAAAATTGTATCCTTGTAGACAAATTCTTTGCTTTAGTCCAGAAAATGTATATGGTTCTTCAAGCCCTGACTGCATAAGAGCCCCCACATGGCTATCCATCTAACAGAACTCATCAAATATAATACTATTCCTTTTCCTCGTGTCAGTCAATTCGAATTGCAACAAACAAGGTGTTAGTCTACCACAAGCCACTAATACATTATACATAAATGTGTTGCCTTGTGAATTTTGATAATGGAAAAAAGAGGTATTCAGAAGTTAGAAACGAGCTGTATTAACAATACGAAAAACTACTGACCTGATCACCATCTTTCATACCAAAACAGTTAATAAAAGTTTTGTCATTCACAAGTTTTTGACTTCCATAGCACAAACAGAAGTGACTCCATACTAGTGACCTGCATCAATAGGCAATACAACTTTAAGATCTACCATATTCGCAGCAATACAGGTCAACAATTCCTCAAATTTCAATTTATTCCTTTTATTTTCTGCCATTCTGCATTAACATGATTGCAATCATCGTCACAGAAAACTTCAAATACCAATTATTAGCAAGCAAGCTGAAGTGATGAGATCTTCTATTAAATAACCAATTCTAGAACTTTCTTAACTATTGCAGCAACAAATTGTAGAGTTTTAACTCATTTACATAATCATATTATCACAGCACATCTAATGAGTTCTTGTTCATTTTTTCTGTTAATACAGTGCAACAGAATATGGTGATTGATACCTTCTCGTCAAAGACGGATCAAAGTGGATTCACAATTGGAGTCTATTACATAAGCATTCCCCCCTTTTCATGCATGTGTAACTGAATCAAATTAAAAGCAACAAGCTACAGGTTGCGAAGGCTAGATACGCCTCTTTTCATGTGGTATCAACCATTGTATAAATAATTAGCTTTCATTCATACCATAGAATCTTGCCTTCATCCTCCCGCGAGAAATTGAAAGCTTCCTCAACTGCTTGTTTAAGGTCTGCTACTGTAGCATTCCTCGCTACATGGATAACTATTCAAAATTCCAGTCAAACAACCAGCATTAGCCATAATTATTCCAAAACAAAATGCAACAAAAATAAACTACTACTCCAGCATTTATCTAATTTTACCAAACGAAGAGCCATCCAATTTGAGGACGGAAATATTGAGTAGCTGTTCAGGGAGTTTACGGTAACCAAAACTCTGAACTAGTTTTTTGCTTAGCGGAAATGGTGTCCAAACCCTAGAACTCCGATTTTGCAACTGAAAGCACGCTATGATCTTCACCATTATCAGCTCGCTTCGAAAACCCTTGCAGTTTTTTTTGTTTTTATTTTTTTGGGTAAACAAGTGAGGGTGAAAACAGAAACTGAGAGGCTTTCGGTTTTTAAAGAGATGACCGTTAGCAGGGTCACGTTTTTTAAGTAGGATGACGAATTTACTTCAACACGCGCTGTCAGTTAATTCGCTTTTATGAAACCGCCGGGGCGGATATTATCGATAAAAATAATTAGTGTTTTAATTATTCACCACTAATGTTCATATCAAATTAATTAATGTTACTTTTATTATTAGTTATGATTAATTAATATATGTTATTGCCTTAATTTTTATTAACTATAATAAACAATAGAGATTTGATTTAACACTGACAATTCAAGCGTGGAAGGTGACAAAAAGTTAGTAGAGGAAAGGGCATTTGGCAGTTTGTTAAGTGTTTGGATGTGACTTGAGAGAACATTTTGAAGAAAATTACTACTAGAGCAAACGTTTTAGAAAATTTTGTTTGCCTCTCTAGATAACTAAATTTTATTGAATTTAAATTATATCAATCTAAATAAATATTGTGATTTGATATTATTTGATTAATAAGTGTAATAAATATAGATTTAATTGAAGCTCAATTTCATTAGGTTAGTCCGTCAATTGGAATATAAATGATGAGTCACATATCTAAGCTTAAAATATCATTTTATTCTAGAGACCCACCCATTTTAGTGTGATATATCAAATGACATGCCACTTCGAGTCAAACAAATGAGTTAATAGAATCACATGTGAAAAATGACATAGCATGTCAATTCTAATAAAATATTAATAAAAACATATCACGCGTATAAATAATATGTTCCAACCAATCATATATGATCATGACACTTCAGTCCGACTGCTCCACCAATTTCTTTACAAGATAAATAGCTTATGTGGTTTAGCACTAGGCATGAATCCTATTTTATTGATTCTACATATTCATGTTTAATGTTCAACCATAGAAGACATTCATTTTGTGAGGATGATATATGTCACACATTGTATTGGTACAGGGTAGATGAAATAGAGGCTTCCATTGAAAGTCTTAAGTGATACGAAGGTGCCTTCAAAACTTAAAGGCAAGTATTACAGTTAGACTAACTATGTTTGTATGATGCAGGTTGTTGGGCAATTTAGAACTCTCACCTTCATAAGATGAAAGCTGCGAAAATGAAGATGTTGAGATAAATGTCTGGTCATATTATGAGAGATAAAATTATAAATGAAAAGATTTGGAATAAGTAAGAATTACTTTGGTGGAGGATGAAATGAAGAATTACTTTGGTGGAGGATGAAATGCAAAAAAACGAGGCTGAGGTGGTTCAATCATACGAAGGGGAGACGTATGGATGTCCAATGCATATGTGTGAGATGTTGATGATGGATGATTTCAGGAGAAGTGGATGTATAGATCGAAGAAGTATTGAAGAGAAGTGACTTGAAAATACATGATATAATTTCAGCTTACGATGATATGACCTTATCTAGAAGGCACAAAATAAGGTGGTATGTTAGCAAGTAGCAGAGTGTAGTTTGCTTATCCTTTCATAGCTTTTTTAATTCTTTTATTTCCTTTTTCAAACTACTTTGATCTATTTTTCATCAAGTATCTATTAGAGACAATATCTTTTCTCCGAAATAAGAATATGGTCGACATACACCTATACTTCCCAGACTTCCCTTTTCGTGAGATTACACAAAGTATATTATTATAGAGAAAAGACATAAAGTGATATCTGAACTTGTCCAAATTTTCAAAAAGACACATTAACTATGCAGACGTTCTATTACCCCACAATACAATCTTGTATTGATATTGTTACATCATTTTTTGTCAACCTGACATAGAGAATGTGTGCACTCTCTCGAAGAGAGTGAGCAATCTAAAATAACTAATATAATTTTATTTTTATAAGTATTTTATTATAAAGTATATTTTCTTAACTTTCTTATTAATTTTAACTTTTTTGCCTTTTTATTTTTTCTCTTTCTTTCTTCTTTCTTCTTCAAAAATCTATTGTCATCTCTATTGAAGCTTCTCACTTTCAATGTCACCATTTTTACCACAACTTCACCTTCCTTTTTTACTACTATTAATTTTACTCTCTTTAATTTTAAAACTTTATCTAAATACTTTCTTACATTTCGAACAATTGATAAACCCATTAGATTTCAAGATGATTAGGAAGTATCATATAGTTTTTTTATCCGTTTTCAATTAAATTCTTTCAATTTCCAGGGAATTCATTGATTCTTTCAAAATTATTATTTCTAATTTTGTTATATGAAAAGGAGTAATTGATGATACCTTCAAAATTTTAAATTTTCTTAGAAAAATAATTAGTTTTGTTATCATTAATCAATAAAGTCTAGAAAATAGTATGAATTACTTTTTATAAAAAAATCACTGAAATAAAGAATTTGACTGGAGAAGAAGAAGAAAAAGAAAAGAAAAAAAAATGAGAGAGAGGTTTAACTTGACGTGGGGGTGGGGTGAGGGTGGGAGGTGAAGAAAAAGAAAGAAAACGGAAGGATGGATCACTTGAAAGTGGGGGGTGGAAGATGAAGTGAAATGTAAGATGAAATCAAAATTAAAATAAGTCAAAATATAAGAGAGAGAAAAATAAAGAAAAAACTTAAAATGAAAAAAAATAAATTTTTAATTAAATTAGCATGTGTCATGCAGTGGCGAAACCAGAAATTTCACGAAGGGTGTCAAAAAAAGGGAAAAAAGTTGTTGCTTATGAGATTCGAACACATGAACACTTATGACTCTTTCAAGACATCTAAAACCACTAGGCTACAACACTTTTTTTGGTCAAGAAAATTTAAAATATATTATTTAATTACTTCATTTATCATTTTACTTATATATAGGGTATTATTTTCTAACGAACGGTGTCCAATTGGACACCCTCACTATGGGGTAGCTACGCCCCTGGTGTCATGTAATGATTGATGTATGAGCACAATTACTTCTTAAAATCTGGAGCTGATTGAAAAATAATATAATAATATTTATTTAAAATTATTTAGTGGGGTAATAAAACAGTTATAAAATTAAAGTGTCTTTTTAAAAATTAAAAGTATTTTCGATGATAACTTTATGTCTTTTCATGTTTATTATAGACAAAAAAAAAAAAAAAACAGATCCCACATATCCTCATCTGTAAAGTCCCACAATGAATATATCGGAAAGATATTCAAAAGCGCGACATTAGGCGCGTGTTTGCTATCCTCTTACCCGCCTTCCATCCCCTATCAACATCACACCAAAGTCTCAAGTTTATGCTATCCTCTCTAAAAGAAAGGCCCCAAAAAGAAGGAATATACTACAAGCAAAGTAGCGAACAAGAAAAACTTCGAATCTCAATAACCTATCCCCTTATCTCTTCGCTTAGTATCTTTCAAAAACCCTAAATCCTATATCCCGATCACAGAATCAGATGAATTTATTTGATTGAGAAATTGAAGAAGGTGTTGCTGTAAAAGCTCAATTTGATTTGGAGATTATACAATGTCTGCGATGGTTTGCGGCAAGAGATCCTTCTTCGAAGATTTACAATCGCCATCTCCGACTTCACCATCGACGCCTGTTTCAAAGAAGCTCCGGTGTTCCTCCACCTCCCCGAGACGATTCTCACCGCCGCCTCCAGCGGCAGCTTCCATTGATCATCTGAGAGCTTTGTTTCCCGATGTAGATTGTCAGGTATGATCCTCTTGCTTTTATCTGGCTCTAGAATTTTGTTGCTGTAAATGTTCGTTAATTGGAGAAATTATGTACAGTGTGTTAATGCTTTTTTTAACGCCATTTAGTTATTGTAAGTAAATTGCTCTCTTGTATCGGAATGAAATGCTACAAAGTACGAATAGACTGGGATGAATGCAGATGACTTTGTAAGTGTTTATCTGCAATAGTAAAGGAGCTCCGAATAGATTTGGATGAATGTATATGACTTTGTATGTGTTTATCTGCAATACTAAAGGATTAACCGGCTGGAGGGGATGGGAGTTGGGTAAGCCTAAAGAATGTTTTAAGCTCTTTAAGCTTCATCAATTTATAAGACATTATTTTCATCATGGAACATTTCATTTCTAAACTACTTTCACAACTTTAGCAAATATTAAAGGCTATTTAACTTTTAAACTCATGGTGATGCGTCTTTGTCAAACTAACTTTTAAACATTCATTCTAAAATTTTCCCTCGACGGTCCACACTACATATTTAAAAGAAAGTAGCTTCTTAAACTTTGTGCCAATGCAAATCTTGTGGTGTAAAAATGAAATGGAGAGTATTAGTTAGTTCTTTCACATGATCTGATTGCAATTTTGATATTCTTTTCCTATAATATCAAGCAACGCTCAATTATTTCAATTAAATTTCTTGGTGGTCTTTTCTACAATAAGAATATCAAAAAAATGCAATTAATTATTACTTAAAAGGTGCAAAGATTTGATTGTTTAAGTATTCTGTATTTTTGTTAAGAACTCTGTTGTTGCTTTTGTTTAACGAGTTTCTGGGTACTAAGTGTTTTATTATATACTGTTCAGTTTCTTGAGAAAGCCTTGGAGGAATGTGGCAATGATTTGGATGTTGCTATTAAGAGACTGCATGAACTTCATCTTAGTCTTGCACAAGGAAAGTCAGTTTCTGCCTCAGAAGCTGATGGAGAGATGGACGGTGGTATGTATAAATGTTATGTTCGATATTTGAGTGCTGATTAAGGAGATGCTAGTTTTTTCTCATTTTTATTACTCCGTTCATGTCAAAATGATTCCTAAGTCTCTGAAGTTGGAGTGGATACATATCTACAAATATGTATGTTATTGACTATCTCACTAATGGCATGGTATTGCAAAATTGCTCCAGGAAAAGGTCAACCATATCCCTTCCATCATAAAAAAGGATACTGGTTGATCAACCTAAGTACTCCTAAATAGGGTTTAGTTCTCACTGATATGATAGTGGTTTTTATGGTGTTTACTGGTCATTGACATGGACATTTTTTCTGGAAATTTCTGGTCCTATCTGTTCATCATAATTGCTACTCGTTTTAGTTTTTGCTACTTCTCTTCATCAATTTTTTTATTGCTACTTGTCCAACATGATTTTAGGGTTTAGGACCCTGCTGATATGAACAGAATTGTAAATGGATTAACTAAAAACACAATTTGGAGTTATAAATTAGATTATGATCTAGGTTGTTATTTTTTGCTTACCATGGATAAATAAAAAGTTGTACGGGATTGTGGATGACATTCAATCTTGAACACTATCAGATGTCAATTTTGCTGAATGAGTTCTCTCAAATAAGAGTTCTTCCATTAAATAGAAAGAATTCTGATTTACATGCCAAAAAATCTGCTATATATCCCTAAATATATGCTATTCCTAATTGTAATATCTCTGAAAATATGCTACATTAATCTATGCTATCTCCTATCATCATTACATAAATATTTAGAGTTATAACATAGATATGTATAGATATTTAGAATCTATCCAATCATGCTAACATCCCCCCTCAAATTGATGCCGGTGGATCAAAAAAATCAATTTGCCTATCAGAAACTGATGATGTTGTCGTGCCATAGACTTTGTAAACACATCAGTTATTTGAAGATCACTGGATACATGTGGAAGAGTAATGACTCTCTTAACTACAGCTTCTCTGATATAATGACAATCTACTTCAATGTGTTTGGTCTTTTCAGGATAAACTAGATTAGTAGCAATCTGAATAGCACTTGTGTTGTCAGCATGGAGAGGAATGGGATTAGATTGAGGAAATCCAATTTCTGCAAGTAAACCACGAAGCCAAACAATCTCAGAGCAAGCAGTAGAGATTGCTCGTTATTCAGATTCAATGGAAGATTTTGATACATGATCTTGCTTCTTGCTCTTCCAAGATATCAAGGAATCTCCAAGAAACATGCACCAACCTGTGTTGGAGTGACGAGTATCAGCACATCCAGCCCAATTAGAATCACTAAATGCATTAAGCTGAATATCGGAACCACTAGGAAAGAATAATCCACGAGTAGATGTTCCCAATAGATATCGAATGATGCGATAGACAACCACAAAATGTAGATGGCGTGGAGCCTGCATAAATTGACTCACTTGTTGAACTGCAAAAGAGATATCAGGCCGAGTAATAATAAGATAATTTAGGCTCCCAACTAATTGCCGATACAAAGTTGGATCAGGAAGAAGATCTCCTTCCGCACTGCAGTACCTTACATTCAATTCCAATGGAGTATTTACAGAGGAAGATTCTTGAAGACCAGCCAAAGCAATCAAGTCCTGAGTATATTTGTGTTGGTTCAAGAACACACCTAAAGAATTATAATGAACTTCTAACCCCAAAAAATATGTAAGAATACCAAGATCTTTCATATGAAAAGAATCTTTAAGTTGCTGCTGGAGGCTAGTGATTAGTGAAGAATCAGTTCCTGTGATAATAATGTCATCTACATACACCAAAAGAACACAACCTGCAGATGTTTTTCGAAAAAACAAAGACAAATCATATTTGCTCTGCTCAAAAGAGAATTGAAGCAAAGTAGACCGAAACTTGTCTAGCCAAGCTCTTGGAGCTTGTTTTAATCCATATAAAAATTGCTTCAACTTGCATACATCTGATGTAGGTGATGAGAACAAACCAGGTGGGGGTTTCATATAAATATCTTCTTTGAGATCACCATGAAGAAAAGCATTTTTGACATCCATTTGATGAAGAGGCCAATTTTGTGATGCAACAATGGCAATAATAGTTCGCACCGTAGTCGTTTTTGCTACAGGTGCAAAAGTCTCCTCATAGTTTATACCATACTCCTGTTTGTTGCCAAGGACCACCAATCGAGCTTTGTACCGATCAAGAGTTCCATCAGAATTAAGTTTAATTGAATAAACCCATTTACATCCAATTGGACGAACATTTGGAGGATAAGGAACAATGTCCCATGTGTTATTTTCTTTAAGAGCCAAAAGTTCCTCCTCCATTGCTTTTTGCCAACATTCAAGCTTGGAAGCTTGTGAGTAACCTGTTGGAATAGAGATGGTGGATGAAGTAGAAGAAAAATCATATCGTTTAGGAGTTTGAGACACTCTAGTAGATCGTCGAGGAGGCAGACCTTGAAGAAATCTCAGATTCTGGTTATGGAGCAGTCTCAGGTGGTAGATCTGTTTCGGGATGGGGTAAAGTTGGCCGACGTCGTTCATACACAAATCCTGATTTGAACCACTTAGAAGACAATGACAAATCCTCAAAAGTAGGAAGAAGAGGAGAAACAGAAGATGAATCAACATGAGTACGAAAGAAATATTGATTCTCAAAGAAAATAACATTTCTAGAAACACACAATTTGTTAGAACTTGGATCATAGCAAATAAAACCTTTCTGTGAAGTACTATAGCCCATAAAAACACATTTAATAGATTGAATAGAGAGTTTATTGCGTTGAAAAGGAGGCAGGTGCACAAAACAAACACAACCAAATGTATGAAAACTATGATAGCTGGGATGCTTATGAAAAAGACGATAATATGGAGACTCAAGATTTAACACTTTAGATGGAAGTCTATCAATCAAATAGACAGCAGTAGACAAAGCTTCAACCCAATATTTAGATGGAAAAGAGGACTCAATCAATAAAGTATGAGTGACATCTAAAATATGACGATTTTTACGCTCAGCAACCCCATTTTGTTGTGGCGTATATGGGCAAGAGCATTGTGATACAATTCCTTTCTCAAGCAAGAAATTATTGAATTCATAAGACATATTCTCCACCAGAATCAGATCTTAATATTTTGATGTATGTGGAAAATTGAGTCTCAACATAAGCCAAAAATTTCTTGAATATGGAAAACACTTCAGATTTAGATTGAAGAAAATACACCCATGTAAACCGACTATAGTCATCTATAAATGTCACAAAATACTTGAAATGAGCATGAGAAATAGCTGGTGAAATGCTCCAAACATCACTATGAATGACATCAAAACACTTTGCAGCACGACTACCAAAATTAGGAAAAGAAAGAGTTTTACTTTTGCCTAATTTACAAATAGAACAATCAAAGGAAGCAACTAAAAATTGATTTTTATTTCCCAATAACCCAGAATTGGACAAAAGAGACAACACAATAGAATTTGGATGTCCTAGATGTTTATGCCAAACCTCATTCTTAGTAGTGGTAGAAGCAAGAGCTAGAACACGAGGAATAGAAAAGTGTATAGGAAATAATCTTCCAACTTTAATCCCCTTCGCGATTATCGTCCCCGACACCTGATCCTGCACAAGGCAACCATTACGAGAAAAATTCACATCACAATTGTTATCTACCAATTGGCCAACTAAAATAAGACTAGTGGAGAGCTTTGGTGAAACAAAAACATTCTTGAAAGTTTCAGTAATATCCTCAACCTTGGTAATGGGTAAATTACTACCATTGGCAACCTGAATTTGTGTTGGACCATTATACTCATGGATGTTTTTGAGTATATTAGTTGAGTTGGTCATCTGATTGGAAGCGCCATAATCAACAAGCCAAAATTTAGATATTACCTTGCAGCCCCAAAGCTGAAAATGCTGACAAGATCATTTATTGTACTATTTCAGGAGTAAGAACTTGTCTTACTGAAGACGAGTTATATGTAGTTGAACCATTTATCCCAACTTGAAAAGCATTTGCCCTACGATTTTGAGGACGTGTGGGACACTCTTTGATAATGTGTCGTTGTTTACAATAATTACAGAACTTCTTGCCACAATTGCTAGCAATATGACCATATTTCTTAGAATTGTAGCATTGAGTTCTAGCCATATCCATGCCCTTTCATTTCCCTTGAGCTGCAAATGCGACAGTGACAACATTTCCTTGGTGAAAAGCATTTTGTGTGAAGAGATGCTGCTCTTCATGAAGTAATTTCCTAAAACAGACATCCAACGAGGGAGATGGATCACGATTCATCAAGTTGGAGCAAACAAAATCGGATCATAATTTCATCAAAAATTGATCTCGCTTGCTTTGTTCATGAACTCCTTGAATGATGGAGAGAGATTTAGAAGGTATTTTAGCATAAACGATATTGGTAAATTCAGCCCTTAAGTTCTGAAATCCAGAGAAATAATCTTGAACAGAGAGACCTTCTTGAGAATACATAGCAAATTCATGCTCCAATTGAAAGTGCCTTGCGTTATGGTCTTGGTTATAAACCTTTTGTAAATAATCCCACATGGCCTTTGCTGTCTTGTATGGCCTGAGATTAAGAACAAAAAGAGGGTCAATTGAACCTATAATCCATGTCATCACCTGAGCATTTTTAACCTTCCATTGATCGAGCTTTGTAAGATTAGTAGGAGTAGGATCGCTTCCATCTATATGTCCCCATAATTCTTTTTCAGTGACAAATAGTTGGAATTGAAATTTCCAAGCAGAGTAATTTTTTCCTGTGAAACGAACATGGAAGGACTCAAATTGATATGACGTCATGTTCTTGACAAGTTAAGGAAGATAGAAATGCAATGATACAAAATAACCAGAATGACCAAGACTAAGATTCCAGGATGCCTAAAATTCCAAGATACTTAGGACTTTCTGTTGACTAAAAAATAGTAAGTAGAACAAAAACTTTCAAAAAAAAATTCTAAAAAAAACCACAAATGAAAGACACTAAGAATCAAAGCATTGAAAACGGCTCTAATACCATTTCAATTTTGCTGAATGAGTTCTCTCAAATGAGAGTTCTTCCATTAAATAGAAAGAATTCTGATTTACATGCCTAAAAATCTGCTATATATTCCTAAATATATGCTATTTCTAATGTAATATCTCTGAAAATATGTTACATTAATCTATGCTATCTACTATCATCATTACACGAATATTTAGTGTTATAACATAGATATGTACAGATATTTAGAATATGTCCAATCATGCTAACATCAGATACTTATAAACATAGGAGGAAAGGAATTTTACTCTTCGGATATATTCAATTATGCAAATGTGTAGTTGATATCATTAGAGATATACTGGCTTCTTTTTTTGGCTCCTTTTCTTACCTTAGTAATTACTCCCTCTTTTTTAATTTGTTCGTCTTACTATCCTTTTTAGTCCATTTCAAAAAGAATGCTGCTTTCTTTTTTTGACAACTCTTTGTTTCTAACTTTCCACATGACATGTAAGATTCAAAGGTCTTCTTTACTTTCTTGAACTCCGTGTCAAGACAAAACCAAACAATGAAATTGAAACAGAGGGGGAGTATAGAGAAGGCAAAGCTTAGTAATTAACTATATGTATTGCTGATATATGGCAGTTAAAAGAACATGTATGTGATATATGAAAATGTCTGATGTTAAAAGATAATCATCCAATGGTGCAAAGAGGTTTCAAAATATGTTTGTGTGACAAGTTCTTTCAGAGGAACTCATAGATGTGCCCACTTAGCAGCTTATTCACATCTTGTTAACCAAGTCTAGATTTTCATCAATTGTGGAGGAAGGAATCTTATTTGCATGCAAAATTTGCAGGTATAGTGAACAGTGCTTTTGTCCTAAATAATCCTCTAGCTGATGGCACAGAATGGGTGGAGTTGTTTGTGAGGGAAGTGATGAGTGCTACAAGCACAAATGATGCTAGGGCTCGTGCGACAGTAGTGTTGGAGAGCTTAGAGAAATCCATTAGTGCTAGTGCAAGTGCAGAAGCAGCTCAAAATTTTCAGAAGGTTGGTATTGTACATTTAAGTATACTAGTTTTTTGACACGTGTGTTGCACGTGATTATCAATTCAGAAAATTTAAGCAAAAATTTGAATGATAAGGTTTGATAATTAGCTAATTTTTATTATTTATTTAATAGCTAATTTTTATGAGATAAATCATGACAATTCTCTAACTCTTGAAAAATTAAATAATTTTTGAAAAAGATATTCAAAAGCATATATCTATATCACAAGAGAAATTAGTAAAAAAAAGAAATGAATTTAGACTACATCATGTTAACTTCATATATTGGAACATTACATACTAATGTATATACTAAGCAAAAAAATAATTATTATATCATCAGAATTATTATATCATGATTTATCTCATAAAAATTAGCTATTAAGAATTGATAAAAATTAAGAAATAGTAAATTAGTAAAACAAAAGGGCAATATTTACATAGTAATAACTATTTTGAAGCAAACTTCCTGGCAATATAAATCACATACGTAGCATTAATAAATAAAGTCATTCTTTTTTATTGAGCATCATAAAAACAAATCATAACAATTCTCTGACTCTTGAAAAGTTTAATAATTTTGGAAAAAGATATTCAGAAATATATATCTACATCACAAGAAAAATTGTTAACAAAAACAAATGAATTTAGACTATAATAAAAATTAAACTAATGCAAACTCTAACTGGCGTTATTACAAGTCATATGAACTTTTTTTGTCGAAAATACTGAAATATTAAGAAATTGTAAATCAGTAAAATAAAAGAGCAATGTTTATATAGTAATAACTATTTTGAATCAATTTTCCTAACAATCTAAATCACATGAGTAACATTGATAAATAAAGTCCTTTTGTCTTGGGCATCAAAAAACAAATTATGACAATTCTCTAACTCTTGAGAAGTTTAATAATTTTGAAAAAAAATATTCAGAAGCATATATCTATATCACAAGAGAAATAGTTAACAAAAACAAATGAATTTAGACTACAATAAAAATTAAACTAATACAAACTTCAGCTGACGTTGTTACAAGTCATATAAACTTTTCTTCGTTGAAAAATACTTATATATTAGGAAATTGTAAATCAGTAAAACAAAAGGGCAATGTTTAATAATTTTTGAAAAAGATATTCAGAAGCATATATCTACATCAGAAGAGAAATTGTTAAAAAAAAAAAAATGAATTTAGACTACATCATGTTAACTTCATATATTAGAAAATTACATACTAATGTATATACTAAGCAAATAAAATAATTATTATATCATCATAATTATTTTCCTCAAGTACTCGAGGTTAAGGAATATACCCTCTTAGGATAGAACAATTTACTTCATCAGAATAGTGGTACCTCATATTCTGCTGAACTTCGAACTCACTTAACGACAATAAATCACACGAAATTTTTTAGAAGAAAAAAAGCAGAAGAAGAGTAGACGATTAAAAAAAGTTGTGGTTGAAAAATGAGAGGAAACCCCTCTATTTATATCAACAAAGGGTAGTATGAACAAGTGTATTTTGTGTCTTATCTTAAAAGTCATGACCTTTCTGAGAAGTCATATCCCTTTGAATAAGTCACAATTTATTGAAAAAGTTACAACTGTTTGGAAAAGTCACAACTCATCGAAAACTCATAATTCTTTGAAAAAAAGTCACAATTCATCGAAAACTCACAACCCTTTAGAAGATTAGTAAAACAAAATTAGTAAATAACTATTTTGAAGCAAATTTTCTGACAATATAAATCACATAAGCAGTATTGATAAATAAAGTCATTCTTTTATATTGAGCATCAAAAAAAAAAATCATGACAGTTCTCTAACTCTTGAAAAGTGTAATAATTTTGGAAAGAGATTTAGAAACATATATCTACATCACAAGAAAAATTGTTAACAAAAACAAATGAATTTAGACTACAATAAAAATTAAAATAATACAAACTTCAACTAATGTTATTATAAGTCATATGAACTTTCTTCGTCGAAAATACTGAAATATTAAGAAATAGTAAATCAGTAAAACAAAAGGGCAATATTTATATAGTAATAACTATTTTGAATCAAACTTCCTAACAATCTAAATCACATGAGTAACATTGATAAATAAAGTCCTTTGGTCTTGGGCATCAAAAAACAAATCATGACAATTCTCTAACTTTTGAGAAGTTTAATAATTTTGGAAAATGATATATCGAAGCATATATCTACATTATAAGAGAAATTGTTAACAAAAATAAATGAATATAGACTACAATAAAAATTAAACTAATACAAATTTCAACTGGGGTTATTACAAGTCATATAAACTTTTCTTCGTCGAAAAATACTTAAATATTAAGAAATATTAAATCAGTAAAACAAAAGGGCAATGTTTATATAGTAATAACAATTTTGAAGCAAACTTCTTGACAATATTAATCACATAAGTAGCATTGATAAATAAAGTCATTCTTTTATCTTGAGCATCAAAATAACAAATCGTGACAATTCTCCAACTCTTGAGAGGTTTAATAATTTTTGAAAAAGATATTCAGAAGCCAATATCTACATCAGAAGAGAAATTGTTAAAAAAAAAGAAATGGATTTAGACTACATCATGTTAACTTCATATATTGGAACATTACATACTAATGTATATACTAAGCAAAAAAATAATTGTTATATCATTAGATTTTTATATCACGATTTATCTCATAAAATTAGCTATTAAGAAATGATAAAAATTAAGAAATAGTAAATTAGTAAAACAAAAGGGCAATTTTTAAAAATAAAAGAAGCAGAAGAAGAATAGAAGATTAAAAAAAGTAGTGGTTGAAAAATGAGAGGAAACTCCTCTATTTATAGTCAACAAAGGATAGTATAAACAAGTGTATTTTGTGTCTTATCTTAAAAGTCCTGACCTATTCGAGAAGTCATATTTCTTTGGAAAAGTCACAACTTATTAAAAAGTTACAACTCTTTAGAAAAGTCACAGCTCATCGGGAACTCACAACCCTTTAAAAAAAGTCGCAACTTATCAGAAAAGTCACAACTCATCAAAAATGTCACAACCTAAGTTAGGGATATTATAGTAATTTAACATTCAAGTTAGGAGTTCATGCTTTTAAGGTAATATAGATTGTAGTCTATAGATTTACCAGGCAACAAGTTCCCTGCGAAGGAGTTGCAGATGATATTTATCAATCATACTTTTCTGGTGTATTTACTATTTTACTCAGAGGAGTTAAGCTAGAAAACTATTTTGCCGATGATTGTTGGCTCTTCAATGCATTTCATGAGCAGATTTCTGGCTACTGTAGTGCTTCACTAGTAAGAGAACAGCAATTTTAGTCATGTTTGCAAAATTTACCTTTTTGACATACTAGTTTATTGACCTTTGCCTGTCATTTTTCAATATTCACCGTTTATTATCCAGGAAAATATGATGCTGAAGGAGCAAATAGAACTGATTCTTCGAGACAATATCATTCTGAAACGTTTGGTGGCCATCCAACATGAACGACAAAAGGAGCACAAGGATGATAGGATCCAGGAAGTGCAGCAGCTGAAGCAGTTGATTGCTCAATATCAAGAGCAATTGAGAACTCTCGAGGTAAAAGCTGCAGCTTCATATATTATTTTAGTCTTATTCAGAAGTCTTGCATCTGAGGACAAGCTTTTAAAGGATATTGTGGCAAAATTAAAGATTTAGAAAGATAAAGAAATATTTTATTAAGAGATAGGAGATGTAACTTTTGAAAGGTAAAGACTCCTACAGAAGGTATGTAGCACCTTGAGGAAACACTAGCATACACTTCACATGGGCTAAGAAGAAAGATGGAAGCTATGCTCTTAACAGAAAATTTAGCACTGCTATTAGCAACATGAAACAACCATAGAAGAGAAGAGTGTTCACCATTCTTGCAACTAATGTTTAAATGCAAAACCTCTCTCTACTGAATGCCATTTGATCCTTGCATGGAGACACTTCAAACATTTGCAAAATCTAATTTCGAAAAAAATACTTAACCTTTGAACTACTGAATCTGAGTGCGGACTTCCTCTTTAGAAAACATTGGAGATTTTTAAAAAAATTTTGGGTTGAAAAATACTACTTTTTCACTCAGGGTATTGCTTTGAGATTTTAGTTATAATTTATTAGTTATTACTCATTACTCATTTGCTAAAGGACAATGGATAAAAGGTATCGAGATAAACTATGGGTAATGCACTCTAGTATTGTTTGGTGAAACATGTTTACATCAATTCAAACTAGTAACCATGTCGTTTCCAACAAAAAAATTTTGACACAACAAGCTCAACTATTTGCATTAGCATTATTGTTGCCACATGTGTACAGCCTAGTGTAATACATAGCAACTCTTCTCCCCATCATAAGGAGACTTCTTCAGGTTCTAAGTGAGCGAGATACAAGTTACGCCAGTCTTTAACTTTACTGATTTCATGGTCATCTTTGCAGGTCAACAATTATTCTTTGAAAATGCATTTGCAGCAGGCTCAGCAATGCAACTCTATCCCTGGACACTTTCATCCAGACGTCTTCTAATATTGAAATATGTTAAAATAAGGAGATTGAACCTAGAAAGAGATTAAGCCGGTTGGCCTAAAGCGAGTGGTGATATAGGATGTTCAAGTTAATTTTTATCATATCTGTTGGTCTCTGAATTATAGGTGATGTTGAGTTGAGCCCCACCGGCGTTGATAGTCTAACAAAGTATGATAGGGCATTGATAGTATGGCCTAAAGAGGAGTTGTTTGAGTTGTGTATCAAAGCTGTTTTTCAATTTCAGATGCGTCGCCTTTTTCCTATGAAAAGTCAATAATCAGTTCATAGCCTCTCCTTTATTTAATAGCAGCCTCAGTCCTTTTATTGTGTGAGCTATTTCGGAAACATGAAATTCAGGTAAATGAATACTAGAGATTATTTTGTTTTCTCACGATACTATAGATGATGATGGTAAGACTTTCCACAACGCAAATTGCATGTACATTCACTACGTTTAAAACAGCAATTAGACTTAAATTACATATAAATGGTCCATGTATTGATGGGCTTATTTATTATTTAAACTACTCCATCAAAGATTGAGCTAGATTTGGTGGGATGCGCCAGGCCCATGCAGTAGTGCAACGCATAAGCAACACTACAGAGCCTAGCAAGCTACCTTAATGAACTCTCATGGCCCACATATCAGATAATAACAATAGGAACAGACACTACTTTTGGCTGAGAAAGATATACTTCAACAATAGCTCGGGCCTTTGTTTTTATACAAGTGCTCTGTATTCTTCTTCTTAGCTTCTTCCGATGTGCGACTAATTGGCCACTACAAAAGCTAAGCATTTTTGCTCTTCCAAGTGTTAAACATAAACAAGTATAAATTTACTTATTGTTGGATTTTAAAGGTGTGAACAGGAAATGAAGTGTTGTGACTCTCTTAAAGGGTTGTGACTATGCCGTAGGGTTGTGACCTTTATGAAAGGTTGTGTCCTTCTAAAGGGTTGTGACCGGTTGAAAGGTTGTGCCTTTTTCAAAGTGTTGTGACCTTTCTGAAATGTTGTCTTCTTTCCAAAGAGTTGTGACCTTTACCCTTTGTTGGCTATAAATAGAGAGACTTTCTCTCATTTTTCTGCATCGAATTCTTCCCTTCTCATGCATACATTTCTTACAAAACAAAATCGATCGATCGTGTCTGTGTGTGATTCGTTACTGTCATTTTGAGTTTGTTGAAATTATTGAAGTTTGAGGTACCGCTACTTCTTTAATGGTTAATCAAATTTTATCTTGGGAGAAATTAATCTACAACCTCAGGTACTTGAGGGGATTAAATTTCTTAAGGATAAACAGTGGGTTCTGTGGACTCGGATAGTTCTTTATTTTTCTTTTCATCTTTTATTATTCCTGGTTTGTTAATCTGAATACAGGAGATAACCGTTATATCTACCTTTTCCATGATAAATATTTCATATCGGGCACATGTCAAAGATGAAGTTTTAAATCTGACCGTTACTCGTAGTTAAGAGCCTAATCTATAATTAAGATCAAGGAAAAAAAGATCCGCTGTTGAAGAAGCCGAAGATAATTAAGATAATCATTACAAGTGTACATTCAGTGTGCCCACATACATATTTCACAGCTCTTCTTAAGAAGCTAAAGAGTGTTCTGATCTTGCAAACTAACCCTGTTCAATATCTCCCCCAACGCTTCTAAGGTGAACTTGTACCGTTCATGTGATTTTCTCCCCTCCTCCACCAACTTCACAGCACATTTGTACAAATTATCATACCTGTGAACTGGATTCTTGGTGTCAATAAAATTGCAGCTGTAGTCAAGAACATAGCTACGGTGAATATCCTTTCTCCAGCGTGAAAGAATGTACTGAGGTGGGATCTCCTTGAAACCATTCTTAGAACACATAATGTGTGCCTGCACAGGAAGCCCTCCAGATTGAATAAACCACACCACAAAAAACATCAGCAACAGCTGTATTAAACATAACTTCATAATCTTTTGCTTCATTCACATTCTCAACTTCGCGTTCCTTAACTATGTATGTTATGATTGACCCATCAATACCTACTTGTCTAGTGCTTAAGCATGAGAACATTCCCTCTATTTCGATTTGAGATTTAACAAATATGGGATTGGTGTAGATTTTAGATAGCTGCATTTCAAAATAAAATCTTGATTTCAACATACAACTTGTATTCCTCGATTCTGAATCAGCCAGAGCTTCTCTTTGATAGATTTCCTTCAGACATTGGTTATAGTTGTCAAGGAACTCTTTCAGGGGAGTATGATTAGACAAATACTCATCAAAAGGAGAAGAAACGTCTCTCTCCCGGAGTGTCACACCAAACATCCCCGCTAAAAATGTATCCTTTAAATAGACAGGGACCCAGTGTTTACGATTTTTGTGGAGTGTCTGGAGCCATTTATGGTCCCTAACTCCATGGCATAGCATCATGTCCTCCCAAGCTATTTCAAAATCATCTATTCTTGATGATTGGTAAATTGCTTTAGTAAATGCTTTCTTGATGACTTCATATGCGTGTAACCCACCCAATTTCTCCGGAACTTTCTTCATGATATGTGACAAAGAAATGCAATGAGATGCCCGCGGGAGAACATCAGCGATAGCAGGTTGCATAGCTCTAGATTGGTCAATAATGATGGTATGTGGAGGGCGGCCAACCATGTATGTCAGCCATGACCTCAACAGCCATATAAATGAATCTACAGTCTCTCCTGCAACCAAACCACAGCCTAGTGGCACAGATTGTCCATGGTGATTAACTCCAGCAAATACCACAAGTGGAACCTCATATTTTGAGATCAAACAAGCAGTGTCAATTCTAACCACGTCACCAAAATAACCATATGTGGCTTTACATCTTGCTTCTGCCCAGAACACATTCCACAAACATCCTTTCTCATTTAGGTCCATTACATAAAAGAAATCAGGGTTTACCAACTGTAGATGGTTGAAGAAACTGAGAATTGCTTGAGCATCTCCAGGTTTAAGAATCAAATGGTTGTTGGACTGGTCAATCGTGTTCCCGAATTCACCTTCATCAATGTTTAATTTTCCATCATCATCTGGATCAATAATGACAGTTCTGAATAACCTAATTTTCTGATTTTCTTGATTACCAGTCATCTGCAAGGGCCTTTTACCCCCAGAATTGTTGTTTCTGTGAGATTTATAAAACTTTTCAGTTGACGGATGAATGAGGTGGTTGTGTTCAAGTCAACTTCAATTAATTTCCACCTTTTGTTCTCCATCAATCTGAACTTGATCATAGCTGGACAGCCAGTTCTTGTCTCAGGTCTGGGCCGATTTGCTTCACTTTTCTTTTTAAACCCTGCACTGCTGCAGCTTAGTTTTCCTCTGTACCTTTCCCTACTCTTCCTATACCATGTATTACTCACTCTGACCCCGAATCCGTGCGCTTTAGCATAACAGTTGTAAAAGTAGTACACATCCTCATATGTCTCGAACTCCATTCCAATAGTCGGAGGAACAGGATTTTTGCCTTCAAGAACACCAGATTGACGAGCATATTCCGTCATCGCACACTCTCCATCAATATCGAATTCCTCAGTTTCATCATCAAAGAAGGCAGCATTGAGTGAAACACCATCCATTTGGAGTGTTGCAGAAGCATCGACGTCAAGCTCTGTAATATATTAAGAAGAGGATAGCTCAAAGGTGGTCAAAACAACCCCTAGAGTGGAAGATGGGAGAGGAAGATACATAGCAAAAACATCAATTATAGATAATGATGTCAATAAGGAAAAAACTCCAGATGTATCTCTCCCCCAACTGCAGATCTAATGACAGGCTTAGAGCTATTTGGAATATAGTTAGTATATAATATTGTGATGTGTCTTTCAATCCAGGAAATAAGTGTGTTTTTCTGTGGGAGTTCTCCTATACAAGACTTTGAGTTGTGTTTTACAATATCAGAAATTCTGCTTCCACTGGTCTAGCTTTCAACTTCAATATTGGCCTGAAGTATGAGAAAGCCATAAGGTTGTAAAAAAGAAGAGTATATAGCTGCCATTTATCCATTTCAACATTATATTTACTTCTTAGTTTATCCGTAGGAATAGTTCCTTTGTTTCTACCTTTCGGTACACAGGCAAACACCTGAAGAAAAAAAGTTCATCTAGCAGGAAAAAGATTTGATTAACAATTAATATTGCTATCATGCAGGCCAATTTTTCGATTTAAAAGCGATAATTTTCACTCAAGAAAAATAAATGTCTAAGGGAAAAGATCAATGTGACTTCTTCTTTACTTTCACAGTTAGAAGAAACAGCTGCATAACTAGAGACTATTGAGAACTAGAGATAGAACCACTCAATCGACCAACATGAAAATGAGATAGTCCACAGCATACTATCATTGAGTTGTCCATGTTGCTTGACATACATAAACGTAAAACTAGTCTGCCGGCATGATCTTCTTTTCCATTAGAGCATTGTTTTTATTTTCTTTTTGGCCCTAATACTATTAGTTAAACTTTGAAAATGAACCGTGTCTTTCCATGGCAAGTCCACTATATTGTTAGGACCGAAAATAAGCATGTGTCATGCGGAAGCTAGCAAAGCAAACCTCGAAAGATCATGAGTAATAAGACAAACGAGAAAAATACCAAAAGACACAAAGATTTAAAGTGGTTCAGTCAATCGACCTACGTCCACCAAAGAGATGAGCAATCCACTATAAATATAAATATAGCAAGTCCACACAAGTGATAACGTATCAAGCTTGTGTCCCACAAATTCTCCCCCTAACCAAAACTCTCAAAGCCCTTAAGACTGTATTGTGAATGTTGATTAAATAAGAAGGAACAAGCCCCTATTTATAGAGTCCTAAACCTTTTCCTACAAGAAAAGGATTAGTCAATCCTAAACCTTTTTCTAAAAGAAAAACCTATTTATAATAAAAAACTCAGGACAAATAAAACCCAACATATATAGGACTCCAACTCACTATTACTCAAGTACTTTCATCTCTAAGTTTACTCCTTTGCATGCTCATCTTCTTCCGCACTGGGATATATGCGCATCAATCATCCAAGTATAAAATGCCTTGCTTTTGGTTCTTTGTTTTTTCCCTGTGTACATTCCTTTGTGGGCACGGCCACGGGTGAGAGTGGGAAGGTGGGGAGTTTAAGATTTACATGAATGTTTATCTCATTGACAATATAGTAGCGTACAATAACACTTCCACATATTTCAACTCCAAACTCCTATGAGTCAGTAATGAGGGAGAAAAAGAAATACCTATGACTGTGGTCTATGTAGGCAAACTTGACCTTCGCTTCATAGGTAGAGCGGTTATTTCCGATATACCCTCAGCTCAAAATTAACTATGACTATAAGCTAAAAATACACCGCAATGAAAACGTCAAGCACACTAATGCTACCAAAGAAATAATCATAGGAAGTTTAATTTATAGTTAGTACTCAAATATACATTATATTTCTGAATGGAAAACTGGAAGTAGACATTTTTACAGATGAAAATTTAGGAGATAACGCTCACTAAAAGCGCCCTATACTATCTGAGCACAGATGGGAAATTTCATATCAAAATTACTATAGCTAACAATTTAGGTCAATTGGGTATGTACAGACTAATATAGAGATCAATTCTTGGAGTGAGAAGTGAAAGGTTGAGCGACAAAAAGGAGAAACTAAAGAATTGCTAGTTTGTTGACAGCTTTGAACAAATTAACCTGCAATTTCAGATAAAACTTCTCACCTGGGCCACTGGCGGCGTTGTCTTTCAGCAAAAAATGGCGATAGTTGATTTAAGCTTCTAAGCTGCCACCTGCAGGCAAAAAAGGAAACAAAGAACTCCAGATATGACTATTGAAAATAGTTTTCGCTACTGATACTTGACAATATTTTATAGGAAAAATGATTCAAAATATATGTCAAGTTCGGATATATTTCGAATCATTTTTTCCTATTTTATATAGGTGTATATTTGAATAGTAGTACTAATTTTAAGGGTAAAATATGAAATTTGAATCCTTTTTCCCTATTTTATATAGGTGTATTTTTGAATAGTAGTACTAATTTTAAGGGCAAAATATGAAAAAAAAAAAAAAAAAAAGTATTAGTTCTCTTTTAAATTTTGTAAATTAAAAGCAAATAATTTAAAATAACTATTTTTCGCAATGTGGACAACTAATATGAGGCGAACAGAGTATTTATTTAATGGAGATGGTGGTTGCAAAAACAAATTATTTGAAATAACAATTTTTAGTAATGTGGACAACTAATATGAGGTGGACAGAATAATGGTCGTTTTTGGTGGTTGGTTAAAAAAAAGTGAAAATAATTTTAGAAAAATGTCTATATTGAAGTACTTAGTAATCAATTGATAGTGTTTGAACTCATTAATTATTTACTAAATTCAAATAGAATTTCAACAATGTTTCCTTGCAAAGTTGCAAATCTATGTTATAATGAGAGTCATTTGTTGCAACTGATGTTTTATCATACAGAAAAGGAGAAGATTTTTGTGAAGTGTAAGGGTTTTGGATAACATTTGTATTGTTTCTGTTTAAAACTTGTCTAAAGCATGAAATAACAAAACTCGAACTTTCTCTATAAGCAAGGCTTTTAAATTCAGTAATGCACTCACTATACATAATGATGTGTGGACAATTGTTGATAAATTATAGTACAAAAAAGGTTCAGAAGCTACACAAATTGTTAAACCTCAACTCCGTTCTATGATACACGATGGTCCGCTGCAAGACGAACCTTATTCAAGGACTCCTTAAACGCCTGCCAAGCAACCATATAGTGATCTTGAGAAGCCATCCCTTCGTCCACTACTTGCATGGCACGTCTGTGCAAATGATCAAACAGTTGAACAGGGTTACTAATATCTATGTTGCTTGAGCCAAGTTCTGGTGCATACAAGCGTTTAAAATCCTTTCTCCAGCGAGTCAATATATAATGATTTGGGATTTCCTCTATACCATTGTAGTTGAGCACAGATAAAGCATGTCTGCAGAGATAGCCTTTGAAGTTGAAACAACTGCACATGCATCGAACTTCTACCCCTATTTTATCATAAGTAACTTCAAGATCTCTTGCATCACTCGTGTCTCCTTGAACCCCTCGTTCTTTAACCATATATGTGATGATGGGTCCATTGGCGTGAATTTGTGCTATACCTGAACAATTAGACATCAACACCATCTCCTCTAGGAACTTCAAAAATATTTCTTTAGTATACAATTTGGAGAGCTGTAACTCATAATTGCACCTTGTTCTCAAGACGGGGCAAAATTCTTTTGAATCAAGATCACAAAGAACTTCCTTCTGATGATTCTTTTGCAGTACAAAATCATATATGTCAAAAAATTCTCTCAAATTTGTTTGTTTATGTACAAATCCATCAAAGAAGGGACACATAAACTCACCACACTGATCAATAGATATTCCAGCCAGAAATGTATCTTTCATATAAATAGGAGCCCATTGTTCTCGATCCTCATATAAACTTTGAAACCACCCATATCCCCCACATCCAAATTGCTGGGCCATCTCCTCCCACGCAACTTCAAATTCATCAATTTTAAGAGAACTATACACCGTATTATACAGTACCTCATGGAATACTTCTGATTCCCCCACTTCCCCTACTGAATTGACAATGCTGTCCAGAATAATTGACAAATTAAGCCTATGGTGAGCCCGAGGAAATACCTCAGATATTGCATTTTGCAAGGCTTTGCACCGATCTGTGATGATAGTTTGTGGAGGGCGTCCTGACATACACGATAGCCATGCTCTCAGTAACCAAACATATGTCTCAAAACTTTCATCAGCAAGCAAACTACAGCCCAACAAAAGAGTCTCATTATGGTGGTTTAGTCCAAAGAATGCTAGAAGCGGGATGTCATATTTTTTTGACAAGCATGTTGTGTCGACCACAACCACATCACCAAAATAAGCATATGCCGCTCTGGATCTGGAATCAATCCAAAACACATTCTTTAGATATCCTTCATCATTAAAATCCATAATGTAGAAAAAGTTTGGCTTCGTAAGCTGCACCCGACAGAAGAAGTTGTATATGACTTGGGTATCACCTTCTTTGAGTTTTAAACGTGTGGACCCATCAATCTGGCTGCTGACTGCTCTTTCATCCGAGCTTCCCTCGCCTGGTGTCTCAACAGCAGGAGTTCTGTACAACTTAATTGTTCGCACTTCCACATCAACTGCTGGCTCTAACTTCCTTTTAACCCCTGCATCCATCTTTTTGTGTGACTTAGAGTTTTGCACCCTTTCAGGATCAAAGAGATGGTTATGTTCAAGCTTAACCTCATCCACCCTCCATCTATTGGACTCCACCAATCTCAACCTTACCATCGCTAAGCAACCTGTCCTTGTTTCTTTTCTTCGGCTATTTGCTTCTTTCATTGTCTTGAAACCCTCACTATTGCAACAGAGAACAGCACCGCGCTTCTCTTTACTGTTGCGTTTTGTCCATGAAGACTTCACCCTGATGGCAAAACCAAGCTCCTTAGCATAGCAGTTGTAATAATTATAAGCATCCTCGTAAGATTCAAATTCCATGCCGACAACTGGAGGGGGATAAGACTTTCCCAGGGATGAACCAGTGTGACCATCAATAGTTGCTGTATCGCCACATCTTGGATCCTCAAGGCCATTGCTATGAAACTCAAGTAACTGATGACTATTGTCCCTTGGGGCACCGCTTTCAAAATTAAGCACATGCTCACAGTTTTTCTCAGCTGCATGGCTTTCAAACTCAAGAATTTGCCCAGCAGTAGTTCCAAGCTCATTGGCCTCAATGCTTAGCACTTGGTCACCATCGCTCTCAATGCCATTACATGTAATATCAAAGACTTCCTCACTGGCAGCCTCGTTATCACTTCCCTCATCCTCAGGAAGTTGTTCACTGGTTCCCAAACCTTCCTCCATCTGAAGCCTTCCAGTAGGGCAAGATGAATGGGAAAAGGTCAGCAACAATGAGATACATGTATCAAGAACTCTATCCAGCTTTTCACGTGGAATAGATCTGTTCCTTTGACTTGAAATCTAGAACTTTGCATTTCAATGAGTCTTGAAACTGATTCTTTCTTCATAACTTCTAGATGTCATGGAAGAAGCTAAGAACTTACACTTCTCAGAGTATCCTTCTTTATGTGAAGCGTAATCTAGCTTGGAAAGTCACTGTTGTGTCTCCTGCTTTCCCAAACCACCCTACTTATTCTATCCCTAAGCAGGAATTACCTGTCGAGAAAATTAAAAATAAATAAATAAAGACAAGTATTCATGATCAGATCAGTTCGACAAATCCAGCTAACAAAACAAAGGTGCCAGGTCGAAAGTCAGAAAGTAATAAAGCAAGAAGAAGAAGATAAGATGTTCAAGTGTCAGGTATATGTCACCATTTGGTTTAAGCAAGAAAGAACCCATGTAAGGCACCCTACCATCTTTATGTCTGTATATTACCTATTGAAAATGCATACATTAAATTAGCCAATTCCAAAATTGTTTGTTATCTTAGATAGTAAATGCAAATAAAACTATAAACACCAAATCAACAGAAAACAGATTACAATGCTGTAATTTTAGAAGTACATATATGGTAAACCTTGAAACTCTGGATTTTTGATAGGTATATGCTATTAGCTCATAAATTCTTCCTTATTTATTGCAAACCAAAATAGTAAAGCAAGACAAGTTAATTTACTGTCTCTATAGTCACTGCTAAGTTAATAATTTTACGCAATATAGACCTTAAGGGCCTATTCATTTGTAGAACCTGATTGAGCATGTTTCAACCTCCTCCCTAAATGCTCAATAAGGCAACTACAGGTCCGGGACTAAGGACAAAAAAAATGTGTCTTGAAATCCATTTAGTGACAGTTGAGAGGACAAATGGCGGGATCATAAGTCCAGTAAACCTACTCACATGCTCAGCTCCCAATGAGGATGAGATTTTTATCAACACGATTATGCTCTTATTATCCCCGAATTAATATGAGAAAAGGCCACTCATCCAACTCATACACACGATTCAAAATAAATCAAGAGCTTCAATATCCCAATGAGTAATGCTAAACTAAAAAAGGAAACTTTTTCTTTTCCTGATCGAAATTTTACCCAGCAGATTTAACGAGTCCTATTTAGTTTCTATAAAAGCTGATTCTTTATTAGTAGGCTTCATCTCAGAAGTACAGTCAACCACAATCGTAGAGACAAAGACTACCAAATTTTGTTATTCAATAACGAAAATAACCAGTAAAATCCAAATAAAACTAAAAGCTTACAAACAGAATCAAACAAAAGAAAAAAAAAAAGGAAAAAACAGAAACAAATATATTGAACTAATTGACATCGGTGCACTGAAAATTGGAGAAGAGAGACTGTGGAACAAGATATTCCACTATCTTTGGACTCACCTTTCCTCTAGATAGAGAGGAAGAACTCGCCGGAGAAAAAGACCAATACCGCCGGTGGAGAACCCAATTGGCAGCTACAGCAGCGGCGATAGACTGATGCAGCCTTTCAAACGCCTGGAATGATTAAACAGTAGTTTTTTCTTTTTGCGAAATTAAAGCCAGAGTTAGGGGCAAAATTGTCACTTCGAGAAAATAAAAAATTGCAAATTAATATAATTGAATAACATCTTTGTGATCACTAATTTCAACAGGGTGGGGTGGGCACAAATATCGGAAAATCAAAAAATTGAACTAATTCGGTTCTTCGGTTTTGGTTTTTTGATTCAATGTTGGTGTTATTTTTTCAAAAGTCTGGTTCTTCGATTTGGTGTGCAGTGTAAGGGTCTCAGAACTTTGGTGCACCGAAGAACGAACTTTTATTTAAAAAATAAAAATAATATATATATATATATGGGCATTGTCTTAACTAAAAATAAAAAGTCAACTAATAATTAAATCATTTATGAACAAATCAAAGTAGCAATAAATATACAATTTAAGAGTTAACTTCAAATATTAGTTCCCAAGAGGAACCAACACATATTTTTATCAATGTACGTTATGTAAAAGAATATGTCTTCGTCCTTGTTTTTTTCGAGAAGTAGTTGGAGGCATAATGTTCTTGACAAAGATAAATATCGTCTTTTAGTTAGCACAATAAGTGTTACATGGCGAGACACATCATTTCTTAACATACTTTTAAATTTTAAGTATCTTATACTTTGATTTTATCTTTCATTTGCACCGAAAATTAATTTTAAAATTCCGTACTAAACCAAACTGAATTAATTTGATTTGGTATACGATGCACACTTTTCTAAAATCAAAAATCAAAAAATAAAATTGAAACGAAGAACCGAACACCCGCGCCTAAATTTCAATGAAGGAACAAAAACATACTTTAAATAAAATACTTTTAAATAAAGACATTTCATATATTATACCACCCACATTGTATGTATCACGTACCAATTGAGAATCATAAGAGATCGCAGAGTGTATTTTTGATCCGTTCTTGATAATATTTTATGTAACGTTTATATTATTATTTTTAGATTCAATTCAAATTGCAAAATAAACTCATTCCAAAAAGTAAATAATTATTGATCTTTATAGATAGTTATATGCAGTATTTTCTCAAAACACTAAAAATGTTTAGAATTTTTTTGCTATAGTCCAACGCAAATACACATGAGATCCTATTTTAATTGAACTAGTACAACGAGAAAATGCCCAAAACTCAACGAATTATACATTTCATCTATTCCAATTTATATGACTTACTTTTCTTTTTAATTAGTCCAAAAAAAATGACACATTTTTATATTAAATAACAATTTAATTTTTAAATGTCTATTTTATTCTTAATGAAATTACTTATAGTCACACAAATTTCTATCATTCATTTTATACCACAGTTCTAAAGTCTTTATTTCTTTCTTAAATTTTGTGTCGAATTAAACTACCTCACATAAAATGGGACATATATACCAAAGAGAAATCAAAATAATTGCAAGGATGTTAAAAAGGTCGCTAGTAAAAATTGAGGACCACAATGAAAAGGACTATTTGGACAAAAAATATTTGCTTGGAATTAATTTGCATTTAAGATTTATCCACTTATTTTTCACGCTTTAAAGAATATTAGAAATTTAGAATCAATAAAAAGCTAGTGGTGTTCGATGGATTCAAACTCCCTCCACTCATCACACAGACACTGGAGAGATGACACTCTCTCTTCTCTCTCCTTCTCCGTCTACTTTATGCTTTCTGGCTTCCACTTCTTCGCCGTCGGCTGAATTCACCGGCCAATTCCCAAGGCTATGGTCAAGCAGAAGCAGAACCGGACCGGCACTTCCGGTTCTCACCCGAGCTTCTTCGGAAAAAGACGATGATAAACCCGCATTTAACCCGTTCGGTTTTGTCACTGACAATCCGTCAAGCCGAAGCGCAATTCAGATGCCTGAGAGTCCTGCGGAGGACGGAAACGTCGGCCAAATGCTTTACGTAACTCAATTTTCTCTCCTTACTAATTTTTTTACTTGATTTTCACGCTTATAGTTTGTTGAATTGTGTAAACGGAATGCTGTAGAGGAACATTCATTCACCGAATTACGACTTTAATTTGCTCTGAGGAGTTTTTTTTCCTTTTCACTCTGAACTCTGAAGCACGTGAAATTTTTTACTGTGAGAAATGAACTCAGGCTTAGAATTATGTGAGCTGTCTTCTCTTACGGTTTAAAATTATTCGAGATGGAATACTTTTATTTGCTTAATTGTATCTTTAATTTACTTAAAGCGTAACATTTGTGAGGTTTTGTAATAAGGGCATTGACAATATGTAACTAGCTGAAGTCTTTCAGTTGTGCGTTCGTGTTAGATTACTAATTCCAGCTTGAAATTCTTTCATATTCTAAAATCATTGTAGTGACTTAGTGATATTATTGTAGAGAACTGAAGACAAAGGAAAGGAATACGGATCATATGTCAAATCAGGAAAATTTAGGTGGTTTGTGAGAGAAACAGGTGAGTTTTTTATTTGCATTCTGGTTGAATTGATCTTGTTTTTACTTTAAGGACTTCAAAAAGCTCAAGTTCGGTTCTTGCAGGATCACCTGAAAGCAGACGCGGGACAATTGTCTTTCTCCATGGAGCTCCAACACAATCATACAGCTATCGAGTTGTTATGTCTCAGGTTCTAATGCTGATTTTAGATTTTATCACCTTCGGAGTTGGAAAATTTTGGAATGTGTAGGAAGGAAAATTAAAATTCAGTACCTTGGCTCTTTTACTGCCGTGACTATTTCTATTAACATTTTCATCAAAATGTGTTAACTTGCTATTAAATTTCACTTGCTTAGCACTTCGTGCATCTCTACTTATATGACGTTCTTTCTACTCTTGCATGTTTAAAATTGTCTGATACCATTTCATTTTGGTAAAATTCTCACAACTTTCAAGAAAATTTTAATTCATTTAACTATTCAAATTTTGAACTTTTACGTGATGTTTACTGTATCACATTAACGGTTCAGTCATTCCTTTAATATTGTCAAATTTGAGACTATCTTCCCATAGAATCATCGACATATTCAATTTTAAATTTCTATACTCAAACTAGCTATTGCGGTAATATTTTCTTCTTCCATAATTTATACTCACGTATAAGTCAACTGAACTTCATGAATCCATCTCATATAATGTCTTATGAAATGGGACGAATGTAGTTGAGTAGTTTTCAATTATTATTTTGAACTTCAAAGGTGCCTCTCTGCAAGATCAAGAAATCTATAGGGTTGCTCTTAAAATAGATACTTGACGAACTGACTATGTTCAAAAGGCAGGTAGTACGATATTTGAAAAGAATCTCTTTCTTGAAAAGAATGTACATAAGATGATTTGGTAATGTTATTGATTTTGTCACTGTCTTAATGTGTGATCCTGGTTAGAAGCAGGAGGAATTTGTCTTGTTGCCATATAATTCGCTCTTCTTTTTTATCTGTTCCAAAAATCTCCCAATCTTTTTGTCTTCTTGATACTGCTGGTTTTTATCATTCAACAAGAGGCTTTTTTTTCTATGGCTAGCTGTCAGATGCTGGGTTCCACTGCTTTGCACCAGACTGGATCGGATTTGGATTCAGTGACAAGCCACAAGCTGGTTATGGTTTTGACTACACTGGTATCAAAACCTTCTCACTGTAAACTTCAGTATACTTTATCTGAATGTTGCTTTTTTTAACTAGGCAATATTATGAAGTTTTGAACAATTTTACTGGCAGAGAAAGAGTTCCATGAAGAGTTTGAGAAGTTACTTGAAGTCCTGGGGGTGACATCTCCATTTTTCCTTGTAGTTCAGGTCTGAATGACGTTAACCAAGCTAAGATTGAAATTTTATGTTACACATCGATTTTCAGTCTACCAAATTAAAGTATATGATTGCTGGCTAACTATTGGCACTGGTCACTATTGAATGATAGTGGATGTAGTAGATTTTGGTTGAACAAGGAAGAAATTTTCTTTTTCTCCTAGATTTCTCTTTGTAATTTTTCATTCTATGTAGCATACAGGATTAGCTACATGCCTCTATTACGGAAGGTTACATGATATCAGGTCTCCTACATATTACAGTTGAAATTGACCAAGAAACTGTATCTTTTTGTTTTTAAGGAAATTCAGTCTGATTTTTCTAAGGAGATATAAAATTGAAATGAAATGTGAATTAATTAATAGGCACTTCATATCTGTTCTTTTCGCAATCGATGAATTGAAGTGATACTAAACAAATGCTAATACTGAAATATGACAGGGGAAATGACATGTTCAAAATAAAGGACGTGTGACAGATAGGAAAATTTTGTTGAAGTGTTGTGTTAGAGAAGTTTTTGGTGTGGGTATGACAACCTTAAAGAACAGCCCTTATATGTAGACTGCCAATCATTGCCCTGATGAAGCACCAAGTATTTAGTTCATAATCTTGAATATAATCATCTTTCTTGCACTTCACAAGCTATTTTAATGCAGATATTCCTTGTTAATTTTAGGCTTCTCGCATTTGTAGATGGTTTTATAATTTGATGATTTCTTATGATAGAAGCATTTTTTGGGGACTTTTTCTCAGGTATCTTTATTGTGATAATATATTTGTAGGGATTTCTTGTGGGTTCATATGGATTGACTTGGACCTTGAAAAATCCCAGCAAAATATTGAAGCTTGCGATACTTAACACTCCATTGACAGTTTCTTCGCCTATTCCTGGACTTTTTCAGCAGCTCAGGTTTCACTTTCTGTGTAGTTAAACAACTGCTTGTATCTCGTAGTAAATTGACTGCTCTTAATAGTTGCAAGAAGAACATTAACTGTTCTTTTTCACATATTATGGTATTCAAATCCTAACTGAAAGCCTTCTGCGCCTTTTTTGTGTCATTAGTAATTTTTCGTCTTTCACCAGATTACAATATTGCTGGGGAAGTTAGCCTCCTAATTGTATATACTTTTGTATCCATTTATGTAGAAAACTGAAAACTACAGGGCGCCAAGCTGATAACTTAGATGCTTCACTTTGCTTAAGGGGCATGTATTATGTGCCTCCAAATTAGTAAAGAATGAAATTGGTTATTAAAATAGCTACTAACCTTCTACCCTAATCCTCCTCATGGATTCTAATTTTCTTCAGATTGTTGTTGAGACACAATTTCCTGAAGGTTTCCATGAATTTATTGTGATTGCTAATCAACACACATAGAGCAATTATTCTTGTTATTTGTTCTTCTGTTTATGAACAAAAATTTGCTTTATTGCTTTTGAGATGTTCAGTATTCATTTAACTCCTTGCTTTTCAAACTGAACTATCAGTTCACTGTTTTCTAATTCAACTTCTCTTCTTTGTTTATGCATTAGAATTCCCTTCTTCGGTGAATTTACTTGCCAGAATGCAGTAATGGCAGAGCGCTTTATTGAAGCAGGTAGCGCGTAGGTATCCAAAATGCATCTTTAAATTTGAGAATTTTTTGAATTAGAACTATATGATTTTTATCACTTTGATTGATTTTAAATTAGTTGCTATACTCTGCCATATTTAGAACAGAAATTATTAAGATCAGGTAAGAGTTATCTTAAAACAAGAGTACTCTGAATCCTCAAGATTCTCTTTCTGAACTTGCAATAGTATTTCCATCTGATGTTCATTGACATCATGTTAATGGCCTTGCTAAATAAAAAGTTTGGCTATGCACTCCCTAATTCATATGACTGACTACATTCTACAAAGCTATTGCCTGTGGTTTTCCTTTAGCAAAAGGAAACAAAAACCTGGTACCTTGTGGCTGTTCTCAACACTCATCTCCCTCACCCTTCCATGTTGCTCTTTTGTACATTTACCCGACGTGGACAGTTATGCAAAAGAAAATCCTCTATCATGTTCATATCATATATTAATGACATTTATCTTCTAACTAACCTCTTTTCAGAACTGAGCATAGCGGCCCACATTATTCTTGTATTTTTTATCACTTGTATCTATGGATTATGGCTTTTGAGAATTCACATGAGTTGATTAACTTGAAAATTAAAGAATGCAGTGGTACCCTGAATATTCACACCAATTTATGACCTAGAAAGGGAACTATAAAGAAGTTTGAATTTGTTAACATTGATTAAACCAAATTTCCATGCGAATACAATTAGGTGAAAACAAGTACTCTGTAAACTATGGAATGAAAAGTTCCCACATTTTAATGCACTTGAAATTTACTTCCCTCCACTTAATCTTACTCATTTCCTACAACTTCCTTATGTAACAAAATGTTACCATGACAGCTATGTCTTAAAGCTGGAGAAGGCTGATGTGTACCGACTACCATATTTGTCAAGCAGTGGACCTGGATTTGGTTTGTTATCTGTATCTTATTGTACTACTCTGCAAAAAAACAGATATAGCTGTAGATGCTTAAAAATTGTAGTTATTTGCTTATGATGCTTAATCATCTAGCAGTACTTAGCAGCAATACACATGGTCTAATGTCATTTGTGAAAGAAGTGTTAACCGAATTCTCAGACATAGAACTTACATTTATGCGCTAAATGCTATATGAAGGCCTTTCTTTGACGGCTATCAAAAAGAAACTCAAGTGAAGAATGAAACAAAGTGATTATGTACTACTTAGAGAACACCAAGTCTTAGTTTTAAAAGTCTTAAGATTGTTGAAGCAAAGCTTATTGTTTATGCACTTGGGATTAAAAAAAAAAGAAACATGAAAATTATCAAAACTTCTAATCATCTTTTACTGACTAATCCCGAATCTGAGAACTGTGTACTTTAAATTTTTAGCTTTATTGGAAGCTGCAAAGAAAGCTAACTTCAGTGAGACTACAAGTCAAATATCATCTGGTTTTGCAGCTGGAAGGTATATAATCTATTTTATTTACCTTAGTTATGCCTGTTGCATAAAGTTTGTGTTAAAACAGTTCTGTATCTCAGGTTTATTCCTCATATCAAGCAACAAAGCTTAATCCTTGTATCGGATTAAATTGTGCAGTGATACTATTTGATTTTCTTTCCCCAAAAAAAATTTCCCTAGCTCTGTTGTGTTTTCACTACATTTAAGCATACTAGATGTCATAAACTATGTTAGCTACATCGCTTCACTTTCAATGTCACTAAATCTCTTCATATGAAGAAGTGAAGTGCAGAAGCTCACCTTTACTTCAAGAGCTACTGGATGTTGCACAGTTGCTTGTTGCAAATACTATTACACATATTAGATATAGTTCAACTATTAATTCCATTTGTATGTCTTGTTCCTTCCTATACTTGATCATATTCCAGCATACGACTCTGACCAGAATTCTTCACTATTTCAAATATAACAAAGTTCTTACTGCTAGTGATGCTGATTTTTCTTCCTTCTGGGGAATATGGAAACTCGATTGGTTACTTTCAGCTGGGATAAACCAATTTTAGTTGCTTGGGGAATATCAGATAAGTATCTCCCACAATCAATTGCGGAGGAATTTCAGAAGGCAAATCCTCGATCTGTTGAGCTTAAGCTGATTGAAGGCGCTGGCCATATGCCTCAAGAGGACTGGTAATAGATTTTAACCTTCCACTTGTATGGAAAAGAATTTTTCACGAGCCGGAGCTGCATTCTTTTTGGCAGGCCTGAGAAAGTAGTCGATGCTCTTAGAATGTTTTTCCAAGTTTGATGCACAACCATCAACCGTGGATTCTCAACCATTCCTGATGTTATTCCACTTGCAGCAGTGTTCATATGATAAGGTTTGCTAAGGTTCCCTCTTTTCTCTATCTTGAAAAGCATAGAGGAATTATTATTATCCAGTCAAAACTCAAAAAAATTAGTTGAAATGTAAATGCAATCGTATATAACGGCAACAAGTAATGGATGAACTTGTGCTCCCCTCCCCCCACCCCACAACCTCCCTCTCCTCTTTCTCTTTTCAAGTACATGGGTGTGAAGTCATGTCCAAAAAAGTTTCTGTACTAGTGTAATTATAGTTGATATTTAAATCTTCAGTTTTTACTCAATAAAGACCATTTAAAGGAAGAGAACTAATTCTGGCTTGAGGAAACTCTTCCAACATCCACAGTGAAATTAATTGCGGCAGAACACGATTTTTATCCATATTGTCACAGAAACTGCAAAGTTTTAGAAAATTCGGGCCAACGATTACATTTAAAAAATTACGACCCAAAAGTGAGGGATATTACAAAATTTTGGCTGAAATTACCAACTCATTCATACTAACATTTGCGAAGGCAGATTTCAGGTGAGGTCTGGGAGATGAACTATATCTTATATCTAATTGGGTTTAAAACAAATGTAAGATATGTACAAGGATATTCTAAAATGTACACATTGTAAGATCATATACATTCCAAACTCGTTAGACTCTAAATTCCAAATTCGCCTAGCTTTGGTAGTTCTTTAGCTTAGCTTGTTAATTTATGCAATAGGCAGCCAGCCTATTGGAAAAAGACTACTCTCATCCCTCTCCTTTCAGTCGAGTGAGCTAATTTTTTTCGTGCTTCTTAAGTCGACGTTGACCTGTATATAAGTCAGATGTTGGAAAGGGAAGCCCCCATAATATAAGCACTCTTTCAGTCAAGTAATGCCTTTAGAGCCTATAGTATAGCTGAGTAGCTAAGAGCTTCTGGGAATTGAAAAACGCAGGAATCGACTTGTTTTGCGTTAATGGGGCTTTGAGGGACGTCTTCTCTTTCCCTTATCAAGCAAGTCACACCTAATCGCCCTTGATGCCATCTTGATAACTGGACTGAATGTCTCATCATAGTCTATACCCTGAAAAAGTAGCCCCGGAAAACATTCAAAAGAAGAGGTCTAGGGCTGGTTCCGGAAAGGGATCGAAGAGAATGTAGTTCATTCAAGGCTCAGACAGAATTAGTTAGAAGCACCTCTTTATATTGATATTGACTTGATGTGATGCTCTCTTCTCTCGCCCGTAAACCATAGGAAACATCCGCAGCAGACATCTTCAAAAAAGTTGGTTGGAGTTTGGGCAGTTGGTCGGAAAGTACCTAGTTCAGTGACGCCTATTGCCTTCGTATATCCACACAAAAGCCGTACAAAATAATAAGGTTTAATACATAGGTAGTTCCTTAAACTTGTCAGATTGTTTCATTTACGCACTTGAACTAAGTCTATTTAATTTAACACTTTGCCTCCTAATAATGTGTGCCAATTAGACATTGTTGGTTCAAATTTTGAATTTTTTTGGTGTATATTTTTATTTGTCTATTAGGCAGTTAAGTTAATTACGTAAAATATGTCATCTCCTCTAACTATACAAATTCCCTCAAAAAGCCGTAAAGTCTCAGGTATTTTTTACTTGATATTGATGTGTGTAACTAAAGAAAATGATATTTTTTATGTGATTAACTTAACTAGCTACCTAGTAAATGAATGAAAACACACAATTTTTTCTTTTCAAAAGTTAAAACAAAATTATCTAATTGAAACACTTATTAGAAATTCAGATATTCAATTGAAGTATAACTTGTTAGGGTTTTGCCCTTATTTTCTTACCATAATTTAAGATTTATTTTTTCCTTAAAGAAAAGACAAAACATTACCATAAATGTTTTTACTTTTCCTGAAAGGAAAATATAATATTCTTTCATATTTGGTTTATTCTTTCCTTTTAGGAGAAGATTTTGGAGTAGTTAGTCCTTTTCTAATAAGAAAAGTTTTTAGGACTATAAATATAGGTTTGTTTCTTCTAACACAACAACAATAACATCCACAATATAGTTGTTTGAGAGTCTTGTTTATGGAGAGATTTATCAACTATATAATTTACAAATTGTAATCTTTCGCATGACGCCCTAATCACCTTCATAACCCATCATAATTTATTTCGAATATAGTAAAATACCATAACAAGCGGGCTAACTATGTATTAAATGCTGCCACTCCTATGATAAAATAGTGCAGTTGACATGTGCAACTTACGTACTTCACTTTATTTGTTCTTCCTATTTTTCTTGAGTTCACCCTGTTCATTTAGGGGCTCGATCTTTTTCATACTTATCACATAATACATAATAAACATAACCATCGTCACCAATTCAACACCGACCCCCCCCCACCCCAAACAGCCACCCCTCCCTTTGTTTTCTTCTTCTAGTCATCATCTTTGAATAATAATCAGTACAATTTAGTTCGACGTAACATGTTACTAGCCTAATTTTCCTTTCACTTTTAATGAATAAGTAATATTTAATTACGTTTAAAATGACTCGATTGCTGGTGTAATTATTTTTTATATATTGTCAAGGTATAAAAGTTAATTTCACAGTATATTTCATGACAAATTCCGTTTTTGTACTTTAACAAAAGATACAAAAAAAAAAAAAGAATCTCTTCCTGGCATGACTGACGCATGTTCTTTGAATTGAGACTTTGATTCTTGTAAGCATATGAAAAAAGTAACAATAAGTATCTTCTTGATTATTCTTTTAGGGCTCGTTTGGTGTGAAGGATAAGTATAAATAGTCATGAGATAAAAAAATAATTCTGGGATAAAATTTAGATGTCTTGTTTGGTTGACATGTTTGGTTAACTTATCCCACCATTTATAACATAGTGATGGTATAAGTTATCACATATACATGGTGGGATAAGTTATCCCAGAATATCTAACCCCAAGATAGTTAATCCTGAAATAAGTAGTTTCCAACCAAATGACCCCTAAGGAAATAATAATATCTTCTTGATTTTTTTTTTTCAAAAATCTCATATTTTAGACTAAATAGATGTACAAGTTATATTATGTAGTGGAAATTATTTAATTATGATTACACAATGAAGTCGTTATGTCATCTTCATTACGGTGGAAGTTGTTCATATTTTATTGAAGGAAAAATTATAAATATATCCCTGAATTATCATAAATGGTATGTATATACTCTTTTGTTATACTTTGCGTATGCATATATTCTTGCCGTTAATATTTTGGGTTGTGTCAACTCTTAAGCTAAACGGAGGGATACGGGGCATCATCCTAGACATTTATCCGATTTTAATTTATTTACATAAAATTAAAATAATCCACCCAACTAATCATTCCCAAAACCTCATTAAAACCTAAAATACTTTATGGTTTCTCTTATTTTCCTTTGTGAAAAAGGACAAATATACTCCTTAACTATGACAAATGGTATGTATATATCCTCCGTTATATTTTAAGGTTATATATACCCTTATCGTCAAACTTTTGACATGTGTATACCTTTAAAACTAACAGCTGAACATGTGGCTTCCTCTCAATAATTTTATTGATTTTTTATTTCATTTTTTATTCAAAATTGAAAAACCTTCCCATGACGCAATTACAACTCAAAATCCTATTTTTTGGTGACCCAAACAATTTTCCAATATCACCGTCGTCGAATCCTAGGAGTATGCACTATCTTCTTATACTAAGATTTTTTTCCTGTTATCTTTTGTGGCACTAAATTAAGAGAAGAGATAGTTACCAACTATTCATTTTCAAAATTCAATTAAGACCTAAATTATTCAAAATTTCCTTGATGATAAAATAATAATTTCCTCTACTAATCCACCTTAGAATTATGATAATGTTGCGATTAAATTTTGCGAGGAAAAAGCGAAGACAAATTTTTCGATTACGGTGTCACCGATGAACTTGTTTCCAAGTCATAATACTATTATTGAGTTTGAATATATATATAGCTATTGAAGCCCCAACAAACGACATCTTTAACAATAACAATTATAAGATAGTGAAATTCTTTAACAATTATAAGATAGTGAAATTCTTTGTCTAAGTTCCGATCCTCACAAAACGCATAATGATCTGACCATGGTCTTGGAGATTTTTAATTCTAATTCATTTTAAATCCACACAAAATAGATTTTTTTTTAAAAAAAAACAAATAGAATTTGTTTATTTTTATTTAAATATAAAATTCCTGAAAAGATTGAACATCAAAAGTCTACAAACCTCCTAGTTTATTCCAATGAGTAAAAATTTTGTGTGCTTTCGAATTCCATAATAACAACAACGAATATGCTAAATTGTTAGCTAGATCAGAAACCACGACAATTAAAAAAATACAAAATTTTAAATAAAATCGAGCGAAATTCATGTGAAAGTAATTACTCTATAAAATATAATTTAGAGGGGAGAGGGGCGCTGTCCCAAAGTGATAGCTCGTAATTAAGGCACCTCCATTTAATGGCAAAATCATATTTTCCCGATTACATATTTACAAGTTTCAAGGGGCCATTTAAAGAGAACTATTTATTGGCTTATTCACAGCCACACAATTAATATAATTAATCTGCCCAACACTATGTTTTATTTTAATTATTATTAATTAAAGAGAGGTGAGATCCTTTTTTAAAAAAAAACAATTATTTCTTGCCGCTCTGATTATCCTTTTCGTATCATTTTACATGTCATTTTTATTAAATATAGATAGTTTTAAATTATTTTTAATTTAGAAAATTAAAATAAAAGTAAGTAAAATTTTCTCATTTTAATAATAATTATTCTTGAAATTAGAAATAATTATCGACTAATTAGCATAAAAAAAAGCTAAGTGAAGAGAACATATACATATTCGAATATTGGGATTGTTTAATAAACTATTTTATTATTAATTGAAGAGAGATGAAAAAGAAAATTATTTTATTGAAGATAAATTAATATTTAAATAAATAAAGATAATAAATAAAAATATAATAATTAGAACACATAATTTCTTTAAAAATATGATAAGTAAAATGAACCGAAAAAGTAATATTTATGCATAGTCTATAATAGCCACCGCTGATCACATGGTCTATTATTTTCTAATGTAATTAAATACACTAATTAATCAGGAATAGATTATAGACCTACCTCTAATAAAGTGAAAAATTCGTCGGCGGTTATGTTATGCTATTTCTGTCCTATATATATTATCAGATCATGTCTATTACAGATAATTTCATACAAAAAACATAGGTTAGGGACTTAAAAGAAACATAATACCTCCTCTATTATTTGGGGAGTTAAATAAAAATAATAATTATAATTTTCTCAAAGAATTTTTTAAAATCATTAATTGTATTGATTCATAATATTTATCGTATATTTTTTAATTTACTTATTTAATATTTTTTTATAAATAAATTATTTCATATGTCATTTTTATCATATTAAGAAAAAGATAAATTATCATTTTTCATTTTGTCCTTGCTGTTAATTACTTATTTCTCAAATTATTTAAGACTATATATTAATTAATTTGAGTATTGGGAGGGAAATCGAAAAAAAAGAAGAGTATTGTAGTAAATACTCATATTAGTCATTACAAACATGAGTTGTGTAGTGCACACTGGTGAAACTGTTTTATCCTTAACTAGAGATCTAATTTGTATAAATCATATTTGTATGCTATAATTATAGTTTGTATAATTGCGCTCCATAGCAAACTTTATGTTTGTTTTGGAGCATCATATTTATATAAATCGCCGGCAGCCTCTCATTTGTATAAATCGCTGGCAACCTTTCATTTGTATAAATCGTTGGCAGCCTCTCAATTCAATTGTATATATTAACCACTATGTATATGTATCAATGAAATTTGAATTTGTATACAATTGAATCGAAATAAAATATGTGTATATCAAATATCTCTCTTGCTCGTTTTATACAACACAAATTATACATTGTAATTTGTATAATTTGTGTTTGTATACAGCGAGAAAGAGAGAAAATGCAAAAGAGAACTAGTAGGGGAGATCTGTATTTGTATAATTATAAGTGCATATGATGAAAATATATGTGTTTGTGTTTGTATTTGTATATACAATTTTCTCTCGCTTTATACAAACACAAACGCAATTTATACATTTGTGTTTGTATAAAGTGAGAGAGGTGAGGGAGAGAGGTGAATGACAACTGTTAAATGAAACTGTGGTTATACAATTTAATATGAATTAATAATTTGCTATTTTATAAAAATTTTCCTTTTTTCCCCCTTAAATTAATTGATGCAACCAATCCATTACGTCAACGAAGATCTCTCTTCGACAAAAAAGAAAAAATTTCATCTTTCTTTAATTTCATAAATAAAAATGGCTATATTTTAAGAAAAAGAAAGATCTCTTCAACACAGTGACGGTAGAAAATTGTATTTTTTATGTTGTGGGGTTGATATTAGATATTCAGTTATATATTTTTAACTTTTAGGGACGTTTGATTTTGGCAACAACTATATTACTGGAATTTAATAATAACGGAATTATTTGATTATTAAACTTATTTTCTTTTAGATGTTTGATCCAGTGAATTAAAAATATTATAATTATTAATTACTTAATTAAATACAAAATAAAATAACTCTAACATTTAGAATATAAAAAGATTTTTTTTTGTTATTTTATCTTTAACATTAACTACTAATTATTTTACAGTAAATATATTAAAAGTTGATGTATATCTTCACTTATCTAATTAAAAAATCAAGAGATAATGCATCAATCAGTTCCTAATTTTCCCTTATCATAAACTATAATCATTTTTCAATACACTTTTCAAAATATTAAATTTATTATATTCTGCACAGGTAAAAATGGATAGAGGAAGTAACTCCCCAAATTATTTTTTAAAAAAGTACCAATAGTCGTGAATATTATAGTACAAACATATTTTATTTATTTAAAATTTACCAAATTCATTATGGACAAATAACTGTGAAATGAGAGAGAGCGTATTTACTCAAAGAAGAAATTACTCGTAATTAAGGCACCACCATTTAAAGGGAAAAATTTATTGGCTGCCTTAAGAAAAGAAAATTAATTCACAGCGACACATATCACAATCAATTAATTATCATTTGATAGCAATTAAACAGAGTAAACAAGAATACATCTACATTTAATAAATTGAAACATTCAATCGGCCGATATGTTGTGTTATTTTATACTACATAATATCAGATCATATAAAGGTCAATTACAAAGAATTTTCTACTGTTGATATAGGTTTTGGGCCTATAAGAAACATAACTATATTGAAATTAAAATTAAAATATTTTTTTAAAAAAATCATTAACTGTATTGATTTGTAGTATTTTTAGTATAGTTTTTAAATTTATAAAATTTATTTTGAAAAATTAAAAAATTTTTGCGCAAATTTATAATAAAAATTAACTATTTTGGACTCTTGTACTCCTAACGCCTTTATAGAAATTGAAACTGAAGGATAACTTGTTGCAGTTTGTAAAACTACATCAGTGATGTAAATAATCAACAATGTAAACATTGTTTGATTTACACGCTCAATATACTTTCTCTGTTCACTTTTACTTGTTCAATATTTTAAAAATAGATTTTTACTTTTACTTGTCCTTTTTAGCGTATAGAAAAAAAAGTACACACCAAAAAAAAGTTCATTTTACCCTCATCATTAGTTACAAAACTCTCAAATTATTTTGTAAGACCTACACATCAATGAATATGTGTATTAAGATAAAATACTTATATTAATTATTAACTTTTAAGGAGTATGAAATTTTTTAATTGAACAAATAAAAATAACAAAGAGAATAGATAGTTAAATCTTTGGATATTTGGTAGATATAAACCTTGTATTTATATTTTTCCATCTTTTCCTTTGAGCCGTGTAATTATCCTCTTACCAAAATCTAAAGGTACAATAAATTTCTTATAGTTTAATTATTTCTTAAATCTCACATATATTGTGAGCTTAGTAGGTCGAATTGCATTATTTTTATTTCTTTGATAATTGAATTTGTCTTGTTCCATTTCCCTAAGAGTGCGTATCATGCGAGATTATGACTGAGTCAAGCGGACACCCGTCTTTCGATAGCATAAAGAAAATAGATTTAAATTGACGTTTTCACGAGCAGTGAATCCTATATGCAACTAATTCATTACGTCAACGAAGAGTCTCTCATTCACAAAGGAATATTTCATCTTTCTTTCATACTTTTCAAGAAAAAGTAAATCTCCAACCCAGTGACAGAAGAAAATTTTATTTTTTTTATGTGGTGGGGTTGGGGTTAGATTTTCAGTTTATATATTTTTAACCCTTTTATTTAGATGTTTTTAAAAAATCAATTAAAGATGAAACGGCATACAATATATATATATATATATATATATATATATATATATATATACACACGTATTTGGTTATTATATTCACTATTAATATATAAGTGTGGATAAGCAGACAACGGATGGTCACATGCATGTTTATGTTACTTGCTTGTCCATCAGTTGTTTGCTTATTCTTACTTAATAAATTCCAAATGAAATTAACATTATATTTTCTTTCTTATCTTCTGAGGCATAAATATCTCATTCTCTTTAAGGAGATTCAAATTTACTACAACAAATCTTTATCAGTCCAATAGTAATCTTCTTAACTTGTCCCTTGAGCCTACCTTCAGGATACAACAATCAAATAACAATATATAATCACCAAATTTTGGATAAAAATTGAGTGCAATGCTCCATAAAGAAACACTCATGAAATAACACTTTATTTTCTACTAACTATTATGTACTTAATATGTTGGATAGTTAAATATGAGAATTATGAACTAGACGTTACATGAGATACACAAGACGTTATAGGGTAGAATAATTGACAAATAATGAGCCAATGGTTATAGAATTTATTAGGGAAATTATAGTCACCAACTACATAAGTAATTAGGTAGATATTGTCCAACGAACAAAATGAAATAAAACAGAACAACACTTTGATATTACCAAATATTAATATTAAAATGCTACTTAATTCAGCATCGTCAATTAAATTTGTCTTCGCATTAGAAATCCCACGTCGGGGTAAAATGTTTAACAAAGACAACTCCATATTTAGAGAAACTCGAACTCAAAAACCTCTCGTTAAGGATGACTGAATACTTATCAATCCACCATAATTCTTGTTGGAAGTCATATATCATATTTTAACATATGATCTAATTTATTTTTTTTCCCTTATATATATATATATATATCAAAGAAAAATTCAACATATCATATATTACTAAAAGTAAAATCTTTTTTGCCCTATGGAGAGCTCACTTTTTTTAAGAAAATATTTAACTGTTAAATGTTAATTTAAAGTTGTTTTCTTATGAAAATTGGATGAAACAATTTTCTTTACATTATAATTTCTATCAATTTTTTATAGGTTCATATACATGATTGTATGTTTTAGTTGCCTTTCACTATCAAATAAAACCTAACTCGATATTGTGCACACCCCTTGCCAAAATATGGGCAGTTTTGTTACTAATGGGCTGAGTTAGTTATTTATTTAATGACTTCTTCTTTTAATGATAAAGTCAACTTTAATTAACGCCTAAATTCTTTTTTTTCTCTCCATTTTTCCTATTCTTCATCTTACATGTTTTAAATTCTCAGTACAGCATTTAATTTGAATTCGGTTTCATTTAATATATTTGGCCTCAAACTAACAAAAAATAAAGAGATGAAAATCAATAATTTATTAGTTACAAGTTCAATGGTTTTTAATAATGAGTTTCATCTCATATTCTTCCGGCCAAACCATAATGAGATGTAATTTATCTGAATCTAGTAACTTTTATTCGTAATATATAGAATATAGTTAAGTTAGCACTTGAAATAGTTATTCTAAAATTAAAAACTCATAAAATTGAATTATTGATCCGTCTTTTTTTGTGGATAAACTTGAAACCAAATAACTAGATATAAATGGGTTTTTAAAGGTCTAGCATTTGTTCATTGTTTTGAGACTAACATGTAGTAAGTGAAAATACCCATCTAACTTATATTTTTTCCGTCTCAAAATACGTATGTTTTTTGTTTTTTCACGTACGTCTATTAAGAAAATTAATAAATACAAAATTTCATTTACTATAAAGAAGAAATAGTTCTTTGATACAAAGGTATAGTTAGAACAATTAATAGTTCTTTGATATAAAGGTATAGTTAGAACAATTATTAATTATTGTCTTGAGTTTCTAAAGCGATAACTATTTTGATACTCTTTTTTATTTGGCCAGAATGGTAAAAGGACATGTTCACACAATAAACTAGTTTGTTTTTGGATATTTTTGCCTTTTAAATTAAATATTGAATATATTCTTCAATTGTATTTCCAATACATTGAAAATGATTAATGAAATTAATTATTGATGATTTCATAGTTAAACATGGAAAATGAACCACAAAATTGATCAAAGAAAACATAAGTCTTGCCCAGTCTTTCACTTGAAATTTTCAAGATCTAAAAAAAATAAAAATATGACAATAGTAGTAAAAAAATAAAGAAATATCTCTTTTCAATTTCAAAATTTCCTCCTTTTCACTTATACTTTTTTGTTTATTTATTTTTCATTTCTTATTTCTTAATAAAAAAAATAAAATTAAAAAGGTACAAAAGAGGAGTAAAGTGTAGATTATCTAATTTAGTTTATAATTTCTAATCGTGAAAAGAATATCTAAATTTAAATATTAAAAATTTATATCTTTAATACTCAAAATTAAAAATCTGAAATTGACCGAGTTGACAAAACAATTACTCTTATTTATTTAAAGGAGTTGTTACGCATCAATTTTCTAGAAAAAAGTTAAATGATAAAAATGTATTTTATCTGATTATACTTAGAATGCATGTGAGCAAAATATGAAGAAAACTGAAATTATCATCATGTTTCCTCTATTATGTGATTGCCTTCATATCCTCGAACTTATATGAATCACATCATACACAAATAAAGACTCATTTAATTATTATTTTTTTATTTATTTTAGTACTAGAGATGTATATAAATATTTTTTGGATTAAAAAAGGATATAGAAAGTTCTTTATGATTTCAAAATAAATTTTTATAAAAAAAAATTGAAAGAAAAACATCTTCATAGTTCTCCGATAATAATGACAACACAAATTTGTTAAGCAAGAACTAGATCAAAGTTTCATATATTTTTCTTTATTAGTATTATTTGTTGTTTGATAAAAAAATGTATGATATTAAATGATATGTTAAAATATTAAGTATACATAGTTATAGTCACAATATTATTATTTTTTTGCTCTCAAATTAATAATTTTTTAAACTGATTAAGAATAAGTAATTTTATTGTATTTATTATATGAATAAATTTAAATAATTATTTAAATTACATTTAAATGATTTTTACAATATAATGTAAAATAGTTCAATAATAACAGTCAAAACTCAAAATACTTTAGCACTGGTAGACATCGACACACATTAAAGAAATGCTAAAAAATCATATGGTTCATAAGTGTCGATCCTATTTAACAACAACCCAAAATAGTTACACATTAATGCTGTAGTTTTGCATATTTGTTAATTATTATGTTTTAAAAAATTAAACTACATATTTGAATATTATGTTTTAAAAAATTAAACTACGTGTTTAAAACTACAATATTTAAATTAAACTACATATTTAATTGTTGTGTTTTAAAAAATTTAATTATGTATATCTATAATGTGTCGATGTTTATCAATTCTAAAGTATTTTGAGTTTTGATTATCGTTATTGAAATATTTTTCAAATTATATTTAAAAAATTATTTTTATGTATATTATTAACATGACTTTTAATTGTCTTCTTCGATAGGAAATTCTATATTAAATGAATTTTTTTTAAAAAAAATGTATGTCCTAATTATGTTATACTTTATTTACAACATTAAACATATTGTAATTTAATATAGCATCCTACATAAAATACATCTATTTTAAAGTATTATAATTGATAAGTAGGTATTGAGTGATCTTTTATTTATTTGTTTTGAAACATCCTCTTAATTAATATTATTGGAGTAACTGCATTTTGTATTCATGGTTAAAATTAGTGAAATAATTTCACCAATTTCTATATATCTTAATTCTTGTTTGGAATGATTGTGATATAAAAATTTAACGTGTTATTCATGGCATAGTTATAAATATCTTATCATCAATTATTTTTTAGAAATATCTAATTTTCAAAATAACATTACTTTTTCTCTTGAAAAACATCCATTATATAGTCTAACCTATTTAGTTGATTATATTTTTTAAAAAATCAATTAAAAATGACTATAGTTTACTAAATTTGTATTACAAAACAATTAAGTATAATCTTAAGTAGGCAAGATAGTCATTTGTAGTTATTATTAATCAGTAATTTAATCATTTTCTTCAATAAAGATATTCATTTTAAGCGAAAAAAAATATTTTTTCAAAGGTATGCATTGGTATCTTATGAACATAATTGAGTTCGGGGGAGGTTTAGAGGAAGGAGTGTCAGTTATGTATATGTAGAACATAATTTGTATGGTATATAATGAAAAATATTAATGTTTAAAAACAAAATTACAAAAATATATTTTTTTAACTAAAGCGTACAATTTTGTTTGATTAATTGAACAATATTTATTTTAAAAAATAAATCAAATCAACTATACACATACACAAAAATATATTTTTTTATTAACTGAACAAAATATTCAGATAATGATAAGCAAAAAAATTACTTTCTTATTTTTCTAATACATAAAAGTCATTTAACTATTAAATTTATTGCACTTAACTTATCTTTCTATATTTATCACATAAAAGTACAAACTTTATTAAAAAAATATTTGTTATTATCTGAAAAAAATAATCTTTAAAGTTAATCATAAAAAAATTATTTTATTTCTTTTTTAAAAGATGATTATGAAATATAATATTCAAATGAGTATATAAGTGAAGAAAAAAATAATCAAATTATATACTTCTTAATATTGATGATAGTGTATTAAATATACTATAAAGAAATTTAAATAAAGAAAACAAATGTAATATTATCCCCCAACAAATTTTTATATTATGAAGTTAGATATTAATGAATATTTTTTTTATGTGCTTGATTTTAGAGTTGAATAATTTGTATATAATAGAAATAAATAAATGTTATTTTAAAAGTTCAAAATTAGAAAATCAATGATAAACTGTATCTAAAAGTATCTTAGGGAATTAGATTTTGTATAATAGAATTATTTTACATGTAATGGAAAATAACAGAGAAAGGATGGCAAAAATAATGAAGAAAGAGGAATAAAAAAAGAGTGAATTAGGAAGAATTAAAAAAATGTAAAGTTAGTTTGTAAAGGACCTCACATTAGAAAGTCCATTAAATATAATAATTGTTGTTCACACATATTTTTAGAAGTTTAGGAAATTGTAGTGATAAAGATTTGACTTTATTTTGAATGGATAAAATTAGGGGTGTACATAGGTTGGTTTGGTTTGGTTTTTTATTAAAAAAAACCTAAACCAATTATGTCGATTTATTAAATTTAAAAACCAAATCAAACCACGCAAAGTCAGTTTTTTTGGTTTCGGTTTTAGTCGGTTATTTTGATTTTTTTCGTTTTTTCAATTTTTTACACCTATACAGTGTTTGAAAAAGAGATCAAATATATTTTCACTTATGTGTGTGATAAGCTAAACTTAAGAAATTTTAAATAAATAGACATTTTCGTAAAAAGGGTAAAATTCACATGAGTACAAAATATTTTTTTTTGAAATATCAATGTTCATTATGTTAAATTAATAAGATTAAATGATACAATCAAACTAAATACAAAATGAAATATTTACAAAGTAAATTGTCAACTTCGAATTTGAAAATCTATAACAATATAATTGTAACTTCACATCTTAATACAAAATAAAATATTTACAAATTTTACAAGCCCAAATTTGAAATAAAATATATAAACATTGAAAACTATAAACTAACTAAAAATATATTAACAAAGTATATTATAAATAATATTTTTTATCTATAAATAAAATAAAATTATATATATATATATATATATATATATATATATATATATATATATATATATATATATATATATATATATAATATTTACAAAATTTTACAAGCCCAAATTTGAAATAAAACATATAAACATTGAAAACTATAAACTAACTAAAAATATATTATTAACAAAGTAGATTATAAATAATATTTTTTATCTATAAATAAAATAAAATTATATATATATATATATATATATATATATTATGTCGGTTCGGTTTGACTTTTTTTCTTTTAATATCAAATCAAATCAAGAGTGGTCTGTTTCTTTTTTAATCGCCAAACTACGAACCGTTTTTCTTGTTTGTTTGATTTGGTTTGTCGATTCGATTTGACTTGTACACCCCTAAATAAAAGGTTATAAAAAGACGTTTATTTTAAAACATAGGAAATATAACATATGGTTAGAAAAACGCTTATTTTAATACATAGGAAATATAACATATGGTGAGAAAACACAAAAGCAGAAGATCCTAACAGAATTCTGTACATCTAATTAAATAGGAGTGCTGGAAAACATAGGAAATATAACATATGGTGAGAAAAACGCTTATTTTAAAACATAGGAAATATAACATATGGTGAGAAAACACAAAAGCAGAAGATCCTAACAGAATTCTGTACATCTAATTAAATAGGAGTGCTGGTTTTTTTTTTTTCTTCTAAAATAATGATGGCGTTAGAATTAATTTTTCCACCTCAATTATATCACAACATATCACAAATAGAATTTTGATAATGCTAGTTAAATATATATTTTTTTCAAAATTTAAATCTGAAAATATAAGGCTTTGGAAAAAATTGAAATGTTGTTAAGAGTGTTTGTATTTAGCAATAAGTACAAACAAGTTAGGCTTTTTAACACAAATTTGTGTGTTTTGGAAAAAACAAAGAAAACAAAGCACAATTCTCCCGCCCAAAACTGTAAATACCAACGACCTACCCTGTCCTGCTTCGATTATAGTGACGTTTGTTGTCTATAGTAAGGCTGTTCGAATAATCCTTCCAGCCTTTTTCTGAATGCGAATTGAGAATAGTCGGGCTCTAATGCAAATATTGAATATGAAAAAATAAAAATAATATTTTTTCTATCTTTAATTATTTGTTTATTTTTAAATTGACACATTTATTAAGAAAATAATGATTGTCATAATTAGTTTACTCTTATTAATTATGAAGTAGATCAATAAAAAACTTAAGATTTTCAAAAAGTTCTACCTTTTCCAAAGTAATTAATTGAGAGTATAAGAACAAAAAAAGAATTTATCTCTTTTTTAAGTTGTCAAAAGAGACAAGTAATAAGAGAGTTTTTGGCAAAAAACATCCTTAAACTATATCCTCAACTTAAACTACATCATTTAATTATTTTTTCTTAATAGAAAACATCCCTCAATTATTTAAAATTTGACATCTTTCATCCTTTTGTAAAAATCTAACAAATTCTTCACAACATGTACGGTGCACACTACTCTCAACAAATTAAACTCCCTAAATCACCCCAATAAAACAATTCTGTTCATTCGACATACATCTAAAATAATATTATAAATTTTTTTAGTAACAACGTTTTTCATTGTCTTCCTTTTAATTAGCAATTTTATTTTTATTTATTTTTCATTTGATTTGATATCAAAGAATTATCAAGGGAAAATGTTTTTTTTCATTTAATCTGCAAAAAGTGGTGCTGATCGAAGACTTTTACTTCTAATAATGGAAAACGAAACTTGAGTACTAGAAATCAAAATTAGCTAAATCTTGATCACTTCAATTATTAATTTGACCCAAAAAAGTATTGATCTAACGACATTTTGACTTTGCAAGGTGAAGATGGTATGAAATTAAGCTTCAACTTCATTTAGTTGGTAAAGGAGAAGTAAAGATCATATCTTCTCGTAGACTCACACCGTCCTAACATTGTTTTTTTAACAGCAAACATGAGTCTCAATTTTTTTAAATTTTTTCCAACCGGTAATAATATTGTAGATTTTTTTTATGAGAATAATATGAATTGCATATGTTTTCGTGTGGAATTCGCTAAATTTTTGATCAATTTAAATAGAGGGATGAAAGTTGTTAAGTTTTAAATACTTGGAGGATGTTTTTTGTTAAGAAGGATAATTTAAGGATGTAGTTTAAATTGGGGGTATAGTTTAAGGATGTTTTAGCCAAAACTCTAATTAAGGACTAAAAAAATAAAAGTAGACAAATAATTAGGAACATAAGGAGTAATAAAAATTCTTCTAAAATTTAGACTATAATCAATTAATATGAATATTATGATAAAAATATTTATATTAATTATTATTTCTTAAGAAATGTATAACAAAATAAACAAATAAAAATGAACTTAAAAATAATTTAATGTATCAATTTAAATTCGTTTTGATTGGCATATTGTGGAAGCTAGTTTTTTTCTTTTTCTTCTTGCAAGAATTATTTAAAGTTGGACGTATGAAATATGGACAATATATTATAGATGACCCCAATAAGAAAGTAAACAACCTAGATCAATTTGAAAAACTAGTTTATAAAATTATAAAATTTATCTTAAGATAAGATAACAATACATTGTTTTATTCAGCTAATTAGAGACGATATAAGAACATATTCAAATATTTAAATTATGTTCCACACAACTATATGTTGCACTCATGACAAATTAACCAAAGCCACACCAAAAAACATATATCAAGAAAATGGTTACAAAGAGATATTATAAGTCATATACAATATGTTCCTGCGATAATATATTTGTACTTACAAATACTAATTATAGTTAACTCAGGTAAAGTCTGTCGTGTTTACAGGTTAAAGTCTTAAAGATACCTAATTACTTTGAATTAAATTATAGTGTTAATATAATAATATTTATTTTTTCATTTAATTAATCAATATACCCTTCTAATATTAGTCAAAGTTATAGTCAAAATTAGATTTTCAAAACATAATTAATAACTCTAGTATAGTAAAATTAATCAACTTCTAGTATTAAATAAATATGAGTCAAGTAAAATGAAACGAAGAGAATATTTATTTAATTTCACACCCTTTCTCTTAGACTTCTTATAAGCTGAATTTGGCCTAGTTTTTCCTTGTTGATTACTTTTTTTCATAAAATGAACTGAAAAATATTGCAGTAATGACTACTACATAACAAGGACTAATAATTAACAAAAAACGTGAACTTTGTGGACACACTGCTGGAGTCTTTGTTTGAAAATGATTACTCTCCTAAGTGTGTTTTCCGTGACACTCTCTTAATCACATCCAGCACATACCCCACATCTATTACAACCTCGAAATTGATGATAGAGTCATGTCAAAAGATTTATTAAAGAAATTCAAAATATAAAAAAAATAGACATATGAATAAATATATTAAATTTCTTTAATTTATTCATATATCTATTTTTTTTATATTTTGAATTTCTTTAATAAATCTTTTGACATGACTCTATCGTCGAAATATATATATATATATATATATATATATATATATATTAAAATAATTTTAATCTTATATATACAATTTAGTTTTTCGATGAAAGAGTTTGAGTAAATTCAATCAAAAATTTAAAGATGATGGAGACTCCATTAAAAATAAATGTATGACAGTCGAAGAAGCGGTGTTATGGGACACCACTTCCTCAAATAAAATTATCAAATACATATAAAATCAATATACTAACACATATTTATATGATGATCGTATGAACTAATTAATTTTACATATATTAAGATCATCAGTTATATGATTATAACGGGATCCAATGACCCCTCACTCTTCCATATTGAATGGAAAGTTATATTTGATTGTAAGTTTTTTTATTTTTGTTTTTACATATCAATATTTAAAACTTAAATTGATTTAAGAAAACAAAAATTCATTAGTGAAATAACAGCGACAAAATTGTGGTCTCAGAAATTGCTCCCAATAGGTTAGAGAAAATAATTAAAAGCTGCCAAAATATGAAAAAACAAGAAAAACGGCAAGGAGGGGACAACCCATCAAGAGGATGCCACGTGTCGTCAAACCAACGGTGATCTGGTCCACCAATTTTGTATGCGTCTTAAATTCACGGTTAAATTTGGACTGCCATCTCTTCACAACACACCCCACACATTACGTTACCTCTCATTAAAACAAAAAAAATCCTCTCTAAACTCTCTAATATTGCTATCACAATAATTCATCTCTATTGAAATTGAAAGAATTCCAAAAAAAATCATCACTAAAAAGTATCCTTCATTCTTAATTTAAAGAATTGATGTTTGGGTTCTAGCGCTTTACCTCTAATATAAAAATTGAATTTTTTTAAAAAAAAGAGTAATAGTATAGTGTAATTTGGGTAAACCCAAAAAAAACCCCCACACCTTATCCTATCATCTTTGTTTCAAAACCTTTCACTAGATTTCCTTTCACTGCTTTATCTATCTTCTAAAGCAATCTAAAACTTTCTCAATACTATTTAGTCTTCCTCTTCCTCTTTCATTCTCTCCTCCACTTTCAATCCCTCTGTTTTTCTCTATCTTTTGCTTGCTCATTGCTCACTCACTTGATATGCATCAAATAGATTGAAGTTTTTTACACTTTTTGGTTCATTCAATTTCAGTACTTCTGGGGAATTTGGTTGTTGAAGGTTCATGGCACCAAGATCAGGCAGAGGGAAAGGAAACAGAGCTAAAACTGACAAAAAGAAGAAAGAAGAGAAAGGTTCAATACATGTTTCAATTTTGTTTTTTCAATTCATTTGTATCTGGTATTAACATTTTAGTTTTTGGTTTCTTTGCAGTGATTCCAAGTGTTCTTGACATAACTATCATCACTCCCTATGAAAGTCAAGTTGTTCTCAAGGTATTGATGAATTCAAAATTCAATTGAAAATGAAAAAACTATAAAGAAACAGTCGCATTTGTTTCTTATATGGAGGATGAGATAACTAATTTTGTCCGTTGTTTGACCATGAATTTTTATCATTTTTTCCCTAAAAATTGTTATAATTTTTTGGAATTTAATTTTTATGTCTAAACGCCGACTAAAATTGAATTTGCTGAAGGGCATATCGACGGACAAGATACTGGATGTAACGAAGCTACTATCTGCCAATGTTGAAACATGTCATTTTACCAACTATTCTCTGTCTCATGAGGTTAGTTCAAAATTGATGATTTTTTCCTCTGTCTCTTTGTATATTTTGGAAGTTAGCTCAGTTGGTTAATCTTTGATTTTATTGTTATTATTATATTTAAATTTTAATTTATTCAAAATAAGTAGTGTAATAATATGGAAAAGTGATGGTGGTTTGAACAGGTAAAGGGACCAAAACTAAATGACAAGTTAGATATTGCGACTCTCAAGCCATGTTTGCTGAGAATGGTTGAAGGTAGGTTTTCATTTATATTCCTATAGGGTCACATGTTTTTAGGGACGGAGCTATAACATCACGTGATTTAAATGAATTCAAAATATTTATTAAATATAAATATTTAACGATAAACACTCCTACACTCCTTCTGTTTAATTTTACTCTGGCTCATATTACATTGACACTTTTAGTCTAAATTATACTCACCAACCCAATTTACCAAAGGCAAGGAGTGTTGTTTTGTTTAAACCAATGGCATGCATCGGTGTTAACAAGTCACTAATTAGAATAATTATTTAATTAAACTTCACAATTACCGTCAAATATAAAAGCTTCACCTAACAACCCCACAATTAATATAAACAAAAAAAGGAAAAAAAAAAAAGAAGAAGAAAAGGCTGTGTGGTATCTATTTCAAGAGCCAGCAGAAAGTATCTTCCTTGTTTAATGTTGTTGTACTACTTCTGATTTTTTTTCATACCATCAATATGTATTCTGTCTGATGGTCCCATGCAAAATCATCGAAAATTCATTCACAATTTTCAGCGCGATGCATTTAATCAACAACTTCAGCCGAAAAATTAGCTTATAATATATATATATTTTTTATTTTTATACCTAAGAAATATAATTTTTTTTAAAAAACTTATTTGTAAGTAGTTAAAAGATTTTAATTCCTCCGCGCGCGAAGAGTTTTGATATTTTGCGCATTGTCCGAAATTGCTTTGTTATTAACAAAAATGCCACCAACTTCTCAGAGGACTACACGGAGGAGCCTCAGGTGGTGGATCATGTCCGGAGGTTACTCGACATCGTTGCCTGCACTACCCGCTTCGCTAAGCCCAAGGCCGGAAAATCCACCACTGCATCCGCCGCTGCCGGCGGCGCCGGTTCGGAAACTCGGGCTAAAAAGCCCAAGGCGCAGCGAAATGCTTCAGGTCGACCAGCTTCGCCGTCAGATGGAGTGGCACCTACATTGGAGCCGTCAGCTCCGGCGGTGCAGGAGGAGAATGAAATGGTGGCGATACATCCAATTCCTAAGCTCTCTGATTTCTACGAGTTCTTCTCTTTCTCTCACCTCTCTCCGCCTATACTAAGTGCGTTTTCTTCTCCCTTTCGATTTTTCCAAATTTCAATCTGGAATACTGTAGAATTTATCGTGCATTTCTTCTAATAAAGCTATTTCAGGTTTGAAAAGAGTGGATTGTAACAATGCTAAAACAAGGCGAGATGGCGACTATTTTGAATTACAGGTACCTTTTTTCTTTAAAAAAAAATCGGGTTTTGCATTTGTTGTTCTAGATTGTTGAAGATTTTGATGATGCAAAAACTCTCTGCAGATTAAGATATGCAATGGAAAGACGTTGCAAGTGGTTGCAGCAGGAAAAGGTTTCTACAGTTTGGGGAGGCCACTTATGCGAAGCCATTGCTTGGTTGATCTTCTGCAACAGCTCAGTCAAGCTTTTGCTAATGTAAGTACCTTGATAGACTCAATATATATCCATTGTTGCCAGCATCGTTCGTATAATTTGCAAATATTTTTTGTGCATCAAGTTCTTTATTCACTAATTAAACTCAATCACACTAATTATCGATCACATTTGCCATATATGTGCCATTATTTTCTTTATGACTGCTGTTATTTTGTAAAAGACTACAAGTATGAACAGGAAAGTTGATTCATCAATGGTATCTAATGGCAAGACACCACTCTATTTGATTGATAATGATAACAGGCACGGACATGTATAAAAGAGGCGGAAAATACAAGAAAAATCACGCTCTTTTTTTTGTCTGCTTGATTATCAGTACCAACTGAGACAATTGATATCAATTGCTTCAAATTTTGTTATGTCTATTCTGTATAAATTATAAAAGCTTGATATTTTACTTTGCAGGCATATGAATCCTTGATGAAGGCCTTTACAGAACATAACAAGGTGACATCTTGTTTATTGCAAATAAGCATCAAGGGAAAATGAAGTGGTATTAACTGTGTGCATATTTTTCTGCTCTGTTGGTTGTTTTCAGTTTGGTAATCTTCCATATGGTTTCCGCGCCAACACATGGCTTGTCCCTCCATCCATTGTTGAATCTGCATCAAATTTCATTCTCCTTCCAGTGGAAGATGGGAGTTGGGGTGGCAATGGCGGAGGTCAGGGAAGGAATGGAGAGCATGATCATAGATCATGGGCCACAGATTTTGCAGTACTGGCAAAACTTCCTTGCAAAACCGAGGAGGAGAGGGTGGTTCGGGACCGAAAGGCTTTTTTGCTTCATAATCTTTTCCTCGACGTCTCTATTTTTAAAGCTGTCTCGGCCATATACCAAGTCATGAATTCTACTTCGAGGGATACCTCAAATTGTGCTCTGGGTTCAGTACTCTCTGAGGATCGCATTGGTGACTTGTCTATTGTAGTTAAAAGAGATTTCGGGGAGGCTAGCCGGAAAGAAGTTAAAGTAATCGACAGTACAGATTCTAATGTGTCTGCTGAGGATGTTGCTCAAAGAAATTTAATTAAAGGAGTAACTGCTGATGAAAGTGTTGTCATACATGTAAGTAACAAGTTTCCTGAAGAAAGATTTGAACTTGTAAAAACCCTTGTATAGTTGTTGTATGATTTGCCTTTCCTCCTTTATTTACAAGTAGACACATGACCCACCCAGGGAAAGGGGGTGGCGGGTTTAAGTAGGCATTTTGTTTCAGTGAGAACACACTCTTTTCACCTTCTGGAACATCCTCCTCACCTCTCCCCCCCCCCGCCCCCCACCTTCTTCTGCTGCTGTTTCCATGGTGTGCGTTATTTTTTACTTGGGTAATATGTGTAACTTTCATGATGTCAATTGGTTCTTGAACTTTCACCTTGTTGGTGGGTTTGATTCCCCACCTTATAATCCCCTCATTTCTCCTTCTCCTCCCCCTTATTCATAATCTTTTTTTTTTAAAAAAAACTTTCCTATCTTTTCTCTGTCACCAATCATTTCAATTCTGGAAGTTGAAAGGATATGTTTGATTGGACAGGACACATCCTCATTGAGCATGGTGGTTGTGAAACATTGTGGTTACATGGCAATTGTGAAAGTTGTTGGTGACATTCAGGTGGATAAGAGTCTGCCTCAGGATATCAAAATCGATGACCAACCAGATGGGGGAGCCAATGCACTCAACATCAACAGGTTTGACAAAATGCAATAAACCTAGATGAACTTTTATTGGACAACTAAGAATTTTATCTGTAAAGAATGTACTTAAGTAGAGGTCTTTTGTTGAACATGTTACCACAATCAAGCATTTATGCATGTTTCCTTTTTCCTTTTCTTTCTTTGATAACTGTTGGTGCATGTATGAAGATGATACTTCATAGAAGTTGGGAACCAACAACATGTTAAGAGTTTGATTGGGAATCACAAGTCACATTGGTCAACAATGTCAATATTCAATATTGAGTTTGTGAATGAGAATTTGCATTGGTCAGTGATGTCAATGTTTAGATCCAAGGGATCTTTTTGTTGAGGATGCACTCTTCTTTAGGACTAAATTGTTAAATTTCTTTCTTTTTGTCTCACAAGATGCTTGCTTCTAATTCTGAGTTTTAACCTTTTCCAGCTTGCGCCTTCTGCTCCACAAGCCAGTGACTGCTGGTTTTTCTGGAGTTGGTCAATTGCCCCCGTCTGATTTGAAAGACTCTGCAAATTCAATGTATTTGGTCTATAAAATCATTAAGGATGGTTTGAGTAAGTTAAAGGGGATGGATGATAAATCCAAAGGGTCCATCAGATGGGAACTTGGTTCTTGTTGGGTTCAACATCTACAAAAGCAGGAAACACCAGCAGAAGACACGGTTGGGAATGATGGTAAGGCTGAACCCATAGTTAAGGGACTTGGAAAGCAGTTTAAAATGCTCAAAAAGCGGGAAAAGAGACCAGGTAATGTTAGTTCCATGGATGACAATGAAGCAGATGATGTGACAGCCAGCACTCTGAACACAGAAAGTGGCTCGACGGAACTAAGTAATGGCAATCCAAAGTGTGAAGTTGAATGGAGGAGATATATCTCTCGAGAAGCTTACCTTCGTTTGAAAGAAAGTGGGATGGATCTACATCTGAAGGTCAATAGAACAGTTGTTATTTTGGAACATATTTATATTATTATTTTGATGAAAATGTTGAGGAAGTAGATATATCTTGTTTAATCAGTCTTTAATATTATAGTTCACAGTTAACTGATAACTATGCTTCTTGTTACAGTCAGTGGATGAACTTGTCGAAATGGCACACAAGTATTATGATGAAGTTGCTCTCCCGAAGCTGGTAATTCAAAGTATCGGATGTATTTCGGTAATGAAATGAAATTTTGAAATACATGAAGAGAAAAACTAATCTCTAATTCTATTTAGGTTGCAGACTTTGCATCGTTGGAACTTTCTCCAGTTGATGGACGCACCCTTACCGATTTCATGCATTTAAGAGGATTACAAATGCGTTCTCTGGGTCGTGTGGTAAGATTTATTTACTTCATCTGTCTCAGGCTTTCTTTGTTTGTCTGGAATTGAAACTTGTTGACGTCTTCTGATGAGCCTGATGTCATTGTGTAATCCAGGTTGAACTAGCAGAGAAGCTTCCTCATATACAGTCTCTTTGTATTCATGAGATGGTTACTCGAGCTTTCAAGCATGTACTTAGAGCTGTCATTGCCTCCGTTGACAATGTGGCCAACTTGTCAGCTGCTATAGCCTCATCCTTAAATTTCTTGTTCGGGTCTTCTCCCACACAAGAGAGTGATGAAAACCACATTCTCAAGATGCAATGGTTGAGGAAATTTGTGGTTGAAAGATTTGGTTGGACATTAAAAGATGAATTCCAACAGTTGAGGAAATTGACGGTCCTCCGCGGGCTTTGTCATAAGGTACTATAAGCTTGGTTGCATTAATTAAAAATTACCATTCAAAGTTAATGACATGTGTTTTTGATTCAGGTTGGATTAGAGTTGGTTCCAAAAGATTATGATATGGAATGCCCATACCCTTTCAGTAAAAGTGATGTTATCAGTGTAGTGCCTTTGTGTAAAGTAAGCGTTTCTGTCTCTTCTGCTTCCTTTTAAATGTGAAAAATACTGGAAATGCAAGCTTCATTTAATTACTATCTGCTTTTCAGCATGTTGGATGCTCTTCTGCTGATGGACGAACTTTACTAGAATCATCTAAGGTTGCTCTTGACAAAGGGAAGTTGGAAGATGCTGTAATGTTTGGAACAAAGGTACAAATTATAAAATAAAAGTACATGCGCACACTGTGAAGTTCATTCCATTACTTTACTTGCTTTTGTATTTACTCGAAGGCCCTGGCAAAAATGATAGCTGTATGTGGCCCCTATCACCGTGCCACTGCAAGTGCATATAGCCTCCTCGCTGTTGTCCTTTATCACACCGGAGATTTCAATCAGGTAACATAAAGTTTAGCGATTAGCTTTGATGTATGAAGTGGCATGCAACATTAAACTAATCTTGTTTCTCCTTATTTTCCCATCTTGCTCGTTAATTATCTATTTCCAGAATCAAGTTCTTAAATTTAATAAGAGTAGCTAATGAGTCGAGGAAGAAATATCTTAGGCATGCTTGCATATTGATGTTCGACAGACAATTTTGGAAGTATTCCTAAACCTCTATGTTTTCTTTTTGCAATCATGCAAGCTCCTGCAGTCAGCTTTTTGGATTTTTTTTTCAATTCACAAAAGATCACATTCTTTTTACCTTCCATTCACTTGTGTATTCCGCCACACACCATTGCATTGGCATCCACCAACAAACGAAATGCAGACTCCTTGGATATGCATAATTGCAGAATATATGATAATAATCTTTCTGAATGATTATTATTCTTGTTTAGGCAACAATTTATCAACAGAAGGCATTGGATATCAATGAGAGGGAGCTAGGACTTGACCATCCAGATACAATGAAAAGTTATGGGGATCTTTCTGTATTCTACTATCGTCTCCAACACATTGAGTTGGCTCTAAAGTGAGTGAGAAAAGATTCTCTTTTCTCGTTGGTCATATTTTGAAACTAAGAATTACGTGTGTTGCTCGACCTTTTGATTCCAAATTTGTTGAGCTTTGCAAATTGTAATTTTAGGACTCAGAAGATTTCTCCGTCTGGTCTCTCACATTCCCTTTTCATTCTTGTTGAAGTCTTGACTGGTCCTACTATGTTCAGCTGTTAATTTATTTTTCTTATTTACATTGATAAGTGAAGCAAATTCATTATTGATTTCCAGGTATGTCAACCGTGCTTTATTTCTTCTTCACTTTACATGTGGACTATCTCACCCAAACACGGCTGCCACATATATAAATGTGGCTATGATGGAAGAGGGCATGGGAAATGTCCATATTGCTCTTAGATATCTACACGAAGCCCTTAAATGCAACCAAAGATTATTGGGAGTAGATCATATACAGGTTTTTCGCTCAGTTCTCATATTCCAACATCGTCCTTTTATAAAGTTAGGTGCTTGTGAAAATATTCTTTACTTTCTGACATCTTTTGTTAACTCTGTTGCTGCCTCGGACAGACTGCTGCCAGCTATCATGCCATAGCCATAGCTCTTTCTCTCATGGAAGCATATTCACTGAGTGTGCAACATGAACAAACTACATTGCAGATTCTTCAAGCAAAATTAGGAGCAGATGATCTCCGCACTCAGGTGTGTACAAATCTAATGCCTGATTTCCCTCTCTATTAGTTACCACTATGGCTCTAGCATGTATTTCACATCTCAGTCTTTTCCTGTTTGCTTCAACAGTTAAAAAATGATGACACTGCAGATAAATCTATCTCTCTCTCCCTGCATGGCGGTGCTTTCTTTTTTTAATGTATTCAGCAAATAACATATGACTTTTATTTTTGTTACATTGGGCATTTTGCCAGTAATAATGAGGTCCTTAATAGAAGATAATAAATGACTTGGGTCTTCTTAATAATCACCAATCTGTTGCTGTATTTTAAAGTTGGAGAGTTACATATGCAATATATATGTAGGATGCTGCTGCATGGCTTGAATACTTTGAATCGAAGGCCTTAGAGCAGCAGGAAGCTGCAAGAACAGGAGCTCCGAGACTAGATGCATCCATTGCTAGCAAAGGTCATCTAAGGTATTGAAACTATTTTGAACTAGTGTTACTTGGGCTTGAACTATCTTGCTTGCGTCTAAGGAACCAAAACTCCTTTCTGCTGTAGTGTGTCAGACCTACTGGATTACATTAGTCCTGGCCAGGGTTCAAAGACCATAGAAGAGCAGAGGAAACGACGTTCAAAGGTAGTTTACCACTCAGCATGGTAGTGTATACTTCATACTCTTGAATTCACTGAAACTTGTTACATTGAAAGGAACTCAAAAAAGAGAGCCGCTAACTTTCTGTATGTACTTAGGAGTTAGTCCTAGTACAAAATCACACCTTAAGTTATTTAGACCATCAAACAGAGAAATGATATTGAGCTCGTCTAATGGGGAAAATCTATACTGCTACACTTCAGCACGTGATCCTTAACCCCATGTCAGGTATTTAGGTGACTGTGAAACACATATCCTGGGAAACCTCCTTTTTTGAGGAGGGAAGGGGTAATTTTGGCTGTGGGCATTTTGAGTTACCTATTCTTGTTCCTTTCTGAAGCTGCCAATTGACGCTGTGACTCTTTCCTTGTTTATGGCCTCTTAGGTGTTGCCAGTAGATGATCAATCTCAAAAAGGACAGCATGATGGAAGAAGTAACAATCCCATCAATCATGATGTTACAGAAAATCCTGTGACCATAGTAGAAGTTAAAAAGAAAGAAGATGCCGTAGAGAGAGTCACTACTCAAGAAATTGAAGGCATTACTATCACTAATAATGAGGAACCAGTGGAAATAATACACGAAACAAGCTCTGATGAAGGTTGGCAAGAAGCAAATTCAAAAACACGGACGGGGCATGGCAGTGGCAAGATGTTCAACCGAAGGCAATCTGGTCTTGCCAAGATCAAGACAAACTTGGAATACTTTTTCCCTCGAGACAACAGTTCCAGGAAAGAAGTTGCTTCGCAGGGACAAAAAGTGGTATCTAAGAATGGTTTAGGAGAATTTTCTCCTGCAAAGCAACTAAAGGCTGCCAGCTTCACTTCTTCTGAAAAGTCAACCAAACTCGCAGCTAAAATGACTGTTGCCGAAATTTCCAGCACATCAAATGTCACTGTTCCATCTCCTCCCGCTTCTCTTGCTACCATGACCTCAAAATCCTTATCATACAAAGAAGTGGCAGTGTCGCCACCAGGTACGGTTCTAAAGCCTTTATTGGAGAAAGTAGAAGAATTAAATGAGGATAAAACTGATTCCCAGATCTGCGTTAGTCCAACTGAAACATCAGAAGAAGATGGAAGGCACTCAGTGACCACAGAGGCTACACCTGCCAATGATCGAGACAGACATGGGATCCATGAAGATGAAGTCCAGATAAGTGGATCTGAGTCAGATAAATCTTCCCTGGAGCCTGAAGATGTTTCATGTTCAAGTAATGAGGAAAAATGTTTACAACGAAATGGGAGCAAGCTATCTGCAGCTGCTGAACCATTCAATCCAGGTGCCTACCATTTGACTCATATGTTGATTTCTGCTGCTGTCACTAGTGTCTATGATGTTAGAGCCAGCCAAGGCATGCTTACTGAACCAGTGGGATTTCCATCAATTGCTGAGAGAGTTCCTTGTGGTCCCAGATCACCTTTGTACCACAGGACAAGCCATGCTCGCATGAAAAACGGATATGTGAAGTACCAAAAGCCTGCTGCTGAAATAAACAGTTACGATTATCCAAGAATCATGAATCCACATGCACCTGAGTTTGTTCCAAGAAATACAAAGCCAACTACTGCTGCAAGTGAAGATTCAAAAGTGGCTATATATGCTGATTCTTCCACAGGGTTGAATAATTCTGTCACAATAGTTTCAGCAGAGGAGAAGCTTGATAAAAAGGCTACAGTTAATGTTAAAAATGGTAGATCAACAAAAAGTAGTTCACATGCTGAGAGGGAAGAGCTAGCTAGGCAAATACAAAATAGCTTCATTGTGAAGTCGAAACAGAATAATTCAGATGTTGCTAATGAATTTCCAGTTAGTACAAAGAAGTCTGACTTCTTAGTTAGCTCTGCCAAAGCAAGTGCAGATAGTGCAACTAAATTGCATAGTGGAAGTGAAGGGAAAAAGGAGCTTCCGATAGAAGCAAATAAATATAGCGGGCCAAAGACAGTTTATGTAAATAAAAATAAGCATGAGGATGGAGAGGGTTTTTTGCCTGTTGTAAGGCGAAGAAGAAACAGGCGGCAATTTGACCATGGAATAAATGGTTTGTACAGTCAGCAGTCTGTCTGTGCTTAAGTATATTGAGGAAAGTGATCTCAACTAGAATGTGCTTCATCTCCAGACAACCTGCATAGGCAATTGACGCTGTAGAAATGTGGAAGATAAACTGCAGTAGGACAACTAATAATTTCTTCTCTGAGGAGGTTGCTTATCTTGTTCACCCGAAATAAAAGACGAGGTGAGGAAAGAGATTGGATCAAAATGATAGCAGATCTGGAGGTACAATTTTTTGATAGCCAGGAGTTTCATTCAACTTCCTTTTTGTGCAGTCTTTGCTTCTTTCTCCATTTTAAAGTTCATCTAGCTTTATATGGATAAGGTACCCCTTTTTTTGTGTTTCATCTAGCTTTATATGGATAAGGTACCCCTGAAATAGCTTCCCATGCTATTGTAATTTAGGAAAACAAGTTGAAACAAGTGATAATTTGTTGAGTAAATACCATCATACTTCTTGTTTCCTGGTAATTGATCTCCTTAAGTTATTTTGACTTCTTGTTCTAAGATTTTGCTGTCATATGTAAGGCTTAAACTCATCTGCAGCCCCTTGAAATTGTTCGTATAATTCACTTAGACACTTTAACAGACCTTGTTTCCTATTAGACACTCCAATCTTAAAAAATAAATACCTATTGAACATTTTTCTGACACTTCATCTAAAGAGAAAGTGCGTATAATATACATGCATATGACGTGACAAAATAACAAATCAAAAGAAGACAAGTGGCAGTTAAATTTAAAATAATTATAAAAATAAATTTTGAATATAACAAAATCCTAAAAGAAAATACTTTAAGCTTAAATAATAAAAATAAAAATTATACACCCATAACCCCACCCCTGCACCCCACGCACCTCAAACCTCTCCATTTCTTCTCTCCCTAACATTTACTTAGTCCACCATTGTTAACCCCCAAATTAGAAAAATTAAAGGATTTAACATATAATATGTATGAATATCAATTTTATTTCTCTTTGTACCTTCTTTCTTATTTTCATTCAAATTGATAGTATTTTCTTAGAAGATTCATCCTTTCTTTGTTTGTTTTGATTTCAAATTCTTTTTTCTGTTCGATTTGTGAGGAAGAAGGGGTGTGGGTCGAGGCGGTGTGTGTGGGGAGAGGTGCAAAGGGAGAGAGGAAATATTTGAATAATGATCTCCATTCTTTCTAGCAAAGAAGATATAGATGGTCTCCATTTTTTCCGATAAGAAAATGTAAATAATAGTCTTCATTTTATCCGACAAAGAATCAATGATCTCCATCTTTTTTCTGGAAGAAAGATAACAGAAGTAGATAATAATATTAAGAAGATTAAAAAAAGAAAGGAAATTTGTGGGGAAAGAGAACGTGATGGATTGTATTGAACAAAAGGTTGCAGTAGGGGTGGTTTGGAAAGAGAGGAAGAAGAAAAGTATTGTTATTTTTAAAGAGTAATAATGAGAAATAAAAAGAAAAAGTTGAAAATGAAAAAGAAAAATGTGGCGCTCATCAAGATGTGAATTATACTTTTTTGTGTCACGTCTGCATAAAGTGTCTGAATGGTTCAAAATCGAGATGGTAGAAGTATTTAATAGGTACTAGCCCTAATTGAGGTTTTTATGTAAATTATGCAGATAACTTTAAGAGGTCGCAGATGACTTAAGCCCATATATAATATCGTAATGAAGTTTATAGGACCATATATCATTTTCTGATCAGTTTTCTTTCTGGGAAAAGATATAAGCAGAATCTCAACCAGCCAGCTCACCAACCTATGTAGCTACCCCACTACCTTGCCAATTGTTTTTTGGTTACACAAAAAAGTACATGTGATGCCTCTATAATTACAAAATAGTTGTTAAAAAAGAAAGAATTTCATGGCCAATACTCCCCGAAGCAACAATTCACTTGAAATGGATAAAAGGGAGTATTTAGGAAAGATGAAGTATTCTTAAGAGACATGGAAAAGAAAATTTACCACAGATAATTTGAGAAGAATAGCGTGTGAAGTATCACAATTTTTTAAAAATGCTTCACCACTTACCATGAAACTAAAATCGAAATTCAGAAGTATGCACGCCCTGATCAAGATACTATAAATTCATATAGCATTCACGATTGGATAATGCTAAATGACCAGAAAATTTGTCTAGAATTTGGTCAGAAATTAAAAAAGTCTATAATATCTTTTTATTTTAAAATAAATTGATCTTTTTTTCATGTTTTAATTAAAAGATAGTATTAAAGTTATAAGGGTAAAAATATTCAAAAAGGTAAAATAACATAATATGAAATAAGTTATTTTATCATTCTGGCCAAATTCTGATCAAATTTTCTGATCAAAAGGATTTTTTTTTTCATAATTATCGACTTCCAATTGGATCTTACCTACCCCTTAGTTATATTTAAATGAAAAAAAAAAGAAGGAAATCAAATAAATGGGAAGGTTAATCACGGCCTGCTAGCATACGTATTTTCTGGCCTCGTTAATTTAAATTTTCATCGAAAAATCTCATAAATTGTCTTCTTTCAACTTTTAGTGGTGCTTATTTGATCCTTCTAAGATTACTACTTACTTAAAATGATAAAGAGTAATAAATTGAAATAATAAATCTCTTTTAATTTATTATAATGGGCGAGTAAGAATTTTTTTGTTTTCTTTTTATACTAAATTAGTAAAAGGGAACACAAGGATACTATACAAATTGTTGAATTGGTTCATTTGCAGCATAATCAATCTTATTTATCGCCCGTGAAGTACTTTCTTCGTTTTCATTTAGTTATCATGTATTAAAAATAAATATTCCCAAATATGTGTTATTTTAGAGAATTAATAGAGACTTAATTATGTTTTACCAAATGAAACAAAAGAAATATTTTATTATAATTTTATAATGAATATGCAAAATTTTATCCCGATAACTAAATGAAAATAGAAGAAATATTTGATACAATTGAAATTTGAAGTTCAAGAGTAGTGGGTAAATTAGGTGATTTTAGCTAAAAATTCATGTTGATTCGAACAAATCTTTCACATTGCGATTTCAAACTTTATAAAGTTTTGAACCTTATGTAACTTGTCCTCGAAAACTTTTATGTTAGAAGGATATAACATAAATAACTTGTTTTTCAATATATGAATCAAACATGATAAAATGAAATAGTTAATTCAGATAAATTGTGTTGAAATTAGAAAGTGAAATCATAAAAAATACCAAGAAACAAAAAGTGAGTACGAAGGAGAGGAAGAATTAAAATTGAAAAGGAAGATATGCGTATCTTATTTAATGAGAGAAAAAAATATCATTATTTACTCATTCATCTGTATAACCTCAACAAATTAGTTTAAAAAATTGTTAAAACTCTGAATCTTTTACTAAGAATAATTTAATTATGATTAAGTGATATATTTTCTTACTTCCTACTTTATTGTTTAGTTAATTGAGATTAAAATAACTGATCAGATGTTTTGTACGTATTTACTTAAAACAATAACGTCATTACCTTATTCTTTATCCACCGACCACCGCTAAATCTATCCATCATAACAATCGGAAACGTGGCATTCAAAATATCAATCGTTACATTCATATTTATTATTGATCACCGTCAAACCTAATAATTTTGTATTTTCTTTCAGAAATATGTAAAAAAGAAAATTATAACATTTTTCTTGCAGATTCAATTTCCTGCACAAGGTTTTATGTTTACATGAACAATACTCCTAATTTTATTTAAATACACGACCTATTTAAGAGAGGAGTCGCTACATTAAAAGAAATAAGATATTTAGACCAAATTGCAATGAAATAGTGTTTAATGTCTATTTTTTGCACCAAAAAATTGTATATTTATTAACAGCCAAGATAATTGGATATAGATTTCATGTCCAAGCTAACAAAAAAAATCAAATAATCATCATAATAAGAAAACATAAAATAGAAAATAATAATTCCATAAATAATAATCAAAACGTACTTAAATTCTTTATTTATTATAATCCTCTCGATCTAACGTAATAAAGCAGACTGCTATGAAACGTAGTCTCACTATAACTATCGTAAGGAGAGTTACACCTTAACTTTCCTCCAAATCCTCGAATCTCGTATAAAATCCTCAATCCCCTGTTTTCTCTTTATTTACCATTTTCCCTCTTTCTATTTATAGTAATTTTATTTCTTTCCATTTATTTTCCTGCCGGCGGTTTCAATTTCCGGCGACTTAGTTAGTGGTACAATAGGATCGGCGTTGTTGTCGGAATTCGGTATAGAGATTGTAATTCCGATTTGCGCCGTTATCGGAATTGTGTTCTCTCTTGTACAATGGTACCTTGTCTCGCTTGTTAAACTGTCGCCTGACCAGGGAGGTTGTTCTCCGAGAAACAACAAGAATAATGGATTCAACGAAAGTTTAGTTGAGGAAGAGGAAGGTATCAATGACCAGAGTATTGTTGTTAAGTGTGCCGAAATACAGAATGCCATCTCCGAAGGTGAAAGTTACCGTCTTTTAGTCTCTTTTGTTTATGGAAAGATCATGTTGTTGCCATAGTTGTGAATAGTTTCTCTTTGTGTGTTCATTTCGTCTTTTTTGGAGCTCCACTTGAGCCAACAGTGTCTTTACTCTTTCGGAACCAGTTTCTCTACCTCCCCGACCCCGAGGTAGGGGTAATGCTGCTTAGTTCACATTAGTATTGTGTCCTAGTGAACAATGTTGTGGCTGTATAGTTTTGTCTCTTCTTTCCATTTTAGTAAATTAATCATATCCTTTGGTTTGGCACGGAGACTTGGTCAATTATTAAAGTTGGTTGAGCATGTAGGAATACATGCTATAGATGTTATTTCTGTTTCAATTCAGTTTGTTATCTCCAAATCTTTCAGAAAAAGGCTTCATCATTTGTTGGTGTGGACTTGAAATTTACCTTTTTTCCGTTCATTATGCTATTTGTCTGCTTCTCTTAGTAGGTTCAGCCTAAGTATTGTTAAATCCTCATTTAAGGTGGGCTTAAACCTTGATAGTTGACTCAGCCTCAATGCTGCTATCTGTCTATCCATATCACACGAGTCAATATAATGATGAAATATTGTATGATTGTAGTTAAGTATTAATGATTTGCTGGCAACTCATATTAATGATTCCCTGGCAACTCCATGTCATTGCAGTCAGCCACTTCAAAAACTAAAAAAAATGTAAAGGCCAGTTCCTCAGATATTTTTGCCCTGGTCAATAATGCTTGTCTTGATTAGGTAAACCTACGTGATTATCTAAGGAGAAGTGATAGTATGTATTTTTATGCTAGTTCTATATGTGATGTAGCCTAGGGAGTATTCTATTCGTCATTTTCTGTCAAATCGCCTTTATCATGTTTTTTGATCTCAATGTCTTTCCTTTGTATCCCTTATTTTTTCAGCAGCTTCCATTTGTCTCCTGTTTTTCCTATTTACTCACTCATAAGCATTGGTGTAAATTAAATCCTCTTGGCTAGACGTGCAATCTTTTGAGTTAGTATCTAATACTAATTGATTTGCTTATTGTGGCAGGGGCAACATCCTTCCTTTTCACTGAATATCAGTATGTGGGTATCTTCATGGTTGCTTTTGCAGACTTGATCTTCGTGTTCCTTGGCTCTGTTGAGGGCTTTAGCACCAAGAGGCCATGCACTTACAACAAGGAGAAGATGTGCAAGCCTGCCCTTGCTACGGCCATCTTCAGCACAATATCCTTCTTGTTTGGTGCTGTCACTTCAGTTGTTTCTGGTTTCCTTGGGATGAAAATAGCAACATCTGCGAACGCAAGGACAACTCTGGAAGCCAGAAAAGGAGTCGGGAAAGCTTTTATTACTGCATTCAGATCTGGTGCAGTAATGGGTTTTCTTCTCGCTGCCAATGGTCTCTTGGTTCGTTATATTAAAATTAATCTCTTTAAGCTATACTATGGTGATGACTGGGAGGCCTTTTTGAGGCAATTACTGGCTATGGGCTTGGTGGATCTTCCATGGCTCTTTTTGGTAGAGTTGGTGGTGGCATTTACACCAAGGCTGCCGATGTTGGTGCTGACCTTGTCGGAAAGGTTGAAAGGAACATTCCAGAAGATGATCCCAGAAATCCTGTTGTAAGCTCACGACTTCTTCAGGTGTAGCTTCTGATATCCAGAAGAGAGCTTGTCTGATATTTACTCTATGTGTCTTTGCAGGTGATTGCTGACAATGTTGGTGATAACGTTGGGGACATTGCTGGAATGGGTTCTGATCTTTTTGGGTCATACGCGGAATCATCATGTGCTTCTCTTGTTGTGGCTTCCATCTCGTCGTTTGGAATAGATCATGATTTCACTGCAATGTGTTATCCCCTGCACATAAGTTCTATGGGAATCCTTGTTTGTTTGATAACCACCCTTTTAGCAACTGACTTCTTCAAAATTAAGGCTGTCAAGGAAATTGAACCAGCCTTGAAGAACCAGCTTATCATCTCAACTGCTCTTATGACGGTGGGAATTGCAATTGTGACTTGGACCTGCCTTCCATCTTCCTTTACTATCTTCAATTTTGGCACACAAAAGGTTGTAAAGAACTGGTATGTTTCAAGTTCTTTGTTTGAAAATTTTTGCTTTTACATTAGACACCAATTTCCAAATTTTGCTGGATCAGGGCTTGCATTTTCTAATCTTTCTTGTCCAGTAATGCATTTCAATTTCCATTTCTTTTCTATGTTTTGACCTTTGTTGTTCGCTTGGCTTCTAAATTTTGCGCAGTATGGTTGTCTCTTTTCAGTAGAATTATTATTGAACAATCAGTGTATGTTATTGTACAGGCAACTGTTTTTATGTGTGGCTATTGGTCTTTGGGCTGGACTTATCATTGGATTTGTCACAGAGTACTACACTAGCAATGCTTACAGGTTAGATTAGTAGTTTGTCTTCATACTGTGATTTTATGTACTTGTTACAGTGATGTAACTTCATCTTATGTATGTTCTCCCCTTGTTTCTATTGCAGCCCTGTCCAAGATGTAGCTGACTCCTGCAGGACTGGAGCTGCAACCAATGTTATTTTTGGCCTTGCTCTTGGCTACAAATCTGTCGTCATTCCTATCTTTGCCATTGCAATAGCTATCTTTGTCAGTTTTACTTTTGCTGCCATGTATGGTATCGCTGTTGCTGCTCTTGGAATGTTGAGTACCATTGCTACTGGATTGGCCATTGATGCATATGGACCTATCAGTGATAATGCTGGAGGTATAGCTGAGATGGCTGGAATGAGCCACCGGATCCGTGAAAGAACTGATGCCCTTGATGCTGCTGGAAACACCACTGCTTCTATTGGAAAGGTTGTATCTTATTTGTTTTGCTTTCCTCTCTGTGACCGTTTCTAGATCCATTTTAGACATATTGCTTGCGCATATTTACGCAAATGTACGGCAATAAATTTGTTTAGAGATCACAATTTTGTCATAGTGATGCATTTGGTACTCTTGTTTCTTTTTGGTCAATCGGATTTGAGATTACTTTTTTTTGAGACACTAATCATGATTTGATTTTCATATTTGCATTCTTACAATGCTAAATTTGTTCAACATTTCTCCTTTTATCTAACCTAGTATGAACTTTTTAATTCCTAGGGATTTGCCATTGGATCCGCTGCACTTGTGTCCCTGGCCCTGTTTGGTGCTTTTGTGAGTCGGGCTTCAATTTCAACAGTCGATGTCTTGACCCCCGAGGTCTTCATTGGTTTGATTGTTGGTGCCATGCTTCCCTACTGGTTCTCTGCCATGACCATGAAGAGTGTTGGTAGTGCAGCTCTGAAGATGGTTGAGGAAGTTCGCCGACAATTTAACACCATCCCTGGTCTCATGGAAGGCCTTGCCAAGCCTGATTACGCTACTTGTGTTAAGATCTCGACTGATGCATCTATTAAAGAAATGATTCCCCCAGGTGCTCTGGTCATGCTTACGCCCCTCATAGTTGGAATTTTCTTCGGAGTGGAGACTCTTTTCTGGTGTTCTTGCCGGTGCTTTGGTTTCTGGTGTTCAGGTATAATTGATTCTTTTAGAAGAATATGGTATAACGATCCTTTTAGAAGATTATGGTGTAAGAATCTGCTCCTATCTGTCTCATTTTGTAGATTGCAATATCTGCATCAAACACTGGTGGTGCATGGGACAATGCCAAGAAGTATATTGAGGTAAAGAAAACACATCTATGCACTGATATGTTATTTGACACTCCAAGTCTGCTAACTGCCGAGTATGTGCCAGGCTGGTGCTTCGGAGCATGCAAGGACCCTTGGCCCAAAGGGTTCTGAACCACACAAGGCTGCGGTTATTGGTGACACCATTGGTGATCCTCTGAAGGATACTTCAGGTCCATCACTCAATATCCTAATCAAGCTGATGGCAGTAGAGTCACTTGTCTTTGCTCCATTCTTTGCAACACATGGAGGTATACTTTTCAAGATTTTCTAAGTAGAAAGACACTTCACCAAGCCCTATGGTATTTCCATTCTTCACCAACCTTTCTGCTCTACTTTCCCCAAGCATGGGATTTCTTCATTAGTTCTTAGCTAGTCACAGGTTTAGTTTGAAGATGATGATGGCGACCACACTTAGTTAAATTAGTTTTCTTTGGTAAACCTAGTCTTTCAGTTGTCTGTAACGTCATTATCCATGTTTAGTACATCATTGTACGTTTATTTTGTTACACGAAGCAAGGTTTCATTTTTATAGCTTACATTGGTAGTTGTGGGCTTGTGTTACTATCATTATGTCTTTTTCTCTCTGCTCACTTAGTATTTTACAATTATCTTGTTATTTAGCCTAGTTTACTTAATATTTATTGGAATGCTTCAAGGAAATTAAAGAAAATGAGCTCAAATAAAAGAGTTCCAATTTGCAAACCAAATAATCATTGGATGATTCATTTATTAGAATGATGCCTTTTTCTTTCGAGCAACAACATACCCAATGAAATTCCACAAGTGAGATTTGGCGAGGGTATGTATGTAGACCTTACCACTTCTTCATGGAGGTAGAGAGGATGTTATCTAAAGACCCTTTGCTCCAGTGCAACAATTCTTGGTATAAAGAAGAGACAATGAAGAGAATATAGCAAATAACAAGGAACAGTGCAAAAGTAGCCAAAACAACAATAAAATCATGTGATAATCGAAATATCATAAACAATATACTAGGATAGATTATTAAAAAAACAATTATAAAAAAATAAACAACTAGTACCATCACAAACACTAGCCACCCTAAACAAGACAACACTATGCTACCTACTACTCTTCTACTCAATACGTGTCCTCCACACCCTACTATCTAGGGTCATGTACTTGGTAACCTGAACCTGCATCTTATCACCTCTCATAAAACTTCTTCTCCCTACAACATAAAGAAAACAGTGGAAGACATATACAGTAGTACTAAATGTGTGCAGTGTGTAGTGCTCTCAAACCACGCTGGTAAAACTTCCAGTGAGTTTCTGCATAATCTATCACTTTCTTGTATATCCTTGGTCTGTCCATATTGACTAAGTCATCTTCTGGTCCGATTTCTCTCCCTTATTCAGGTGTGTAGAACATTGCGACAGAAATTCTATCCCTCTCTGAATTACTCACTACTCTATGCACCAGGCCCTTGAATATTCCATTGCTCATTACCTGTCAAATTTCATTGTGGAAAATGGAATGTATCACTAGTATTCACTACAAGTAGTACATGTGCAATCCATAGAATACATGTATATTTATAGGAAAAAAGAAAAATACAAACTTCTATATATAGTTACGTTGAGCCATAAACTAAGCAACTGCAGGTGTGATCATGGTAGTATGGTGGGAGGGAAGGGACACAGTGGCATGAGCAGAACTTTTAATAAGCTATATCGACATTTGAAGAAGTGAATAAATAAACACACTAAGCCTGATAAGATTGACTTATTTTAGGTGCTTTTAAATCAATTTTTTTTTGTATCTTTTTATAACAGAGTGTTTATGTACCTCCATTTGATCACCCATGAGAACAAACAGAGCTGTAGGATCTTTTGGTACTGTTTACCATTTTCCATCCTTAAGCACTTACAGTCCTACTTCATCTTGCAAAATAATAGTGTATCCTGTTCCATCAGCATGGGGTTTTAAGCCAAGAACCAGATCAGGCCTCTGACATGGCGAGTAGTAGTTAAACTGCGCATGAAATTGTGCTTGTTTTCCAAATTGTTCCAAGAAGCAATTTTCTTCCAGTTTCAGTGACTTTGCCATAGCTTTAGAGGTAAGTTCTGTGACCATTTTCATTTTCTCAGAATAATCTTCTAAGACCTCTCTGCACAACAAATATAATCAGATGGCTACAAGTATGAGTGAATCACCATTAAAAACGAAAAAGCAAAATATTCAAATTTTAGTTTATGGAGGAGCTAGCTGGAAAATTGTCTAACATGCTTATGCTTGAAATCATGATGTTACCATATGTCATGTCATGTCATATCACTTCGGATTCATTGCTAATTAGCTGCTTATAGAGTCAAATATTAGCTTGCTAGATCATTTTGTCTATAGACTGTTACTACAGTACTCTAGCTATCTTATAAAGTGCAACTGATCAACTGTCCATTTACCTGAATGATATTGGGATTTGTGGCCAGAGGTTATACACTCTTCTATCTTCAGGGAATACCTCGGGGAAGAGACGATCAGACCAATCAAGAGACTGACCTTGTTCCGGAACAGGATCAGCTCCATAACCTTGAAATTCATCAACTGATTTAGCATACTTGTTCTTCTCTTCCATTGACTGTTTGAAGAATTCCCTTGAAACTTGGCGGATTTTGTCCAGGAAAGAAGTTTGAATCCCATGTCCTATTCCCTGCTCATCAAATAGAACTCTTTGAATATCAAGAAAGTTGCAGAGTAGAACGAATTCAGATACAGTATTTGAAATGTCCTAAACCTGAAAACATCCCCAAGAAGATAGAGCTGATTCAAGTTTCTCCAACTCTTCGCGTTCATTATCTGATGTTGTTGAAGAAGACAGGAGGTTTAGATCAATTAGAGGAATTGGAGAAGTATCCATGATGTCTTCTTTTTCATCATTATCTTCACCACTTTTGCAAACATAAGGTCCCAGTGGCTCCTCCCCATGAAGGACCATTTCTTGAACTCTTTTTGACAGCAACACCTCTGAGGGTGGAACTGAATATGCAGCCATGCTAATTCTATGATAAGTTACACTATCCAGTGGGTTTCCAATTAGAAGTTAATGAATTAGACTTCAGGTTCCAGGGTGATAGTATTTATATATAGTAGGCATAATACATAAGCAACACTTAAACTTTGACCTTAGCTGGCAAGTAATTAAGCACTCCAACTTTGAGACCAGACACCTCAACTCGTCTCCACTCTGTCAGTCAAACACTCTGACTTACAAATGATCATTTAGACATGGGTTTATGTGTCACATCAGCGTGGATGTCCACGAGACACAATGAAAACGAATTAGAGTGTTTAGTTGTCAGTTGAGACTTGAGATCAAGTTAAGATGTCTAAATGTGTGCTCTCAAATTAACGTGTTTACTTACCGGCTGAAGCCAAATGAAAGTGTCTATCTATGTATTATGCATTATATATGTGTTTCTTAACAGAAGATAGGGATTGAACGTAAGATGAGGTCCACACAGCTAGCAAAGACAAATGCAATTGTCCCTACATGTGGAGGCGCCTGCAGACTTGCAGCCATGTTCATCCAAAACTTCTCATACTTGTATTTTCCCTTGGGAAGAGATATTTGTGAGGAAAAGGAATTGTAGCCAAAAATGTATACTAATAATTAAAAAGTAAACTATATATCTATAAATATTTAATGGTGAATCCGTCTTGTACAGTTGCGAGTGGCCTAAAGTTTTTGAAATATCAAATAACTATTTATGGGCAGAAGTTCAAAGAAGAATATTTGTTGATTTATTCTACTTTTTTGTCCTTCCGTATGATATGACCGTAGTCAATCGTCATGGACCTGTTACAGGGAAGAAAGCCAATTGAAATAAGTCACAATTTTTGAGCTACTACTGTGGTTTTTCCTTTTAATGTGCTTATTGTGCACACATCTGTGAATATTTATCTTCAAAGGCCTCATGGATTTGATATTTTAGACTTTAAACGTGTATGCAGCAAATTTTATGCAATGCCTTTTGCACCATTTTAGTTCATTTTTTCTATTGCTGAATCCTTGTCTAACTTAATATTGGAATGCTTTAAACGTGTATGCAGCAAATTTTATGCAATGCCTTTTGCACCATTTTTTCTTGAACTTAATATTGGAATGCTTGAAGGAAATTTAAGAGAATGAGCTTAAATAAAAGAGTTCCAATTTGCAAACCAAATCTTATTTATTAGAATGGTGCCGCCTTCTTCCGAACCTGAGGTGAAAAAAATGTAAAGCCAAAATTGGAGTTGTAGACTTTCTATCCATGCCCAAACAACATGAGGAAGACATATATAGATAGATAGTAGTTCTAAATGTGTGCAGTGTGTAGTGCTCTCATACCACGCTGGTAAAACTTCCAGTGTGTTTCTGCATAATCTGTCACTTTCTTGTATACCCTTGGTCTGTCCACATTAACTAACTCATCTTCTGGTCCGATTTCTTTCCCTAATTCGGGCGTGTAGAACATTGCTATAGAAATTCTATCCCTGTCTGAATTACTCACTACCCTATGCACCGGGCTCTTGAATATTCCATTGCTCATTATCTGTCAATTTCATTGTGGAAAATGGAATGTATCACTACAAGTAGTACATGTGCAATCCATAGAGTACATGTATATCTATAGAGAAAAAAAGCGAACTTCTATGTACCTCCATTTGATCACCCATGAGAACAATCAGAGCTGTAGGATTGTTTGGTACTGTATACCATTTTCCATCCTTAAGCACTTGGAGTCCTACTTCATCTTGCAAAATAATAGTGTATCCTGTTCCATCAGCATGGGGTTTTAAGCCAAGAACCAGATCAGGCCTCTGACATGGCGAGTAGTAGTTAAACCGCGCATGCAGTTGTGCTTGTTTTCCAAATTGTTCTAAGAAGCAATTTTCTTCCAGCTTCAGCGACTTTGCCATAGCTTTAGAGGTAATTTCTGTGACCATTTTCATTTTCTCAGAATAATCTTCTAAGACCTCTCTGCACAACAAATGTAATCAAATAGCTACGCGTATGAGTGAACCAACATTAAATACGAATAACAAAATACTCAAATTTGTTTATGGAGCTAGCTGAAAAAATGTGCAATCTGCCTAACATGCCTATGCTTAAATCCATGATGTTACCACTTACCATATGTCATGTCACTTCTGATTCATCACTTATTAATTGCTTATACTGTTCAGTCTCTGAGTTTTCAGTACTTGTGTACAACACATGATTAGCTGAGTGCTGAGACAGAAAACTGGAACTTGGCGGAAACCTTAGCTACTAAGCAAGAAAGCAGGCACCTTGTAGGCATATGTGACTTCACTTATATACATTGACAGTGTAAAGACTATTCATGCATTTTAACTTGTAGTGCAGTGTTCTCCCGATTACTAATCAGTCTACTTTTGGGTGGTTACTTGTAGTGATATTTTAGGTGACAATAATGTAAAAATAGAGTCAAATATGAGCTTGCTAGATCATTCTTGTCTATAGACTCTTGCTATAATACTCTAGCTATCTTACTAAAGTGCAACTGATCAACTATCCATTAACCTGAATGATATTGGGATTTGTGGCCAGAGGTTATACTGTCTTCCATCTTCAGGGAACACCTCGAGGAACAGACGATCAGACCAATCAAGGGACTGACCTTGTTCTGGAACAGGATCAGCTCCATAACCTTGGAAATCAACAACTGATTTAGCATACTTGTTCTTCTCTTCCATTGGCTGGTTGAAGAATTCCCTTGAAACTTGGCGGATCTTGTCCAGTAAAGAAGCTGAAATCCCATGTGCTATTCCCTGCTCATCAAATAAAACTCTTTGAATATCAAGAAAGTTGCATAGTAGAAAGAATTCAGATACAGTATTTGGAATGCCCTAAACCTGAAAACATCCCCAAGAAGATAGAGCTGATCCAAGTTTCTCCAACTCTTGTTTGCGTTCGTTATCTGATGTTGTTGAAGAAGACAGGAGGTTTAGATCAATTAGAGGAATTGGAGAAGTATCCATGATGTCTTCTTTTCCATCAACATCATCACCACTTCTGCAAATATAAGGTCCTCGTGGCTCCTCCCCATGAAAGACCATTTCTTGAACTCTTTTTGACAGCAACTCCTCTACGGGTGGAACTGAATATGCAGCCATGCTTATGCTATGATCAAGTAACACTATCCAATGGGTTTCCAATTAGAAGTTCAGGCTCCAGAGTGATATCATTATATGTAGGCATAATACAGACACTTAACTTGGCTTTAGTTGGCAAGTAAACACTCTAACTTTGAGAGTGTATAACTAGACACCTCAACTCGTTTCCACTGTGTCTGTTGAACACTCCAACTTACTGACATTTTTAAAATTTATGTATCACATCAGCGTTGGGTGTCCATGAAATACAGTACAAACTAGTTGGAATGTTTCTTAAAAGAAGATAAGGATCAAACGTAAGATTAGTTCAACACAGCTAGCAAAGACAAATGCAACTGTCCCCACATGTGGAGGTGCCTGCAGACTGCAGACTGCAGTCATGCTAATCCAAAAACTTCCCATACTTGCATAATTTTCCCTCGGTAAGAGAAATTTGTGAGGAAAATGCTGTGTTGCTTGAACCATTAGAATATATTTAGCTCAAAACAAAGAAGCCAAAGACTTTTTGACATGTTGCCTAACTATCTATCTTGCAAGCTGTGGCAGATCTAGAGCACAAACTATGGATTCACAGAAACCCAATAGCTCTTAGGCATATAAATATTCAATTGTGAACTCAGTTACTATTGTATATTGACTTTTTAAGTTGTTTTAGAAAGCAATAACTTCAAATTCTGAATCCGCCTATGCAAAGTGAGTGGCCTAAAGTTTTTGAAATATAATATCTATTTATGGGCAAAATCTCAAAGAAGAATATTTGTTGATTTATTCTACATTTTTTGTCCCACCATATGATATGACCGACTTCATGGACCTTTACTTTTGCAATTCTTAAAAAGAAATCAGCAACATTGATAAATATGGCAAAATGCGATTAAAAAGAAACAAGAAAAGGATAAAATAATGCAGAGAACATTGTGTACACTATGCGAATATTTATCTTCTAAGGTCTCATAGATTTGATATTCTAGACTTGAAACATGTATGCTGCAAATTATATGACATGTCTTACATTCAAGAACATTGTAGAAACTATAACTTCAGGATTACTGCGAGGTAAGTAATAGAACTACATTTGTGGCAAAACTACTGAATTTGGTCACAAGGTACAGAAATAAGCTGACACATTTTGCATGTTACCGGAAACAAACGAAAATTGGAATCAAATTTCTCCACGATAACCTCCAGAGCCAAAGTAGTCCCGCCTTGAATTTGCAATTTGTTGGCTTCTTTGGTGGTCTAGTTTGGGACAGTCCCGGATACGATGACCAAGCCCACCACAATATGCACAACCCTTTACTCCACTTGCATCTGTGATGGCATCTACATCATCCATAGGATCATTGAGCTCTGCAAGGACTGGAGGGATTCTCTGCTTTGCTTCTTGCAGTAAGTGCTTTAGATCAAGCAGAGTTGTTTCGCTCTGGTTCTTGTTGATAAATGTGGTGGCAATTCCTGTTTTTCCACATCGTCCTGTTCGTCCAATCCTGTGCACATAGTTTTCAATTTCAGCAGGCATATCATAGTTAATCACATGTTGAATATCAGGAAAATCCAGCCCCTTTGAGGCAACGTCAGTGGCGACTAAAACATCTTTCTTGCATGCTTTGAAAGCTGCAATTGCATATTCTCTCTCTTCTTGATCCTTGCCTCCATGAACAGCCACAGCTTCAACTCCTTTTAAGAGCAAATACTCATGGATATCATCCACATCAGCCTTATTCTCACAGAAAACCAAAACAGGAGGTGGTGTTTTTTGTAAGCATTCGAGAAGGTAAACAATCTTGGCCTCCTGCTTCACATACTCAACTTCCTGGATCACATCAAGATTGGCTGCTCCAGCTCTGCCCACGTTCACAATTACTGGTTTAACTAGTGCATTTCTTGCAAAGTTTTGGATCTTTGTGGGCATTGTAGCAGAAAATAGAAGAGTTTGTCTTTGAGCTTTGAAATGATCAAACACCTCCCTAATATCATCTTCAAAACCAAGATCTACCAGTCTGTCAGCCTCATCTAGTGTTAAGTATCTGCAAGAAAGCAACAATTTGGTAAGCACTCAAAATTTTCAAATAAAAAAATCTGGAAGAACCATGAAATGTTTCACATATACAAAATAACATATGGCTGGAAAATGTAGATTTGTTGCAACTGTTTGTGACACATAACGCCAAAGGCATCTCTCTTTTCCTCTCATATGTGAACCCTAGTAAATGTAGCAACAGGTACACACAGAATAGAAGAACATATTGTGTGAAACACCCACCTGCCGGAAACATACATGTGAGTTATAATAATGAAGGCCTATGATCCCAAATGGTGGATTAATTACAACATACCAATGTAATCCCACAAAGTAGGGTCTAGGAAGGGCAAAAGTGTACGCATACATTACCCTACCTAGGTAGAGAGGTTGTTTACAATAGACCTCACCTCAAGGAAATAAATAATCCAAATCAGTATAGAGAAAAAAATACCGGAAATGAAGAAGTCATGGCAAACACTATATATCAACCTGACAAAGCATCATGAATAGTAATCATAACAAGATAAAATGATAATCAAAGTACAAAAGACAGCAGATAATAGCCAAACTCAAGGGACGAGAAACTACAAGACTAATACTACAACTAATAGTACGGCTAATAGCGCAGAGGAATAATTGAGACAACTCTTAACTATCTAACTAACCTTCTACCCTAATTCGTGTCCTCCCTAACCTCCTATCTAAGGTTATGATCTCAGTAAGTTGAAGTTGGTCATGTCCTATCTATTCACCTCTCTCCAATACTTCTTCGGCCTTGTAATGGTGGATTAATTAGAAGCCTGTATAAGCAACTAGCTGATTTTGAAGACACTTTTCTAAGAAACACATTTTTAACTACATCAGACAGAACCAGGGCCAAAATATCACCATTGCCCTATGTTTTTCCATCAAATACTGATTCTATTTAGCTGATGTCCCATCCAGATGAAAAGTCCCTATTTAAGGGGGGTAATTTCAAGTTAAAACAGAACATTTAAGAGACTCTCCAGATAAATTTCAACTAAAAGTGTTGGTCCTCACCTGCAGTTGTCAAGGTTCATTTTCTTCTTCGCTAGCAGATCTTTCAGTCTTCCAGGAGTAGCAACAACAATATGAACTCCCCTCTTCACAACGTCAACTTGGGACTTCATATCAACTCCACCAATACACAGCAAAGGCCTCAATTCCGGATAGCCACTCTCCATCAGAGGTTCTATAAACTGTTCTATAACTTCATATGTCTGTCTGGCAAGCTCTCTAGATGGACAAATAACCAAGCCAAATGGTCCTTCCCCAGGGGCAATAGGCATCAAGATTTCTTCTTGCAATGCCACCATGATAAGTGGCAGCACAAAAACTAATGTCTTACCTGAACCTGTGAAAGCTATACCTATCATATCCCGACCTGATAAAATTACTGGAAGCCCCTGCACTTGGATTGGCGTTGGCTGAATAATACCCTTTGCTCTGAGTTTCTTCAGAATTGGTTCAGGGAACCTCATATCCTTGAAGTTCTTGATTGGTGGTGTAACATCATCCCCTTCCACAATGATATGCCACTGTTTTCGAATGGCATCACAAGCTTTCTTCGAGTTCCGTCTGATGGCTAAGGGTGGCTTCCACCCTGTGCGTAAAGGCTCTGTATAAGTAATGCCCTTGGCTAGTTCCCGAACAGACATCAACGTTTTCTTATCAGATAAATGCTCAATCATCTCCTTCTCTTGTTGAAACACTTGTTCAGCATGACTTATCTCAGGTTGCTCTTTCTTTAACTGAGATGCCTTCACAAGTAAACTAGGCTTCGCTTCAACAAGCTTTATTTTCTCCTCTTCTTCTTCAAATGCTTCAGATTTCCCCTTGCGCTGAAGGATCTTTTGGGCCTCAATTGCCCTGCGCTTTGTAACTGGTACATACTCAACATAATCATCCTCCTCTTCAATCTCCTACAAGCACAACACTGAGTAAGAAGAGCTGAAATACTCAGATATCACTTCTTAGTACAACCCAAGAAAATAGGTACGATCCATTACACACAGAGAACAGACAAGCATGAAATATTGTTCTCCAAGCTTAAAAAGGTTCAATATACCAAAGAAACAGCGTATGCGGAGGACCCAAAATCAGAATAAACTACATAATATACTCTAATACACAATACAATTAGCAAAACCCCATAAAGCAATCAAAATCAATTTCTCAAAAAAATCCCAAATTTGAGATATCCCAAATGATAAAAATGCAATATTTCACTGAAGAACTGAGAAAGCAAGAATCGACCTACCAAATTAAAGTGGTCTGCCATCTGAGTAATAGCAAAAAAGTGGGTAATTGCAGAGAAACTAATTTCCGCTCGAGTAATTGCTGGGAACTAAATTCCGGCGACCTGTCGGCGACCACTAGTATGTTGCTGCGCTAAATAAACTACGAGGTCCGTTGCCGTTCTAATGACGGATGAATCAATTTCAGGTATTTATAGGTCGTATTATCGTATGCGACTGAATTTAGGATCCAAAAGATAAATAAGCCGACTTCTCAAGAATGCCCAAATTTTTGTGGTTTTTTATTTGCCCCTTAAATTCATGTTTTAATTTTGTCTTTTAATATTTAAAAAAATAAAAAAAATAGCTGAAAATATTAAGGAAGTCGAAAAAATATATAAGGCACAAATTATGTTTTCTTATTAAAAAGAAAAAGAAAATCACAATGTACAAATTATGTTTTACAAAATATAACTTAATTTCTACAAAATATATGTCGATGAAGGTATAAATGCAATTTTAAAAAACTTTTTGCCAAGTGAAATTTCAAGTTAAGGATAGTTAGCATAAGTTTAAATCCAAATAGTTTCATTGCTCGCCCAATATGTTAATTTTATATATGAAGTTAGATTTAGCTATTCCTAACTTATTTCAAGTTAAACAATCTAGATTCGAAAAATGATATCTCTTGCTATTAATTGTGATGTGATTACATTTTATCACTTTATAAAATTCTATAATAATTTGTGCACTTGCTAAGAGAGAAAAAGAGAAAATAATCCTACGACCCACTCAAGAACTTTTATCCAATCTATGGCCAATGCATTAAAAATATCACGATTTATCAAAAACCTCACCTTTCCATCGCTCTGCAGAACCCTACATTCTGCCATATCCACATCTCCTAACCCCACAATTACCTCCATGGAAGTAGAAGTCAAGCTCCGTTTACCAAACGCCGTTACTCACCAACGTGTCTCCTCAATTCTCTCACCTTACCACCTCAAAACTCACGCCCAAGAGAACATCTTCTTTGACGGAGCCAACTCCGAACTCTCCTCCAAACTCGCCGTTCTCCGCCTCCGATTCTACGATCTCGACACCCAATGCATTATCTCCCTCAAGGCTAAACCCGTAATTTCAAATGGTATCAGTCGCATTGAAGAAGATGAAGAACCTATTGACCCTTCTATTGGCCGGGCGTGTGTTTCGGAGCCGTGGCGGTTACCTTTGATCGATTCTTCGAGGATATTACGGAGGGTGAAAGAAGAGTATGGAATTGGGGAAAAGGGTTTGGTTTGTTTGGGTGGATTTAGGAATGTGAGAGCGGTGTATGAGTGGAACGGGTTGAAATTGGAGCTGGATGAAACGCATTATGATTTTGGAATGAATTATGAGATTGAATGTGAGAGTGGTGATCCTGAAAAAGCTAAGGATTTGATGGAGGAGTTTTTGAAGAGTCATGGTATTGAATATTCCTACTCCAATGTTTCTAAATTTGCCATTTTCCGCTCTGGAAAACTGCCTAAGTAAGTAATAGTAGTAGTAATACTGTTGTTGTAGAACTTCCTCATAAGGCGGAGTTCATTATTTGTGCATTAGAGAAAACATTATAAAGGTTGATAGATTGAACTTTCCTTCGGTTAGAATCATAAAGAGAAGACGTAGAATGCTGGTTCATGATCCATCTTAGGTTTATGTATTGTATTGCCACAATTTTTTGTGAGCCAAATCTCATTTGTAGAAGAAAGCAAGGCTTAGTCCTCTTTTGTCCTCTGTAACTTTACTTGTGGCAATACAAGGTATATGGGAGTTTTAAGCATAAAGAATCTCCCCTCTTTGAGATACGCCAGAAATCTGGAATGGACAACAAAAACAGCCATTTTCCAGAGCTAGAACTTTTAATAGAATCAGCATGGAAGAGACTACAAAACTAACTTCATCATAGTATCTGTAAAACAACTCATTTCCATCAACTAATTCTAGGAATTCTGGAAATTTTAGTACGATCTTGATGCTTTCATTTTATCTTCCTATATAGTGGTTGATTATCTTCTTCCTCGTCATCCTCCTCCTCTTCATCATCCTCATCGTCATCATCAGAATCACCATCATCATCTTCGTCATCCGAATCATCATCACTCCCTTCATTTGCATCAGCATCGTCTCCATCAGAATCCTCTTCATCATCATCATCATCACTTCCTTCATCATCCTCTTCATCATTATCGGCGTCTTCATCCTCTTCATTTTCATCAGTGTCATCATCAGTTTCACTTGAATCCTTGGGCTCATTTTCTGGTGCCATAGCTCTTTTAAACTCACTAAAAGGAAACCTATAATATGATTTGGGAATCCAATGAACACTCAAACTCACGTACAGACAACAAACAAAAAGGAATGGGAAGAACAGAATTTCTCGGTACCTCTTCTCTACTCCAACGAGGTCCGGGTACAAGCTTAGAAATTCAATCTGAAAAAATGGCATCTGATTTAGCAAATATATATCAATGAAACGAAATAAAACAGTACTGTCTATACAAAACTAGTCATGGAGCAGCAACTACAAAAACTATAAAGCAAGTTGCTCCAAATATTTCACATTTCTACTCCAAGAAATTTCCAAAGCCGGCTTCTTCAATTTTGTTATTTCTTTTTTGCGTATTGCTTTGAACTATTTTTGGTTGAGCCTAGGATATATCGAAAAAAACAGTCTCTTTACTATTTTTCTTCGAGCCTAGGATACATTGGAAAAACATTCTCTTTACCTCCATGGTAAGGATAAGGCATACCTACACTCTATACAAATACAGAGCTAATGTGGATAGGAAAAAGGTTCAACAACACAACCCAATAAAAGAAGTTCCAGTTCTTCATCACTTAAACTAAAAATGACATTAAGAGAAAGGTGTAATAGTTAAAGGGCTAAGAATTTACCATGAAGAGAAGAGAAAGAAGAGATTTTTGAGCAGTTTGAAGCAGCAATGAGCAAATCATTGTCTGCACAGCCACATTGCTGGTGGGAAATGTCTCCATGTCCATTGAAGAATGCTTAAACAAAAATGTAAGAAAGGCTCAGAGTTGGCAAGTAACTTTTGTTTTTTTTTGTCCAAAACTAGACTTTTTATTTTAAAAGAAAAAATAAAGAAACCATGTGACCAAACTAACTTTGTCACCTCAACTGTCCAAGTGGATCCAAAAGATAAAAAGTATATTCCCTCCCTCCTCCGTTCACTTTTACTTGTCACACTTTAACTTGACACATTCATTATAAAAATAATTAATGATATATGTATTTTACTAAACTATCCCTTATTAAATAATGTCTTGAAAAATGATTTGGAAAATAAGTATTTAATGCCGAGGATAAAACATGGAAAAAAATATTGTCTTTTCTCGATATGTTAAAAGTGACAAATAAAAATGAAAATTCACTTTAGGAATAAGTGACAAGTAAAAGTGTGAACGAAGAGAGTAATTTCTTATTTTTTGTACCCTCCATCCAACATAGTTGTCCACTATACTATATTGGTATGTCCAACGGTACTTGTTCACTTTATGAAATCAATGGATAATTTTACATTTAGTTTCTAATTTACCTTTATCATTAATTATAGTTATTTCTCTATTATATTTTTTTTAAGATATTATATTTATTATATTTAAAATTAAAGAGTGATATAGTAAAAATTATACTGTTATTAATAATTTATTAAGAAATGTACAAAATCACTAGACAAATATTAGTAATTGTAACCGTACTACCTAGTTTATTGGAATTTGCAGAAAATGCTTTTAACTTCCCAATAAGCACCGCAAGAATATTCAGAACCTCATACACCAATGAAAAAGTCGTGTTTTGTACAACACCAACCACTTAATCACCCTATACTACTCAAATCTCATTTCTTTTGTTTATCGGATTTTTGGTATTGTTTTGGGATTCAATTAATTTGAATATAGACTTAAAAGTTTTCTTTAGAAGTGAAGTGATCCATACCAAAAACAGACTTCATTTTGAATTGAGGTTTCTAACTAAGAATTAAAGAGTAATGATCCGGCCACAAACGCTGGTAATTAGGACCTCAAATCTAATGTTCATTGATAAATTAATACTTTTTTCGTTCATTTTTACTTGTCTACTTTACTAAAAATAGTTGTCAGATAATATTTGTCCAATTTGAAAAATCAAGAGATAATTTCTCCTTTTGTGTCTATTTTACCCTTGTTATTAAATACTATTCAATATCTAATACATTTTCCAAAGAATTAAATTTAATATATTCAAAGGGTAATATAGTGATATTATTCTATTATTTATTGTTTCTTAAGTAGGGTATATATGATGTTGAAGTTCAGACATAAATGTTTCAAAGTTGCTTGGTACAAGCAATATGTTAAGCATTTGAGATAAAATTTGTAACTTCAATCGCATATTTCTGAAGTGAATATGAAGTGTCTATACACACAAAGGTTATAAACTTTGATTTATGTTGTAATGAGGTCCCAAAATTAGCTAATGCGCACTTGACCCCATTATTTTGCCACCTAATAATATCGACTCAAAATAACAACATATTCTATGAAATTTCACGACTGAAATCCAAAGAGAGGCGGTCTAAAAATCTTAAAAGCTAAATTTTGTGCCAAGGGTAGAGAAACAAGCTTTTATTTGTGACAAAAAATCCAAATCGAAGGTTGCTTTTATCACATGGGTAACAGTAAATTTGATTCCAGTTTTTTGCCGGTCCGTGACCTATTTTCTCAAATAATAACACGATGAATGCTGTTAACTTTAGAAACAAAAAAAAACATTGCTAAATCATTATTTTGTGCACTTTTAAAAGCATAGTTGTTTGTTGGGTTCTTTCAAGAAATCACATGATAATAATACTACTACTTTTGTTTAACTTCAAAAGGAACATTATGTGTTTCACTAACCTATGAAACATCTACTGGGGTACTTGCTTACAATCATTTCTACCCTCTCCCAAGAAATTTATTCTACTTTTTTCTTGTTTAAAGCAAAATCATACGCATAAATATATTCAGAATTTAAAATCAGTGAGTGTAATGTACCATATGTATATATAACAACTTAAAATTAGCAGATTAATTTGAGTCAAACCTCATTTTAACAATAATATATGCATAATCAAACTTATACTTTTGTATCTTTTGGAGAAAGCAGATTCTCAGTCAAAGATTTGGAAAAGGTTTGTTCCATTTACTCAAACTGTATTCCCAACCGACAAATTCTTGGAGGGAAAAATTAGATAAGAAATAAAAGTCTTTAAACACGAAAAGTGATGCACAATTTTTGCTTATAATTTTTCACCTAATGATATATATATTGCTTAACCGTCAATGAAGTTAGGTGAAAATCATAAGAGATTAAGTAAATCATGGTAGAGACAAAATGCTTGGTGATTTCTTCTCATATGTCGAAATCTTTGTGAGTTAAGTTATGTGATATGCTTGTGCTAGTCGAAGTAAGCAAGTATCTGATGAAATAGTCAAGATGCGAACAAGCTGACTCTAGCATCACCGTTATAAAAAAAAAAGACATTGCTTAGAGGAAAGGACAAATTTATTATGTGAATTATAGTACACGTGAACTCATGCTAGAATTCATATAATATTACATGTTGTAACTCATACTTGAATGGTAAGTTATTTAATTTAAGAATTTAGGGATCATTTCCCACTTGATATTTTTTTTGTGGACCACCAATATTCTAGAAATCCTAGATCCGTCTCTGCAAGGTTAATTAGGTGTCTAATTCTCTATAATATATATATACTAGAAAAGTTTTCATTGCATTTTGGAGTGACTATTCCATTGAGCAAAAGGCAAAGGGAAAAGCAAAAGCAGAGTAATTCCAATGTATCCAAAACTTTTTCCACGCCGTGATTGATGGCCATATAAACTCAAAGATTTCTTTATTTTCACTCTTTTTGAAGTGACACAATTGACAATTTGCCCAATTTTGGAGGGAACAAACATGGCCTTCATGAGTGAAAGACCCCACAAAACCATATGCAATAATCCCTTTTTCTTTTTAGTGATCATTCTCAAAGTTTCAACTACCACCGCAACAAAAGCAAAGCCATACGCTACATCAAAATTGATCTTTAGCAATGGTTAATTAACGGCAATAGTTTAATTATCGCTAAATATATATTTTTAGCAGCAATTAGTGCTCTTTGTAAATGTTCATAAAAACCTATAACAACATTGATTCTAAAGACAATTAATTAATGTCTGTAAAGACTTTAACACTTTTTATTAATGTGTATATCAATTGTCGCTAAAAGCTTTTTTGTTGTAGTGACGCAACACACATTAAGGGGAAAAAAAGCAAAGTCCAATTTCTCAACATTTCATTAGCCTTTACCTTTTCTTTTTTTCCTTTAAGATGTCTTAACTACTTTCAACTTTATAAATACCTTCAAACACTTCTATTTTCCTTTCAAAAACACAACAAACAAAACCATGGATTGGTTTTCTTGGCTGTCAAAAACAGAGCTAGAGCCATCTCTTGTTTATGAATATGGTCTAGCATTTGCTCATAACGAGCTAGAACAAGACGATATCGCGTATTTCAATCATGAGTTCCTTCAAAGCATGGGCATTTCTATAGCCAAACACAGGCTAGAAATCCTCAAACTTGCCAAGAAAGAACGAGGAAATGTTCCAATTTCAATGTCAAAGTTTCTCCTGGTAATGAAACGTACAAAGAAACGTTTTTCAAAGTATTTTAGGACGTGGATTCGTCGCGATGAATCAGCACTTGCACTTGTGTCAAGAAGAAGTTACAGTTCAAGAATTTGGAAGAGGACAAAAATGATGAAAAGGAACAAGAGTGTTGTGGCACCAGCAAAGCAGAGTAGTAGTAGTACTTTGCTGCTTACAAATGGTAGTCCAATATTTATGTCGAGTTCATTAAGAATGGATAGTTTTTCAAGCGCGATGGTTCATGAGAAGATGGAGGTTGATTGTGGTAATTATTGGGGTTCCTCTGTTGTTGAAGAGATCAAGTGGGATTCAATGTTTCAAAATATGAAACCAACTTGAATTTTCTCTTGTTTTTGGTTATGTAAGATAGCTTTAATTGGTGAGAGATGACTTTTTGGTTCTTTCACCAAATTTTCAAGATTTGGTTTGGCTGGGTGTTTTAGTTAGTGCTTTGTGTTGGTGGTGGGGATAAAAGCAGAAATCCACTGATTGTGTGTTGAAATGATGAGGATCTGTATTAGTAATGAGATTCTCTTCATGATTTTGCATATTTATTATTACCATATCTCTTTATCCAAGTGTTATTTGAATCCATCTTCTAAATTTATGGAAACAGTCCCACAAGTGAGGTACTACCAGGGTAAAATATACGCAGCCTTAACCCTACATCTATAGTAGAGAGGTTGTTTCCAATTCCTCAACGACCCTCCTCCTTTATCTAGGTTTTGAATCAACAATGTGAACGAGCTCACATCGGCGGAGTTTGCCAATACATATTAAACAGAAATAAAAATTGTACAGAAACACACTGATGGAAAATTTGGTATTATATCATTTCTTGAAAGTACTCATAAATTCCAAAAAAGAAGAGGGGCAAATGTTTAAAAGCATCTCTTTGATTTGTGAACTACAAAATTAATCCAATATAAGGTTGGAAAAAGGGGGCGAAATAAAGGCTGAAACTAACAAAGTGAATTATCAAGCACAAAACATTCTGTATAGATAGTAAATCAAAAATTCTGGGGAACTTGAACAACAATCAGTCGTTAAGAAAGAAACTCATGTTACAATTGAAGTTCTGGGATTCAATTTCCCATATCACCATAACGCAGAAAAATATAAAAGAGATGAAAATGAATCATCAATAGCTGCGACCCCAGTATGTCCACTTCTTAGCGGGTTTACCCGAGGCAAAGCACAAAGTACCTAGGATGGAGAAGAGATCGCGGTTAAATATGACACATCAGTACTATTCAACTTAAAATCAACAAGACCACCTAAAAAAAACAGTATAATTGAAGTCCACATATTTGCATTAGGAATGCTTACTTTAATTTTGACGTGTTTTAGGTAATAGTTTATACATATACAAGAATAAATAGTACCTTCAGGCAGCTCAGGCTGGTCAAATGGAGAACAAAGAGTCTTCGCTGCACCCATCTCCCCTTTTGTGCGTGTCTTTACTTCTTTCTCAACATCCTATTAGAAAGTACCAAAGTTTATATGAAACGAATGCATGCAGGAAATGACAAATCTAGCTGGGAACAAAGGGATCACCTCAATTCCAGAGGAACATGCATCAGGGATAACAAACTTACTAAGTATGCGCAAATTCACATTATTATCACAAGAGAAGGAGAACCTGCACTAACCATGAAACAAAGTGCTCTGGAAGGATTTCTTAGTTTGAGTTCATTATCATTTTCATTATTTTTTTGGCTGTGAAAAGGTGGCATTTTTGACAGGGTAGCCAAAATAGTCTATTTCAGCAGCTCAGGCATTAAAGCATCAAACTGCAACTAGCACATCTTTCCCTATTTCGATAAAAGTAAGTGCATGATCTGTCCAAACCAGACCTTCATTAGTTGTTCTGCATAATGCACGTGAATTCTTCTTAATCAATAATGGAAGTGGTGCCACATAAATTGGGACAGAGGGAGTAGTATTAACCGGAGCACTTTTGGAACATTGGTCAACCACAAAGTACTACTTATATTCACAAAAATGCTTTTAAAACTAATTAACCACAATTGGCACTATCCAAAAGTACTTTTTCGAAATGTACATTTGACAAAAAACAATTTTCAAAATAAGCTGATTTTGAAAGCTTGGTCAAATAGACTAATAAATCAACCATACCACTATGTGACATTTCAAGATCAAAACTTGCTTCATGCAGTCTACTAAAAGAAAAACTCCCTATGTTTTCGGCTGAAAATTGAGGAGGAAATGAAAAGATTCATCTCATATACAACTAGTTTAATAGGATTTTACCTCCTCATCACACCAAGGAGCCAAGATCAATTTCTTTTGGCCCAATGCTTCTGCAAATTCATCCCAGGTCTTTACAACCTGAACACAAGCTTCCCGCTTTTGTTTTGCTGTTTCAAATAGATTTTGTTGGATAGAATCGAGCACATCTTTTACTTGTTCAGCTAAGTTTGCCACAGGAATATCAGTTTTGGCTCCATTGTCACGGCGAACAGCTCGTACCTGGGAAAGTGATTACAGTTTTGGATCAAAAAATTAACACCATAGCAAACAACATTTCTACCTTTTGTTCCATGAACAGCTGACTTAGTAGAAAGTAAACTATAATTCTTACCTGGTTATTTGCAAGATCTTTTGGTCCTATTTCAATCCTAAGAGGGACCCCCTTCATTTCCCAGTGAGAATATTTCCAGCCAGGCGAGTAGTTGTCTCTGAAGTCTGCCTCAGCACGAATACCTGATTCATTCAAGCTTTTAACTGTGGCAGCACAGGCATCATAGATTCCTTGAGTATTAGCATCCTTGTATGGCACAGGGATAACAACTACTTGAGTTGTTGCAACTTTAGGAGGTAAGACCAGGCCTTTATCATCTCCATGAGTCATGATCATCACACCAATCTGTCACGGTACCAGAAAAAAGGAGGGAGAGTTAGTTTGACATCTCAATTATCAATAGAGAGTTGTTCATTGGCATGGAATGCCCACCGTTCTGGTAGTATAGGCCCAGGAGTTCTGCCAGACCATAGCCTTCTCTCCCTTCTCATTTTCAAAATTTATCTCAAACATCTTTGCGAAATTTTGGCCTAAACAGTGTGAAGTTGCACCTTGGATACCACGACCAGTATTAGGGATAAAAGCCTAGCAAACAAAGCCATGAACCGTGTAAAAGAATGACAGATAAGAATAATTTCACCAACAGTTAAAGGAACTGCCAGATAATGTCCCTGACAGAAGTATCATCTTCTATACCTCTACTGTAGTCGTGTAGAGTCCTCCAGCAAACTTCTCAAGCTCACTTTTCTTTCCCTTACTTACTGGAACAGCTAAGAATTCTTCATATATACGTCTATACAACTCCAAGATGTCAAGAACCTGAAAAGACCGTCAGAACATCAGTATTTATTAGAGAGTAGTACTAGTAAGGCTAGATTCTTACACGTCAATTCACAATCCTTTCAAGCATAAATCAAGGCACCTCAGTTTCAAGCAACCAATTCTCACTACAGCAATTTAATAATACAGAATTTTCTTAGACAAGTATTGACGAGATTAAAAGAAAAATCACTGCAAACAGAAGATGCACAAGTCAGAGACACCAATAACAAATCTTTACTGATGTTGGGAGAACGCTAGGTGATAACAATCTCCAAGTATTTTTCAATTGCTGTAGTAACTTACCAGCAACACCAAATATCAAAGGTATGCCATACTTAATAAGAAGGAAAACAATCCTGGAAACTAAAGAACTGTACAACTATCCACCAATAAAAAGGCAGTGGAAACTCCCATTTCCCAAAGTTTCAGCCTAGGCCAACAACAGTTTCGCAATTTTCACACAAGCAAAAATTTGCCCATGAAACAAAGCCTATAAAAGCCCAATTTTGACAGAAAGAGGGACCACATAGATACATGAAAATGGCTTATGTGCATGTTGTGATATTCGTTCCTAATTCTACAAGTGATTATTGTATACAAGGGGACACATTTCCATAATACAATTAAGTTAAGTCTTTTCACAAATTTACTAGCACATTTCCCTTTTGGCTTATCCCAAGATCCTTCTCAAGTTAAAAGGGGTCCTCTTTGGTCCTTCCAGTAGAATTTTTCCTCCAATTTAAACCTGAATGAAAAGGGTAATACATAACCCTCATTTGAAACTTAAACAAGAGCAAAACATTTACAACCTTGCTTTGCATCAGTATAATCTTCATTTCTAGACAGGTTAACAGGCACTAATATCATCTCATGTCAAGACAGGTGAGCAGGCTGGTCCATATAACTCAGACTAATTGTCAACTAGAATAGGATTTGTCCTAGAAGTAAAGTGTCTTGTGATGCTGCCTTGAGCTTAGAAAAACTATAGTTCTCATACTTCTTCATACCATTCCAAACAGAACAAGCAAATACCATTTTCTCATGATTAATATTAACTGAAAAGAACAGAAGAAATCTCATTCAACACTATGTCCAAGCATGATACAACCATAAGCCTCATGGTTTGATGCAAATAGCTCCAGAAAGCTTACTTTTTCAACATAAAACAACTCCAAGCATAGGACAAAGGACAGAGTTGGAATAAACAGAAAAATACTTTTACAAATTACTAAATTTCAGGTAGCATCCAATGCTTTTGAGCTATGTATTACTCTATATAGTAATTTTAAAGAAGCTTAAGAAAAAGATCAGTTTTGTTTAAGAAAAAAGATAATGACTCAATTGCATACTCTAACATATAACCAAATACCTCTTCATCTGCCTCCTCCTTCGTTGCAAAAGCAGTGTGACCTTCTTGCCAGAGAAATTCACGGCTCCTGAGTAAGGAACATGTGCAAAAAGTTTTACACACAGCTTGAAGATCTCAAATGAATAGGTGGTTTTTGTTTATAATGTATAAGATAACTATACATATGGAGAAGTGAAAGAAAGGAGATGACAATTAGGTCCATCCTCCCCAGAAAGACTAAAGCAAGTCGAAAAACAAATGGTTGCAGTCAGCACACCAATTTTTTGATAAGAGACAGGCGAAAAATGATAAGAACTTCGAAAAGCGAACCTGATGAAGGGGGTGGGGTTGCTAAACTCCCATCGCACAACGTTGCACCACTGGTTAAGTCTCAAGGGCAAGTCACGATGTCCCCTTATCCACTTTGAGAAATAAGGATACATCACAGTTTCACTTGTTGGTCGAATCGCAATGGGCACCTCCAGATCAGAGTCTCCAGATTTTGTAACCCAAGCAACCTGTAGAATGAACACAACTGGTTGAGCATAGTTGATGGACAAATGGTATACAATGTTAGATTGCTTAAGAGGACCTACTAACTGAAGACCATGATTGAAGTTATCATTACTGAAATTAACAACACTAGAGAAGTGTCTTACATCCAGGAGTCCTATATTTTCCAAATTTGTGACAACTTTCTAACATTATGATGCCCTTTTTAAGAAGATTTAAGAGAGCAGAAAATAGAAAATCCTTTCACTTTTTAAAAGAGGAATAGGAGCACCAGTTACAGCTTAAATATATTTGGCAGATATAAGCTAATTTCACAAATCAAGTTGTCAGAAAATGGAAACGAAACACAAGGCATAGAAGTAACACTTAAGCCTCCCAAGTGATTCACAGACTGGAAGAAAACAAACTTGAGTTTACCAAACAAAGCCAAGCCTCACCTCAGGAGCAAATCCCTCTATGTGGTCCTTTTCCTTTTGTAGAACAGCAGGGGACACAAAAAGAGGGAAGTAGGAGTTCTTTATCTTCATCTTCTTAATTTCAGCATCAAAAAAGGTCTGGAAACAGAGAATTAAGAATGCATTATACATGTAATGGAAAAGGATTGACAGTGGTCCAAAAATAAGACGTCAAACGTGTAGAATCTCATAGATAACATTTTCTTTTTCAAAAGAATTGTCAACATAGCGGACATTAAAAAGGATTTCAATCCTGAATAAGGCCGGCATCAAACAGTCAATTTGAGGAACAAACTTACTTGCAATATCTCCCAGATGGACATTGCCCATGGCCGTAAGATATAACAGCCAGAAATGTCATAGTACTCAATCATTTCACCACTAACAACCACCTACATTTATTAGTTATGGAGAAGTCATAATCATGTTAAGGAACTTGCAAATGCGGTAAGACAGGAAGTACATAGAAAAAGCAGTAATCTTAACAAATGCATCATGCTAATGAGCAGACAAATACCAAAGTCACAGGCTATTGAAGGCATATATGAAATTGAGCTTTTTAATTATACTACTTGTCAGATAGAACACATTAAATGTTCTAAAAAACTAGAGATACATGCAAGTTAAACGTAGCGAAGTATTATATATTCTCCATATCTTAAATTTCCTTTTGCTACTCTTCTCATTATGACAGCATTTGTATCCAGCAAAACTCATTTGGCAATAGAGGCATTGTAATATATACAAAAGGGAGCCAGGAACTTTAACTGAGTATTAGTATAACTAGGTAGGTTGTAACTTCTAAGCTCCTTGTCACAAAAACAAAAGTATTGCATAAAATAGGCCGGTTACCTTTTAATCTCACAAAGAGAACATGAAGATCAACAAAGACGCGATATGACATAATATAACAAAATTCTGGAAACTCATAGCTAACTAAAAGTGTCTGGAAACTTAAGCCATGAAAGAAGAAGAAGATGAAGAAGATAGCTAAAAGTGTCTGGAAACTCTTCCAACTCTTTTTCGGTACAATGCAAATGAATTAAGAAGAACCTTGATATATTTGATCTCTAATAGTTGAATATTTCAAGCTTACCTCAGAATACCACTCTCCAAAGTTCTCATCTTTCTTGTAAGAGAGACCAAGACCTGTCTCTTTCTTGACTTCCTTCTTTTTTCCATGAACTACCTCTTTCTTGCCTTCTTTCTTTTTTCCCTCTAAACAAAAGCAAGATGGATGATATTATACAAAGTGCAGACCGAAAAAATTGAAGAGTTAGAACAAAAATCTTGCATTAAAAGCAATCAGCAAGCGAAAAGTACTTACTATCTGCATCTTTACCAGCCATGGCAGCAAACACCTCAAACGACAGCTAATAATGTTCCCTCCAAATTGCCAAGATACTATTTTAACAGCAAAACAGGGAAAATATTAACTTGCAGAAGTAGACAATTATCATATATTTCTTTTTCTTCTTAATTTGATTGATCAATCCATTCAAAAATATGAAAACTTTGCACCCTTATCAATATATGCATCAAAATTTCCATCCAGATCTGCCTTGAAACACTACCAATTACGAAATTACTCAAAATAGAAGCTGCTAGCTGCAAATAATGCCCGAAATGCAGTTTCAAGGTCCTACATCAAAAGGTTTAAACTTTTGCCCATCTAAACAGGTCGAACTTAAAATCATGACAATAATGAAAGACATGGGTTTTAGCACACTCCAAAACAACATAATAACCTCAGTATTGCACATAATAAAAAACGAACAGCTGCATAATTAGACATATAAAACGGCTTCATACAATGTAACACAAAACCCCATTAAACCCCATTAACATGAAATTAGATAAAGCAACAAATCTAACGCAATGCACCCAAAACAGAAAAAAGATAAATTGAAGGGAAAAAAACCAATAAACGAGGTTTGGGCATTAGCAATCGGAAAACCCGAGATTGGCAGCCATCTCAGACTTACCTTGGCTATGAAGAGAGACGAGAGCGACGTCGTAATGAGGAGGGTTTGAGGATGAAGCGGCGGCGCAGCAGTGAAAGAGAAGGAGAGTGTCAACGCTAAGAAAGAGTAACGAAAATGCGACGCTGATTTTTATCTAATTTGACGCAATACTGTAAATATGTCGATTGATTTTCCAAAATGACAAAATGGTCTATTATCTTTTGTGTTAGGTTCAAAATAATCCTCTGAGTATCATTTGAGTTATTTCAAGGCTTTGAGTTTGATAAATACAATGTTTGCTAAATTCTAATAGCTTAAATTGGAACAAGACACAAATAGTACCCAGACTATAGTCAAAATTTCAGAAACATGCTTTAACTAAATTAAGGTCTTATTATCCACGGACTTTTTTTAAAAAAATTTGTACATTTTTTTGGCTTACGTATGCCTTTAAACATTTCTCACGTGCCTCAACTAAGTGGAGTCGCGAAATGTGCCACATAAGTCAAAAAGTGTACGATTTTCTTAAAAAAAATGAGTTCGCGTGTAACAAGACTTTAGTTTAGTTAACGTGTGTCTCCAAAACTTCAATCAAAGTCTAGGGGTACTTGTGTCTTATCACAACTTAAAATTTAATCAAAATTATGAAAATAGAAAATACTTGGTATGAATTCACTTTTGAAAAGTACTAATTCTGTAGTATATGTTATTTTTGGTATGATTTAAGAGTTTAATGTAACTTTTTGAGATATGATTTATGTTATTTATTTTTGCGTTTGATGTAGTGTTTTATATTGGGGTTGAGAATTTGACAAATGTTTATCGATTTATTTTACAATTCTGATGAAATTTAGCAAATCAGAGGTTGGTAATATTTGATGGAGATTAAAAATACCCACTTTCGGTAAATTTAAAGGATCAAAATTATTCAATTGATACTTGAAAGGACTACTTTTAATCTCCTATCAAAGATAATGGACAATCTTTTGTCATTTTCTGAATTTTCCTCTTCAATTTATCCGTTACATAGTTATAAAATAATGTGAAAAATATTGTAACAGTAAATAATTATGCAATATCCAGTAAGAGCGCAAATCTAATTTTTTTATTCTAGGCCAATACTATGCAATATATCTCCTAATCAATCAACTATAATTAAAGTTGTATATGGTAGGTATAGATTGTAATTGATTTGTAATTAACATTTTTTAAGTTTGTTTATTTTTAGACCTCAATCTAGTAAAATCATTGTTTCTTTTACTCTATTTATCTTATTATCAGAAATAGTTTTCTATCCTTACAAGATAGGAAATAAAGCGTGTTTACTTTACTATCCCTAAATCCAACCTATAAAATTATGTAAAATTATATTATGTATGTTGTTGTCAATGTTGAGTTGATGATTAATTTGCTTATTAAAAGTCATTGAATTTCTTTTCTTTTTTCTTAACTAATGAATTGACCTTTTTTTTTGTCAAACAAATTGCAGCATTCTATTTATACGCGCAAGGAAAAAGATAGTAGAGAAATTTGGTCATCATTTAGTTCATCAAATCATTTACGTACCTATAAAAATAGTATACTATTAAATTTAAGTATCAAAATTAAATTGTTTGGTTTGATCTAACCATCTTTAGACTTTACTCACTAAACCCCTTGTGTGGACATACATATATATATATATTATACAATAATTTCGTATTTGTTTAAACTTATCTCCTTTTTAATCTGGAAAACGAAAACAGTTTTTGAAGAAAAAACTCTGCTAGAGTGACCAAGAAGTCCATAACAGACCCCTCTTCTAAGCCGTGACTGATGGCAAAGGCAAAAAAAAAATTATATTGTCTATTTTAATCAAACTCCTACAATTTTCTCTAAAAGCGGACTTACAATTCGACATTTCTTATATGTTTTCCATATATAAGACTTTGTTCGCATACACTCAACAACATATTTCCTCCTTTAACACTCTCAAAGATTGTTTAATATGCGAGATGAGATAAGTAAGGATATCTCATGAGATTATTTTATTTCACCTTCTATATGAAACAGTAATCTAATAATTCCACCATTTCAATACAAATGGTGGGATAAAATAATCAAGGAATTAGCTAATACTTCAAAGTTCAAACCAAACGTATGATAAAATTAATCTCAAATTTTATCTGCCACTATAATTTATCCTTATCCCACTATCAAATGACCCCTTAAAGTTCACCTACCATTCAAGCAATAAACCAAGACCTATACCATCAAATATTACACTGAGTGATCAATACGCTTTCATTTTCATTAGAAATTTTGAAATCTCGAATTCAAATTCCGAAAACTAATGATATAGTCTTTGGTAGCTTACCATTTAAAGTGAAAAGTTGTCGATAAGATATCAAACACGAATAGAAAAAAAACAGTACTTATTAATATAAGTCCTTTTATTTGTTTCTCCAACTTTATAACTGCTACATTTTGGTCATGGAGTGGTGTTCATGGCTCTCCAAAACTAGCCTTGAACCTTCTCATGTTTATGAATATGCCCTTACTTTTACACGCAATGAGCTTGTACAAGATGATATAGCTTATTTTGACGACGAATTTCTGCAGAGCATGGGCATTTTTGTTGCCAAACATAGGCAAAAAATACTTAAGCTTGCTAAGAGGGATCAGAAGAAGAGTACTACAAGTTCAAGAAACCATATGTTATGGTTAATAGTAGCCATAAAGCAAGCAAATAAACTTGTTGCTAAGCGCTTAAAAATGTGGACTTGTCGACCAGATTCAATTAGTTGTAATTTTGCCGTTGCGCTGTTGAGAAATTACAGTACAAGATGGAAGGCAACTATGTTGAAGAGGAATACAAAGCTGTCAACTGCTAATTAACAAGAAACTCCTACTAGAGTTGTTTACGAACCGAGTGCAAAGGTAGAGTCAAGATTTTTAGTTTATGAGTTCTGGTTCATATTTTTGCTAAATAAATATAGAATTTGAGGTAAAATTATTGAGTTCTATTAAACGCGTAATAAAATGGCTCCGCGCTCTGCACTACTAATTGAGTATGTTCCATTGGGCTCTTTAAACTAGATCTCTGCTTGCACCATTTGTTTGATGACGGGTATATATACACCACTTTTTAATGAAGATATATTTGCCACATGAAGCAACTGATATCTCTTTTTTGGGCTTTGGTACCATCTTGTTGAAACAAGGGGCTGGGCCAACCACATGCTTGGCAAAAGCCCAATTTTATCACACACTGAATTCTATGTTTTTGTTTTTTGTCTTTTGGTTAATAATGAACCAAAAGAAAAAAAAATCAGCTTGGAAAATAAGCACCCGCATATGACGTAAAAAACAAACAAACGCGTCCTAAAATATATGAGTGATCCATTTAAGTAAATATGAATTAAATGGACTCCTTTCATTTGCGACTTTTGATCACCCAAAATATTTGACTTTCAGGTTCATGATCACTTGAAAATTTCAGGTTTATGATTACTTCAGGGAGATCAAAGTTGTTACAACCCCTGATAATTAAACAAGAAAACTAAAAATGAACTAAACAAATATTTACTAATTAATCCTCCCTTTAGTTGTAACAAAACACACTTGAATCAGTGGAGTCAGTAACAGTTGCATCTATTATTGAAAAGTTCAACCAATCCACCAATCTCAATTTGTTCAGACTTTAAAAGCTCCCAAAAAACAAACACTCACATTCACTAAATTAATGGCACCTGAACAATTACACTTGGATTGATAAAACTGTGAGATATATACCTAATATGCTACACTCATTTTACTAGTCCAAAATTAAACTAGTACTATATTATATACACAAGTAGATATACTGAATTTGTTTCCTATTCACATTCAATCAAATAGTACAAAATTATGGTTCTGCTTTTTTAGGGCTGACACAAAAAAGGGGAAAATCAACCCAACTACAGTAACTGTACATCACAAATCTAATCTTCGGCCTTTGACATGACGGAGAGCCTACTAGGCCTAGGCTGAAAATCACATCTACGCCTGAGTTGATGAGAAGACGGTCGAATCAAAGCAGCAAGTGCTCTCTTCACCAATTCACCTTCCACAGTCCCAATCCGAACCAGCGAATTCGTCATCGCTGATCTCCTCATATTCAATTGATGACTCGAGTGATATGATTGACCGCGACTCCGATTAGTAGGATTTCTGTGCAGGCTACAACGGAATGAACCTGGATGTGTTGTCGGCGAACACGTGCAGTGCTTCTTCTGATTGGAAGCGGAAGGTAATGGATGACTATTCTGCTGCGGCTTACGAGGGAAAACTGAAATTGAACGGTTAGGAGAGCTGGAAAATCGTACGGACGGGGAAGGGGAAACTGATCGACGGAGATTAACTCGGGTTGGGGAGGTGGATCGGGTTAACCAATCGGAGTTTTGAGTAGAGAAGGTGGAGGAAGATAAAGTGGAAGAACAGAACCGACCCGATGGTGAAACGGATCGTTGATAATTATGGTGCAATTTGTTTTTGGACGATGACGACTCCATTGTTTTACAGAACTTGTTCACCTGAATAAATTTCGGCAAACCTAAGGAAGGAAGGAGGAGAGGCTTATATAAGAGGTGAAAAGGATGGCAAAATAGTAGTTTTAGTGAAATTTGAGGGTGAAGGTAAAAGGAAAGTCGGTTCGACTTTTCAAAATTGTCATAGCGAATCGGAAGAACTTCCAAAGTTTATGGACTCTACCAAGGCAATTTATTCAGGAGTATTTATAAAAATATATATTTTTATTTAATGAATATTTATCGGCAATCTATGTTATTTATCCCATTTATTTGGCAAAAATTAAAGCTATACTCTTTTATTAAAGTAGTTTTGAAGCAATTTTGTTTTCTTACCAGGGTCATAAATTAAATTACTCTTTAGTTACTTTTTTTTTAAAAGAGACAAGTATAAAGGAAATGAGAAAGTACTTCTTCCGTTTTATATAATTTTTTTATTTTGTACGATGATTGAGAAATCATAAATAAAAAAATAATTTACTACTCACTTCTTTAAATTTTTTTTTGGAGATTTTATAAATAAATATGAACACTTTCAAGAAGAATTTATTGTAAGAATAATATAGAAAAAAATTGACTAATATTTTCTTGATTTAGCAAAATGAATAACTAGTATATAACAACTATTATCTCTGTCCCTAATTACTTGTCCAAGTTTTTTCTTTTTTACTTGTCAAAATAAGAAATGACAATTTTTTTTTTTTTACCAATTATACCATCAATTAATTAATTTTGAAAAAGCTAAAATTTATTGAAAATCTTAAATTTTTAATTTATTCCGTTCATAAATAATAAGGGTAAATATAAATTTTTAATTATTATTTTTTTAGTAAATATATCAATTTAAAAATAAAAAAAAAGTAATTAGGAACGGAGGAAATACTTTTTTAAAAAAAGTATAATGCTCCTGACACGGAGTAGTTTGGAACAGTAACGAAAAGAGTGGCGCTGAATTTTCGTCACTAGATTTTAGGGGCGCTCAAAGTCTGACACGCAATCACATGATTGTTCAATGTTGCCTCAATAATTGTAGGAAAGTACAGAAATACTCACAGAACTTGAGTTACCAGAATATTCTCCATTTATGGCTCAAATTTACTGTCAAAATAACTTCCAAGTTAACTTTATCAAAGATCGTGCTTAAGTGATAATTAATTTTTTATTTTTAAAATTTGCATTTGTTAAACAGCGTTTTGTCCGTCAATACGAGGTTTGTTGGTATGAATCTAAACTTAATTGAGTTTAAAGACAACGAATGATAAAACCAAAAAAAGGGGCCTTTAATTTAATGAGAAAATGATTCTCAATAATGAGTGGTGGATTCAGGTTCCCATTCATGGGTTCCAAAATAAAAGTGTAAATGTGATAAGCAAACAAAATACAATTTCAAAGTAGTATATAGTTTATCGGTACAAAAAGTTAGTTCCGTTAAAAGACCTTTTATCACGTTTGAATTTTTTAGGATATAAATCTACTCATTTTGTACGTTTCTTTTTTAAAAAAAAGGTGAAAGATTGATCTTGAAACTAAAGGTAGAGAACATAAAAAAAAAAAAAAAAGGTAAAATGTTCACAATGGGTTTTGACGCCAGGGTCAACTTAAAAGGATATTAATACTTTAAAGTTAAGAATAATAATACTTTTTTGATCCATATTAGGTGGTGTTTTTTCAGATTAGATACATTTTAAAAGAATATTTTTATTTCTAGATAGTAAAAAATGTTTTTATTAACTTATGTTAAACTAAATTGTACATATTTAATATAATTTAGGTATATAAAAACCCACATTTCTAAACAGGAAAAATAATAATTAATATTTTCTTAATTATGTGAAACATATTTTATTTCAAATTAATTACTACTCCCTCTGTTCAAAATTAGTTGTCCACTATTGACTTTACACATCATTTAAAAAACTATAAATAGAAGGGTAATTTTATTATGTGACCCTTTGAATATAATAAATACAATATCTTGAAAAATGTAATAGGATAATGACTATAATTAATGATAAGGATAAATTAGAAACTAAGTGTAAAATTATTCATAAATTTTATAAAATGAACAAGTATTGTTGGGCATCTATTTTTAGTAAAATAGATAAATATTATTAGACGGAGAGATTAGTTAATATGGACATGAGAAGGCTTAAGAAGGCACATGTAGATGCTTTTTCAAAGAGTAATTGTCAAATGTATTGTCGAACTTTTAAATGTAATTGTTAATGTTCTTCAACGTACAATGTATTTAGAGTGGAAAACGTTTTGACTTGTAAGAATATTGGAAGTTAGAGTAATTTGTAAGAAGTAAGAACGTATCAAAGGAAAAACAATTTTGTAGGTAGTTATTTATTTATTTATTATTATTTAAATTTATGATTTTTAATGAGAAATATTGATTTTTACACCTAAAAACTCTATTTTAAAAATGGGTCATTTTCTTATATTTAATTTGTAAGTGGCTGAGATCTCATTTCCTCCTAATGTTTGGTGCAACGTAATGTTTATATGCTAAAAATATTTTGTTACTTGAACAGCATTATAACTTTTATTTCGTCAAGCACAAGACAAAAAACAAAATGATTATACACCTTTTGTTTCAATATATATAATATTTGACTATACACAATTTTAAAACAAAAAGTACATTTAAATTTGTGCTATAAATATATTATAATATTTAATGTTATAAATTTTATAAAACTTATGATATTTCAATTGTATTACTATTAAGATAAAATAAAATAAAACCATGTATTATTTTATTTGAAAAATAGATCAATAAACAACTAGTCAGGCGTGGACCACCACAATTAATTTTCTGCAACTTTGTGAAATTTTATTGGAAACGTACACGAAATGACAAATATCTACAATATATTTTGTAATATTGCTATAATTTTGATTATTTTTAATATGTGGCTATAGTTTTACAAAATTTGCTATTCGGTTTTCTCATAGTATAAATCTAAAATTTGTATAATTCGATTTCTGATTGTATAAATTATGAATTTGTTTAATTCGATTCGTGATTATGTAAATTCTGAATTTGTATATGCTTACCCTAGTTATTTTGTATACGATTTATGAGAAAAACATAATAAATTACTCTGTTTGTTGATTGACAAACGAAATATACAAATGGAGTTCTGAAAATATTTTAAATGTATAAATACAAAATTTATATATATCTACTCTGTTTGTATATTCGCAAGCGAAATATACAAATGGGCAAGTAAAATATATAGACCGCAACCTCCATTTGTATGTACTTATCCTGCTTGTATATTTGCAAGTGAAACAAACAAACTGCAGCCTGCATAACAAACAAAACTACAACGATGAAATGCAATTATCGAAATTATAGTTATATAGTTTTATTACGTCTATTATCTTTGTTATTTCTGAATATTTCTCGATTTTTATGTTTTATTTTTTTGAAGCAAGGTGGGGGAGGAAGCCGACTCTTTTTGGGCCCAGAATAGTGAATCGTGGGCCACCATTCTGTGATAGGCACCGACTACTGGGCCCTGACTAACCGGCCCATTCAACGCAGGAAGACCATCTACCACAATACACCAAGTGGCAAGTCTACAGTCATAAAATTATTTTTCATATATTTCCACAACTTCTTTTTCTTTCTTCAGTCGTTATCATTTTTATCCTTTTTCTTACAATAGATAAAACAGTACTTATTACGTGTCCGAGTTATGTGATAGTCTGACGTCCAATTGGATATCATTTGTCGAAAAATAATATCGTATATATAAGTAAAAAGATATATGAAGTGATTAAACAATATATTTTAGACAATCTTGATCAAATAAGGTGTTGTGGCCCAGTGATTTTAAACGTCTTCAAAGTATCAATACTTAGGATACTCATATGTTCGAGACTCACAAGCAACAATTTTTATTTTTTCCCACTTTTTCTGGACACCCTCCAAACCTTCAATATAATTAACTACTTCAGAAATCATGCAATGCAATCAGATTAATCAAATTTTAAATATGAATATTGAATGTTAGACCTAATTTTATTTTATTTTTTAAAAAAAAGGGCTTCAAATACTGTTAGCTCTGGACTAGAGCACAGGAGAGAGTTGCGGAATTAATTATTTTTTTAAACTAAAGGACTTAAATTTTTATTTTTTAAAATTTATTAAGGCTTAGTATTAAAATTTGACACTTATAAACCTAGCACAAAAAAAGACAGCTATAGTTTTTCCATATTTTAACTCCCAGCATTAATTACTTAGACCTTCTTTTTAGATTGCTACTAAAAATAACTTATTTTTAAAACGACTTTTTAGAAAAGTTCTTTAGAAGAAAAAAAAACTAGACTAATTTGTTTGAAAATTGTTTTTCATAAGCAAATTATTACGTTTGACTAATCTTTTTTTAAAAAGTGCTTTTAAGAGTCAAATTACAAAAAAGGACAACCATTAATGTACTTCTAATATTAAAATTATTTTATAGAGATAAATTATTTTAAATATTAATTAAATTTTTATTTTCATAAAATTAAAATTTACATGTTTAAATTTTCAATCAATATTATACCTTTTTTGGAAGATGAAATCTTTAATTGCTTTTTTTTCTGTTTTCTAATCTTGTAAAAATATTGTTGTTACCTTTTTTCTAATTCTACAAATAAACGTTAAATAAATTATTAAATTTATTATATAAAAATTTAAAATAAAATTCTTAAATGAAATTTAACCAAACTTATAAAATATGCTAATTAATTAATAAGAAATGTATTGGTAAATATATATATATATATGAAAAGAATATTTTAGTCTTAAGAAAAATAATATTTTGTTTCTCAGAAAAACTGCTTATGCTTCTATTTAAAAGTACTGTATTAATTTGCCAAACAATTAATTAATTTTTCAACAGAAGTGTTTTTTCTCTCTCAAAATAAGTGTTTATGGCCTCCCAACATCAATGCCAAATAGGCTCTTATTCTCCAAATCATTTTTCAAGATCTAATACTAAATATCATTAATATGGATATTATAGTAGCCTAGGTATTTATAACAATGTTTTGAAAAGGACATGCAAAGTCTAGATAAGTAAAAGTGAAAGAGAAAAACATATCTTTTAGCCTTTGGTATCCATTAATTACTTTAGATAAAATCTCATGGGTTAATCATAGTCAAGATTCAAGCAGTTAAATTGGCAGATTTAGGTCAAATAGGGTGTATATTATTTTTTAATGCATGGGATTGTGAGAATAACAAGAAGTACCTTCATATAATCATCTAACACACATAATTTAATAATGGGAAAAAAAATATATCTCTAAATTATCGTAAATGGTATATAGATACTCTCCATTATACTTTTCGGACATTGGTACTCCTATAGTCCAAAAATCAGAATATATTTGCCCTTCATTCTAACATAAGACTAATTAGGTACATATGGCGCAATACTACGGCTCAACATGGTTGACCAATTAATTAACCCAAAATTCAAATACCTGCCCATTGATCCGTTTAACCCAACCGACACCCATTACTTAGACTAATACTAATCTATCTAAAAACCTAAAATAAAAAAATCTATATTTCTCTCAACTCTATCGTTCATCTCACAAACTAAAACCCTAGTCCATCATACGTAAACTACTTGCTCGTTTCTGTTGATTCTTTGTGGATTCACTCTGATACGGTCATAGGCACTCATACTTTCACTCTGTTCATCTCATTGTTCTTGTTTGTGTTCGATTTTTGCTTGTATTGTCATTCGTAATGTGTAAGAAAGATATTGTTGAGTTTTGATTTTCACTGATATCTTTAATTTTTGTCTAAAAGCTGCTTTTTATAGTGATTTTTAAGGGTTTTTTCGCATTTGTCTTAAAAAATGAATTGTGGTCGTTCTTTCATTTCTAGGGTTTTACTTTAGTGTCATTTTATGCAGATTTGTTAGGGGTTTGTCACCTTTGCATTAAAGAAATGTTTTTTTTGTTTGTGTTTCATATATATTGCTTGTGTAGTGTCGTTTTTTGTGATTTATGGATTTTTTTGATCTTTTGTTTTGTCAATTGTCTCCATCCCTTTCTTTATGTATTCATCTTCTTCTTTTGTCTATTTGTTGTCTGTTTGTCTACTTGTTGTATTATTTATGGCTATTTATTAACATCTTGTAAAGTTAGGTAGGTCAATAAGAACTAGAGTCTAAACAAATATATAATTGATAGTTGATATTATTTACATTCGGTACAATTAGGTAGGACCACTTGTTTAATCTTAATTTACCTAGCTTATTTGATAATTAGTATTGTGTAATTAGCTCAAATACTTAACAGGAAGCCTTTGTTTAATATTATTTTACTTATTTCATATGTTAATGTATTGTGTAATTAGTTCAAATACTTAACAGACTTAAATCTTTTTTGTTTGACTATCACTTTTTATTTTTTCTCCTTTATTCCTAATGTGAGTACTAACTAATGTACTGTGACTTATGCTTACTAATGTGAGTACTTACTAACTTGACTAATGTAATGTGAACTTACTAACTTACTAATATGAGTACTTACTAACTAACTAAACAATCTTATGCTTTAAGACTTCAATAATTGACTTGGCCTATCTGTTAAATGCTTAATTTGACATGTCACTTTTCATTTTTCTTCTTTTTCCAAACTTACTATGTAATGTGACTTGAACAGACTTAAATTTACGTTGTTTGTTTGACTGCCACTTTTTATTTTTTCTCCTTTATTTCAATTGTGACTACTAACTAATGTAATATGACTTGTTAAATTCTTTAAAACTTACTTATGCTTATGTAACACCCCGTAGTTAATCGACCATCTAGGGTTAAGTTTGAAGGCTACAAGTCAAGATTAGAGGCATGAGCCAAGGCAAGGGGCAAGGGCCAAGACAAGAGCTAAGATTGCCCCAAGCTTGCCATGGCACTGCCTAAGACCACGAGAGCCTTCACGGCTCGTGGTGGCCTCCAAGGCTTGTGGGGCCACTTGTGGTGTTGAGGCAGTGAACCCCTTAATGCTGCCCCAAAAAGGCTTTCTGTCACGAGCCACGTCACGGCTCGTGGTAAAGACCACAGACCGTGAGAAGGCTCGTGGGGTTGCCTTCACCTCATGGGGGGCTTACCAAGGTTAAGGTGGCTACTGGTATAAGGACCATAGGCATCACCACGAGCCGTGGTACCCTTGACGGGTCGTGAACATAGGCGTGGTCCCTGTCACCCCACTTTAAAGTGGGGGTTATTTTAGGTAATTTCAATAGTTATTAAATGAGGTCGTTTTGTATTGTTTATATACACCTATATAAGCCCTTTTAAGTCATTAACCAACCCATTCACTTCATTATTTCCCAAAACTCAAAATAGTTCATTTTCTCCAAAATTTCTGTTTCTAGAACTCTAAGAAAGAAGAAGAAGAAAGTTGAAGTTAGTGCTTGGAGAATCAAGATTTTCTCCTCAAATTTGTCAGAATTCTTCAATAAGGTATGGTAGCTCTTCATCCATGGGTAGCTTTCACCCATGGAGCCTTTTCAAAACCCCTAATTTCAAAGCAAGAAAACCCATAAGTTAGTATTTGACTTCAATCTCATGGATTCCTTTCAAATTCCTTACAAATGATTGAATTATGCTTGTTTATGGATATATTGATGATTTTATATGATTATAAGTTAAATTCCACAAGAATCCATGAATTACCCTATTTTCTCAAGTTGGATCACAAAGTATGAGTATTGATTGATGCAAGTAGAATGATAAAGAATTATGAATGAAATGAATTGATTACTTGAATTATGTTATTATCCATGTCTAATGTAGTAATTCTAGATGTGTTGATGAATCATGATCTATGGTCCTTGAAGGGCAATTTATGAGAATTATAATTGACTATGAGATTTATGTATATGCTTTATGAACACTTTGAGAGTAATGAGATTATGATTATGATGTAATTGTGGTGTTGTTGAAAGGCTATTTCAAGGTTTGCAGTATTCACTTGAACTTTAGAATGGGGAATGACTGACATTCATATTAGATATGTAGAAGGTAATATTAACCGGTAGTCTAATATGACAACTACATTAAATTGTGAGCCTATTAACGCTAATACAAATGATATCATTCTCTAATACAATAGTGTTAATTGACAAATACTTATACAAAAGATGGTTGAAGCTTTAATACAAATAAACACTTGAAAATAAGTAATACTTGTAAATTACATTGAAGAACACACATCATTATGCTTACACAACATCTAAAATCATAAATATACACTAATACAATTCAAAATATAAGATATCTAATATAAATGAACACTTGAAAATAACTAACACTTAAAATTACTTTCAAGGCACATCTTCCTTATGCTTAAGGAACATCTAAATCACAAAAATACATCAACACAATTCAAAAGATAAGATTCTCTATTACAAAGGAAGACTTGAAATTAACTAACACTTGAAAATTACATTCAAGAACATATCTTCCTTGTGCTTACACAACATCTATATCACTTAAAAATTGCAACAACAAATACCACAAACACAGTAAATGACAATATACACAACATCTTCAACTTCGACACTTTCTTTTCCAAATTTCTTGATTTGTTCACTCCGTAGTAGTTTAAACTCTCTAAATTATCTAATTTTTTCTTTAACCGCATTCAACTAATCTCTCAAATCCTCCATTTTCAACTTAGTAACTACCAATTTAGACTCTAGTAAATTTACTTCAATATAAGATTTTCCTGGAGAACTATCTTCCCACCTCCAAAATCCACAATTTTCAATCTTATGCAAAAAATAGAGAAGAACTCATAATCATATGAAATACAAGCAGAAATCATACAAATTTGCATTTAGTGAAAAATATAGGTTAGGTTTAGAAAATCTATAAAATCTTCTTTCGGGGTTCAATGGAGTCCTTAAAGTGGAACAACGAGCCATTTCACCATAAAAACAAGTCGTCATCATAGAATTATTAATTGAATCACAACTACTTTCATACATGGTTTAATGTCTGATTGAGGGAGATGACGAATCGATGAAGAATCGACAAAGATGATCGAATAATCAACGAAATACGACAAAAAATCGATGATGAACTAGGGTTTTAGTTTGTGAGATGAACGAAGGAGTTGAGAAAAAATAAGGATTTTTTTTATTTAGATTTTTAGATACATTAGTATTAGTCTGAATAATGGGTGTCATGTGGGTTAAACAGGTCAATAACGCGTATTTGAATTTTGAGTTAATTAATTGATCAAATTGGGTTGAGTCGTAGAATTGCGCCACATGTACTAATTAGTCTTTCTTCCGTTAGAGTGAAGGGCAAATATGCTCTGATTTTTGGATGACAGGGGTATCAATGTTCGAAAAGTATGACGGAGTATCTGTATACCATTTACGACAGTTTAGGGGTATATTTGTCATTTTTCCCTTTAATAATTACGACCTAGTAAAATCTACTACTTCCGTCCACTTTTATTTGTCATGTTCCGCTTTTCAAAAGGAAAGTTGACTAATTTTCAAAGTTAAATTAGATTATATTAATTCGATATTTTAAACAAAAAATTTAGATACTAAAAAATTATAGTAAAAGTACTATAAATTGCAATTTCTTGCATATCAGTATGATGGAAAATATATTATAAAATTTTGGTCAAAGTTTTTATAGTTTGACTCTAAAAAAGAAAATCATGACTCTAAAATGTTAATCAAAGTTCTTATAGTATATAATAAAGACCATTACTTCACATTTATTGCTATATATAATTGAATTAATTTATTGGTCAAACACAAAACATATTGCTTACTTAATTTTATTTCTAGGTAATTTGTAATTATGGTCAATATTTGGAAATCAATAGCCATTCGCTTATTCTTGCATAATTAGTTAATGCACTTCTATTAGGGCGTATATTATGAGTTGAAACCTCGTCGATTAAGGTATATCAGCAGACAACAAAGACAATATCAAGAGCCGTCCATTTTTATTTGTCATGTTGCGCTTTTCAAAAGTTAAGTTGACTAATTTTTAAAGTTAAATTAGATTACATCAATTTGATATTTTAAACAAAAAATTTAGATATTAAAAAATTATAGTAAAAGTACTATAAAATGCAATTTCTTGCATATCAATATGATGAAAAATATATTGTAAAATGTTAGTCAAAGTTCTTATAGTTTGACTCTAAAAAGGAAAATCATGACTTTAAAATATTAGTCAAAGTTCGTGTATAATAAAGACCATTAATTTACATTTATTGCTATATATAATTGAATTAATTAAAGTTGGACTAAGAATTACAAACTTAATCCAGAACATGCCATATAATAATGAGGAAAATATTTGTCATATATGAATAAATCAACTGGACATATATTCTAGTCCTATATAATAAACCAATATTTCTTCCAATTATATTGTGAAGCAACAATAAGCTCTCAAAATCTTTCTATATTTGTAGATTTTCACAACATTTAACAGTCTTTTCATCTTCTCTAACGCACTTCTTTCAGGTTTTCTTTGCTTCTCCAACATCTCTTCGATGCTTGGACTCGATCTGATTTTTTAATTGGCCAAGTCGAAAAATGCATTATTTTGCCTTTTTTTAATCTAATTTGTTCAATATTTCCAACTCGGCCAATAAAAAATCAAAACTGAGTGTCGGAGAGGCGTCGGAGAACAAAGAGAAGCTGAAAGAGTTGCATATGGAAAAGATTGTTGAATTTTATTATAATCTCCAGTTATTGAAAGAAAATTAAATTACATGTAAATTAAGATAACTGAGAAATAATTAAGAAAGCAAATTATTTTTCTTTTACCTTATTATTTTGGTATAAATACGACTGACAATTATTGTTCTTTTTCTGCATTTTGATTTGCAACAAAAGCAGATAAACGAAAGAGCTACAAGTACAATGTCAATTTTTATTAATTCAGTACGGATGATAATCTCTTAATTATCAAGAAATGAAATTGTCATGGATTGATATATAGATATGTCCATGAGGTAGATTGTATATAGATAAGTTGCTATAGTTTTCCTTTGGGGCCTAGATATTCTTAACACTCTTCTGCGAAGGTCTAGATACTTCCTAACTTGTACTACTTTGATTTGATATGATAATATTCATAGTTTATTGCCAAAAAATATAATCTCTTAATCAGAAGTATATGATTTTTTTTTTAGTACAACTTTATTAAACATGTAATTTAAGTCCATAAAGAAAAACAGAAATAAATTGTATTCATTTTCCTCTACTATTTGAGGAGTTGTTGGTATTAAATAATAAATTTTCCAATTGGTCTATCTAAGAGGTTTAATTTTAATTTTTATTGCAAATGCTTGTAAAACACTCGACTTTCTTAGATTCGTTTTTTTTATTTTATTTATTTTATTTTTGCGGTCCTATTACAGCTTAGGTGATTCTCCTCCTTTTTTTTTTTTTCTTTAACGAGAAAAAAGAAATCACAAAATAAACAATTGGTGCTTTAATTTCTCTTTTACTTCTTTGAAGAGCAACGACTAAATAATGGCTGCCTGAAAAGAAACTTACACCTTTCAAATATACATATGCGATATATATTTATCCGTCTCAAATTAGTTGTCATATTTTACTTTTGGAGATTCAAATTATGTAAACTTTAATTAATATTTTAAAATTAATTTGTTCATCAACTTGATATGAGAAAAACTGCAACTTGTACGTAGTACTCTTAGTATAGTATATTTGAATATCCAACTTGTAATTATAAAATATCAAATTAATCTAATTCAATTTTAGCGAAAGTAAAATTTTTTTTCCAAGAACCCCTTTATTCGATCTTAGGCCTTCTTTTGTAACAACGGGATAATTTATTACCTAGTACTTATATATATATATATATATATATATATATATATGTTTCTTTTTACATAAAAAGAGGTACTTAATATTACGCCTTTAAGATTATGTTTTGTTAGTCACATTTATGTCCATTCTTACACCTATAAAATCTTAAGATTTACATTTGCTCGTAACTCCACCATTCAATAAACCAAAACCGATGTATTATTTTTTTTAATCTGAAGGATTTGAAACTGTTATTTTTTCACCAAAAATGGCATCAAACTGCAGTACTTCAAACTTCGATGAGCATCGATGGATTATTCAAATCCGTCGAACACTCGATGAAGAACTTGAAGAAGACACTGAACTTCCAGTTAGCATTTTCAATGTACCAAAAGCCCTATTGCTGAGTGACCAAGATTGTTACGTGCCACAATTGGTGGCAATAGGCCCTTATCATTATTGGCGCTCTGACCTCCACGACATGGAAAGGTAAATATTTGAATGTAGAGGTAGCAAATGAACGTGTTGAATTAAGTTTGGGTCTTGACTCGATTTGTTCATAAATTGTTTGTGTTACGATGGTTCAAAAACATGTCATGACCCATTCCTTCAATATGATTCTTAGGGACTTAAATTATTTTTGACATTTTTATTTTTCGAACCTGCTGAATGAAAATTGTGGATCCACCACTGATTTTGACAAGACATGTTCAATTCATTAGGCCAAGTTAATAAACGAGTCATATCCCAAGTCGTTTAAATTTGGGCGGGTATACTAAACAATCTGTTGATTTTGCCACTTCAGGTACAAGCTAGCTGCTGCAAAGAGAACTCAAAAACACCTCTATAGCCTCAAATTTCAACATCTTGTGGAACAATTGATAAAATTTGAGCATAGAATTCGTTGTTCGTACCATAAATACTTGAATTTCAATGGAGAAACTTTAGCCTGGATGATGGCGGTGGACGCCTCTTTCTTACTCGAATTCCTTCAAATCTATGCCATCAAAGAAGGTAAAATTCTAACCAGAGTATCCTCAAGAATGTCACATTTGGTTGATGTTGAAGGGAGAAAATCTGCGCATAACGCCATTCTTAGAGATTTAATTATGCTCGAAAATCAAATCCCACTGTTCTTACTAAGAAAAATATTGGAAGTCCAATATTCATCTTTAGAGTTAGCAGACACAATGTTGATGGCAATGCTAACGGGATTCTGTAAAGAGCTTTCTCCGTTCCAAATGATGGACGAATCCCCAAAAGTAAACGTCACAGAATGCTCTCACTTGCTAGACTTTTTGTACCAATTCATCGTGCCCAAATTAGACGTAGCAACTTCTGAGATAACAGAAGATGATCACGAACAAATTAGCTCGATTGAAGAAGAAAATAATACTTTCGTCGGAAAATCAAGTCACATCGGACAACTTATTAACGAAATTTGGAAGATCCTTGTGAAAATAAACAGAGGACCAGTACGTTTTCTTAAGAAAATTGTATTTTCCAAACCAATTAAATTCTTATTAAAAGTGCCTTGGAAACTTTTTTCTAATCTTCCTGTGATTAAACTTTTTATTCAACCAATTACATATTTATTCTTTTCACAAGAAAAGGCAGAGGTAATTTCTGAAAGTAACATGAATAAGCCTCCACTGTTTGAAGAATTAGCCATTCCATCAGTAACTGAACTTTCTAAATCCGGAGTAAATTTCGTCGCCACCAATGCAGGTATCATGAGCATAAATTTCGACGATACAAAGATTAAATTTCATTTGCCTAGAGTGAGTCTAGACGTAAATACAGAGGTAATTTTGAGGAATTTAGTTGCGTATGAGGCATGTAATGGATCAGGGCCATTGGTTTTTACGCGTTACACTGAATTGATGAATGGGATTATTGATACTGAAGAAGACGCGGTGTTACTTAGAGAAAAGGGGATAATTTTGAACCGTTTGAAGAGTGATAAAGAAGTTGCGAATTTGTGGAATGGGATGAGTAGATCGTTGAGATTAACGAAAGTTCCGTTTATAGATAAAGTGATTGAAGATGTGAATGGATTTTACAATGGGAGATGGAGTATCAAGATTGGAAAAATGATGAAGCATTATGTGTTTGGATCATGGCAGTTTCTCACATTTTTGGCTGCAATTATGCTCTTGATGTTGATGACTTTACAAGCATTTTGTTCAGTCTATAAGTGTGGTCGTATATTTCATACTCAAAATTCTGGGTAAGTTGTAAGTTGTTTAATACTGATGAATGATTCTTTTCTTTTTATTTGTTTTATTATTAAAATGTAATGTTTATTTCCTTAAGATTATCAAAAGAACATAAGATAAGAGTAAAAAGTTCTACTTGTGATCAGATGCATGGCTGTTGGTTGAAGAAATGCTAAAGTGAAAGGTGGATTTGTACAATTGTTTAAAGGAAGATGCGTGGTGCTTTAATAATTATTCATGTTTTTTTCAGATTTGACGCGCTTATGATCTTTTTCAAGATGCTATTTCTCCAAGTTTGGTGTACAGAATAATTTGTTGATAGAAGGAAACATAACGTACTAACAACTATCCCATAAAATTAGTTGAAGTGCAAATAAACTAGCTCAATATCGCAGTTAGAAAAAAAGAGAAAGAAAGTAATCTTTAATTCTATAGCTTTACCATTCCTGTAACATTGTCTGTACGATCTTGGTGCTGCGGACTAAATAGCTGTTACAAACGATTGATTCAAAAGAAACGCGTCCATTGACAATCCGTTATATTATATTTAGTTATAATAATAAATATGAGTATTTATAATCAGCAATATAATCTAGCAATATACATTCCACTAGAAACTTTAGTAACTGTGGATGCAAAGACATTAACTCACTTGTTGCTAAATGTCTTTGCAACAACACTAAAAAATAAATTCATTGACACTAAATATCTCTTTTGTTATAGTGTACGACGATTAATCCAACTAATAAACCAGAAAATGTTATAGAAAAAGAGTAGCACAGTACAAAATAGCTGGTATCACTTACCTAGCTACAAGCAGTAAAGTGAATAGAAAATAGTAGTAGTAATCAAAATCCAAACGTACGCTTGTGGTAAATTTGTATTTTTTTGCACTAGATCAAGGAACTAATGGTGGTGAAAAGATTGGAACAAGAGGTGCATTAAATATCGGGACAAGTGGAGGTGGCGGAGAAGGAACTAGTGGTGGTGGAAAGATTATGAACGGAGGTGGAGATGGAACTAGTGGTGGTGGGAATATTATAACCGGAGGACGAATTGGTAGAGGTGGAGACGGGACTAGCGGTGGTGGACGGATAATAAATGGAGGACGTCTCGGTGGAGGTGGTGATGGAACAAGTGGTGGTGGACGGATAATAATTGGAGGACGTCGTGGTGGAGGTGGCGATGGAACTAGTGGTGGTGGACGGATTATAAACGGAGGACGTCGTGGTGGAGGCGGAGAAGGTACTAGTGGTGGTGGACGGATAATAATTGGAGGACGTCGTGGTGGAGGTGGTGAAGGTACTAGTGGTGGTGGACGGATTATAATTGGAGGATGTCGCGGTGGAGGTGGAGAAGGTACTAGTGGTGGTGGACGGATTATTATTGGAGGACGTCTTCGTGGTGGAGGCGGAGACAGAACTAAGGGTGGTGGACGGGTTATTACCGGAGGACAATGTCTTTTAGGTGGATGACGTGGAATTGATCTTCTTCTTCCGTGATTGTTTCTCCTTTGGCAGCTCATGAACTTCAATTCTTCTTCATATTTCAATGCATTTTGAATATGTTTGCTATTTGGATGATCAGCTCTGGCTTCCAAAAAGAGGTTAAATGAGCTAATGAGGAGTACTAGCACTAGCAAAATCAGGCTAATATTAATGTTGAGTTTCATCTCAATCTCTCTGTCTACTTGTTTTAACTTTATTTCCTTTTAATTCTCCTCAAATTGTTTGGCTGCGTTATCCATATTGTTCAACTCAATATATATTTGTAATCTTTAGTTTGTGTGGTAAGTAGCTAGAAATCGGAATTGGTACATAAATGTGAAACGCTGCTTAATTAATTAAATGCATTGCAGGTAATAAGTGTACTCTACCAGACAACCATATATGCAGAGTGCAATAGTAAATGCATGCAAGTAGCAACGCAAGTATCAAGAAATGAGGATTGGATTTGGATGGAGTTTGTTTCAATTTTACTTTAGGACATTGTTTAGTGATGAGGAGATGCATAGATGCACCAGTAAGAAGGTATGAGAGATTGGTTATAGAGGGTACGATGAGAGGTAGAGTAGGTTGAAGAAGTATTAGATAGAGGTGATAAGATAAGAAATGGCGCAACTTTAAGTTACCGAATACATGACCTAATTAGATAAAAAGGTGTGGAGGACACATATTATAAGGGTAAAAGGTTAGTAGCTAGGTAGTGTAGTGTTGTCTTTCTTAGGGTGGTTGGTGTTTGCGACGATACTAGTTGTATTATTATAGTTCTTGTTCGTTTTATTTGTAGTACCATTGATTATTATTGTTTTTAATAGTCCATCCTAGTTTGTTGTTTATGGTGTTTCGATCTTCACATGATTTTATTGTTGTTTTGGCTCATCTCCGATAGACTTTGCATTGTCTCTTTGTTATTTGTTATATTCTTTTCTTGTCTCCTTCTTTTGGGATTTGTAACACTAGAGCAGAGGATTTTTCGAAATCAGTCTTTTCATTTCCACGAGATAGTTATAAGATTTGTATACATTTACCCTTCTCATACCTCACTTGTGGAATTTAACGACTCACGTCTTGTTGTTGACATTATTTAGTGATGGTATATATCCTTGCACACATGCTGTTTGAACACAATTAACCCAAGTCATCTTACCAGCAGTTAAAAATTAAAGTGAGGATATACATCATTTAATATCTATACATCACTTAATATATTAAAATTATACTTGAAATATTTAAATACTATATGATATTATAAGTTGCAATTCTTCTCATGTCATAAGTTGATAAAAGTATTTCTTGTTTGAATCTTGAAAATTTAAAATTAATGCCATATTTGATTATCTAATATGAGTAAATTTCATATATGGGCCCTAATTATGAATAGTCCATTTTAACAAAGGAAAAATCACCCACATATATATTTAAGCGATAATATTACGGGTTTTAAAGCTACTTTAAAAATATTTTTGCTTATAACAGTTTAATTACGGCTTATAACAGAGCACATTTTATTTAAAAATCAATTGAAATTTTACTTTATTAAATAAATAAAATAAATAGTATTTTATGATTTTATATTTATTATTAAATGATATAAATAAATAATCTACCATAATTATCTCTTACACATTTATAGGAAATTTACCTGTGATTCTTGTTCCTTTTTTACATTTACACGTCAAACCCACACCCCTAATGTCACCACGCCTCTTCTAGTCAGTAACCCACTACCCCCACGTTCAAAAAGTAAAATTTTCCGTTGTAACAATTACTCATTCCTCTTTCACCTCATCAATCATCTTCCATTCAAACCGTTTCTACATCTCAATATCACCTCCTAAATCAGAAAATATTCAGTCTACAATCAGAAAGAAAAAGCTATTTCAAAATACTAAGAATCAAGTTTTCAAGATTTTCGTTAAAACATGTCAGAAATCAAAACATACTTCTAGAAAAAGTCCCATATTAGTAGAAGTGAGTTCTACGGTTGGAATAGAGCCTTTGACGTTTAACATATTGACTCAAACGCCACCGTATAACAAGAATGCAACTCCAGCGAAAAAGATTGATACTTCTCAAAATAAGAAGCAGATTACAGAAAAGAAGAAGAAAACTCAAGCAAAAGCAGATTACAGAAAAGGAGAAGAAAACTCAAGCAAATAAAATTGAAAGTCTTCAAATCAGAAGGGACAAAAGAGGAAGGGGAAAATGATGGAACCCCCTTCTGATTCGGACTCGATTTTGTAAGTGAGAAAAATATCAAAAAAATAAAAAAAAATCAACAAATGTAGAAACTGGTCAGTCATCAAAACCCTCCAAAAGAAGAGCAACAATGAAGGAGGCTTCAGAAATTCCAATATCAAAAAGGGCAAAAAAGTGGTTAGGGTAAATATTTTATTTAATTTATTTTTCAATTATTAAATTTAGTAGAAATTTTGTTATAACAATTTATTTATACATATTATTTGTGGCATGAATTTTGTTTTAATGTTTGACATGAAATTGTTGTGACATAAAGCATACATATTTACTATCATGGAATTGATATTAATTTGGTTATTATTTTTATCAAAAAAGGTATGAAGCATGTTTAAGATTGGTATGAATCTGACTTAATATTGGTTTATGACTGTGGTATGTAGTGTGTTTAACATTTGTATGAAACTTATTTAATTTTGGTATGAACTTTGTATACCTTTTAGCAGGAAAATTATCATTTAAAATCTCTCATTATATCTATGAATGTGGAATGAAACATGAATAATATTGTTATGAAAAGTGTCTTAATATTGATTTAGGAATGTGGTATGTAATATGTTTTAACATTGGTATGAAACTGATTTAATTTTGGTGTGAAGCTGATACACCTTTTAGCAGGGAAGTTATTATTCAAAATCTCTCTCTATATAAATATGGTATGAAACAGGAATAATATTGGTATGAAACTGACTTAATATTTGTATGAAGTTTGTTATTTAACTAATATCTGTATACGAATGTGGTATGAAACAAGAATAATATTGGTATGAAACTGTCTTAATACTTGAAGTCATGCATCTGACAAATGTGCCTCAACAAGAGTCAAGTTCAAAGTATGGATTTCTATCTTTTAGTGATAACATCATAAAAATTAATTCACTTTATTTCTTAAAATTATTTTTGTTTCAGTAATTGTGGTATGTACACATGTTTATTTGTTGAATACATCAGCAATGAATTTTTAAATATGAATTCCATTGATATCGATGCAAATATCATCATCAAAGGTACGCCATAATCATATGGCAGTACGTAAAAACAAAGAACGATGATGGTGCGATTAGTGAGGGTGAAGTAATTGAAACTGTTGCTAGCAAATTTGGTGGACCCCACATAGCAAAAGAACATGCTTCGGATACTAGCAATTATCCTACACCAAGACCACAAAAATATAATTTGAGATAGTTGATTGGAGCTTAGACGCTTAAGTATTAGAAGTTTTTTTAAGTTTTGGATGATATATATTTGTTTTTTCCTACTGTTTTAAGTTTTGGATGATATATAATATTCACTGTTTTCTTCCAACTATGTATAATATGCACTGTTTTCACAACTTGGATACTAACAATACACATTTTGAATATCAACATTTTTATTGGACTTTAGTTTGAAAAAAACCTCGTAAACATAGTACCAAATAATTCATATTCATTGTTAAACTTAACATATGAATTACAGATTGTCTATTATATTTTCAGGATACCAGTTATATAAAACTGCATACCAATGGGGTTCAACATTAAACAGTTTTAGTTTTGGATATTAATTGGAAACCAAATGAACAACAATTTAGATTACATGAAATAAGAGTGTCATAGAATTGGTATTCAATTTGTATAAAATTGGTATCCAATTCATATATGATTGTTTTTTTTACTTCATAATCCAAGACAAAAACTAAAAAGATAAAAATGTATGAAGTTGCATCCAACCTGTATAAATATTCAAAGAAACGAATCTGACAATGTAAAACAAAAGAAGAAAATTTGATTTTTGAAATACAAAAAAAATAAAAATTGAGGAGAGAGAAAAATTTCAACAAAAGAAGAAACTCTGATTTTTGAAATACTTTTAACTGATTAGAGTAAAAAATGGAAAACAAATATTCCTATTTTGTTTATTACTATTTTGTTTTGAATCTCCTAAATTTATGGCAATTATGAATTATCATTAATGTATTCAAATTAATTACTACAACTAATTCTGTTTTTTACTTTTTATTATTTTTTTAAATTCTTTTTTTATTATTATTTAAACCTTTTTTTTTTAATAAATTGTTATAACCTGAATTTTTTTATTGTTACAACTTGAAGGTTTTATTATACTGTCATAACTTAAAATTATTAGTCTTATATATGTCATTTATAAAATTTTCACTTTAACAAATTAAGAGAGTTTTTCTCCCATAATACCCTTGCTATTAAAGTACTTGCATATAAAGTAGTAGTCAAACTTAGAGTTTCAAAACATCATTAATTAAGTTTAGTTTAGTAAAAAACACTCATACTAACAATTACTTTAAGAATTGTGTCAAGTCAACATGAATTAAGTAAATAAAAAAAAGCACGAGATACAATTGATGTTCAATGTAGATGTTAAGTTTATACTCCCTACATCCATATTAGTTGATTATTATACTATATATAGTTGTCTCATATTAGTTGATCACCTTATCAAATCAAGAAAATATTAATTATTTTTTTCCTATATTATCATTACAATTAATTCTTTTTTAAAGTGTTCACACATTTGTTTGTAAACTTTCAAGAAGTTTTTTAAGGGATTTCTTAATAGTATCTTAAGCATCATGTAAAATGAAAAATGATCAGCTAATATAAAACAGGAGAGTATTTATAGTATTATTAATGATTAAATGGTTAAAAGTCAAAGGGAGACAGATGGTTTAAGAATCATCATAGTGAATGAGTGTATGTTGAAGTGAGAAAAGTTGAAGATAGGGGAGGAATGAGCATGCATGGGAACATTAAGTTTGCTGTAAAAGAGTTGGCGGATTGTTGAAAATTAAATGTGCAAAACTGCCTTGCTCTATGTGCCACAATTTAAGTGTAAACGAAGAAGACGCGTACAATTACTATGCATGAGGATAAATGATGGTTAGGATTGTCGTGGTGTTGTGGAGTAGTAAATATTTTTTTATTTTTAATTAATCAGACACCGAGTGGAAAATAAAAATAAAAATAAAAGATAAATGATGGCTCTTTTGGATCTCTCTTTTTGACATATTTTTCCATTAATAAACTACGTGGTTAAGCAAATATATATTAGTTAATTAACTAACATAGCTATAATTTATATTAATTACAATCGAAACTTACTTATTCTAGCTATAATTACATTCCTCTCTCTCTTGCCTCTCTCCTCTCTTTCTCTTGCCCCTCTCTCTGGAATCTCGCTCGCCTCACTCCTTTCAGTGATCTCTCCCTCGCCTCTCTCCTCTCCCTGTCCAGTCTCTCTCTTTCGATTCTCTTCTGCCAGTCTCTCTCTCACTTTATACAAACACAAATTATATAAATACAAATGTATAATTTGTGTTTGTATAAAGCGAGAGAGACTAGATATACAAATACATATCTCTCCACCCTATACAAATACAACTTTCTCCCTACCCAGTTTTCTTGTGCGTCTCTCTCCCACTTTATACAAACACAAATTATACAAATACAAATGTATAATTGTGTTTGTATAAAGCGAGACAGAGACTAGATATACAAATACAAATACAAATGTTTGAACTTGATTCAATTGTCTACAGATACACATTGACTGCAGATACAAATATAATCATTGATACATATACATATTAGTTACATAAATTCAATTATCTAATTGATATACAAATACAATTCACTTCTCTGTCCTCTCTCGCTCGCCTCTTTCTTTCCTCTAACATGTAGCTACGAATCATAATTAGTGAAGTATAATTATGGAACATAATTAAATTATTTTTGAGTGTCAATATGCGAAAACTCCTCCCTATAGCTATGAAAATTTCGAACGGGTTAGTTTAGTCCAAAACCGTTGGAGTCAGCCCAACTATAAAATTCAGCCCAGAAAGGAGGTCCAATTACCGTGTTTGCTGGGAAAGAAACAGCGACCCGATATGAACCATGTCGTTTAAAATTAGGAAAATCAAATTTCTAATTCATTACTCATTAGCAATGTAATCCTTTTGACGTATTGGTTGGACTTAATTTGGAGTGAAAAAAGAAGAAGAAAAAATGAACTTAAATTATTGTCCAATCTAATTGCTTAAATTAAAAATAGCCAATAGATATATAATTAATACGCATATAATACACATCTAACTTTGTATATATATCAGGTAAAAAAAGTAAAAAATGAATCTAATTAGATATTTATATAAAGATTTTTGTGAACTAATTAATAGCCTGTTTGACCAAACTTTTATGAAGTAAAAAATGCTTATTCAAAAAAGTAAGGTGTTTGACCAAAATTTTGGAAGGAAATATGTGTTTCTTAGAGTAGCAAGAAGTTATTTTTCAAAAAGTTAAATAAAAAAACAATTTTCTCCCAAAAAAAAAAAAAATACTTTGATACACTTTATAAAGCTTCTTACTTCTGTTTAATGGCACTTTTTAGTGACAACGTGTTATTGTCTTGTTTCAACCCATAGCTATGGCATTTCCTCTTTTTGTCATGTCATTTAAATTCAATGAATGAGAAAACAACAAAAGAACGTGCTAGGGGAAACAATCAAACAACCCCGTTTGAACAGTATATGGTACCTGCTAAAGAGAAAATAATTTAAATTATATACGTTGTCAAGTGTAATTTCTTTTTAATATTATCAAATCATCTTTACTTGTTATAATATTTTATGTGTCTTACTTTGAAATTACAAATCTCATATTTTAGGAAAATGTAATTACATATATATAAAAATTAAATTTACCGATACTTTTTCTTTATACTAATAATATATATAACTTAAAGTCGAAGAAAAAAAAAAAACGTGAATACCATGTGCGGGGAGCCTTAGAGAACATGGGATTTGCACATGTGATGAGATATGGGACTTAGGAGCAGACAATACTTGCCCAATTCTAACGGTTCATCAGTCAACACTTATCACCGGCCCACATCGGCTCCACATATTGTTTAAGTCTAGATATTTCACCTTAAATTTTGGTGCGTGAACAATTTTACAACGAGCGCTTGATATTAAAAAATAAAATGTTAGTTAGATCCTGTAATGATAACATGTTAAAAGAATTGAATCTTACAGGCTTAACTTAATTTTTAAAAATTTACTCGAAAATTATTTAGATCATATTAAAGAGACTATTCATTCCTTAAATCGTTGAGATGAGACACTTCACACATCACTATTTTTTTTATTAAAAGACTATGAGGAAAAACGTAATATGATACTCTCCATGGTCCAATTTAATTGTTTTAGTATACATTGGTTCGTCAAAACGTATCTCCGCCCATTTACTTCAATAAATAATTCTACATTACATATAGAATCCATATCAACTCAATTATATAGCCTAATATGAGTAAATATAATGAGTAATTGATTTTAAAACTTCTAATGTTTTTATTAATTTGTATGGGAAATTATTGGGTCAAACCTCCAGATTAACAAACTACAAGATGGAATATATGAATCAGAAAATAGAGCGTATTTACCTTATCCAGAGTAATAAATAATTTACTTTAGACCTTCTAGTATTGTTTGGCCACGTTTCCAACTACTACACTCGTCCATTTTTATTTGTCAATTATATTAAAAATAAATATTTAATTTTATTTATTAATTTTAAAATATTAAAAAATAATTTATTACTTAATTTCTAATTTATTGTTATTATATTATATTAATTATAATAATTTCCACTAACACATTTTTTAAAATATTAAATTTATTATATTCAAAAATGATATAATAAAATCGTCATTGTATTTATCCCTCCTTAAGAGCTATGTTAAGCCAACAATGAATATGCTAATGTGTCGATAAAGAGTAGTACTTGCTAAAGTCTTTTCTCATATTCTATGTTATAGTCTCATAGTCTGTTTAGTTAAATTTATAAAATAATTTCTTTTTTTGAAAAACATATGTTTTAAAAAAGTTTTTTTGTGAGAAACGGTTTGTTTTAAGCATATCAATTTCAAAAGCATTTTGAGGTGTTAATTAAAGTTTGATCAATTTTTTAAAAAGTACTTCTAATTTGTAAAAGTGTTTTTAAAATAATTACTACTTAGAAAGAAAAACTATTCTTTTTATCTTAAGTCAAACACTTCAATTATTCTACGTAAATATTTTGAACCTCCCAAAAACTTGGACAAACATATCATATATAGGTCAACCAAATTAATTGAGTGTTCGGTGTATTTAGATCTACTATATACTATTCTCTTTGTATTGAAAAAAAAAAAAGGAAGGAGGTATTCTCTTTGTGTTTTATCCCTTTTTGGTTCCAAAAATTAGTTATTCGTAATTATTTTTCAAATTATTTGATTTTCTAGTAGTGTATGTTCACTTACAAAGGTATTATATTTAAATAATATAAACTTATTTTCATGTTTGGAGTATCAGGTCGTTTACACTTGCTGTAATATAAATATCTTATTTTCGCAAGTTTAAATTTAACATTTTAAAAAGACTTATTTGTAGGTATAATTAACCTGATAGTATAAAAAAAATTATATTGAAAATACATAAAACTGAAACTCTTAAAGAAATTATATTGTAGTAACAATTTTATTTCCTCTGTCTGCGGTTCTCTACAAAGCAAACTTCTTGCCACAGATACTGTGTACACCACTAGTCAAGCCTTTAGTGGATCGACTTTATTACATATTAATTCCTAATTTTTATATCATATCATAAAATAAGTACACAATTATTGTTATATCAATTCAAAACCTTGCTAATTTATTTCTTTTTTACGGTGCTTCCTCTATCTCTTTAAATTAAAGTCCACTACAATCAATTTTACAATGTATTAATCTTTCTTTCTGAATTCACTAAATCATCAATTCCAGATAGTCCAAAAAGAAACAACCAAATTTTGCATTTAAACAATTGCTTCATATAGTCAAAAAGTAGCAGCTTTCCAAAGAATTTGTGTCGTCTAAGTTGTGACTCTTGTAATGAAAGTTATCTGCTCTCAGTGCTAAAGCAAATGAGAAAATGATTTAAGATAATTTGAACATATCGATCTAAGTTAACTTGTTATAATAGATTCATCCTAGAATGTCTGCCTTCTTTTTTTTAGTTACTAATTTAAGTATTTTAGAGAGTTACTTATCGTTATCTTTTCTCATGTGACCCAATTCTGGAACCTGTTCATACTATAAGCCATCGAGGAATTCAAACTTGACAAGGATCGAGCCCTTTTTTTTTATTTGGCAGACGGGCATTGCGTTCGGTTCGAAAGGCATGGTTTTCAGTATGTCTGGATTATGATCATGTGAACACACTTCAAAGAAGAAGAAAAAGTCCAATGGTTCGGCCCTTCTCCAAATAACGGGAATTTTATGCACTAGACTGCTTTTTTTTTAATGCGAGCTACAAACTATACATTTTTAACTTGGTACTGAGCGAAAAAATTAGGATGAAGAAACAGAGGAGGATTTCATTAGAATGTAAAAGTGTTACATTCACATTGATGGCTTATTCCTGCAAAACAGAACAGAGTTCAATTGATCCGTAATCCAACAACTCTTCAATCATTTGTTCAATTTGATGATCTTCCAGTGACTTGAATTGTTGCGTACTCTCTGCTTGGCTTTCATAACTTACCGGCATTTCGACACTCATTTGCACATTTCTTCTAGCAATGCCATGATCTCCCCTGTTTCCAAGTTGATGACATGATGATAACTGATTATTTTCATCTTCTAATTTCATCGTTCCAGGTCGATTATTCACCATATTAAGAGATTTCATCTGGCATCGTTGTAGTTTAGCAATCAAAGCAGCAGACAGATACTTCGTCGAGGATGATGAATGAGAATCGGCATCATTAAAAGCGAAATTCGTTCGTGCTCTTGGTCCACACATGAGCCTTGCAGCTTCATCATATGCTCGCGCTGCATCCTCTGCTGTCTCAAATGTACCTAGCCATATTCTCGTCTTCCTATTTAATTTACAAAAAAAAAAAAAAATCAACAATCAATTTATTGTAATTCAATTAAGGAAATTAAATTGACGTCAAACACTTCAGAGAAGAGGAATTACAGTAAAGGATGTCGAATTTCAGAAACCCAAGAACCCCAATGTCGCTGACGGACACCACGAAATCGTTGTTGTGGACGAGCCATGGCGGATTTGGCAGCAACAGAATTTTGATTTAACAAAGTGTTTGTGATAAGTGTAAGAGAGGAAGAAGAGTAGTCTTTAGATAATTAATTGAAGGAGAAAGGCTTTAAGGGGGGTTTTTGTAAGCGCTCTTTTCGGCCTTCAGCTGGCAATAGACATGGGATTGGGCCCACAAGGCTTTCTATACCTTTCTTTCCTTCCTTCCAAATAATATAATAGTAATAATAAAATAATTGAAAAAAGAAAATTATCATAATTTATAGTTTACGGTTAGTTATATATACTATATATAGATAATATATAAAAAAATTCACACTTATTGATGTGGTTTAATAAGTATAGTATTAGAAGGTAAGTTATCAGTTTATCAAGTTATTAAGTAAAGATAATTTCAAAGTCAATTGAAATTGCTCTATATTAAGTACTCCTCCGTCTGTAATACTTTTCAGATTTCGAGATTTAAACAAGTCTACCTTTTACCGTAATTTTTTTTATATTTTTAAATATTGTGAAGTGTCAATTATTGTGACTTATAATAATTTTTACGTAATTTATAAATATATAATTTCATTTAAAAAAATTTGAAAGTTCCATACACAAATTTCTTGTCAAACTTAAATTGTTTGACTCTCGAAAAACGAAAAATGTCACATAAATTGAGACAGAGGGAATAACTTGATGGGCAATTATTCGAGGAAATGAGATTTCTTGTTCTGTTACAATTTAAAATAGAAGAAATGATCTCTTCAAAATCTTTTATGTGCAAAAATAAATATTAGATGTAAAAAGAATATAAAATTAAAAATAATTGTAAAAGACTAGAAAATCATTTCTCTTTGCATCATTGGTGTATATAACTTAAGAGAATCATAAGTTACTATCTATACTACAATGATTTAAAGTATTTGCATATGTAACGGGTTTTATATAGCAACTTATTGTGTTGTTTAAAATATAAAATGTTGATTATTATAGAAAGTGTTGTTTATATGTCATCTTAATTGGATGTAGTAAAACTATGCTTTCAATTTAATAGAAATAAAACTCGCACAAACCAAAATAGCAAAATAAAAATAAAAATAGAGTTTTTCTTTTAGTTTTTTTTTTTTTTTTTTTTTTTTTTTTTTTTTTTGGGGGGGTGGGCGGGGGGGATAGTGCGGACTGTGGACATAATCACATAATATAAATGTGTCTATATATAGTTTAGTAATCATTTGTATTTTCTTGGTGAAGGATTTAGTATATATTAAAATATCGAAAAAAAGTACTCAATAATTAATTATTAATAAAAGAAATCTAAATAATATATGGACTAGATACTAGTAGTAATTACAAACCTAACGTGCTTTGAGAATTAGTCAATTACATATGCATGTGTGTGCATGATTGGCGGTATAAATTTACATCCTTTTATACAAAGTAAAATCTTTAATTTTTATTACGTGAATTATTGTTTGTTTTTTCTAGGTCAGCTTTTGAACGTTATTGCTAAATTATGTAAATAGTAATCAACATATAAATAGATAGATAGCAACGTACACTCATGAATGATATTATATGTACCTTTCTTGAGATTAATCAACATATAAAAAAGAAATAGGTGGAGGTACCTTTCTTGAGATTAAAGTTTCCCAACATACATAAGAGGAATATTAATACACGTAGAATATATATTATATGTATTTGATTGAGATCATGATTTACATGGCCACATCACATTTTACTAAACATAGGAATCGAAAACTGTCCTTATCTATCGTCGTAAGGTCAAGATTTTCATATACGTACTAGGCAACACGATTTCTCTATAAACTAGCTAGATACATAAATCTATGTCAGCATATATGCTCGTTACTCTTTTTTATGTAACAAATTAAAAAAATAGGCTAGAAGCAGATATGTCGATGAACAGATGTATATGCATAAACAACAGACAAAAAAAATGATAAGCAAATTGAATCGTAGAGAGTATTGAATTTCCAGAAATATATAGACTAGAAGCAAACATGTCGGCAAATAATTACAGGTCTCTAGTGTGTAGGTACGCAGCTGCAAAATTTGACCATCGTTTATCATATATATGAATATGACCATACAAGATTACGCAATAGAAAGAGTAAAATGAGGATGTTGACATGCATGTTAGGGGAAATCTGTTTCCTCCAAGTTATATATTCAAGGTTAGGTCATATTCCAACATGCATGATGCAGCAGCGTCATATCTATCACTTAATTTTAAAATGGCAATTGTCAATTGGAGTTGTTCTAGATACTCCTTATAAAGTAGGATCAAGGTTCGAAAAAAGATACTCCCTCGGTCTCATTTTATGTTACACTTTCGAGATTCAAACGGGTCTATTTGATTATAAGTTGTTCATAGATCTTTTAAATATTTTAAATTATCAATTATTGTGAATTATAATACTTTTTATGTAGTTTAAAAATATATAAATTTCATATAAAAAAAAAAAATTCTTACTCAAATTATTGATCAAACTTAAATTGTTTGACTAGGTAGAGAAGCTTAAGTCGCGATTCTATTTTTGTCACTGCACAAGGAGGCTGCTTTGTTACTGGGCTTCCAACACAAATTTTTAATATGTTTAATAGATTTTTTCAATATAATATGAAATATGTGTAAAAATTACTGAGTTTCGATCAAGAACCCCACCCAAAGCCCTACCATCTACATTTGTCCCTGATTGGCATACTAAGTCATTAGGATGGCAATTGGGCGGGGCGAATTCGCGGCGGGGTGGGTTTAATACTAAAAGTCATGTTTCTTTGGCTGAAGATGGCAAGTTGGGTGAATTTGGACCAAAAACTCTCTATGCTCATCAATATGTGCGTTTTTACTATTTTGCAAGTAACGAGTTTCACTTATTATGATCATCAAAGAATGTGGTACAGTGGATGAGATTGTTCTTTCTTTAATCAGATTAGAGGTCTCGAATTTAATCTCTGAATATGAAAAAAATCCTTCGTAGGTAGCGTTACGTTACCCCCCACCCCAATTCGTGAATGTGGTCCTTTCGGGGCGAACTCAAATTAATCATACTCGGATATCAAAAAAAAAAAAAAAAAGAGTTTCACTTATTATGAACAATTGCTTGTAATTAGTTACTTTTCATGTAATATAAAACAATACATTATTCGTAATGCATGTTTAATTTATAGAAGTTAAATTCACAATTCATTTTCTCAACTCATATTGATCCTTCCATGCAAATGAAAGCAAAAAAAAAAAAAAATACAATCAAAACATAGTGTTTATGAACAGAGACGTGGAAAGATTCTATTGGTCCAAATGGCATTGCCTCCCTAAAATTTAGAGAGATTAACAAACATGATTTAGTGGTTGTCTGCTCTAAAGGGTTATAATGCATGTTATGAAGCTAATGATTGATGGTTTAAGTGGGACTCATCAAATGATTTGTGTTTTTTTTTTCACTTTTACAAGTTGCAAAAAGTTAGCAAAGATGGGGTATTCATGCTTCCCATAGTCTCAACTTAAATGTATAGTAGAATCCAAAACTTTTTTTTCTTTCCTATGATTAATGTAGCACGAGTAATTTTAGATTCAACAAAAGGGGCTAAGGCATTCAATTGCTAATCATACAATTCTCTATTTCTTTGGGGTAGAAAGTGATTTGCTTTCTGTTTTATTAGGTCTTTCTTTGGGTTATCATCACTTCTTACTTTAAACATCTTTTTACAATCCCAAGGCACTAATAACAAAATGTAATCTCTAATATATTACGCTCTTTGAATCATGGTACTTATTGTCTTTGCTAAAAATAAATGCTTGGAAATACTTTCTTAAATCACTTGTATTTGTTCGAGTTTTTGGCCAAAATCATTCTTAAACTATACCCTAAATCTAAACTACATTCTTAAAGTATCATTCCTAGCAGAAAACATCCCTCAAGTATTTAAAAGTGAACAATTTTCATCCTTCTACTTTAATTTATTAGAAAACTAAAAATAATTCTTAGCTAAAAATAATTCTAACAGATCCACAAAAATAAAGTCATTCCTTCCTAATTATTATCTTAGCCAAAAATATTATCGTGAACTTTTTCGGTTATTGAGTTTAGCATTATGCAAAATCTTTTAATTTGACAGTTTTTTTATTTATTTTTCATATAGTTTGATATTAAAAATATTATTAGTTTAAATATTTTTCTTCTCAATTGAATATGCTAGAAGCGACGTTTGTTGGAGACTTCCACTTCTAATAATGTAGAATAAAACTCAAATGCGAGACATAATCAATATTTTGATTAATTCAATATCAGATCGACCCAAAATTTATTGATCTAAAATACAGTTTGGCTATGAAAAAGGTAAAGATAATTAAGCTTCAGCTTCTTTCCGTTACTAAATGAGAAAAGGAGCAGATCATGTACGTACTCTCACAACTTCCAAACGTTTTTTTGTTTCCGTAAGCAATAATGTCTAAGATTTTTAATTTTTTTTTTCAAGAACTTTTTATAGGAAGTAATGAAATTATGCAGGAAAATTTTTGTTGATAGTCACGTGAACTGCTTATGTTTTTTTAGGATCCCTTAGATTTTTGACGATATAAGGATGAAAATTGTTCACTTTTATATACTTGAAAGATGTTTTCTGTTAAGAATGATACTTTAAAGATGTAGTTTAAGTTTGAAGTATAGTTAAAGGGTGTTTTTGGCCAAACACTCGATTTGTTCACTATACTAAGGATGATACATAAAAAATAATTTTTAGCAGTAATAAATTAATGATAATAGCTTAATTGTTGCTAAATATGTAATTTTATTGACGATTAACACTTTTTGTATATGTCCCTAAAGCCTTAAACGACATTCGATCTAATAACAATCAACTAATGCCGGTAACGACTTTTAACACTCTTTATTAATGTGTATATTTATTGCCGCTAAAAACTATTTTTATTGTAATGAAAATAGATGTTCGCTTTTTTACTTGTCACTTTCAACATATCAAGAGCAACACTTTTTTTTCTTTCATGATTTATCTTCAACATCGATTATTTATTTCCAAATTATTTCTCAAGACCTAAGACTATATATACATCAATTAATATGAGTATTATAATAAAATACTCATATTAATTATTGTTTTTTAAAAAACGTAGAAAGACCAAAGTGGATAAGTAAAGTGAATAGTTGGAAGTAGTTGTCATTTAAAAAATTTATAACACATAATTGAGTATGTTCTTTACAGTTTGCCCTTAGTGATAATTATTCTTGGAAATAATAGATCTTGAATGATTAGCATAGAAAATTTAAGTGAAGAACATCTACACATACTCTATATTGGGATTGCGTAGATTTAACTTTCTTTTTATTTATTTTTATTTATTGAAGAGAGATTAAAGTGAAAATATTTGTTGAAGAGAAATTAACATTTTAACTGATTAAAGATGATACATAAGAGTATCATAACATAAAAAAGTTTCTTAAGGGTAGTGTAAGTGTAAATAAAAAATATAACAAGTTAAGTGGTCCACAGGGAACTCACGTTCTAATAAACATTATTATGCGGGACTAAATTTATATTTACTAAATTTATAAGACACAAACTAAATTATTACGGAATTATAATCCTGAAATTATAATATTGAACTAATTTCGTCATGAGATATTTCACCTTATCCCATGAACTAAATGACCAATGTTAATATTTCAAGATAAACTAGTTAATTTGACTTACTACGGATATTATTTATAGTAAGTATTTCTTCCACCTCAATTATTATGACACTCGTAATGTTTTAATCAATTCCAAAAGAAAAAAGTATGCAATTCATGTTCAATCAAATAACACTACACAAATTAAGACATGGAAAATATCTTTTAAGTGATCTCACTATCAATTACAGTAACTATTATTTCTGTTTTTATTAACTATGAGTATGTGTTTCATTTCGACTTGTCATGTTACGTTTATAGCGTACTTTGTACTTCATCTATCTCTAATTATTTGTCTATTTTTTATTTTTAGTTACCCTTTATTACTTCTTTATTTTATCAAATCAATAAAGGATAAATTCTTTTACCTATTATATATACACTCAATTAATTACTTTGAAAAAAGGGAATTTTTTAAAAATTTTAAATTTTTAATTCACCAATTTCATAATTATTAGGGATAAAATGATTAACTCATTATATTAATCATTATTTTCTGTATAGATGTATTAATTTAAAAACGGATAAATAATTAGGGACAGAGAGAACTCACGTAGAGTAAAAAATATTGTAGAATGCATGAACCTAGGGTCAGAGTAAAAAAGAGATGACATAAATTGGCAGTAAAAATTGGTAAGGGTGTGGGGAAAAGTAGTTTAATGATGATTGTGAAGTTTTACATAGGCAAAATGATGCAACTCATGCACAAATTTTCATGATGGAGTTCCCCAACTAGTGCTAACTTTCCTCATGGTCTCTGTCTATTTGCCTCAAATGTGTGTCCAAAACCTTTCATCTCCAAAATATTTTTCAAATCTTCGTGTGATAATGATGTTGCTCCCTCCGTCTCACTTAGTTTAACGTAATACGAAATTTAAGATAGAAAACTTTTGAAATTTATAATCTGATTTGAGTGATTAATATTTGTGGAGATCGTTTCATTAAGAATACATGTGCATATCAAAGTTAAATTAATAGTACCAAATATACAATGTGTCATTATATTTGGTATTGATTAAAAAAAAAAAAAAGGAGTCATAGGATATATCATAAGGTTAACACATCTGTTTTATTTTTTTATTCTTTAAAATAATCTTTTTTTTTAATTTTTTAAAAATAATCATTGTTTGCAATTTTTATATTTAAATTATAAGGAGTAGTATCTCTTTGAGCTGTGATATTTCCTATTTGAAACTTCTTTAAAAGGTCAAGTGATCGATTGAGATAAGTTTCATAATTTTTATGGTGTTGTGAGCTATATAACTAAAAATTAGGCTAAAAACAAAACGGGATTTCCCTTTATTTTATCTTATTAATTATTTTTTCTTTTCTTATATATTTAGTTTTCCTGATTTCTTTTTCTTCTTCAAAAGTCTACTGCCTTTGGCCCATTGCTATAACAAATAACCCTAAAATAAAAACAACACCAAAATCATGATGCATGTACTTTTCTCATAAATTCCACGACATTTAAATTCTTGACTATTTTTTTTTAAAAAAATTGGTAAATACTTTTCTATAAATGAGAACCATTAAAACTGCAGAAAGATATGCATTTTATTACTAGCTTACTTTACAGAGTCGCAAAAGTTAAATTTAGCTGTAAATTCTATCTGTAAAAAATATATTTATTTAACGATTATATAGCTCCAATTATCTTAAACAATAAACTACCTATCAACATTCAAAAATGAAGATTGAATCTACTTCAATTTTTTTTTAACATATATAGAATTTAACTTGTTGGTGGAATACTAGTGACAAAAGCCTAATAAGATGGAATTTTCTATACCTATAGAGAAAAAGGCAAAGATTGCGCGTGCTTCATAAAATCAGAAAAGATAAGATCAAAAAAATACCAATCATGCTTGTTCCTTTCTTCATATTTACTCCAACTAAAGTTTTCCCTTTAGAACAAGAGGGGTGTGATCCTCCTCGTTTAAATAAATAAATACATAATAAAGAAAAGATATGCTAATAATAAATGCAAAATTAACTATTCTTATGTGAATATTATTAACTAATATTCTCTTTGTCCTTTGACAAAACTAGCTAGGGCCTTGGGATGTGTGTAAACAAATTGAAATTTCTTTGTAGTGACAAAAGAAAGCCACACTTTGTGTCAAATAAACAGGTTAAAATGATAGATTATTGACCCGTTCAAAATTTATTTGAATTGGAATGGACTAAAATGTATGTTATTATAATTTAACTTGTTCAATTTTATTAAGTTTTAATTATTTTATAATTTTTTTTTTTTTTATGATCATGGTGTTTGGGTCAACTTTCGCTTGTCTAACAGAAAATATCAGGTAACTCTATCTACGAAGGATAGGAGTTAGGACACATGAGGAGAATTAATTAGAGTTTTTTGTCTACATTGAGTTTTGAACATGAGACCTCACCTCAGGATTTTCAATCATTTTATTGATCATAGGTCATATCAGTAAATGCAAAATAAAACTTCTTGTGTTCTCTCTCTTTATCGTGGCTATATATATCAAATCAAAGAATATTTTTTTGACAAAATTTCTCATGTGTTAATTTTAGCTACATATCTATCTAAAATTGTAATACAAATGAAATAAACTAATACATGAACAACTTATATTTTCCTCCACTAAATGTGACACTTTAGGCTCTATAGAAATTATGACTTAGATATATGTCTGAGATTGCATTCATAATATTCTATAACCTACGTTATTAATCTAATACTAACCTATCACAAAAGAGTATAGAACATAATATATGGTCAAATCAAATAATTAGGACTTGCACAATTGCTCTCTTATAAACTAAAGAAACGAGCTTGCCGCTTTATAATATATAATCTTAGTGTAAGGTTTGATTATTATCTCTTGATAACTTTTAGTAAATCTATTGGTCAAACACATAACATATTATATTGCTTACTAAATTTTATTTCTAGGAAATTTGTAATTATGGTCAATATTTGGAAATCAATAGCCATTCACTTATTCTTGAATAATTAGTTAATGCACTTCTATTAGGACGTATATTATGAGTTGAAACCTCGTTGATTAATGTATATCAGCAGACAACAAAGGCAAATACATTGTTTTAAGGCGTATAACGATCTAGAATTAATATTGAATTTCATAATCAGATATTTATTCATATTTAATGTACATATATAAGGTGACAAAAGAAATTATCCTAAATTCACGTCCACCCATATCTTTTATATTACATCTACCCCATTTTTATATGCAAACAATATATTCTTAATCTTATGTACATATATATAATATACATGTTTCATCGTTCACCTTCTTATAGTACAAATGGATCATTCGTTATTTAACACGTTCAATAAATTTGAATAGAATGTGTTTGATGTGAAATAAGTTTAATTGTGAAAACTTTTCACATAAGAAGGTGAAGGATGAAACATGTATTCAAATTTATTGAGCTAATAACTGGAATTCTACATGGTTTTTATGTACTTATATATGCTATTCTTAATTTATAATCTATTTAGTAACCAAATGGAAAAGAAATATAATGAGAGAAATATGCATGACAATGTAGAACAAACAAACAAAAAGTACCCTTTCTCCTTTTTTGGCTATAATTTTCTATTGAATCAACTAGAACAAATCATATGGATTCATCAATGAATATATCCTTGGAATAATATTCATGTTTGGATATATATGTTATAGGAGTACTTGTGGTAAATTACTAAATTTAATACATCTAAAGGCTCAAATCAAGCGAATAATACAAGCATTAGTTATACATAGCATAAGAGAATATATCAAATAATATATTATTAGTATACAGAAATAATACATGCATTATTTTTGCTAATACACTCTACCAAACAATCCCTAATAGCTTTAACTTACATTTTTAATAATTAATTACACTATACTAAGGATTCGGAGCGGGGAAAAGTTAAGCAAAATTTCCAAAAGTAGGCATTTGGGCATAATAAATGTAAATTTTAGAGAGAACATCATTTGAAAAAAAGTCGAAAAATGATATTTAAGCATTGGAGTTGTGTAATTTGGACATGAATACAACTTGAGAAAAAGTTGAATTTTTGGATTTAAAAATGGAAGTAAAAACATGTATTTAAAATTTTGAAACAAATTATACTAACATTTTTATGTTCAAATATAATTTCATGCACAATTTATTTATTTATGGCCAAAATGATCCTAAATATGCTATTTTGGTAAATAACAATAATAATAGGGAAAATTGTATGAAATAACAAGCTATTAATTTAAATTAAATGTTATAGTTTATTTTTTTTGTAATTCGCAACAAACATCTCATTTTTTTGCCATCTGTTTCAGTATACAATTACACATTCGGTATACAAATGTATAAAATGTATTTGTATTTGTATAAAGCGAGAGAAAAGTGTATCTACAAATACAAATACATATATTTTTGTTATATACACTTATAATTATACAAATATATATCTTATTATACAAATTATAATGTATAAATGAATTTATACAAAATTGAATAATTTATATAAAATTGAATGTATCTGGCGAATTATACAAATAAAAAAACTCTATAGCAAACATAAAATTTGCCATGAAGCGCAATTATACAAACTATGCTTATGATGAAATCTAAGCATGAAATATGAAGGTGGAATATACCGACCTCGACGTAAAATAGTTTCTATTTCCCATGATTTCTTGGGAAAAAGGAAAATGACACATATGCATGATTTTTTTTTATTAAAGAAAATTAAAAATAAAATTATAGGCATCACGTGCTTTCCATGTGACGCCGGTCGGCGAGAGCCGGAAGGACGAGAAGTCGATGAAATGAGTATTGAAAGACTCCATCTCCGTTTTCTCCTCAGTCCCTGCGGCTGCTAGATTCATCAATGAAGAAAATTCCTCAGTCCCAATTTACGTAATTGCGTGCGTCGATCTCTGAAATCAAGGTAAATTAAGTTATTGATTTTGCTTCTGCTTTTCGTTCAGCCTACATGAATTCGATCAAGTAAACGTTATTACTTTGTTTCGATTCGCTTCTCGCAGTGTGATTATTATGCATATAATAAAATTGCTTAAGCATCATATAAATTTTGTATTCGAAGATCAAGGGCTTGATCAACACAAACTAGTATATTTGTGCTTGCTTTTCAGTTTGAATTCCACTTAAAATGATATGAAGCGCCATTTCTCATATTCAATTGGCTACCGGACTCCATTTATTGAATTTGGTTTTAGCTATATTAAGAGCTACTGTTTTTACGAGCTTAATCTAATTATAATAGACAACCACACTCCTGACCAAATTATTGCTCAATCTACAAAAAGAGTTTTCTTAACAGGTAAGTATTGTTAAGATATTATTAGATGATTAAGCTTCTTTGCATACCCTTCAATCTTCTACTTATTTTACTGATCCTTGGTTGTGTTAATTGGATATTCGAGAGCTTATGACTCCAGGATATTGCAGCAGAGTTAAACATTTTACTGTTGGAGGTTTCGTTATGGATTTGTCTAGAGGAAACTGATGTTAGGGGATTGGGTTTAGATAAAATCATTAATGTCTACATGAAGTGGCTGTTAGTGAAGATGAAAATTACAAGCTTCCATTTGGTCTGGAGCCTAACAAACCAACTGAAGTAACTTTAATATTGGAAAATTGAGCCTAGAAACAATGTCGTGAGCGTTCTTCAATGAAAATAGGTGAAGTAGTTAAAGCTTTGAACAGAGAGATAAGTTGCTTGGTGCCGTCTGTCCACTCTGGATTTTAGTCGAATATAGCCAAGCGAATGGAACGAATCATCTTGTTTTGATTGAATACGGACATGGTAGTTTTGAGTTAAGCACACATGCGTCCATTTTGATGACACAACTGAATAAGTATGTGCTTTTAGAGACAAAAGCTGAACGTTTAGAGCTGGATCTCAAGCAGCAAACACCTATAAGTGGAAGCCAATCTCATGTTAGATGCAGCATTGTTCAGGGGTAGATTTAGAGTTGGCTGGCTGCCTATTAGTATTCTCATACATTCTGGTGTCAGTTGAGGATATTGCCAATATACAGCGGAAAACTCCGAAATACGGAGGCTTGCAACATCTGTGGTGGATCCAAAATCAGAATTTGAAGATTGAGACCTGGAAGCTTGAATATGTATATTGTTTTATGGAGAAGTTCCTTGGAGGAAGACAGCGGTATGAAGTTTCTCTTCAAATACTCTAACTACAGATTTTTTTTCTTTCCCTCCTAATTGTCTGGAAATTTTAGCATGTTGAATTCCGAACTTGTCTTTATATTGATCAGTCCCCTAAACCCCCACTATTAAATTTGAAAATGTTAGATTGACATCCTGAAATAGAATGCTGTTTAATTATTCTGACTTGAGATATGGTTAGCCCATATTATTGAAAGATACAAAACCTGAATGGAAATGATAGTAAGCTGCACGTTAATTTTATCAAGTCTTAAATGTGCCATCAGAAGGCAGCATACTGATAAAGTCTTCCACCATTATTGGAACAAAGTCTGTTTAGCTGGATCTGACCTGTATGGTTGCTCAATAATGCTGATCGATAGTTTCCTTGTTAGTAGGGGGTTAAACATCTTCATACTCTTGCATAGTGCAGAAGTGAAATGATACCTCTTTGAAGTAATTCATTGTTAAAGCATATTTTAACTGGCTGGATGCTCCTGAAAATAACAGCAATTCATGTGCAGACTTCATCCCGCTTAAACTTAAATTTGGTTGTTATGGTTGTCTGTTGATGCAAGGAAATTAGCATTACCAAAACAAGAGACTAGCAGGTTTGCTGCTTGTCCACACCCTACACCCCTGATGCGGTTTCCCAAACCTCTAAAGCTGTATTACATTCCTGTCATGTTTCTAACAATGGACCCCTTGAAGTACTATGCCCAAGCTTATCTTGATTCTTGACAGAGTTATTTTGAGCTTCTGTACCCATTGCATGGAAACCATAAATAGTTCCCTTTTGTTTGTCTGCTCAACCCTTAAAGATTTTTGCTATAATCGCAATCCTTAAAACATGTAAAGCAAACACGAATAATAAAGACAATGATTAGAATAAATAAGAACCTTACTTAGCAAAGAAATGATGAATTGTGTCCCTTGTTGAAGATAATTGAGTTCAACAAGTGGGGTGGAAAGTTATTTAATATTGCTAGATGTATGCTAATATATGCCTAGTAACTTCGCCATTCTGTACCTAGTTAAAAAATACTTAATTCCATTTATGGAGGGACTAATGGTTAACTGGGAATACTTTGTAATGGAACTGTTCTTTATTTATGTTGTTAAATGATTTAAATTTGAACATTCTTTCTCACTTATATTGTGGTGCAAACATGCAGTGTCATATAAAACCTTCTCTTGTATCAGCTTATAGAACCTTCTCCATTGGTTTATATTGTGGTAAAGTATCCCCTGAATTTGAGGTTTTGACAAGATGGTTCATGTGGGTGCTGGAAAGTTCTTTTAGTGTAACAGGAGCTCCCAAGCTGTAAGTTGTAACTCTTTCAGTGTGGTTTATTCCAAGATAACTGAAGCGATGCAATTTTCTATGATCCCCTTCAGTGTGGTTTATTCCCTGGTGTAGGGGTGTGATACCATGTTTAAGGCAGCTAAGCTACTATAATTCCACATTTAATGCATTCATCCTGAAGAGGTCAGTGTACGTTATTTTCCGCATGCTCTCTTCTACATCTTAACTTTGTGTGGTAGTGCCATAGCTCCCTATTCATCAAGCTTTGCACATTCTACCCTTACATATGTACTGAATTTTTTGAGTAATTCTAGTCATTGCTGAATAACTTATTGCCTTATCTATGACTTCCTCCTTTTTTCCCCAAAAAATAAAATTGAGTGCTATTCATTTGTTTTTGTTGCTTTTTCCCAGTTATGTATCCTATCCTTGTAAATTATTCAAAACTTGTGATGTGAAGGAGAAGGGTAGTCATTCATCTTGGATTCCATTCATTGTTTTTGGAAAAAATTGAAAAAATAGGATAAATGGTATGAATGGAAACATCAACAGCACGAAAAGTGTGGCTGGAACTTTTGAATACATTGATTGATGATATCTTTTGGTCAAATTATAGTCACCTCTCGGGTATAGTATTGGCCTTTGGGACTACGAATTGGTTCACTAGAATAAAGATTGGGGACAAATGTGACGTGTCTGTATATATCAAAAGAAAAAAAGTGGTCTGATTTGTCCAAAGCTGTTGAAAGGCAAATAATAGCTCTTTGAACCCAAAAAAAAAAAAAAACACTGTAAAAGGAAAAGCACATAACCTTCACAGGCTTTCAGTATCATACTAAAAAACTTTGTTTTTCTCTTCACCCCTTTTCAGAAGGATAAACAGTGACTTCCTCATCAGTGTGACCACATTGTGAAAGCTCCCCTTCCTTTCAAGTGTTGCCCTGGTTGGAACAACTCTGTATTCTCCCCAACATAACCCATAATCAAGAGAATTGTTGAGCTAAGTTGTGGGAACTCTTCACTTTCGATGCCGCACCCATGTCAGATTCATATGGCATGCACCCAATTGACTTTTTTGAAGAATCCGAGCAACATAGTTGTTGAGTCGTTAATCAAACACTAATGTCCTAATTCTATATAAGTGTGATTTGCAGTATATTTCTCTGTATCCATTCCGCTCAGTTCAGGTTCAATATCACGGTTCAACTATTTTTACGATGATTGTAATAAGCCTATTAATAGATAAAAGATTAACTTCCATTTGCTTCTTGCTGCATATTTTAAATTTTCATTTCCACTGAAAGCATTTGCATATACAATATTTGTTAGCATTATGAAGAAACGAGCAAAAGAATAAAGGTGAATCAAATAAAGCATTGGCCTTTCTGCATCAGGAAATTTTAGGATGCATTCGAATCTGACATCAACGGCATAGATGGAGGTAACAGGCTTCTGGTTTCGTTACTACTTGTGGATTTGGCAATTGGAGGAGACTGCAAAGAAACTGACGATGGATTTGAAGGAGTCGTCTTATTTGAGCTACTCTCAGGTTTCTTGTTGTTTGATGGATTTGAAGATGTAGTCGGCTTATTCTTGTTGTTTGATGGATTTGAAGATGTAGTCGGCTTATTCGAGCTGCTCTGAGGTTTCTTCTTGTCCCCTTCACCTGATGGATTCGAAGATGGAGTCTGGTTATTCAAGCTGCTCTGAGGTTTCTTGCTGTTCCCTTCACTTGCCTTGTCCTCCATCCGATGGTGGCGAACTTTGGTAGACTTTAAGCTCATTGGAACAATACAATGGCAAACGAAACCTACACATACCAACAATTACTAAGTTATTAAATTTCTCATATCAACAAGTTGCAGAACACTAACTATTCAAACTTGAGGAGAACTTTATAGCCCCTTCAATGACTGCAACAAGCTCATGTTGAAGATTCCTATCGTGTTAAAGGCTGCGAAAAACTTTCAACGCAGCCACTGAACTCGGTAGGAATCTTCTGCAATGATTGCAAAAAATCGCTGTCAAGAACAAACATTGAGACTTCTATGAAACTACCCAGAAGCTTCCTGATTCAACATGTCTAGAAAACAAGGTACTCTCTCCATCCCAATTTATGTAACACTCAACTATTCAAAGTGTTTGAATTTTGACCAAACATTTTAAAATGTATTTTCCGAATATTCAAACATGTGAAACAATAAATCTGACTGAAAATCTTACCAATTCTTGCTAGTCGATTAACCCAACTGGGAATTGGATTGTTGGTGAGTTTAACACAAGCATCACTACAAAAATGGTTACAATTCTTAGTAATAAGATTGTAAGCATTTCCTTTATACTTATCAGCAAGTTCTTCCATAACTCTTCTTACTTCTCTAGGTGTCTTCTCCGTCCATCCGATCAAAACTGTCTTCCTGAAAATAAATCCTTCACACTTTTTCGGCTCCCCTTCGAAAATTCCAGTACTTGGATACTCATGAGCTCCAAATGCATACTCAACTCCATGAACTAGCTACCATAACCCACCACCATCAACAAATAATTAGTATAAACTTTGCTACAGTTAATTAAGAAAAAACCAGATCTGATAAACAATGAAAAATTTGAAGATTGAGTAACTGACCTTGAACGCCGGAATGGTAAACTCCGAGACCCAGCCAATACGCATAACCATTCATCGGAGTTAGATCGTATACGTTTAAGTACACCGGAACCGATCCACGGCCATTTTTAACTGAATTTTTGCAGCAGAGCATCTTGAAATAAAAAAACAGAGGAACTTTCAGGTTCCTCGCATAGTGAAGATATAAAGAAAGAGAATTCTAAATTTTCGGATTGATTGTATTGTATTGAATTGAATTGAATTTCAGATATATGTGGGCAGTACTTGGTAGGTAAATGAAAGAGGAAATGTGGGTCCTCTTATTTTGGAGTTGGCGGTGGAGTGGGGACTGAGGGTACCACCGGCGGCGATACAGTGACCGTACCGGTAGGTATAAAAGGAGAAGAGATTGGTTGGAAAATTGGAATCTTTCAGCTGAAGAGTGTATTATAATGGTGGCTGAGAGTGTATTATGGAATGATGATCTGTGATTTCTCTTCTATTTTAAACTGATTTCTGTTTTTCTTTACTGTGGACTCCGCACTCTATCCAAATTTTTATAAAGAAAATTATTGGTCGGCATTTAAACAATTTTTTGAGTTTTTTTTTTTTTTATATATAAAAGTATTTTCTTTGTCCATTTTTATTTGTCATGCTGCTTTTTTTGAAAGTCAATTTGACTAATTTTTAAAATTAAATTAGATTACATTAATTTGATATTTTAAACAAAAATTTAGTTATTCAAAAAGTATTATTAATTGCAATTTTTTTGCATATTAATATGATTAAAAAATGCATCATAAAATATAAGTCAAAATTCTTATAGTATGACTCTAAAAAAGAAAATTATGACAATTATAAATGGACGAAAGAAATATTATGGATGAGTCATTGATAGGATTTAGTGGTCAATGAAATGGATTAAAATCAATTGGTAAATAGGTGTGCTTTACCGTTAAAAAGAGGAAGTTGTTTTAGGAATTAGTATTGTGTTGTTTATATTAAACAATTGAAAAAGAAATTTTGAAAAAATAGTTTATATTCTTAAATAGTACCAAGTGTAGTTAGCCTTTGAAAAAAGAAATTTTGAATCTTCAAAATTTGTTTAAAACTTTCAAAGGTCATATTAATTGTAGGGGAAAAATAGAAAAAAATAATTAATTCTATCCTGATTTAGTAAGTGATCAAGTAATATGTGATATATATTTTTAGTGAGATGTCCATCTAATATGAGAAGGAGAGAGTATCTTTATATTTCACTTGAACTTCATTAATAAGTATAACTAGTAGTAACCAACATGGGTTGTGGTGCACTTGTGGGAGTGCTTCACCCTTAACCAAAGGTCTCGGGTTCGAGCCCTTGGTATGGAGAAAATCCTGTTGAGAGCGTCACCCCTGAATGGGCCCTGCAGTGAGCGATCCGGATTTAGTTGGAGCTCCAATGTGGACTCTAGACATCGGGTGGGAAAAAAAAAATTACTAGTAAATTTTCATAGCTAAACAAGTACTCCCTATTTACCTGTTTATTTTTTACTTGACACACTTATTAATTGACATAGTAAGTTTATCATTTTACCCTTATTAAATGATATAATTCCAAAATCAATCTACTCATTAAAAAGGTTCTACTTTTTCAAAAATATTATTAACTCTCTAAATAAATTAACGATATAATATGTAAAAAATATTATCTTTTTCTTGATTTGTCAAAAATAACAATTAAAAAATCAAAAATCAACCGGTAAAAAGGGACAAAGGAGTCTTAATGAATCAAACCAAGTAACACCCTTGTAAGTTCCATAATTCTACTGTAATTATTTCTTTTGTAATCTTACAGATACTTATTAGTACTCATTGCATCCCAAATAGTAAAAATGTTGTATAAGTCCTATTTGATTTACCCTATAATAATATAGTTATGTCAATATGACAAAGAAAACACATGGAGTTTTCTAACATTGTCGATTAGTTTACACTCTGTCGTTTTCTACCAAGAAATTTAAGAGGAGAATGCAACATATTTGTCCCTGTCTCCTTGTATTCCTTTTCTTTGATTCTTTTTCTCCCTTTTTCCTTTATCATACATAAATAATTAACAGATATAAAAAAAAAAAATCATCATTCTTAATCCAACTTTAGAGAGGCCAATTATGTGTCTAACTGCCCTTTCTAGCACCTAGCCTACCTTATTTTGAAAACATGAGATGGTATTATTAGTCAATTTACAACTAAAATGACTTTCAAGAAAAATATAAAATTGTGTAGAATGATACTTGTACTATTTGATTTTGATCTCAAAATCCATAAGATATGTTTGTGATTAATCCTTTTAAAAATCTTTGAATTTTTTTTTTGGTTTAAACATCTTTGTCAAGAAGACACATTGATTGAAAACAAAGAACATGGTTTTTTTTTTTTTGTTTTTTTTTTTGGGATAAGTACCTTTATATAATTCTTGTCTTGAAGAATAATTATCAATCGGTACCTGCTTTTGACTTGCTTAATGTGAATTTATGACAAATTAAAACTTTGATTCTCACAAATTTTACACGAAATTCTTTATCTACGTAGTTGTTTGGTATAATGAAAACATAAATATTCTATTAGTATCAAAGGAAGAAGATAATATTGTGAGATTAAGAGAAATGAGTTAGATACCATGTAAGGATTGTGGTGGAGTGATAAGTATTTTTTTCATTTTTAATCAGAGGTTTCATATTCGAGTCATCTTGAATACAGTGTCACCTTCGTTAGGGAACGCTTAACTTTCAATGTGAAACTTCTCGATGTGAATTCTAATTTAGTTGAATTCCAACACAAATACCGGACGAAAAAATAGAAAAAAGAAATGAGCTAGATTTTCCAAGAAAGCCAAGTGCTTTTTGTTTAGAACCTAAGATTAGTCTTCTTTACCTTTACTTAATATATATCTCATGTAGAAAATATTTAATTTATATATTGGTATTTAAATTATAATTAATGCAACCACATTTGGTTCTCATTTGTCTTTGGGAAACCAATAATGATGAATTAAATCAAGTCAAACAAAAACGTAAATGGAGATAAGATATTTTGTGAAGCATGCTTAGTTTTGGCCTTTGGGGGCATGTATTTTGAATAAATATAGGTCAAATATTAAAGATCCCTTAGAATAATGCACAAGACAAATTGGGTTTGAATTATAAACCCAAAATACAATTGATTATTTTCTTCAATTCTAACTTATATAATTGGTATATATACTGCTCTTTCAACACCTACGTTGCGTTGTATGTCAAGGTATTATATAATTTTGTATCATGAAATCTTGAGTAAAATATTATATATAAAAGTGTAAGTTTTTTATGAATGAATAATTAATGTGGATGATCATCGTATGATGACTTGTTTGTCGAGGTCAAGATGATTGGATCTAATTTGAACATGTGAATGCGAACTATAATTAAAGTTTATTTCAAATGACATTTTAAAACGTTTCATGTGAAATCTTTAAAAAGGAACACTTAAACGTGTGAGTATTTGATTTCATTACTATTATCTTTCCTTATGTCTGAAATTCAATACGCCAAGTTGTCCTAATGCAATGAGTAAAATGAACTTTCTCCATTTTTACGTCAATACATGAAGAACAAACAAACAAAATTGGTAGCACTGATTGCACGTAAATTTTAAGAAATGGTTGTACTAGGATACCGCAAGGGTTCATTCGTTAAAAAACTATATATATATATATATATATATATTAGGGGTGACAATTGGGGGGGTTGGATCAAATTTGGACGGGTCATAATGGTTAAGATAATAGTCGGATCAAGACTTAACCTAACCTAAATTTGCTTGGGTCAAAATGGATTAGGAATGGGTTACATTACGGATCAAGACCCAACCCAACTTTTTACTAAACTTAATTGTTTTATTTATTCTTTTAAACTATTTTAGTACCTTATAAAATTAATTTTTTTCTTTATTATGGCTATAAACAACATATCAAATTGAAAAAAAAAAATTATTAAAAATATTTCGACAAGATTTTTTTATGAGCCAATTTAGGTTACATATTAATCCTATTTTTAATTAGACATGGATTGGATTGAAATGGATTGAGCTAATAAATGGACGAATCAATAACCCGTCCAAACTTAAACGGGTTGGACGGGTTGGATTTGATTTTACTGCCACTAATATACGTTAATGAACATTTCGCTCAAACTTGAACCAAATTGTAATATTCCCCATCCTGCCGTTTTTAAGTGATGTTTTAGTTTTCCCATTTTGTTTCTAAGTAAGTGATATTTTAGATTACAAAGAAGATATTCTTCCAATTTTATTCTTCTTTAAATAAAGAAAGTTTTGCTAAAAAGTTACTATACATTTTTTTCAACATATTTATTTATTATGGGTAAGTTAATAAAAACACTTTTTTTTTTTTTTTAGAAACAAGTAATTTCTTAAATGGTGTCACATCCTGTGACCAAACTCAAAATATCACTTGTTTATTTACTGCAGAAACAAAAAATAATACTAATAATAACAAAAAAAGGCTCAGGTACAAGTAGTTGTTAATACACAATTATGGAGGAACCTATTTCTATAGTTCTCTGTAGTTTCAGTGACCCACCAACCCTACAGCATGCATGCATAATGTCGTTGGGCTTTCACCTTCATCGATATTCTACATTTTTATTTTTTTAATCGGTTAAAAAAGAAAGAAAAAAAAGGGGGATATTTTAAATTTTTGAAATAATTAATGTTATATTTTTCATTTTTTTGTTATTCATGAGAAATTTTATAACCTCAGAATTGTTATGACATATTTAAGGTCATATATTTCAAATGTTTTATTGCTACATAAATATTTTTCTTGAAAAAATTCACATTATGTGTCACAATCTCTGTCCTTCGGATTTAGCACTTTATGATTATCTGCTTACTATGCAATAATTCGCAAATCACACAGATATTGTAGATTGCATTAGACAAGCCTCGTGGCAGATGGAGGATGATTTCAATCTCTGGGGGAGACCCACCTCTCAACCACACATCCACATAAATATTGTGATATGTTAAAAAAATTCACAAATTGAGCAGAGATTCGATCATCACACTCATTACGCAAAACATATCTTCTGCTAGCTGATCATTGTACGAAGTTAGCGGAAATCGAGTATTTTTGTTTGTTCCTTTTGAGCTAAATTAGTACTATGAAACATGCCATAATTTACGTTTATCAAATTTAGACGAATCATAATCGGTCCCACCAATTTGTTTACAAGACTATGACATGCCCAAATTAAGGATCATTGTTGGTTTTTTCGAAACTTTTTTTTTTTGAGTAGGGTCATTACGAAACTTCGTTTCCGCATGACTCCACAAACATAGATGGGTCTATTTTTCATCTACCGTAAGGTGTATTATTTGAATGTTATAGTACAATTGAATACTTCATGGGAACATTCTCTGCCCACCATATGCATAATTGCATGTGTAATTATGCATCCTATCCTACTAGGAAAGTTAATAATTCATTAAAGTTCAAACAGTACGTATATTCAGTGTACATGCGCATTCAAAGTCTCTATCTCATAAATGAAACAATGAGAGTTTGACTCCGGTTTAATTTCCAGCGGAAAAGTGGTTCTTCTTTTGTGAACATTAAGGAAACATGCACTTCCTACTTGTTAACTCTATAATTTTAATGCAATATTTGAACATATATGAATGGTTTAACTTATTTATGTTATTGTATGTATTGATGTATATATTTGACAAAATTTTCAAATATATATATAAGTTTCGCCCAAACCGGTACTGCATGTTTGCATTCTCTTGGCGGATTGCAGTCAACATAGACCATAGTATTTTACAATCCATCTGCGTAGGTTAAATAATGAACGATTTTAACCACTTCTATAGTAACTTTAAAGAAAGAAATATATTTAAGCTGAGTCGATCATACATATTCCGGAAAATCTAGAATATTTTAGTTACTACGACTACCAATACCAACAAACTCTCAGAGTTTGAGAGACAAATCCAGCTTCTTCAAATCCTCTTGAGAACCAACCACTGTTGGAAACTTGTTCATGTAACCGAAATTTAGCCTAGCAGCACCGTCACCGAACGATTTTCGATGACTTTCAGGGCGGCCGATCACCGGAAACTGATCCAGCCGTCTTCTCGACCACATACCAGCTGAATGTGTACTATTTAAGGGTGAAATTGCGGGTGCCCTGAAGGTGTTCGACGAAATGTTTGGCTTATGAATCATGGAGTGAGCTTGAATGCCAAGAGACCTATGCATAATAGGAACTGAACCTATACTCTGCTTTCTCTTCGCCATTGTAATTCTCTCCTGTTTATGTGCGTTTTGATGGCCGCCAAGTGCTTGTGAACTGTAAAAATTTCTGTAGCAATAGTTACAGGAAAAAACCTGGTGCTCTGTTTCATCATCCTCCGAAGAGCTTATCGTGTGACAAGTATGATCACTGGTTTTGATTATTTGATCATCTGTAGGCTTCAATTCCCAATTACAGAAGAGGCTTAGATCTAGAATGAGCCCATTGTTTTCCTGTTTATCATCTTGTTGTCGTGGCGCTGATTGATTTTGGGTGTCCATTTCCTTGTAGTGCTATTTTAGGGAATTAGGTAGGGGGAATTATAGGAAATGGTGGTTCAACTTTGAAAGGAAGTTACATGGCATGATGATTTGATGTGGGAAACTTCACGTGGAGGTGGGGACAGGGGTGGGGGATTATCTGTTTGGATTTTGAGCTTGGGTCGTGAGTCGTCCATGTGGACGTACAGAAACAGATATATATTGATAAGAAAGTTAGACCTGTAGTTACATGGACTTATGGAAGAGGACACACTGATAATGAAAAGCAGAAAATTATCTTGAATTATGCTTTAGAGAATTAATATGAATGATGCATAGTTTTATCTAAGATCAAAGCAGTAGTATAATATTGATACTTCCTCTCTCACTAATTTTTTGTCCACTTTTGAATTGATATACCTATTAATAAAACAATGATTGACATAATGAGTATTATCAATATTATATTACTGCTTTGATCACTATGTCCTTAAAAATTAATTATAAAGTGGATGAATTAAAAACTTAAAATTTTTAAGAAGTTCTATATTTTTTAAAGTAATTAATTGAGGATATAATAGGTAGAAAAACATTATCCTTTTTTGATTTGTTAAAATAGACAATTAATTAGAGATAACTAAAAAAAAAAAGTTTTACAAGTACTTAATTAGGAACATAGTTATATTCCTCAAAGTTGGAATAAATTAATATTATATTCCCTCTTATTAAAATTTTCCAACTCTAAAAAGGAATAAAAGGGAAGAACGAGGCTCAAGAGTCAAGAATCTATATTCATGGAATTGGACTATTGTGAATGTAACCATCTTGCATGATATTGTTGTGTTACATTCTAGTATTCAAACCAAAAAATGTAGCTGCCCCCACTTTCTCCTTCTTTTGTCTTGTCAATATACACAATGTAGTGCTGCCTAATTCTAATTCAACTTTGTTTGACTTGTTCAATCTGCCCATGACCAACTTGTATTCAAACCCTCGCGCCGTTTGGTTGCGGTATAAGAAGGCATGTTATTCATGTATAAAATATTGTATTAATTTTATTATGATTGGTAAAAAAAATTTATTAGGTTGAAAAGTCGACATGACTTATATTATGTTTGGTTGATAAGTTTTAAATATTGAATAAAAATTATTCATGTATTAATTTTTTACAGTGTTTGATTGTTTTTTTGTAATCCTACATAATTAATACCTACATAACTTATGAGGAAATCTATGTATATGTTATGTAAGATAGAAGGTGGAATAAGTTATGCTGATATTAGTTATACATGTATTAAAAAAATAAATTACACATTTATCCCTATTAATTTATTTTTAAATCTTTTTTATTGAAAACTTTACATAACTATTCTATTTTCACAACTATTTTTGTTTCTTATTTCTTTTCGTATACAAACGACTTTTTATTTGTTTTCTTTTAAAATCAAAATATAAATATTTATGAATCGGAATGTATAATTTTGATAGCGCATGTGCTAATTATATATATATTTGCATTATATATTACTAAATATATCCACATATTTAGTTATCATGTATTATTATTTTTATTTAGAATGTGAATTTATATATAATTTATATATTTGGTATACTTAAAATGTAAAAACAATGTATGCATCATATTGATAGAAATTTACATTATATAAAATAGGATAGTATAATGTACTTGAAATATATCAATAGTATTTTATTTTTATAAGTTTTAAACATCAAAAAAATAAAGAGAAAAAAAACACATAATTCCTAGTTAAGTATAGAGAAAATTCCTTCCTTTATCTTTTTTTAAGGGAGAATTTATACTATTTGCTTACTTATTTTATTTGTAAATAATATATATTAATTTATATTAATTTCAATATTCAATACTTAATAATTCATGTAATGTAAGATTGTAATCTCTACTTAACTAAATAACACCTACATAACTAATACTCACATAACTAATACCCACATAACTAAACCCTGCATAACTAAACCATGCATAATTAATACATGTTTAACTAAACTCTACATAACTAAACCATACATAACTAATAACTGCATAACTCTAACCAGTAACCTAACGGCCACTCACGTGTTATTCTATCGATTCTTATTTATATGTTGTCTTTATTAAAAATATATGATTTTTACTATTCGTTATTTTATAAAATTAATGCATAAATGACACTATTTTAATTATTTTACCCTTTAGAGTTATTAGCCTTGAAAGTATGAATTTGACCAACATATAAAAAATAAATATGATTTAATTAATGTTAATTGGTCAAGTAATTAATCAAAATAAATTAATTTATGTCTATTTATTGAGAACTTGATTTCCAGAAAATACAATGATAAACTTACATAAATTCTTAAAAACGTGAAATCTAAAGTAGGGAATAATAGATGTTCTTAATTAACTACTTTAATTACTATGTAATTATTACTTCCACGATATATGTATGTCTGTTGTATAACGTACGAAAATATTTGGAGAAGACCAGTGGCCGACAATTAGATGGGTATATGTGATGAAAAAGGAACCCCGTAATGTGTGAATTAAGTTTTATTTGGTACTTGGGATAACAATTTCTAAATTCGCATTTAGTTTTGAGTATTAATCGAGACTATTTTATTTTAATATTTATAATAGAATGGCGAGATTGGTTATTCCGTATAAAATTAAGAAAATTACTAGTTCTATGATATATCCTTGTCTATCTCGTGATCTCATCCCGCATATCAAACTATCGCTCAGTGTTGTCCTAAGTAGGGGCAGAGCTATGGTAGTGTCAGGGTGTCCAGTTGAACATCCGTCGTCAAAAAATTACACACTATATATAGAGAGAGAGAGAAATTAAATCTTACTTTATATTTATATATATGTGTTATTTTGGACATCCTTACAATCAATAGATTCCGACAACTCAAAACTTACATGATCCTCATATTTGAATTTATGTGTCCACACATTTTTTAAAATTGTTTAAACCTAAAAAAAAAAAATTGAATTTACAATCTAAAGTTTGGACACCCTTCTTGAAATTTCTAGCTATGCCAGTGATCACACAAGACAATTCATATATATATAAAAAAAACATAGCATGATCTTATATTAGTTTTTGTCGAATGCACAAGTAAATGATAAAGCAAGTCTGTGTCAAGAGTGGGCTTCCTTAGTCTAGTCATAGCATATATTGGATTAGAGACATCCACATCTCTAAAATTTCGTTTAGAATTTCATCATCTATATATTTTTGTAAAAAATCAAATGCTTGCAATGAAAGAAGCCATTGTATTTTGTAACAACTCCAATTTTGTATTTTATGGATGGATCCATCAAGGATCTTATCTGCTTCCAAATATCTTTATAATAAGTACTCTTACACTTATTTTTTATGAGAGTTTTGTTTTCTTTTTTTTTTTAGCATGTGCACAACATTTTTTTAGCATCTTGATAAGATGTGAACTTTTGACCAACCATATAATTTTGAGGAGTTTCTTTCAATGACTCTTGAATTGCTAGTTTTTCAGCAGTTTTGGCCATCTCTAATGCACCAAACATTTGACGTTTAAAAATGTCGTTGTGAATTTTGAATTAGTGTAATTAGTTCCTCAATCTATCTATCGTGCAATTAATTTTCTTTCATTAACTAGTTCTTACAAAAGAAACTCATGAACAAATAGTTAGCGCCTTGGATAGATACTTAGCAAATAAATGGAGAAAATATTTGGGCCTGTGGTGTTTGGCCCAATAGATTCTTACCAATTTCACATTTGCACTTTTCACCCTACTTTGAGTTGGTCTTTAATATATGATTTTTATAACAAACAACTTTTTCGCAAAACATGAGTTTTTATTTTTGTAACAATGCCACAAATTATGTTAGGACACAACTTCAAAACTAATGCCCCATTTCAAGATCCCTATTTAAAGAATGGTTAAGATTGATGGAAAAAAAGGTTAATCATCTTAGGATTACCTTTAACTATCTAGTAGTTAAATCGTAAATTTAAAGTTTCAAACTTCAGGTTTGAAATGAAACTTTGCCAAATCCTAAACTTAAGACATTGAATTCAGTTCAACTCAAACATTTGGTATGAAAGTCTAACTTCATATTTGAGGGTTTGAGTTGACTTGAATGATTGAAGTTCAGCCACATATATATAATTGAAGTAAGAAGTTCAACCATTTTTGCTTTACTTCAATTATTCTGAGATCGAAATTCAGTCATCTTTTTTCTACTTCCGATTAAATTTTTTAATCGAGCTTTAGTCATATGTATCTTTAGTTCAGCCATGTTTACCTGCTTTTAACCATTACTATTTAGAGTTTATGTACATATAGATGAAGTTCAAACAAAAATGATTGAAATTCAACCATTTTTGCCTAAAGTTTTACTCATGTAATTTTAATTTTTTTTTTTTGTATAAAGTTAAATTTTATCACACCTAACTTCAGACGCCACATCTTCAAAATGGATAAAAAAAAAAAAATAGAGGTTCAAAACGGGCTGCCCATGGAATAGTTTGACCTTATGGACTCCTATTCCAATTTCCAAAGGCCCAATAATAAAAATTTGTCTCCAGCAACCCAAATTGAAATCCAAAACCCTATTAAAACCTTCGTCAGCTCAACCTCTTCGCTCCTCTGAATATTTCCGGTGAAATTCTCGCCGTCACTTTCGCCGGCGTATTTTATATGTAAGTTTCATTCTCTATTTGTCACTTTCTCTGTATTTATTTCGCTCTCTCGCCAAATTTTAATTCTTTCAACTTTTTCTTGGAATTTTAGTGTTAAAACGGAAATTTTACTGTTAATAGACATTTGTGTTCCCCATGTGATGATGGCTTTAAAGATGGGCTGGTGTGTACTTTAGTAGTATTGAGCTCATGTCTACATAAAAAATGCATTTTTTGTTGGTAAAATTATGTGATAGAGGAAGACTGTAGTGGGCTTGAAAGCGCAGCATGGTTTCTAACTTCGCTTATTGCTTCTCTCAGAGATAGTGTTGCTGATTATGGCGGATGGGGTGCCACAGCCCCTGAATTATATACCAGAAGTGATTCTGAAGAAGAGGAAGAACAATGAAGAATGGGCAATCAGAAGAAAACTCCAGCTGGAACAGAAAGTCAGAAAGCTCAAATCTGATAGTTTTGTCATCAAGAAGCCCGAGCAGTTTATTCGAGAGTATAGAGATAAGGTATTTGATTAACTAAAGTTGTTTAAATTGCATCTATGGTTACTTTGTTCGAGTGTATGATCTTTCTTCACATTTTTTATAGTATAAAAGGTGAATTTTGAACTATAAGTCCTATTCCTTCTGAGGACACTGGTTAATTCTTCTTAGAAAAGTTGGTCATGTGCTATCCCTAGCTATTGTCTTCAACTTCTTTTTCCTTTTTTTTTTTTCTATCCAATTAGCATCAGCATTTGCTGTCCCTTCTCAATGATTGTATATTTTATTTGTTCTTTATCCCCATTTGTTTCCTTTTTGGGTTATTTTGCTATAGTTAAATGACATTGGTAAGTCATTTGATGCATATGCTTTAGGTATGATATATACTTTAGTTAAGCTATCCTTAATTTGGTGTCTGTGGCAAAGACTAATCCCAAGCTCCCAAGAGTGTAGACTAGTTGTCAATGAAGTGAGCAAGAGCCATGACGCTTCAAGTTCAATCTTAGTGGAGTCAAGATACTAGATGAAGCCTTGGTCGCCAGAGCTATGTGGTACCTTATGCTGATGAGATGTAGCAGGTACCAGCCCAAACGTCACTGTCATTAAAAAACTACTAATCTCAACTTGCCTTTCTATTTGACTGTTACTATTCAGCAAGTAAATGTGAGTTGGGCAGGCAAAAACCTCATTCTACATTCTGAATCAATAAGACAAAACAATATCTGTGCTTCTATAAAGTACAAGATTGTCTTAGGCAAGTTGTAAAATATAGAAGCAAAACATAAAACCTTCTTGGAGCAAACAAAGATGCTATAAGAAAAACATAGTCTTTAAGTGTGAAGTTTGAGGAGCATGAGTGAAAGAACCTTTTCTTATGGGCTACAGACAAATCTTTCCAATTTTTGGGGGGCATATACTAGTGAGGAAAAGTAAATGTGTTGTACCCATCAGTGAAATAAACTCTCAAACAACAAGGTTTTAGGATATTATTGCAATATTTGAGCACAAAGTTTGCATGTGGCTAGTGGCTACTAAATTTCACTTTTCAAAAGACAAAAAGGTCCTGCCTTAGTTTATATCTAATCAAATTGCCTCTTACTAAACAAAATTGAACATTCTGAATGACACCAACATTGTATTGTTGCATTTCAAGCCCAAGTCATGAAGATTGTTTGTTGTATATTGTACTTCAATCGTGTGTAGATTGCCTAAGATCTTCTTATTTGTTTTGTTTCATTCAGGAGATGGACCTTGTCCAAATGAAACAAAGGGGAAAAAGAAGAGCCAAGGGAGCACTGACTACGTCAGATTCCAAACTTCTATTTGTGATACGCATTGGAGGGTAAGTTCATTATTTTGTTATCACAGTTATACACTTTTGGTTGGTTTGGCCTGCCTTAGGGTCCTAATATTTGTGATTCACTGCAGGAAAAGTGATATGCATCCAAGAACAAGGAAGGCTTTATACTCTTTGCGGTTGCGAAAAATCTTCAGTGGGGTCTTTGTAAAGGCAAATGAAAGAACAGTGGAGATTCTACAAAAGGTGGAGCCTTTTGTCACGTATGGGTATGTATACTTAATTTATGATTGCTGCAATGGTGTTCGCTCAGTTCATCTCCTTACTGGATATCCTTGAATTACACTTACCTCTTATCAATTAATACCAGACCTTATACTTGCTAGGAGGGATGACCTTCTCAACGTTTTTTCCTAATTTCACCTTGGTCACATTTACTACTTCATGTAACTTGATGATCTGCACCAGTAACTAAGTAGGGACCAGAACATAAGTTCAATTTATTTCCAAAAAAGGCCCCTCCATCTTCTGAAGGGGCTAATCACGTGGTTTATGTTGCATGATTTAGGCTCGACTCGTTTCTTATAGATGTCTCTTAAGCATTGGGTTATGATTTTTAATTCTCTGTGGTTAAAATGCATAGTGCTTCAGTATAATACATATCCTAATTGGAAACCCATGCATGCCGTGCTAGCATTAGTTGTTAACGAGCAAATTTCTAGTAAATACTGTGAATACGAGGTGGAACAAATACAACAAGCATCAATTTTAATGATTTAATAAAATAAAGTTATTTTGCCATAGAGGAAGATTCTGTGGGAACTATACTCTTATGTTTCTGTAATTCGTGCTATTGTTGTGAGTACCGTCTTTTTTGAGGAAGACATTAAATTACCTCCATCATTTCTTATTTTCTCATGGCCAACTATCCTAACTTCTATCCAGGTTAGAGCAGTCTTTACCTTGATTGGATTTTCTAACTAGTTATTCAGCTTTTGTATAGCTGTTTTCCCTATTCATTATCCCCATCTGTTTTCAATTTATGTGAATCTGTTTCCTTTTTAGTCGGTTTAAAAAAAGGAAGACACCTTTCTAAATTTGGAAGAAATTTAATTTAAACTTCCCATTTTATCATTAATGAGAATCTTTTATAACCACACAGTTGTTATGATACATTTAAGACCACAAGTTTCAAACGTTTTATAACCGTACAAATGTTATGACATGTTTAAGATCAGAAGGTCCAAAAGTCTACATTTCTTTCTTAACCTCCATGTCCAGTCAAAAAGATACACATAATTTGAAACAGATGGATAGTTATTTGTTGATGAGTATATGGTGGTTTTCCGCATTAAAAGAAGTAAAAGGTTCTATCTTCAGTTTCTCTTTTTGATAGTCAAAGTTCTCCATGTAAAAGGGGAACATCAGATTTTTGATCTCTTTAACCCATGGTACATCTGATCGAACACCACTACTTCATTTGGAGGTTGGGTGTTTTTACTTTCCTATCATATCTAAATGGATGTTCATCTTCCAGTCATGAGTTCTTGAAATAATGACTTAAACAAGAAAGTTCTGCCATGTATTATGTAGCCATAGGCGTCACATTTGTCCACCTTTACACTGGCTAAAGGGAACTACTTTATACTTATAATGATGTGTAGTTTGTTTGTCGTAAACAACTTCTCCTACCTTCATTAGGGATAAGGTTGCGTACGCACCACCCTCCCTAGGCCTCGATTGTGGAGTTACACTGGGTATGTTGTTGTTGTTATGATGTGTAGTTAAATGAGGAAATTCAATTTCGATTAGTAGGAATTAGAGGCAGGACATACTGATCCTTATGATGCAAAACTAACGTATGCGATGCCAAACCGCCTTACTAATCAATGTGCTTTTTCCTTTGAAGCTACCCCAACCTGAAGAGTGTGAAAGATCTGATTTACAAGAAAGGTTCTGGAAAATCTGACAACCAGAGGGTGCCTTTGACTAGCAATGACATTGTTGAACAGGTGCCTTTGTTTCCGTTTCTTTTACCATCACATACCTACAGTAGTTGAATTTATCACTCTTTGTTTTGTGAGCATTCCTGCATTGTCTCAACTACTTATTTTGGCAGACACTGGGCCAGTATGGCATTATATGCTTAGAGGACGTTGTGAGAGAGATTGCAAGTGTTGGTCCACACTTCAAGGAGGTCACTTGCTTTCTATGTCCCTTTGCTCTCACCAAGCCAGAGAAAGCTTTGCAGGGTAAGAAGAAACGATACAATGATGGTGGTGATTCAGGAAATCGCGAGGATCACATCAATGAGTTGATCTCTAAGATGAATTAGCATAGACACCTGGGTTTCCAGATCAAATTTTTGTCGAGTGTTATAGTTATAGTTTTGTATGGGTTATTGTAAGAATCCTAGGTGCTATTCCTTTTCCTCCGCTCATTCATGTATCTCACAAGCTTAGTAATTGATTGCTGCTTATTTCTGTATTAAAAGGTATCATTGTATCTTCTTTCCAATACTTAGTCAGATATTTTCATACTGCTGAAGTTAAAACGCCAAAAATGTTTGTACTACATTATTATCAAAGAAAAAGGAGTAGTTCAACATCATGGAGGATTCAGAAGAGGTTTCTCGTCTGATCGTCGGGGAAAAATTGATTCCTATGTGCGATTCCTTTTTCCAACAGTGTGAATATTTAACCATGAATTAATTGAGTTGATTTTGCTGATGGCAGTGCATATGCCCCTCGTCGGGTCACTTGCTACTCAGCTTGTGGGGTTTAGAGAGGGTCGAAGGTATGTAAACCTTATTCTTACCTTGTGACAAGATGGAGAGAATATTGCTGAAAGATCCTAATCAAGTAACACATAATAAGGCAGTTTGAACGAGACAGCACAGAGGTAAAACTAGGCAAATCAAATAATAGAGAAACATAACATATCATACAAAGCAAAATGAAGCAATCAACGAAGCACAAGAAACTACACTATCTACCAACCATCTATCCCATAAGAGAGGCAAGACAACACTCAACTACCTTATAATCTTCAATATTGTGGTGGTGCTGGTTGTGTTATTGAAAGATAAGGATGCAATAACCTGCCATTATTAGCTCAAACCAGAAAAGCATGTCAAGAGTTCGTTAGTGTTACACAGGTAGAATTCCAAGGGGAGGTATTAAATTTTCATCCAACAACATAAACCAGCAACAACTGCGCTTGAATTTGTATGTCCTGCTTTAAACATCATAGAGATAGGTCCAAAGATTCATGAACTAGAAGTCTAAAGTGATCATCATTGACAACAAAATGTCAAACTGCAAGTCTGTCAAATGATGCTATCACTGCATAGACACACAAACAAAGCTAAAATGCAGCAGATATATTCCTCCTTGTTTATGCTAGGATTACCATGATATCAGAACAGATATCTAAAGTTAACCAAGACCACCTCCGTCCCAGTATCATTTGTTTTCGACTCCAATGAACTGAATATCACAACATTGAACCAGTTCTCTATGTAGAATATTCGGTCCTGGTATTCTCTTTTGTCACATAACCTACCTCAGATAAAGAAAAAAGTCTAGCAACAATATAGCATGAATGCAGGACAATAAGAATGAACCTTAACCATATCAAATACAGTAAGAGCTTTAATTGGTGCAGCAACTGAAACAACAACGCCGCATGAATGTAGTTTCCTAGAGACACTTGAATTTAGCCAAAAGAAGGGTGATATCATAAATGAAGAGCAAGCTCTCTAATCAGAAGTTTACAGAGTAGTGTGGCATCATAAGCACACACAAACACTAAGGATCTATCTTACTGTAGTTCACACATTTTTATTTTTTTCCATATTTTTGTTCTTCAATGGACTCCATTCTCAACAACACCTAGACCATACAAGACACCGGCATACTTCTCAAGTGAGCCAATAAAGAAATTCTCTTTCAACTTCCTAAAAGTACAAGCTGTGAGCAAGCTATCCGAACCGGCCTGATGGCAGACACCAACTCTCTCAACCTCCAACAACTCCGCAAGCTTGTTCAATCCACCATGAAGGCTGTTGCAGAACTTCATCAAATGCTTAACATCATAAAGAACAGGAAAGTACATGTTGATCAGATTGAAGAAACCTTCCTGAGTTTCAGGCAAGTCCTGGCATGTCAAGATCTTCAACAAGTACCCAAAATCATACCCACTATGAAATGTAACCCAATACACATTATCATTCAGCACAATCCCTGAAGACATCAAAATCTCACCAAACCGCTTAGCATCAATCCCATTTTCTATATTCTTCTTGAAATCAATACCACTCTGCCTCAACAATTCAATCGAGTCGTTAGCATAAACATCCTCATTCGGATTAAAATCACAGAAATTAAACTGCCAAATGCAGTACTTATCAGTTCCACACTTGGGCAAATTCCCATTTTCATCAGAAAACGTTAAACCCAACTGAATCAACTTCAACAAATCCACGTTATCCTTCAAGGTCTGGTAATGATAATCATTACTATTCTTAAAATTCCCAACCGGACGAAGAACAACTCCAGGAAACTCCGTATCCATAGCTATAAACGGATAATCATCAACGATTTCTCGAATCAAATCAAACTCTTCTTCCAGATTATCATTCCAAACTTCTCGAATGTGAATCGAGTCGCTTTTAGGCAAAAGCGACATTTCCCAGAAAAAACTTCTTCACCAAATCTCAAATCCTTTCTTGATAATCGTTAAATCCAAAACCAGATCTACAAAAAAAAGTTGAAAAAGAACCAAACTTTATCAACAAAGATCAACAAATGAAACAAAAACAGAAACCCCACATAAGATAAACCAATTATTTTCAAATCTTACCTTGTAATTCATAAAGATTTGAACTTTCCAACATAAATCGATGATAAATAACTGGAGATTTCTAAACTTATGAAGACGATTTATGTTAGGCGGTGAATAAGGATAAGAACAAGAGATCTTTGTTTATATATATATATATATTCTTTTTTTGTTGAGCTAGTTCTAGGTTGGGTACTGTTTGGCGTAAGGTGATAGGTTGGGTAGGGTGGGGACTGGGTCCAAATCTCTGATTATAAATTCCAGAGACTTCTTATAATCTGGGTTTGTTTTGTTATCTTCTCCATTTTTTCTGCATAAACAAAAGGCAACAACTTGATACAGAAGAAGACGAAGTAAATATTCTTTTAATTAAATTGCAAAAAACTGTTTTTTTTAATTAATTTAATAATGGGGAACCAACTTTTTGTCGGTTGGTGTTTAATATTAAATATTAAATGGGTTTTCAAGATATTTCTTTTTTGGCTGAAGGGTTTTGGACTTTTGGTTGTTTTTTTTTTTTTTTTCTTTTTTTGGTTGATGAATGTGAGAAAAGTGGGTTTATATAGGAGGGATGTGGTGAAAGGAATCGAAATGTGGGTTTGAGTAAAAGAATAAAAAGGCTTATTTTAATAACCACAAAATAGATCAAAACTTAAAAATAGTAAAAAGAAAATTTGGTGTAAAGCTATAACCATCATAGTCGATGTGACTAATGGAAATGCGCGTGTTGAATCTTTAGCCACATATTATGATCTTCACTCTTTTATTTTAGATATCATCTTTTATTATTTTTTTGTCTCCATCTTCGGAGTATCTCTGATTAAATTTGGATCGCACATTACATGATTCATTTAAAGATAGTGCTTCCAAGACAATTTTCTTCACATTTGGGTTTGAATTCGAAATCTCTAATTAAGAATAGAACAATTCCACCATTACAACACAAATCATATTATATCTATTATTGACCAAGAAATATTTTGCCATGTTGTAGAGAATAATTTTAAATGTCTACCACCAGGGATGACTCACTGCATTAAAAAAATGAGGGTTTCAATTTTTTAGTAATAATAAAATTAATATAAGTCTTTTTTAACAAACACAATAATATACTATATTTTTTATTTTTTTTTAGTTTATTTTGAGACATTAAAGAATGTTTTTTTTTGGTCAATTTTAAAAATTAAATTTCACATGATATGTTTAAGACCACAAGATTAAAAAATATTTTGGTATATATATATCTTTAGTTTAAGAACATAGAAAAAATAATAAAAAAATTATTAAAAAGAATGAAATAGCTTTAAATATCAAAATTGAAAAAAATCAAAAACTAATGAAAAATTAGATGTTTGGCTTTAGGTCACTAATTAGCTTGAGCCATCACTATCTTACGACTCTTGAACATACAAGATACCAACATGAAAGAGTTAATAGTATTATTTGAATATATTAAGTTTATGAATTTTAAAATAACTTGCCATCAATGGTTGATATAGTATATACTATAATACTTGTATATTATAACACGTTATAAAAAGCGGTTAAAATCAAGGGTGGAGTGTTCATGTGATCGATAAAGACCAAACATTATAGTATAAGATCTTTGACATCCTTCATTTGGGAAATTTTGTCCCTCGTATTTTAGTTTTTGAAATTTTCATCATCCTTCATTTGGAAAAGTTTGGAAAAGTTTGTCCCTCATATTTTAGTTTCTGAATTTTTCAGATTGATATTCGTGGTAAGACTCGATTAATTTGGATATGCCCTAAATAGACAAAATCTCTTTTCCTTAATAAAAAATGACTACGAGTATATGTATTTTTTTCTCGCTTGTTATGTTATTTTCATTTGTTTGCAAAAGTAGTTCTTTTTCGATTATGAAACTTCAAAGCAGTACAAATATTTAATTTTCAACTCTCATCATATTAGATTTTAGTTTAACACTGGACAATTAGTGCAATTTTATACTGGTAAGTGCTAACAAATACTTTCAGACGCAACGCAATTGCAGTACTCAAGCCATTCCAATATTTGATTAAAAGAAAAAAGAGGTTGGATTATATCCAGAGAGCTCGTAACAGCCAAACAACAACAAACACTTTACTTGCGCCCAACGATCTAAAGATCAACAAGAATGTTGAATTTTCTAACGCATTAGGACAACCCCAACCTCATCATCGAAGCAACTTGTTAAATTTGGTCTTGGGCCTAACTCACACCCCAAAAGCTAGCTCATGAGGGGAGGTTTGTCCAAGTCCATATAAGGACATCAAATTCCCATCCCTCTACAACTTGTTAAATTAGGTCTTAGGCCTTACTCACACCCCAAAAGCTAGCTCATGAGGGGAGGCTTGTCCAAGTCCATATAAGGACACCAAATTTCCATCCCTCTATCGATGTGGGACATCTTAATACAACTCACCTGCAAAAGAGCCACTGACTAATTTCAGCTCTGAAAACTCCTGAGTTCAACAACAATTGGCTAAGAGATAAAAATATATCAAGCTATTGACCAACAGACAGAAAAGTTAACACTGTTAGTCCTATGTGAATGCAATTGAATTTTTGTTCCTCTCATGCATCAACTTAATACTGACGCATATGTAACCTACAAATAAATACATCAACCCGCACAACACATCATTCCCAGATAATAGCAGCACAATAATGGTTAAAGGTTGTATGTATAACTGAAGTTAATCGAAGCTCAACAAACTGTGCATTGAAATATTGTGTTTTCTAGCTTAAAACAGAGAAATAATTCGAATTAGCAATGATCGGTTGAAAGTTCGGTTCCTACCAAACGTAAGACTATCCAACTTCTTAAAAAGAAAAATCAGCTTATTTTTGTAACTATAATAAGCCTTCTGAATATGAGCTTATTTATTGTTACTATAAGCAAAACAATTATGTCTACCTACAGAGAAAAGTAGATATGTGAATTTGGAAACATATATAACCAGTATCTTTTCCAAAACTGGAAGAGTTCATATCCTAATAGAGATCTTCATTATGAAGACAAACTGCTACATTGCAATTACCTACATAACTATGTGAAATCAGAGACGATAATGAGGGAAAAAAGAACGCCGTAATTTATCTCATGTGAATTGTCATATAGGAGGAATGTATCTCACATGAATCATCATGTAGGACGAATTTATCTCACATGAATTGTCAGGTAGTAAGAGTGCATCTCATGTGAATTATCATACAGGACGAGTGCAATTCATGTGAATTGTTATGTAAGATGAGTACGTATCTCACATAAATTGTCATGTAGGATCAGTATCTCAAGGTGAATTGTCATATAGGACGAGTGTAATTCACGTGAATTGATATATAAGACGAGTGTATTTGACATGAATTGTCATGTAGGACCAGTATATCTCATGTGAATTGTCATGTAGGATGAATGTATCTCACATGAATTGTCACATAGGACGAATTTATCTCACATGAATTGTGATGTACGATGAGTCTATCTCACATGAATTGTCATGTAGGACGAGTGTAATTCACGTGAATTATCATGTATGAAGAGTGTATCTAACATGAGTTATCATCTAGGACGACTCTATCTATCTGTTTAATTTTACACAAATTTAAATATTTATTTTTACACATATAAACTTGAAGGACATACATGACAACTAAAGTTAAGTTAAAGCACATGTTATGTACTATTGACTTTTTAAGCACATCTAAAAATAATTATCTTTTTATTTCTTACAATTGTTTAGTTTAATTTTAATTTTACATATATAATTAAAATGATAAAATTCAAAACCGTATATTTAATTTAGGATCATAAAATTTAATGAAATTTTCCTTTTTAAAATTTTATATCAATTCAAAGTAAAAAAAAAAAAAAAAAAAAAAAAAATTAAAAGGGAAAAGGTTACTTATTACACATGTTTTCCATTTTCAAAATGAGGAAAGAAATTTGGGGGTAGCTCGTCGCGGACAAATTGCACATAAAACCAAGAAGGGATCCCTATAAATGGCGATAGCTAGAGATGTGCCCCAATCCCAAGTTCAGAAAAAAAAAATTCTCTCAATTAGGTCTCACTTGGGAAGAGTGAACCAAGAGCTCACGATTTGCCCAAAGAAAACCAGAAAGGGATTCAAGGAAGAATGGACCTGCTTCCGATTGTGACTCAGAGAGAAAATCTGAATCTAGCATGAAAAAATGAAGGAGGAAACCTCAAAGAACACAAGGAGCCATCACTGTAACAAATGTTTGGAACGAACAGAGAAAGAGAAAAGAAAACTGCTACCACGATGCACAATATTGAAGAATGTGGAGATAAGGTTGAGTAGCTTAATTCCCAGTTTCTTCAATATCGCACATCTTACTAGTAGTTTTCGTTTCTCCTTCCTCTGTTTCGTTCCAAACATTTGTTGCAGTGATGTAATAGTTACTTCAAGATCTTTGGTAATTTATTTTTGCAATGAACAAATTATTACTTTCCTTTTGCTATTCTCTTTTTTACTTGTGAGCTGCACATGCTACTAAATTATCAGTCAAAGATGAAACTTACTTCAACAAACGTGCTAATTATAAATCCAGGAGGAAGTTGGCTACAAGGAAACATGAGGTACTGATCTATAACTATATGTAGATTAAACTCTTATCCGTGTAACCTACACATATGCAATTATCAGAGCTTTGTATAAATATATGTAAATTGTCTAAATGCTTCATATACTGATTTGGTATCTTACATTTTGCAACTTCACTGATTTTTAAGATTCCTTTCACCAGAAACTATTTTCTAGCTCTACAATGTGACAAATTTTGCAGAAAAACTATTTTCCCTCTTTTGAAGTTGAGCAGACAACAATCTTTCCATAATTCATTAAATATCATAGGACTGATGGTAATCCTGCTTTGTTTTAAAAGTGGTTCTCCAGATGAGAGAATACTAGCTTAGTGATTAGCCTCCTCCACCTTCAGCCTGTAGGTTGAGGGGATGAGTCTTGAAAAGGAGATTAAAAGGATTTTTTAAGAATAAAAGTGGTTCTGAATGCTTTCAAATCTGAAGCATTCATGGCTCTAATTTTTCCATTCAAGATTCTAAAAGGGCTAGTATCAGCAAAGATCATGGTGCAGAACTGATCAGCGCTAAAATAAAAGTTTGGCGGCCATTGGAGCAAGCGTAAGGTCTTAAAAATATTGATGTGACACCATGGTAAATTTATTGTACTAGTCACACCCAACCAACCTGCACGCGCACTCTTTTTAGAAACTTGATGTAACACTTAGTTATTGAGTTTGTTCTTTAAAACTCAAAGAGTTGGAGACCGTAAGCTTGCAGAATATGAGATGTAGGAAACCATCACTTTCTTGGAATGTCGGCTCATGGATGCATTAAGAAGAATTGAAACCATAAATGCCGAGATGAAAGCGGTATAGGGAGGAATTGAAGCTGGAGTATGTGCGGCGTCCAATAGAGATAGGGAGGCCAAGATTGAGGCTCCCAAGCCACCGATGTTCAAAGGTGCTTGTGGCGACAAGAGGTGGAGAATTTCCTTTGGCATTCGGGAAATTACTTCAAGTGTAACAAAGTGAGAGCGACAAGAACAAGATCAATACTACTGTGTTGTACCTCTTAGAGATGACCATTCTATGGTGGAAGCAAAAGGAATCGGAGATTGGGAATGTGATTTGCACCATTAACACATGGTAGCAATTCTAAGTCGAGTTTAAGAAGGCCTTCTTTCCCAACAACGTCATCGGTAGATGGCGAAGCACAAGTTTAGGGAGTTGAAGTAGACGGGCAACATATGAGCATGTGTGAAGGAGTTCACCACCCTCACGCTTTAGATTCTCAACCTCACAAGTCAAGATATGTCGTTCCACCTCATGGATGGACTGCAAAATTAGGCCAAAATGGAGTTGGAACACCGACAAGTAAGTACTATTGATGAATGCCATCATGCAGGCTGGAGCTTTGTCAAACTTTACGCATGACAAACATGATAGAGGCAGAGGAGGTGAGATGAGAGGTAGTCATGACCAAGGTGGGGGAGATTGTGACAAAAACAAGGAGCAACAACCACATCTCAAGAATCATGACACCTATAAGTCTGATGGTAAGAAGTTTGGACGTCAAAATGATGCTCTTAAAAAGGCACATACTACAAAGGGAGCGGCTGCTACATATGCAATAGGGCGCATGACTATGCAAAATGCCCTAAACTGTAGAACCTTGGTGCCATATTACGGGAATGGAAGGAGAAAGATACACAAGAACCAGTGCAAGGTTTAAGCACGATGCAGTTGGGCCTAATAGGACTATGCGGTGCTATCGCAAAGCAGTGAAAGAAGCCAAAAGAATACAACGCACAATATGTAAACATTATTGCTGTTAAATATTGAATGATATGGAATCACATAAAAGATGAGGTGGAAGTGGGAATTGTTCTACTGTAATGATTTTGGACTTGAAAACAGAAGCGATAATCTTTTCTTTTCCCCCGCTCAATTCTTGCAATTTATGGCTTACTGTTTCTAAAACTACAACTTGATTTCCCAATTTAATGTGCATATTAGTTTCTCGAAGTTGTTTGGTCGTATGTCGGTAATTTAGGCAGTAATTGGAATCTTACTCCTTTATTTTCTCCTTTTCTTTTTGTTAGAAAGTTCAGTCCTTGCTAAAAATGGTAGGTCAGGACCCTTTTGATTCGACGAGAAGTGCACTTCAACTTGTAATGAAGGCACTGGTTAGGAATGAGCTTTTAAGGCATACCAATAAAGATGTCAAAGTCAGTTGTTTTTTGTATCACCAAGTTTCTAGAATATTTGCTGCAAAGTACCCTTATGATGATCATAAACAAATGGAGGCAGAACTATACCATTCTAATTTACCCTTTTGTTTACTTCAATAAGTTTTCTTTTTTAAAACCTGGCCAATTTCTTTGTCTTAATCTTATACAACCATTTGCATTTTCGTTTCTCATGCATGTGTTCACAAATCTCAGGAAATTGTCTAGCAAACTGTAATTACATTGAAAAAGTTATCTAATGTTACTGCCCGTAGTTACCGTAATGTGGTCCGAATTCTTGAAATTTTTGCTAAAGTAAGGGTTTGTGTGGTGTTATTGGATATTGAAAATGAAACTTTAGTTATCGAGATATTCAAACTAAAGTTTCATTTTCAAGGTCCAATAGCACCGCACAAACCCTTGCTTTAGCAAAAAATTCCACAACTCAGACCCCCTTACGGTAACTGCGGCTAGTAACATCTGCTAACTTTTTTAATGTCATTACAGCTTGTCGGAGAATTTCCTGACAAAGAAATTGGCCAGGTTTATAAAAAGAAAAACATTGAAGTAAAAACAAAAGGATAAATTAGAATGGTATAGTTCTACCTCCATTTGTTTATGATCATCATAAGGGTACTTTGGGGCATTGAAACTTTGACATCTTCATTGATATGCCTCAAAAGCTCATTCCTAACCAGTGCTTTCATTACAGGTTGAAGTGCACTTGTGGTTGAATCAAATGGGTGTGACATACCATTTTCAGTAAGGACTTCAACTTCCTAGCAAAAGAAAAGGAGAAAATAGAGGAGTTAGATTTTAATTACTGCCTAAATTACCGATATACGAGCAAAAACCTTCAAGAAACTAATATACACATTAAATTGGGAAATCCAGTCGTAGTTTTATAAATTGCATGAATTTAGCCAGGGGGAAAAATAGATTATCGCTTCCATTTTTAAGTCCAAAATCGTTACAGTAAAACAACAATTCTCACTTCCACCCTATGTTTATGCAATTCCATTTCCTTCAACTTTTAACAACAATAGATATCCATTTAGAACTAGAGAGTCATCCTGCTGATAGCAATCAATTAACTTCGGTCCAATGAATTTTTGATCAAAGAACATAAATTAAACTAAGGCTTCAAAATCTATCTAATTGAAAGACAAATATTCCCTCAACAACCAGCTCATCATCGTCATTTATCAGGACCTCTTTTCTCTTGGGCTGACACAAATGACCATGACTTCCAGTGCTATTATTATGATTTTCGAACACCAAAGAATGATGGCCACTACTACCTGTAAGTTCATGACTTCCAGTCCCTTCCTGGTTTTCTTTTGGCACATTTGTTGCTGGTTGCACATCTTCTGGATTGACAGGTTTTATGATGTTTGTTGTACAAGTATCCTTTAGCTTCTCATTGTGAGTGTCATCCTGCAGCACTGGTTCACAAAATTTAGCCTCAGATGGACCAACTGGATGACCTGTAAGTTTATGACTTACAGTCCCTTCCTGGTTTTCTTTTGGCACATTTTTTGCTCGGTGCACATCTTCTGGATTGACAGGTTTCATGATTTTAGTTAAACAAGTATGCTTTAGCTTCTCCCTGTCAGTGTCATCCTGCCGTGCTGGCTCACAACATTTAGCCTCAGATGGACCAACTTTTACGTGATGCACAGTATCAGGTGCATTTTCAGTTGCCATCTGATAAAAAAATAAGAGAAGAGGAAAAGAAAAAAAATCTGTTAATGACTGTTGCAGCGTCCTAGTAATAATTAAATACAATAGAAGCACATAGTCTCCTTGGCATCCCCCTGCTCTTTCGGCTGAATAGTGCATTAGTGCCAATGCTAAAATCTTCTTAACTAAATTCAACACTAGAGTATATTCTAATGTAAGCTGAGTGATGTCATTCTAATGTTGGCTCTAACTCCTTTGAGTGATGTATGGCTATAATAAGGATAATTGACATGAGCATGCAAAGAGAAAAGTTCTTTAAAGACTCTATGTTTCTGTTAAAATCTAATTGTTAAAGTTCTTAAAGAACTTTCTCTTTGCATACTCATGTCAATTATCCTTATTGTAAACATACATCACTCAAAGGAGTTAAGAGTCAACATTAGAATGACTCCACTCAGTTTACATTAGAATATAGTCTAGTGTTGAATTTAGTTAAGATGAATTTAGGTCATATATGATGATGGTGAAGCAGAGAAATTGAGACTACATAATGAACGATGGGAGATAATTCAACTCAAAAGGTTCTTTACCCGTCTGATATATACGGTTGTCTCTTACAGATTTCATTTTATTGTTACATTTATATATTTTTTTATGTTATTGTTTTTGGTGCAATCTGTACAGGACCATGGATTAGACTTTCAAGGCCATGCTGTTTCATCTGCTACGTAAGTATTGATTCTAATTTTGTTAAGCGTTTGGGATATCCAGCTTCAATTGTTGTGCTTCACTTGTAGATAGGGAATTGTCATGTTAGGACAATAATATCTCACGTGAGTTGTTGTGTAGAAAGAGTGTATCTCACGCTTGAATTGTCATGTTAGGACAATAATATCTCACGTGAGTTGTTGTGTAGAAAGAGTGTATCTCACGCTTGAATTGTCATGTTAGGACGAGAGTATCTCACATGAATTGTCATATAGGACGAGTGTATTTCACGTGAATTGTCATGTTAGGACAAGAGTATCTCACATGAATTGTCATGTAGGATAAGTGTATTTCACGTGAATTGTCATGTTAGGACAAGAGTATTTCACGTGAATTGTCATGTTAATTGGAATTGTCATGTCATGACAATTCACGTGAAATACTCTTGTCCTAACATGACAATTCACGTGAAATACACTCGTCCTAACATGACAATTCACGTGAAATACACTCGTCCTACATAACAATTCATGTGAGATACTCTTGTCCTAACATGACAATTCACGTGAGATACACTCTTTCTACACGACAATTCATGTGAGATACTATTGTCCTAACATGATAATTCACGTGAGATACAACCTTTCTACACGACAATTCATGTGAGATATTATTGTCCTAACATGACAACCCTAGTATCATATGTTAAAAAAAACTGAGCTTGTCATGCTTGTAGATTTATTGTATGTAGCTACAGGATGCTCTTGGTGTTTACTATTACTCTGCAGCTTATATGCTGTATATTTTTTTATCAAATTGATTCCTAACAGGAGCAGCATTGGCAAATGTCACTGTTGCGTGTATATGATTAAATTACTGATGTTGGAGAATTCAGAACCAATAAAATTCAAATTATGAATCTGCGATTTTCAAATTGGTTGTCATTTTATTGTATGTCTAAGTGTAACTTATCTGAAATTCATATAGTATCTGGTTTATAAATAACTTAATGTGTAGATATATAAGAACAAGACATGTAATTAAGATGAAGAAATTCAGATTAGACTAAACTAAGGAGGATTTAGATTTCCAAAACATTGAAGTCGTTTGTATTTGGTGGATAAGGTTAAAATTATTTGTGGCCAAATTCATGCATGCTTACGGAATAAGAGTAGAGAGGTGATGTAATTTTAATTATTGTTTAACCAAGTTTCCGATGGATTAAGGAAGTAGCAAATTCAATCATGTTTTGGATCTAATCTCAACATGATGTGTAGGGATATTCATAGCTAAGTTGCTAGAACTCAAGTGTAGATGTACCGTACAGATATAGATATAGAAGTCGGACCCTTCATAATTGAAATTTTGAGATTTAGGTATACAAATTCAGATTGGAATATGGTTGCAGGAATTCAAATACCTAAAAAAGAGTTATACGTCAAATTATGAGACAAGGTATTTCAAGGAGAAAATATTGATCAAGAGAAGAATCCCATAAGGAGATGAAAGGTAATAGACTGACATAGAAATTTCTCTATACAAGTTATTCCATTTTATTCAATTTCATCATCATTTATGTTTTGATTATGAAAATCATTTGTCCATTTTGGTCGAAGTACCTAAAATTGGTTGATCAAATTCAATACTAATTTCATCCTCATATTATATCGACACGAATGCAACACCTAACATGAACCATACGAGCAGCTTAGATTCATTGTGCAGTTGCGTGCTTTCATATCTTCACCACATGCCATGTTATTCCTAATTTTCTATGGAATATAATTAGACTATTTCTTGCTTAGATTTTTTTTGTGCTTCATAGATACATATAGAAGTATAAAATAATGAACAAACATTGCACATGTTATTTCTTTTTGTAATATGTCACTACTGTGATATACGCATTGGTTCAGCTAGAAGGTCAAGTACGAGTTCGGTCCAACGTCGAAAATTTATATTTATAATTAAAAAAATTTATTACATACATACAAAATTTAGATTAGAACTCAATTATTGATACTTGATGCAGTTACTCTTTCGCTTTCGATTGTTGGACTACACCGAATATGTTGTTGTCGAAGTTGTTCTGCTCTTGAGCCAATGACCTGTCCCAATACAGCAGCAGCAATAGTTAATGCCATAGCTGATTTAGGCATCACAACTGATTTCCTCAACATAGCTATGAAAGGAACAGCAGCATGAACTGCAGTAAACCACGATAATGAAAACTTGTCAGTGTGTTCTTTCCATATCCCTAATGGAATATTACCTGCCATTCCCAATGCACCAATAACTAGCATCTTCGAAAATAATGGTTGCGGCCGCATAGTCTTCACAAAAACAGTCTCAACCAGGGCAGCCCTGACTGCAATAACTGCAGGTGGGCATTTGAGTTTCATTCCAGGAGGTAACTGAAAAGTTGATGCCACAATTGGGAGAGCTCCGCTAACAGCTCTATATGATTTCATGATAGGACAATTCCCTGTTTCAAACCCACTCATTCCCCATTGCCTTGTGCTTATTCGATGGTTTTTTCTCAGGAAAAGGTTCTTTCTTCTTCTTCAAATTCCATTTTCGAGAGAATGAATCAAAACTAAACGGACCTCCTGATCCGAATGATGATAAACTTATTGAGGCTGTTTTTTTAACTAAAGGATGAAACTGAGAAACAGAGTACTCTGTTTCCATTTTGTTTGATTCAGAAAAGTTTTATGGATTCCGATGATTTGAATGCTCTCTACTCCGCTATATGAAAATAGCTTGCACGATTCCTATTTATAAAAGTATAAAGCCTAATTTAATTAGAATTAGAAATTGTATTCCTATATTAGACACGAGTTAAAGTAAATTCCAAATCCTATACAAATTTGGTTTCCTATTCTAAATTTGAATTATTCTTCCAAAAAGCAAAATCAATTATGTTTTCATTTCATAGTGCATCACTTAATTTCCTTTTCTAGTATTATAATATATTGAAATTTGAATACAAGTTAGTTTTTTTTTTTTTTTTTTTGCGCGAGGGTTATCATATATAATATATTAGACACGCATTGTAATTTATTTCTATAAATTTGAAATTGTTCTTTTTATATTCTTACATCATAGTAGTATATTGTTCTTTTATTATTTCTCAAAATTCAATTATGAAGAATGGAACACGTTAGTAAATATGACATTTTAAGTTTAAAGCTTTCTTAATAAAGTTTGAGTTTAGGCCCCCATGGTTCATGACCCATCCTCGATCACTAACGACAATTACCAATTTTAGCATTAAATATTTTTTCAAGTAATAATTGGCTGACTGTAATGACCCTCCAGGTCATTTTTGCCTTAATGTCTCCTTTTCTTCGTTTAGAGCGTTCTTATAGCGATCTCAAGTCATTTATGACTTGCTGGCACTGACTGTTCGGTCGCCTGGTCATGTGTTTGGATTTTGTGTAGCTTTCCGTGTTTTAGGGACCTTGAAGCTTGAATAGTTGACTTTAGTCAAAAAGTCAAGTAAATGACCTCAGAATGGAATTCTGACGATTCCATCAGCTCTGGGATGGCTAAATTAGGCTAATAGCATGGTTGGTATGAGTATCGAGGCCTTCGGTGCGAGTTTGGACCATTAGACATTTTAGCCTATGAAATTTGGCCTAAGGTTGACTTTGGTCAACATTCTTGGAAAACACGTTCGAATGAAAATTTCGTCAGCACGTTAGCCCCGAAATGTCGAGTTTGGTCTAGAACGACCTTTCGTTCGACTTTCGATGCCTCTGGACTCATTCTGAGCCCCTCGATGGATTTTGGTTAAAAATGGTCTTTGGCAGTGGGACCCACTTTTTATCGAGGTGACCTCTGATAGAAATTTCGACTTGAGCCGTTGAGTATGGAATGTTGAATCTAGTAGGGTAGCATATCTATTTTATCTTTATCGGGTTTCGAATGAATTTCGAACCCCCGTCGGAGAATTTGAATAAATAGCAATAGCTGAAATCTGGTGTAGCCCTTTTAATGATCAGAGTTTGGACTTTTAACGACTAGATTTTGGGTCTTTTTAGCGACCAACTTCGCCTTTTTAAAGCCTCATTTCTCAAACTTCAAACCTTCGTAACTCTCTCATTTTAAATCTGATTCTAGTGATTCTTGGGGTTATCTTGAGTGGTTTTTCGAAAAGAACGCGTTGGCGTGGTTGAATTTCGTATTTGAAGCTTTGTTGGAGGTAAAAATTATAATTTAGCTGCTGCCATAGCTCATTTTCGAGCTCAATTTTTGGGAAATTTTGCAAGATGATTTCTTGGCCATTTTAGGTCCGTATTTAGTGATTCAAGAGCCTAGATTGTGGGGTTTTTCGTGAGGATCGTCGTGGTGTGGTTGGTTTTAGCAGTTGGATCCTTGTTTCTGGTAATTTCTTATAAATAGTTGCTGCCATTGTTGTTCCTTTAGTGTAACTTTGAGTTTTTCGTTGCATGTTGGTGTTGGGACTGTTCCGAGCCCCGAATTGTGTTCCAATTTGGAACACAAGTTCGGGGAGGTGTTTAGGACTTATTTTTGGGGTTAATCTGGAATTTCCAGCGCAGGCCCCACTTTTCTTGTTTTGACCCCGAAATTGGTCTGTCTCTATTTCTTGCGATTTTAGTGTCTAAACGATCGTAATAACGTTTTGGCTCTATTTTTTTTGATAGGTGGCAGTGTTTCAAGGTCGTTCGGAAAGGAAAAGCTTCTAATGAGTGATTTTGGAGCGCGTGTGATTGGCCTTCAGGTAGGCTACGACTTTCCTCTCTTAAATTGAGCTCGAGAGTGTGAATGCCTGTTGATTATCTGGGATTTGGGTTGGTAGTTATTGAATCATGCATAAATGTTTAGAAATCATGTTTCGGCCTCTTTCGGGAATTATCGGGTAATTATGAGCATGCTATGTGTTACTAATTGACCCTCCTTGCTACGTGGAGTGCTGGTATGCTGGATTACTATCTATCTGAAGCATGTTGGGCCTTAGTTTAGGTTTGACTAGGGCTTACCTTAGAAATACATGATTCAGAACCGATAAGCCTTAGTTTAGCCCCGACGTCGCTCGACCGGCTTAGATCCCTGTCGACTGGTGCAGCAAACTTGAGTCTGATAGTTTGGGCCTTAGCTAGGTGATACGCTTGCTCCGATGATAGTTATCCTTATTTTTCCCGATGTTACGGCTTCACGAGTTATGTCGGCGACACAGGTTCTGCTTCGCAATTTGAAGTTAGTTTTCAATTCGGTTCAAAGGACTTACATTGATTGGCTAAGTATGGATGGTGTTCCCCGAACATTTATGAGCATGGATCGATTGGGACTCTTTCAGCAGCTACATTGACACCTTTGTCTGGCATCCAGATTCGAGCTTTGGCCTCAACCTCATTGATATTTTCGTAGAGCATCCGGTTTAAGATCCAACCTCTATCGCCCAGATACTTATATAGAGCATTCGGTTTAAGGTTCGGCCTCTATTGCCCAAATATTTATATAGAGCATGTTAGAAGCCCCACCTCAGTTACTTGATACTTGTGATTGGTTACTTGAGTACTTTTAGTGAGCATCCTGTTTGAGGTTCGACCTCCGTACTGTCAGTTTCTACTATTGGGGTTGATGTTCTGGTTCGATGTTCTCCGTTCTTGGGTTCTTTTATGCAATTCTCTTTAGTTATAGTTATTTTGTGTACTCATGGGGCTTATGGAGGTCCGTTCGGATTTTTAATTAAACTTGCGCACGAGTGTACCTTCTGGGCTTATGGGGGTCCAGTTAGGTGCAGTTAGTTTATAGATTACTTTAGTTAGTTCTTTCTACACTCGTGTGCATCCCATTGTTACTTAGTTTTCTGTTCTTGGCATTTGTTTGTGTTATTCCTTCATTTCATATTGCCTTTACTTTTCAAGTTCAGTCGGCCTATGATGCCTACTGGGTACCGACTGTTTTGGTACTTATGCTATGCGTTGTATCTGTTTCGTGATGCAGGTCCGAGCACCAGCGTTGATTCAGTCTGGAGTAGCCCGATCCGGAGATGGGGGTGAGCACACATCTTTTTGTGCTATTTCAATCTCCATCTGTATATATAGACTTGTCTTTTATCTTTCGAGACAGTCCAGTCTCTATGATCCACTTTTGGGACTTGTACTCATTTTGTTAGTAGCTCTGTACTAGTGACTTTCAGGTTCTGGGAGGGATCTTTATTTGTATATATGTTTTGGTTTGCGGCTGCCTGTTTTTATTGTTATCTTAAATTCTACCTATTCTTGTTTAGTTTCTACCCTCAGACTAATTACTTGTTGTTTCGGATTACGGATTGACTTACCTACTGGTGGATTTATAGTAGGTGTCATTATGACTCGAGAAATCGAGTTGTGACACTGACTTCCTACCATCTCACAATTATTAATAATAAATAAATAACCAATAAAGCAATTGAGCTTTATTTCTTCTAATTTCTTATTAGTATGTTTTTCTTAACCTCGAAAACTACATTGGCTCAAAGGTATGAAAATCACAATTCACTTAGATTCCTATGGAATTAAAACTCAACTCCTCTATTAAAACACTGAGCCAAACTTGATTACAAAAAAACAAACCCTTCAAGTTAACTCTAACTTGGAGCAATTTAAAAGGATTACACTATGTAATAACCTTCAGGCTAGCTCTAGCTTGAATCAATATTTACTCCAACAGATTATGACCTTAGAAGTATTACTTGTACAAAAGAAAATGCACAACTTCCGAGCAGAGGAAACAAACAAATTACCTGCACAACTTCTGAGGCAGCGCAGACAAAAGATGCACAACTTCTGAGGCAGCATAAACAAACAAATTACCTGCACAACTTCTGAGGCAACGGAGATATTAGAGGATGTGAAATCAGAGATGAGATTGAAGAAAAAAAAAAGAGGCCGTAAAAAGAGAGTGACATCAACAACATGGCACGGGAGCCATTCCTTTCCCAAAACGGCAAATTCAGCTCCGACTCGGAGAATCGGCTAAGGGATTTTCTGTGCACTACTCTCCTCGGACTTGATTTCTGCTGTTGTTGCTGTTGGCTGATCAAGCCGCCGTTGCCTGGTGGAGCTCCGATTGTATTCCGATTACGAGTTCGAATTCCGACCTAACCGGGATATTCCTTTCCCGATTTGATGATCCGATAGGCCTGACCCGTATGACACGTAGGATCCGAGAAGTTAGTAGGTTCCCAGGGTGACGTGGCATTTTGATGAGTTGGTGGGTTCTCAACAACCTGGTGCTTTTCCACGTCGGAAGTGACCTGGTCCCTACCTGGTTTGTATAAAATATCTTGCTGTGTGTTACCGAAAATTAAGGTACAACCCTTCGTTGAAATTCATTTTGTTTGATATTGCTTCGTGATATAAAATAATAAAAGCATTCTCTATAGTTTGCAAATTGATATTTATGGCTTTTTAACTTTTAATGTACATAAATATATTTAAATTTATATAAAATTAAATAAGTAAATACACAAGTCATAAATAATATCAATCAATTGTTGTAGAACGAGTGTATCTCACGTGAATTGTCACATAGGAATGAGTGTATATAATATGAATTGTCATTTAGGATATCTCACGTGACTTGTCATTAAGGACAAGTGTATCTCATGTGAATTGTAATGTAAGATGAGTGTATCTCACGTGAATTGTTATGTTAGAACAAGGGTATCCCACATGAACTGTCATGTTAGAACAAGAGTATCTCACATGAATTGTCGTGTAGGAAGAGTACATCTCACGTGAATTGCCATGTTAGGACAAGAGTATCTCACATGAATTGTCATGTTAGGATAAAAGTATCTTACGTGAATTGTCATGTTAGGATAAAAGTATCTTACGTGAATTGTCATGTAGGATGAATGTATTTCACGTGAATTGTCATGTTAGGACAAGAGTATTTCACGTCAATTGTCATGTTAGGATAAGAGTATCTCACGTGAATTGTCATGTTAGGACAAAAGGTTTCACATGAATTGTCAAGTCACAAAATAATATTTAAAGAAATTATAAGGCGCCACAGTGTGGTCTTTGTGGCACTTTTCCAATACTAGACCTCAGACATAGCCCAAAGTACTCAAATTCCAAATACATTTAAAGGATAAAACTGTCAATTCCTCTAATCACTTCAACATTAAAGTTGAAAGTGCAAACTCCCCATTTGGCAATTCGCTCTGTTTGCACTTCTGCATAGGTACTAATGTTCCCATTGCATACAAGTAAGCAAATTGAAAAAAACATGAGTGGTAGAAACAAACCCCCCTAAAAAGATCATTTTGTAACAATCTTTTGTTTAAATGCTACTTTTGCTACAGTTCTTGGTATAAGTGTTATTCTGCATTTCTTGTTTTTGAAACAGAGTTCTTCTGGCAATGGCTAGTTCTGGCTCCTCCTGTCCTGACTGGAAAAAGATGGAAGACGAGTTCACAGCTTATGGGATGAGCCTCATGAATCCTTCCTCTTCCATTGATGAGCTCTTCAAACTTCTTCAGGTAAAAAGCAATTTTTATTTGAATGAGATGAAATCACAAAAAAAAAATAAAAATGAGATGGAAGTGGGAATTGCTACTATAACGATTTTGGACTGGAAAGTGGAAGTGATCATCTTTTTTTTCCTGTTAAATTCATGCAATTTATGGCTTACTGTTTTCCCCTTTTTTGTCAGAAAGTTGAGTCTTTACTGAAAATGGTAAGTCAGGACCCATTTGATTCGACCACAAGTGCAATTCAACCTTTAATGAAAGCACTGGTTAGGAATGAGCTATTGGGGCATACGAGTGAAGATGTCAAAGTTTCAGTGATTTCTTGTATCACTGAAATTTCTCGAATATATGCCCCAAATTACCCTTACAATGATCATAGACAAATGGAGGTAGAACTATACCATTCTAACTTATCTTTCTGTTTTTACTTCAATATTTTTTCCTTTTTTCACCCTGGCCAATTTCTTTGTCAGGAAATTCTCCGGCAAACTGTAATGGCGTTAAAAAAGTTAGCTGATGTTACTAGCTGCAGCTACTGGAAGGTGGTCCGGGTTCTGGAAATATTCGCAAAAGTAAGGTTAAGTGCAGTGGTATTGGACCTCGAAAAGGAAAATCTAATCATCGAGACATTCAAAGTCTTTCTCGAGGTCATCAGGTATTCTGTCAAAATTCTCTTTTCCATGGATATTAACATTATTCTCTGATTCTTCAATGTTATGTAGAGTTCCGGTTTGTTTCTTTCCGACAACAAAGTCAATTACCTTCGGATTAAATTTGGGTGAAATATAAATTTCATAAGGATGTTGCAGTGTATTTTGTATTTTTAACTGCTTATCCATTAAAAGTAATTTTATCAACACCCTTTGGACAAAGCTCTGCCACTGGACACTGACTAGCTCCCAAAGGTGGTAATCTGAAATACGCTTATGCATTAAAACACTGCTCAACCGTACGTGCTATTCAGTTGCTTGCATATTCTCCATTTGACTCACACCTAAGCATGTAGGAGACTGTTGACATTGTAAACCATGCAATTTTGTGCCAGTGTATGAGCATAACGTTATTCTAGAGATAATATTTCTCTGAGATGCTGGCTATAGTAATATTTATGTTATATTTTCTATGAAGGCCCTACCATCCTCATAATATATTCACTTGGATGAAAGAAATCATGACTCGGCTCATAGAAGGCAGTGATGAAATCTCAGTAGAGCTTCAACGGCTTCTTCTTGATAGTCTCAAAATTGATAATCAGGTAATAATCAATCTCCTAAGAACCTCTTTGTTAAGAATATTTCTTTGGCACTTTTCTAATCCAGTAGTTTCTTTTATCCAGATGGATTCACCCGTTGCATCACACTTGGTGGAGGAAGTCCTAAAAGACTGTGCTGCCATTGTTAAACCTTACTTTGCAGAAGTCCTAAAGTCAATGAGCTTAAATTGTGGTGACTATGCTGAAATGGTTGCCTTATTATGCAATGAAATTCCAGAAGGAAAAGAAATGGTATGTTGTATTCATAACTATCTTGTCTACACCTAAAACATTGGCTGCTTGCTTTTCTAAAGAAATGTTTATTGATATGATGCTTTGTTTAATGTTGATACTTCACTTTCATTGTCTATCCATCCAAGCATTCATTTACACATATAAGTGGGCATAAACATCATGATTAAAAATGTCGTCTTTTCCTTCTTTCATGTGAGTGATGGTAGACTAGATACTCAGTAACTTCATATTGTTGATAAAATTAGCACCTCTGTCTCATTACTGCAGTTTTGCTCCGTATAAATGCCAACCACATCCCTTTTTGGGCTCCTGGTCCAAGCTTCAGTTGGGCGTGAATGGAGTGGTGTGCTTATATGAACTTGGCTATCCTGCCTTTTGGGATTTAGTTAGACCCAAATGTAATATCTTTACAGAAACATACAGTTTTTGAAGATTTTTTCTCTTTGCAGAAACATACAGTTTTTAAAGATATTTTCCTTATTGTAAACATACATCACTCGAAGGAGTTAGAGCCAACATTAGAATAACTCCACTTAGTTTACATTAGAATATACGCTAGTGTTGAATTTAGTTAACAAGATTTTAGTACTGGCTCTAATGCAATATTCAGCCCAAAGAGCAGGGGATGCCAAGGAGACCAAGTGCTTCTATTGTGTTTAATTATTACTAGGATGCTACAACAGTTTCAGTTGTGAATAGATAATAGTATTAACAGATTTTTTTTTTTCATTTCCTCTTCTCTTGTTTTTTTATCAGATGGCAACTGAAAATGCACCTGATACTGTACATCGCATAAAAGTTGGTCCATCTGAGGCTAAATGTTGTGAGCCAGCGCGGCAGGATGACACTCACGGGGAGAAGCTAAAGGATACTTGTTTAACTAACATCATGAAACCTGTCGATCCAGAAGATGTGTACCCAGCAAAAAATGTGCCAAAAGAAAACCAGGAAGGGACTGTAAGTCATAAGCTTACAGGACATCCTGTAAAAGTTGGTCCATCTAAGGCTAAATTTTGTGAACCAGTGCTGCAGGATGATACTCACAGGGAGAAGCTAAGGGATACTTGTACAACAAACATCATGAAACCTGACTATCCAGAAGATGTGCAACCAGCAACAAATGTGCCAAAAGAAAACCAGGAAGGGACTGGAAGTCATGAACTTAGAGGTAGTCATGGTCATTTGTGTCAGCCCAAGAGAAAAGAGATCCCGATATATGACGATGATGAGCTGGTTGTGTTAATTCCAATAGGAGATGTGCCGCAATCCCAAGTTCAGAAAAAAGATTCTCTTCATTTAGGTCTCACTTTGGGAGAGAGAACCAAGCACACACTTTGTGCCAAAAGAAAACGAGGAAGCGACTCAAGGAAGAATGAGTCTGCTTCAGTTTGTGACGCAGAGAGAAAATCCGAATCTAGCATAAAAAATGAAGAAGAAAACCTCGAAGAACTCAAGGAGCCAACACTGCAACAAACTTTTGGAATGAAACTGTGGAAGAAAAAGAAGAAAACAACTAACATTGAAGAATCTGGAGATAAGGTTGGCAACCGTACATCTCAGTAATAGTTATTCCAAGATCTTTGCTAATTTATTTTTGCAATGAACAAATTATTACTTTCCTTTTGCAATTCTCTTTTTTACTTGTGAGCTGCACAGGATTCTGAAAGGGCTCGTACCAGCAAAGATCATGGTGCAGAACTGATGGCACTAAAATAAAAGTTTGGTGGCCATTGGAGCAAGTGTAAGTTCTTTAAAATATTGATGTGAGGACTGCAACACCATTGTAAATTTATTGTATTTGTCACACCCGACGATCCTGCACGCGCACTCTTTTTAGAAACTTGATGTAAAGTTCAGTTATTGAGTTTGTTCTTTAAAACATTGCCTTGCCTGCTAGGCCTTATGTGCAAGAATCTCCTTCGAGGGGATAATTATACTCTTATAATTTTTTGAATTGATGGTATAGATCTAGTACTAGCATGGGCTTTATCCTTAACTTTGTCTTCTACCTTGGCTCATTCGGTATTTCTTGAGATTCTGTAAGTAGAGCTCAAACTTGGAGACCATGCCTCCACGTGATGGCAGTTGTAGGCAGAGTCACACTATCTCAAGCGACCTACTCTCATTATGGTTTCACCCCTACGTAATTTGGAAGTCATGTAGGACATGACAAAACCATCTCAAGCGACCTTCTCTCATTTAATCATTAATGTATGCTACTTGTACCTTCTAGCAAATGTGGTCATTTTTAGTCTTATATAATTATGCATCCTCGCACATCCATCTTAGTATCGCATCTCTACGACACTTATCTTGTGGATATGTTGCACTTTAGAGGCCCAACATTCATTGTCGGTCTTATAATTATTATGTAAAGCTTACAATCTATCACATAGTATTTCTCCATTTAAATCATCCAGTTTTAATTATATTGAGTAACATCTTCATCTATCACTTCATCCTTCTGGAACAATGAGAGTCTAGATATCTAAATTGTTTGCATTTAGGCACGTCAATCCAGTCTAGTTTCACCTCAATTTAGTTCTTCTCATGTTGACTAAACTTTAGAGTTAAGAGCATATATTTAGTCTTACTTTTACTCATTGTATCCGAAAACCCTTGCTCTCTAAAGTGCTTCTAAACAGTTCAAGTTTTCGATTGACACCCTTACTGGTTTCGTCGATCAACACAATTTCATCAGCAAATGGTGTAGGACCTCACATAGTATTATGTTGGTTAGTTCATTAATAACTAGAGTAAACAAGTAGTACCTCAATGATGATCCTCGGTGTAAACCCACGGTTATAGGAAAATCAACTCCTTTGTATCTCTTACTAGTTCTCAAGCCAGTGACAACTCCTTCATACATGTCCTTTATGAATTTTACATATTTATTGTGAATTTCTTTCTCCTCCATCACCCACCAAAGGACCTTCCATGGTACTTCTTATGCTTTATTTGGGTCGTTGAACACGATAGCCGATAGGTATGTCTCTTCTCATAATAAACTTCCATCAATCTTGTTAGAAGAGTGATGACGTCCAAATCCACTTCTCAAAGAGAAGTGTACATGGTCGTTGCAATAAAATTTACCCAACTAAGAGCCGGGGTCGAATCCCACATGGAACAATATACTAGGGTAACCAAGTTAGTTATGGAATTGTCACCAATTAAGCTAACCAATTGATTTTGAAATATTTGATTTTGTTTAAAAATAATAAAGATAAAATCTATCTAGAAAGCAGGTAAAATGATCAATGAACTCGCAAGAAAGGAAAACAAGAGATATGGAAATTATGGAATTGATTATCATCAAGAACGATACATTACAAATAATTAACTAATAATAAACATGGAACACGTAGTTAGCCTTGGAATCTCAATTGCTCACTAATGTCGCTTGACTATTTAGCGGGTTTATCTTAGCTAGTTCTTGAAAACCAACTAGGAGATACTAATTATATTTCAATATTGGGCTACACTTAAGTTCTTCCTAAAGTGTGGTCTTGACGTTGCTCCACAGAACTAGAACGGTGGTTTGCGAATGGGTTTCATGACATGTTATTCTTGATCACAGACAGGAATGCGGTCCGCAGAACAGCAATGGGACCCCAAAAGATCATCGCATTTTGGTCTTCAAAGTCCTTTATATTCTGTCTCTTTTTGTGGCTGACAGACCCATTATGCAGCGCGCAGTCTGGTTTTGAGGCGGTCCACGGAAGGGTTCAATTTTTTGACGTGTTTGTTCACTTTTGCCCTCTTTTGGTGTCCTACCTCAAAATATCTACAAAATGTAAAATAACATAAGAATTATATACTAAAAAAGCATTAAGAACATGAAAAGTCTATGTAAATGACATAGAATATGCCGTAATTTCACGGCACATCAATGAGTTGGCAGGAATGTAGCCTCTGTTGTAGATCTATCAGGCATAAATCCGAACTGGTTTCTGTTACTCGATTTTCTATCACTCTTTCCCCGACTTTCATCGTATACTCATTAGTTTAATACCATTATTGTTCGCACAACTTTGAATATCCCTTTGTTCTTCATGTCATTGTATCTACCAATTCTGATTTTACTTTATGTTGAATAAGAAGGAAGAATCTAGCTGCAATTTCTCATCTTAAATTTTCCAGGTTTTACGAGGGAGTCATTTCTTCTTTTGATTCTGAGACAAACAAACACAAGGTGACGAGATTATTTATTTTTATGAACTCTTGTTGTTCTTATTTTATAAAACAATTCAACATCCTTGACCATGTAAACCCTTGTATCATTTGTTTTCAAAAAAGTTCTCCTACCACTGCGAATATACCTGCAAGTAAAACTAACTCCATGTTAAGTCAAATGGGGTCGGAATAGCTGAATCTATTTAACTCTTCAAAATAAAGATCTTCCATGTAAATCCCTTTTTACATACAGGTACAACCTTACTGTTTGGGGACCTCTTTGTTGTAGACCCTGTTCTTAAATATGCTGATTGTGACCGGTGTTGTTTGGTGTTTCCGTTTTTAGGTCGTATATGATGATGGTGAAGTAGAGATTTTGAGACTACATGAAGAACGATGGAAGATGCTTGAAGACAATTCATCTCAAAAGGTTCTCTACCCATCTGATATACTATTGTTTCTGACAGATTTCGTATTAGAAAGTGGTTCTAAGTGTTTTCATGTCTGAAGCACTCGTCGTTCTAATTTTTGGTTTTAGGTTTCTAAAAGGACTTGTACCATCAAATATTATGGTTAAGGAACTGGTTGGTGCTAGAATAAAAGTTTGGTGGCCATTGGATGAAAAATAAGTACTTTGGATTATTGATGTGAGCACTTCAAATCATTGTAAATTTGTTGTACTAGTCACTCTCACCCACCCAGCCATCCTGTGCGCTCACACACTTTTCAGCACTTGATGTAGCCTTCAGTTTTCGAGTTTATTCTCTAAAATATTGGGCTTGCCTGCTAGGCTATGTGCAAGAACCTCGTTTCTCCAGTTACTTATACTCCTATGTCTTTGGATTTAATGGTATTGCAAGAATTCTAGCATGTGTTTATCTGTAGCTTGCATTGTACCTAGGTTCATTCAATATTTCTTGACTTACTCCCTCTATCCCAGTATATGTCTCAGTTTTCTGTTGGGCTCAAAGTTTAAGAAAGAAAGAAAGAACGTTTTTGATATTTGTCGTCTAAAACATGCCATAGATTTTTCTGTGGCTATAAAATCATGTCATAGAGGGTAAAATGGGAAGTTCAAATTTAAATTATTTCTAGTTCTAATTATAAAAGGTGTCATTTCATTTTGGACAGGCAAAAAAGGGAAGTGTGTCACATTAAACAGGATAAATGAAGTATATGTTAGTTCATGATCCTTGATGCTTTAAGCAGAGTTTCCTGCATATTATGGCAGTCATAGGCAGAGTCAGACTGTAACCTTTTGTTGTTAATGGGTTCCTGAGTTTCCAATGCAGTTTGTTTGTCTAAAAAGCTGATATTTTCTTGTGCTACATTTTTTTGGCTAGGCTAACAAAAGCATTATGGATTACAATTGGTTCTGCATGTATTACAGGATAGTTAAAGTATCCTTTCTGTTTAGATCACAAGTATGTGAAAAAATATCTGTCATTTTTCAATTTACTCTAAACCATTCATACTAATGCATCAATAACTTGGTCCTTTTCTCTTTTCCTTTTTCTCCTCTCTGCCGCATTCTCCATCCAAAAGGGTCAGCGACGTATCAAACAACCAACCTCCACTACAATTTGACCGATCATAGTGTTTACCTTTGGTAGATTTCTCCTGTTGGTTGCCTCTTGTATGAAAGTTTGAAACAGGCTAATATGCTGGCGATATTACTATTCTATATATTTGATTCATTTTGAATTATTCTTTTTGCAAGTACTTGTTGGCTCACAATTCCTCTGCAAACATAACTCAGTGAAATAGATAACCATGTAAAAATTGATGAGTAACTGTGGATACACTCAGTTTGGACTGTAGTTTAGAAACCCTATATTGTGACTCGTGGTGTCAGATGACATTTCAATTTCATTTCTACCAATTCCAGTTTTAATTTATCTTGAATAAGGAGGAAGAATCTGCTACATTTTCTCATCTTAATGTTTCTCTATGTAGGTTTTACGAGGGAGTAGTTTCTTCTTTTGATCCTGTGGAAAGGAAACACAAGGTGATGAGATTATTATGAAGCCTTGTCATTGCCTTGCTAAATTCATAATTTTCTTTGAGTTACTGTTTATGTTTAAACATTTCTCATTCACATTTATAGATCTGTTTGAACCCTAGTATCATATGTTTCCTTATCTAAATAATTTCAGGTGACATATATATTAATTAATATTAATTATATCTCCATGTTGTGTCAAATGGGGTCACATAAAATAGGGAATAGCTAAGTCTATTACTATTCAAATTCATGATCTGCCACATAAATCCATTCTTACATACATGAATAACCTTACAATTTAGAAACCTCTTTCTTACAGCCTTATTCATAACTAACCAAGGAAGGGATATATAAACTGATTATGAAGTAGAAATCTTACCTAACTTGCACATGTTGTTCTGGTGTTTCTCTTCTTAGGTCTTATATGATGATGGTGAAGCAGAGAAATTGAGACTACATAAAGAACGATGGGAGATGCTTGAAGATAATTCAACTCAAAAGGTTCCTTACCCGTCTGATATATACTGTTGTCTCTTACAGATTTCATATTCTTGTTGCATTTGCATCTGTTTGATGTTATTATTTTCGGTGCAATCTGTACAGGACCATGGATTAGCCTTTCAAGCCGTGCTGTTTCATCTGCTACGTAAGTATTGATTCTAATTTTGTTATAACATTTGGGATATCCAGCTTCAATTGTTGTGCTTCACTTGTGCATACCAAATTTCTTTTTAAGATTTGTCCAGCACATCACCTTAGACATGTCAATATATTTGGTCCTACTTGTAGGTCAGAGAGAAAATTTCTATTCATGTAAATCGTTGTTTGGATATATAAGTCAACCCAAAACAAACTATCTATGCATGTCTCTACCTGGAGAGTTGAGGCTAATTACTGGCCTTCCTTCTCTTAATGTTTTCAAAATGTGACATATCAGAGCAAATCTCCCACCTAAAAGAAATTGGTATTCCCAGAAGGTATCTAAGATAGACAATTCACTTCGCAAATTATTAATGTTACACCACCTGAAAGAATTGGTATACCAAGAGGGAGTATCTGAGAACATACCCTCTTTTGGCAAAAAAATTTCTTTTCCCGTGTGATGGGGATAACGTGGTTGTACTCTCATTTCTTAGTTTAAAGCATGGTATCAGCAAAATCTCTCTTAAACAGATACCAAGTGTATTTCATGCATACTATTGACACTTTATATGTTTTTGTTTGATGAACTGGAGCAGGTCTTAAATGAAGAAAGCAAAAAGAAACTCCTCGACAGGGCCAAACATCTCTTCATCCAAAAGGTCTTTCTGTTTGTTACACTTGTACCCCGTAGTACTGCATTCTAAACTGAATATTCAATGTTTTTTCTCAAATGAGCTGTAATTTTTATCTCCAGGTCATAAAGTACGGCAGAGTAGAAGGGCACTGAATCAGTGGAATTTTCTGTTGTGGATAGGGAAGAAACTCAACTCATGGAAGTCTTGAAGAATTTTCATAAAGCAGTGTGATGTAAATGTAACTACTAAATTAGGTTTACCATTAAGGGATGTGATCCAATTGATTGGAGAAATGAGATGTTAGTCTTAGAATATGTCAGCAGCAAAAAAAAAAAAAAAAACTGAGCTTGTAGATTTATTGTATGTAGCTACAGGCTGCTCTTGGTGTTTACAAATACTTGGCGGCTTAATGTATATGATTAAATTACTGATGTTGGAGAATTCAGAACCCATGAAGTTTAAATTATGAATCCGCAATTTTCAAATTGGTTGTGGTTTCATTGTATGTTTCTAAGTGTAACTTAGCTGAAATTCATATACTATCTGGTTTATAAATACAGTAAATTAATGTGTAAAGATATAAGAACAAGACAGGTAAGATGAAGAAATTCAGATAAGACTAAACTAAGGAGGATTTTGATTTCCAAACATTGAAGTCGTTTGTTGTGGCCAAATTCATGCATGCTTGCGGTTACGGATTAAGAGTAGACAGATGATGTAATTTTTAGGAGTAATTGTTTAACCAAGTTTCCAATGGATTAAAGAAGTAGCGAAGTTAATCATGTTTTGGTTCTAATCTCAGCATGATATGTAGGAGTACTCATACCTAAGTTGCTCGGACTCAAGTATAGATGTACCATATGCATATGGATATAGATAATAGAAGTTGGACCCTTCGTAATAGAAATTTTGAGATTTAGGTATACATTTTCAGATACGAATATGGTTGCAGGAATTCAAATTCCTAAAATAGAGTTATACGTTGAATTATGTGAGAAACTTATCAGGTATTATGAAGAGAAAGTATTGATCAAGAGAAGAATCCCATAAGGAGATGAAAGGTAACGGACTGACATAGAAATTTATCTATATCTCATTTCATTCAATTTCATCATCATTTTTGTTTTGATTATGAAAATCATATGTCAAATTTGGTTAAAGTATCCAAAATTGATTGATCAAATTCAATACTAATTTCACGCTCATATCATATCGACATTCGCCACGAATGCAACACCGAACTTGAAGCATACGAGCAACTTAGATTCATTGTGCTATGCGTGCTTTCATATCTTCACCACATGCCATGTTATTCCTAATTTTCTATGGAATATAATTACACTATTTCTTGATAGATTTTTGTTTGTGCTTCCATAGATAGATATAAAAGTATAAAATATTGAACAAACACTGCACATGTTACGCAAGGGTTGAACTAGAAGGTCGAGTACGAGTTCGGTCCAACGTCCAAAATTTATATTTATAATTAAAAAAATTATTACATACGTAAAGAAGTTGGATTAGAACTCAATTATTGATACTTGATGTTAGTTATTCTTTCACAATTGTTGGACTAGACTGAATATGTTGTAGTCGAAGTCGCTCTGCTCTTGAGCCAATGATCTGTCCTAATACAGAAGCAGCAATGGTTAATGCCATAGCTGATTTAGGCATCACAACTGATTTCCTCAACATAGCTATGAAAGGAACAGCAGCATGAACTGCAGTAAACCATGATAATGAGAACTTGTCAGTGTGTGCTCTCCATATCCCTAATGGAATGTTAACAGCCATTCCCAAGGCACCAATAACAAACATCTTTGATACTAATGGTTGCGGCCGCATAGTCTTCACAAAAACAGTCCTAGCCAGGGCAGCCCTGACTGCAACAACTGCAGGTGGGCATTTGAGTTTTATTCCAGGAGGTAGATGAAAAGCTGATGCCACAATTGGGAGAGCTCCGCCAACAGCTCTATAAGATTTCGCGATAGGACAGTTCCCTGTTTTTAACCACTCGTTCCCCATTGCCTCGTACTTATTCGATGATTTTTCCTCAGGAAAAGGCTCTTTCTTCTTCTTCGAATTCCATTTTCGAGAGAATGAATCAAAACTAAACGGACCTCCTGATCTGAACGATGATAAACGTATCGATGCTGTTTTTGCAGCTAAAGGATGAAATTGAGAAACAGAGTACTCTGTTTCCATTTTGTTTGATTCCAATGATTTGAATGCTCTCTACTCCGCTATATGAAAATAGCTAGCACGATGTCTATTTATAGAAGTGTAAAGCCTAATTTAATTAGGATTAGAAATCATATTCCTATGTTAATTTGACTACACGAGTTAAGTAAATTCCAAATCCTATATAAATTGGTTTCCTATTCTAAATTTGAATTATTCTTCCAAATTGCAAAATCAATCATGTTTTGATTTCATAGTGAGTCACTTAATTTCCTTATCTAGTATTATAATTAGACTATACGTTATTTATTTTTTTGCGCTAGGATTACCATATATATTATACTGAACACACATTGCACATGTTATTTTCTTTTTTATTATGTGTCACATGTATTTTATTACTATCTTTTTCTATAAATTTGAAGTTGTACTATTTATATTTTTACGTCATAGTAGCATATTGTTCTTTTATTATTTCTCAAAATTCAAAAACGTCAAATATGAAGAATGGAATATTAGTAAATATGTTTTTTTAAGTTTAAAACTTCTTAATAAAGTTTTGAGTTTAGGCCTCCATTGTTCATGATCCACCCTCTATCACTAACCACAATTACCAGTTTTACCATTAAATATTTTTTTAGTAATAATTGGCTGACTTCCTACCATCTCACAATAAATAAATAAATAAAGCAATTGAGCTTTATTTCTTCTATTTTCTTATTATGTTTCTTTTCACCTCGAAAACTACATTGGCTCAAAGGTATGAAAATCGCAATTCACTTAGATTCCTATGGAATTAAAACACTGAGCCAAACTTGATTACAAAAAAAGTCCTAAAGATTTGGCTTTAAACCTTGTTGTACAACGATAATAAACAAATCCCCCTCAAGTTAAACTCTAACTTGAAGCAAGTTAAAAGGATTACACTATGTATTAATCTTCAGACTAACTCTAGCTTGAATCAATATTTACTCCAACAGATTATGACCTTAGAAGTATTACTTGTACAAAAAAAAACTGATAAAGTTACAACTCAAAGGCCTAATACATGAAACAAGAATTGAAACCCTTTGATTCAAGAGCAGAAAAGTAATTTTTTTTCTTGGAATTTCTGTTGATATAACATAACTAATTAGTGCTCCACTAAACTGCTCTAATTGGTTCAAGTAAATATTCACTGATCCGAAGAAAGTAGACAGGATGGGGCAAATAGAATCCGCCCAACATTCATTTTCTCAGTCGAATGCAGCTTCAGTGACTCCAAATGATGAAAGTAAACTTAAAGTTATATTGATTCAGAAAAAGACTCGAAGATTTTTTAAGGGAGATGTTTCAATCCATGTTTGTGACGTAGAGAATATTGGTTCAGTTTTAGTAAGGATGGTGACTCACATCGATGGTAATGATGAGGACAAGCAATAGAGGTGTCTCTGTTGACTTTGCCAACATCGGAAACAACTGTTGATGTTGCCTCCTTAATTAGCTTATGGCTAACTTATCGAATTCAATACGAATTCCACACTCATATTCTGTCAACACAAATGCAACATCAAAAATGAAGTGTAACAACTTAGATTCATTGTGCAGTTGCGTGCTTTCCTATCTTCACCACATGACATGTTATTCCTAGTTAATTAATTATTATTTTAACTTTGTCACTTAATTATGATAAAAGAAGTATAGTCTGATATAAACACTTGATGTGATAAACTTTTTCTTTACTTGGTAAAATCCTCAAATATGTGGCAGCTACTGCTGAATGCTACAAAATAATAACCATAAGCCTCAACCTCAACAGACTTAAAAAGGTTTTGGTTCTCTTTTTCAAAGTCTGTCCACAAAATCACTTATTTGCTTGCTCTGATATAGTTTGATTCATGCAAATCATATATAAAGTATTACGTACAATAAATGTTTTTCTTTCGATATTTTTTAGTTATTCAACGTTGTATATTCTTGCCACTTTTGTTTTTTCGTATTGGAGAGCACTTCTCTTTTGTCTCTAGTTTTTGTTTGTGATGAAGTGCTTCTCTTCACTTTTCATTTTATTGTGTTTGGTCTATGTTGGAGTACTTCTCTCCAACTTCCTCAATTTTTTGTTTGTGAGGAACTTTCGACTGTTAATGCACTTCTCATCTGTCATCTACCGTCAATTGTTGAAGCACTTCTCTTCAATCTTCAATTTTGTCCAACTTTCAATAATAGTTAAATCTTGCTCTCTCTGGCAAGGGTCACACTCTTATTTTCAGCATTCAAGATCTACTGCTTAATTACCAGTTCTAAAAAAAGGTTTCAAAACAGAGACTGGCAGATGTAGAGATAAAGCAGAGCCAGCTTCTGTTTGCCACAATGAACCCCGAGGATGCATGGGCTTGAATTGAGTTGAGACCTGCAATAACCCCATATATCTGAATCAGTCTGTACTACCAATTTAACACTCTCGGTTTTTTCTTGAGTCGAGGATCTATCAAAGAACTATCGAGTAAGGTCTACGTACACTCTACCCTCCCCAAATTTCCCTTTGTGGGACTACACTGGGTATGCCTTGTTGTTGTTGCCATTTGCTTTCATCCAAAGTCTCTCTGCTCTTGAGCCAGACCTGTCCCAAGATGGAAGCAGCAATGGTTAATACCATAGCTGCTTAGGGCATCACAACTGATTTCCTCAACATAGCTATTAAGGGAACAGCAACATGAACTGCAGTTCACCATGATAGTGAAAACTTCTCAGTGTGTTCTCTTCATATCCCTAGTGGAATATTAACTGCTATTCCCAAGGCTCCATTAACAAGCATCGTTGAATATAGTGGTTGCGGCAGCATAGTCTTCACAAAAAAAAGTCCTATCCAGGGCAGCCCTGACTGCAACAACTGCAGGTGGGCATTTAAGTTTCATTCCAGGAGGCAGCTGAAAAGTTGACGCCAGCTCTATATGATTTGGTGATAGGACAGTTCCCTGTTTCCAACCACTCATTTCCCATTGCCTCGTGCTTATTAGATGATTTGTCTTCAGAAAATGGTTTTCTCTTCTTCTTCGAATTCCATTCCGAGAGAGAGAATCGAAACTAAAAGGACCTCCTGGTCCGAATAATGATAAAACTTATTGAGGCTGTTTTTGCAACTGAAGGATGACATTGAGGGGCAGAGAACTCTGTTTCCATCTTGTCATCCGAAAGTTGACATCTTTTGGAAAGTGGGATAACCCCATCTTTCCCATGGAAGACTTTCGGACCTTTAATCAATTAGTTCCATCTTTTTTCACTGTGTAAAGACAACATAGACCCCATACTGGTTTCAGTATCTACAACTATGGATTCCAATTATTGTTTTCTTTTTGCTTTCATCAAATATGATCTTCTATTACTCTTATTTGTCACTCAACCATTAACTTCTTCTTTTGCCACTGTCGGAATCATAGGGCACATCATATGAGAATTCGATCGAAATTTTGTTCCTCTCATGCATCAACTTAATACCGACCCATATGTAACCTACAAATACATTAATCAACCGGCATAAGAAATCACCGCAGATAACAGTAGCACTAAATGCCACAGCAATGGTTAAAGGTCGTATGTATAGCGTAAGTTGATCGAAGCTCAAAGGAGCTATCCGTTGCAAAATTGTGTTTTCTAGCTTAAAATAGAAAAGATAATTCGAGTTAGTAATGAGTTCTCTTGAAAGTTTGGTTCCAAGCAAGCATAAGACCAACTTGTAAAAACGAAAATCAACTTATTTTTTACAACGATAAAAAGTCTTCTGAATATGAATATGAGCATATTTATTAGTATTACTGTATTAGTATTAGAATAAGCAACCATGTCTACCTACAGAGCAAATTAGATACATAATTCCATGGAATTATGAACATATATAATATAAGCGGTTCTTTTCCAAAACTGAAAGAGTTCATATCCGAATACAGATCTTCATTATGAATAGAAACTGCTACATTCCAGTTACCTGCACAACTTCTGAGGCAGCGAGACAACCAATGACCTGCACAACTTCTGAGGCATCGGAGACAAAAGATGCACAACTTCCGAGCAGCGGAAACAAACAAATCATCTGCACAACTTCTGAGGCAGCGCAGACAAAAGATGCACAACTTATGAGGCAGCGGAAACAAACAAATTACCTGCACAACTTCTGAGGCAGCGGAGATATAACAGGATGTGAAATCAGAGATGAGATTGAGGGGGAAAAAAAGGCCGTAAAAGGAGAGTGACATCAACAACATAGCACGGGAACCATTCCTTTCCCAAAACGGAAAATTCAGCTCCGACTCGGAGAATCGGCTAAGGGATTTTCTGTGCACTACTCTCCTTGGACTTGATTTCTGCTGTTGTTGCTGTTGGCTGATCAAGCCGCCGATTGCCTGGTGGAGCTCCGATTGTATTCCAATTACGAGTTCGAATTCCGACCTAACCGGAATATTGCTTTCCCAATTTGATGATCCGATAGGCCTGACTCGCATGACACGTAGGATCCGAGAAGCTAGTACGTTCCCAGGGTGACGTGGTATTTTGATGAGTTGGCGGGTTCTCAACAACCTGGCGCTTTTCCACGTCGGAAGTGACCTGGCCCCTACCTGGTTTGTATAAAATATCTTGCTGTGTGCTACCGAAAATTAAGGTACAACCCTTCGTTGCAATTCATTTTGTTTGATTTTTGTTTTGTGATATAAAATAATACAAGCATCCTCTATAGCTTGCAAATTGATATTTATGTTTTTTGACTTTGAATGTACATAAATATATTTAAATTAGTATAAAGTTAAACAAGTAAATACACAAGTCATAAATAATATAAATAAATTGTTGTAGAACGAGTGTATCTCAAGTGAATTGTCATATAGTATGAGTGTATTTCATGTGAATTATCATGTAAGATGAGTGTATCTCATATGAATTGTGATGTAGGATTAGTGTATTTAATATGAATTACCATTTAAGATGAGTGTATTTCATGTGAATTGTTATTAAGGACAAATTTATCTCATGTGAGTTGTCATGTAGGATGAGTGTATCTCACATGAATTGTCATGTCAGGACAAGAGTACCTCACATGAATTGTTGTGTAGGAAGAGTATATCTCACGTGAATTGTCAAGTTAGAACAAGAGTATCTCACATGAATTGTCATATAGGATGGGTATATTTTACGTGAATTATCATGTTAGGACAAAAGTATTTCACGTGAATTGTCATGTTAGGACAAGAGTATTTCACGTGAATTGTCATGTTAGGACAAAAGTATCTCACACGAATTGCCTTGTTAGAACAAAAATATCTCACATAAATTGTTATAAAGGACAAAAGTATATCACATGAATTGTCACGTAGGGCAAGTGTAAGTCAATATTTTTAAAAAAGTTATACCTCAGACATTACCCAAAGTACTCAAATTCCAAATTACTCATTTAAAGGATATAACTGTCAATTCCTCTCATCACTTCAACATTAAAGTTGAAAGAGGAAACTCCCCATTTGGCAATTTGCTCTGTTTGCACTTTTGCATAGTTACCAACGTTCTCATTGCATACAAGTAAGCAAATTGAAAAAAAACGTGCGTAGTAGAAACAAAAGATCACGAATTCCAACGCCCCCGCCCCCCCACCCCGAAATGCATGCTTGCCATTTGTCACTTCGTGACTATCTTTTGGTTTAAATGTTACTTTTGCTACAGTTTTTGGTATAAGTGTTATTTTTCTACTCTGCATTTCTTTGTTGAAGTGTTAATTTTTGCTACAGTTCTTGTTTTTGAAACAGAGTTCTTCTGGCAATGGCTAGTTCTGGCTCCTCCTGCGCTGACTGGAAAAAGATGGAAGACGAGTTCACAGCTTATGGGATGAACCTCATGAATCCTCCCTCTTCCATTGATGAGCTCTTCAAACTTCTTCAGGTAAAAATCAATTTTTTATTTGAATGAAATGAAATCACAAAAAAAATAAGATGGAAGTGGGAATTGCTGTTCTACTATAAAGATTTTGGACTGGAAAATGGAAGTGATAATCTTTTTTTTTCCTGTTAAATTCATGCAATTTATGGCTAACTGTTTTCCCCTTTTCTTTGTCAGAAAGTTGAGGCTTTACTGAAAATGGTAAGTCAGGACCCATTTGATTCGACCACAAGTGCAATTCAACCTTTAATGAAAGCACTGGTTAGGAATGAGCTATTGGGGCATACGAGTGAAGATGTCAAAGTTTCAGTGATTTCTTGTATCACTGAAATTTCTCGAATATATGCCCCAAATTACCCTTACAACGATCATAGACAAATGGAGGTAGAACTATACCATTCTAACTTATCTTTCTGTTTTTACTTCAATATTTTTTCCTTTTTTCAACCTGGCCAATTTCTTTGTCAGGAAATTCTCCGGCAAACTGTAATGGCGTTAAAAAAGTTAGCTGATGTTACTAGCCGCAGCTACCGGAAGGTGGTCCGAGTTCTGGAAATATTCGCAAAAGTAAGGTTAAGTGCAGTGGTATTGGACCTCGAAAAGGAAAAGCTAATCATCGAGATATTCAAAGTCTTTCTCGAGGTCATCAGGTATTCTGTCAAAATTCTCTTTTCCATGGATATTATCATTATTCTCTGATTCTTCAATGTCATGTAGAGTTCCGGTTTGTTTCTTTCCAACAACAAAGTCAATTACCTTCGGATTAAATTTGGGTGAAATATAAATTTCATAAGGATGTTGCAGTGTGTTCTGTATTTTTAACTGCTTATCCATTAAAAGTAATTTTATCAACACCCTTTGGACAAAGCTCTGCCACTGGACACTGACTAGCTCCCAAAGGTGGTAATCTGAAATATGCTTATGCATTGAAACACTGCTCAACCGTACGTGCTATTCTGTTGCTTGCATATACTCCATTTGAGTCGCACCTAAGCATGTAGGAGACTGTTGACATTGTAAACCATGCCATTTTGTGCCAGTGTATGAGCATAAGGTTATTCTAAAGATAATATTTCTCTAAGATGCTGGCTATAGTAATATTTATGTTATATTTTCTATGAAGGCCCTACCATCCTCATAATATATTCACTTGGATGAAAGAAATCATGACTCGGCTCATAAAAGGCAGTGATGAAATCTCAGTAGAGCTTCTACGGCTTCTTCTTGATAGTCTCAAAATTGATAATCAGGTAATAATCAATCTCCTATGAACCTCTTTGTTAAGAATATTTCTTTGGCACTTTTCTAATCCAGTAGTTTCTTTTATCCAGATGGATTCACCCGTTGCATCACACTTGGTGGAGGAAGCCCTAAAAGACTCTGTTGCCATTGTTAAACCTTACTTTGCAGAAGCCCTAAAGTCAATGAGCTTAAATTGTGGTGATTATGCTGAAACGGTTGCCTTATTATGCAATGAAATGCCGAACGGAAAAGAAATGGTATGTTGTATTCATAACTATCTTGTCTACACCCAAAACAATGGCTGCTTGCTTTTCTAAAGAAATGTTTATTGATATGATGCTTTGTTTAATGTTGATACTTCACTTTCATTGTCTATACATCCAAGCATTCATTTACACATATAAGTGGGCAAAAACATCATGATTAAAAATGTCGTCTTTTCCTTCTTTCTTGTGAGCGATGTTAGACTAGATGCTCAGTAACTTCATATTGTTGATAAAATTAGTACCTCTGTCTCATTACTGCAGTTTTGCTCTGGATAAATGCCAACCACATCCATCTTTGGGCTCCTGGTCCAAGCTTTAGTTGGGCATGAATGGAGTGGTGTGCTTATATGAACTTGGCTATCCTGCCTTTCACAAGCTAGCTTTTGGGGTTTAGTTAGACCAAAATGCCATATCTTTACAGTAATATACAGTTTTTAAAGATTTTTTCCCTTTGCAGAAACATACAGTTTTTAAAGAATTTTTCCTTATTGTAAACATACATCACTCAAAGGAGTTAGAGCCAACATTAGAATAACTCCACTCAGTTTACGTTAGAATATACTCTAGTGTTGCATTTAGTTAACAGGATTTTGGTATTGGCTCTAATGCAACATTCAGCCCAAAGAGCAGGGGATGCCAAGGAGACTAAGTGCTTCTATTGTGTTTAATTATTACTAGGATGCTACAAAAGTTTCAGTTGTGAATAGATAATAGTATTAACAGATTTTTTTCATTTCCTCTTCTCTTATTTTTCTTACCAGATGGCAACTGAAAATGCACCTGATACTGTACATCACATAAAAGTTGGTCCATCTGAGGCTAAATGTTGTGAACCAGCGCGGCAGGATGACACTCACAGGGAGAAGCTAAAGGATACTTGTTTAACTAACATCATGAAACCTATCGATCCAGAAGATGTGCACGCAGCAAAAAATGTGCCAAAAGAAAACCAGGAAGGAACTGGAAGTCATAAACTTACAGGTCATCCTGTAAAAGTTGGTCCATCTGAGGCTAAATTTTGTGAACCAGTGCGGCAGGATGATACTCACAGGGAGAAGCTAAAGGATACTTGTACAACAAACATCATGAAACCTAACAATCCAGAAGATGTGCAACCAGCAACAAATGTGCCAAAAGAAAACCAGGAAGGGACTGGAAGTCATGAACTTAGAGGTAGCCATGGTCGTTTGTGTCAGCCCAAGAGAAAAGAGATCCCGATAAATGACGATGATGAGCTGGTTGTGTTAATTCCAATAGGAGATGTGCCGCAATCCCAAGTTCAGAAAAAAGATTCTCTTCATTTAGGTCTCACTTGGGGAGAGAGAACCAACCGCACACTATGTGCCAAAAGAAAACGAGGAAGCGACTCAAGGAAGAATGAGTCTGCTTCAGATTGTGACGCAGAGAGAGCATCTGAATCTAGCATAAAAAATGAAGAAGGAAACCTCGAAGAACACAAGGAGCCAACACTGCAACAAATTTTTGGAATGAAATTGAGGAAGAAGAAGAAGAAAACAACTAATATTGAAGAATCTGGAGTTAAGGTTGACAACCGTACAGCTCAGTAATAGTTATTTCAAGATCTTTGCTAATTTATTTATGCAATGAACAAATTATTACTTTCCATTTGCAATTCTCTTTTTTACTTGTGAGCTGCACAGGCTACTAAATTATCAGTCAAAGATGAAAATCACATAAACAAATGTGCTAATTATAAATCCGGGAGGAAGTTGGCTACAAGGAAACATGAGGTACTGATCTATAACTATATGTAGATTTATCTCCTATCTGTGTAACCTCCATATATGCAATTGTCAGAGCTTTGTATGAATGGCTGTAAGCTGTTGAAATGCTTCATAAACTGATTTGGTATCTTACATTTTGCAACTTCACTGATTTTTAAGAACTTCCCTTCACCAGAAACTATTTTCTGTCTCTTTAATGTGACAACTTTTACAAAAAAAAATATTTTCCCTCTTTTGAAGTTGAGCAGATACCAACCTTTCCATAATTCATTACATATCATAGAAATGACGGTAATTCCGCTTTGTTTTAAAAGTGGTTCTCCAGACTAGAGAAGAATAGCTTAGTGATTAGCCTCCTCCACCTTCAACCAGTAGGTTGAGGGGCTGAGTCACGAGAAGGGGATTAAAAGGATTTTTAAGAAAAAAGTGGTTCTGAATGCTTTCAAATTCTGAAGCACCGTGGCTCTAATTTTTCCATTCAGGATTCTGAAAACGCTTGTACCAGCAAAGATCATGGTGCAGAACTGATCGGCGCTAAAATAAAAGTTTGGTGGCCATTGGAGCAAGCGTAAGTTCTTTAAAATATTGATGTGAGGACTGCAACACCATTGTAAATTTATTGTACTAGTCACACCCGTCGATCCTGCACACGCACTCCTTTTTGAAACTTGATGTAAATTTCAGTTATTGAGTTTGTTCTTTAAAACATTGCCTTGCCTGCTAGGCTTTATGTGCAAGAATCTCCTTCGATGGCATTATACTCCTATAAGTTTTTGAATTGATGGTATAGATCTAGTACTAGCATGGGTTTTATCCTTAACTTTGTCTTCTACCTTGGCTCATTCGGTATTTCTTGAGATTCTGTAAGCAGAGCTCAAACTTGGAGACCATGATAGATTGTCACACTATCTCAAGTGACCTACTCTCATTATGGTTTCACCCCTATGTAATCTGGAAGTCATGTAGGACATGACAAAACCATCTCAAGCGACCTTCTCTCATTTAATCATTAATGTATGCTACTTGCACCTTCTAGCAAATGTGGTCATTTTTAGTCTTATATAATTATGCATCATCGCACATCCATCTTAGTATCGCATCTCTGTGACACTTATCTTGTGGATATGCTGCACTTTAGAGGCCCAACATTCATTGTCGGTCTTATAATTATTATGTAACAATCTATCACATAATATTTCTCCATTTAAATCATCCAGTTTTAATTCTATTGAGTAACATCTTCATCTATCACTTCATCCTTCTGGAACAACGAGAGTCTAGATATCTAAATTGTTTGCATTTAGGCACGTCAATCCAGTCTAGTTTCACCTCAATTTAGTTCTTCTCATGTTGACTAAACTTTAGAGTTAAGAGCATATATTTAGTCTTACTTTTACTCATCGTATCCAAAAACCCTTGCTCTCTAAAGTGCTTCTAAACAATTCAAGTTTTCGATTGACACCCTTACTGGTTTCGTCGATTAACACAATTTCATCAGCAAATGGTGTAGGACCTCACATAGTATTATGTTGGTTAGTTCATTAATAACTAGAGTAAACAAGTAGTACCTCAATGACGATCCTCGGTGTAAACCCATGGTTATAGGAAAATCAACTCCTTTGTATCTCTTACTAGTTCTCAAGCCAGTGACAACTCATTCATACATGTCCTTTATGAATTTTACATATTTATTATGAATTTCTTTCTCCTCCATCACCTACCAAAGGACCTTCCATGGTACTTTTATGCTTTATTTGGGTCGTTGAACACGATAGCCGAGGTATGTCTCTTCTCATAATAAACTTCCATCAATCTTGTTAGAAGAGTGATGACGTCCAAATCCACTTCTCAAAGAGAAGTGTACATGGTCGTTTCAATAAAATTTACCCAACTAAGAGTCGGGGTCGAATCCCACATGGAACAATATACTAGGGTAACCAAGTTAGTTATGGAATTGTCACCAATTAAGCTAACCAATTGATTTTGAAATATTTGATTTTGTTTAAAAATAATAAAGATAAAATCTATCTAGAAAGCAGGTAAAATGATCAATGAACTCGCAAGAAAGGAAAACAAGAGATATGGAAATTATGGAATTGATTATCATCAAGAACGATACATTACAAATAATTAACTAATAATAAACATGGAACACGTTGTTAGCCTTGGAATCTCAATTGCCCACTAATGTCACTTGACTATTTAGCGGGTTTATCTTAGCTAGTTCTTGAAAACCAACTAGGAGATACTAATTATATTTCAATATTGGGCTACACTTAAGTTCTTCCTAAAGTGTGGTCTTGATGTTGCTCCACAGAACTAGAAATGTGGTTTGCAAATGGGCTTCATGACATGTTATTCTTGATCACAGACAGGAATGCGGTCCGCAGAACAGCAATGGGACCACAAAAGATCATCACAATTTGGTCTTCAAAGTCCTTTATATTCTGTCTCTTTTTGTGGCTGACAGACCCATTATTCAGTGCGCAGTCTGGTTTTGAGGCGGTCCACGGAAGGGTTCAATATTTTGACGTGTTTGTTCACTTTTGCCCTCTTTTGGTGTCCCACCTCAAAATATCTACAAAATGTAAAATAACATAAGAATTATATACTAAAAAAGCATTAAGGACATGAAAAGTCTATGTAAATGACATAGAATGTGCCGTAATTTCACGGCACATCAATGAGTTGGCAGGAATGTAGCCTCTGTTGTAGATCTATCAGGCATAAATCCGAACTGGTTTCTGTTACTCGATGTTCTATCACTCTTTCCCCGAGTTTCATCGTATACTCATAAGTTTAATACCATTATTGTTCCACAACTTTGAATATCTCTTTTTTCTTCATGTCATTGTATCTACCAATTCTGATTTTACTTTATCTTGAATAACCAGGAAGAATCTAGCTACTAATAGCTCATCTTAAATTTTCTCTTTACAGGTTTTACGAGGGAGTCATTTCTTCTTTTGATTCTGAGACAAACAAACACAAGGTGACGAGAATATTTATTTTTATGAACTCTTGTCATTCTTATTTTATAGAACAATTCAACATCCTTGACCATGTAAACCCTTGTATCATTTGTTTTCAAAAAAAATTCTCCTACCACTGCTAATATACCTGCAAGTAAAACTAACTCCATGTTAAGTCAAATGGGGTCGGAATTGCCGAATCTATTTAACTCTTCAAAATCAAGATCTGCCATGTAAATCCCTTTTTACATACAGGTACAACCTTACTGTTTGGGGACTTCTTTGTGGTAGACCCTGTTCTTAAATATGCTGATCGCGAAGTAGCATTGTCTAACTTGAACAGAAAATCCTCCTGAAAGTTCAAATGACCGGTGTTGTTTGGTGTTTCCCGTTTTTAGGTCGTATATGATGATGGTGAAGTAGAGAAATTGAGACTACATAAAGAACGATGGGAAATGCTTGAAGACAATTCATCTCAAAAGGTTCTCTACCCATCTGATATACTATTGTTTCTGACAGATTTCATATTAGAAAGTGGTTCTAAGTGTTTTCATGTCTGAAGCCCTCATCGTTCTAATTTTTTGTTTCAGGATTCCAAAAGGCCGTGCTCCATCAAAGATTATGGTAAGGAACTGGTTGGCGATAGAATAAAAGTTTGGTGGCCATTGGATGAAAAGTAAGTACTTTGGAATATTGATGTGAGCACTGAAAATCATTGTAAATTTGTTGTATTAATCACACTCGTCCACCCAACCATCCTGCACACACACACTTTTCAGCAACTTGATGTAGCCTTCAGTTATCGAGTTTATGCTCTAAAATATTGGCTTGGCTGCCAGGCTCTATGTGCAAGAACCTCGTTCCTCCCAGTTACTTATACTCCTATGTCTTTGGATTTGATTGTATTGCAAGAATACTAGCATGTGTTTATTTGTAACTTGCATTATTCCTTGGTTCATTCAATATTTCTTAAGTAGTACCCTCTGTCCAAATATATGTCTCAGTTTTCTATTGGGCACGAAGTTTAAGAAAGAAAGAATGACTTTTCATACTAGTCGTCTAAAACATGCCATGGATATTTCTGTGGCTATAAAATCATGTCATAGAGGGTAAAATGGGAAGTTCAACTTTAAATTATATATAGGTACTAATTATAAAAGGTGTAATTTCTTTTTGGACAGTCTAAAAAGGGAAGTGTGTCACTCTTTCCCCGAGTTTCATGCCATTATTGTTCGCACAACTTTGAATATCTCTTTGTTCTTCATATCATTGTATCTACCAATATTTATTTTACTTTTTCTTGAATAAGAAGGAAGAATCTAGCTACAATTTCTCATCTTAAAGTTTCTCTTTATAGGTTTTACGAGGGAGTCATTTCTTCTTTTGATTCTGAGACAAACAAGTACGAGGTGACAATATTATTTATTTTTATAAATTCTTGTCATTGTTTCTATAATTTAGAATTTTTTTTAAGTTACTTATATGTTCCATTTTATTTTATACACTTCTCATATCGGGATATATTTTAATGTTTAATGCATGTACATCAAACCCACAACAGCAAGAATTCAACATCCTTGATCAGTTTAAACCCATGTAACGTATTTTTCCAAAAAAGTTCTACCACTGTTAGTATACCTGCAAGTAAAACTAACTCCATGTTAAGTCAAATGGGGTCGGAATAGCCGAATCTATTTAACTCTTCAAAATCAAGATCTGCCATGTAAATCCCTTTCTACATACAGGTACAACCTTACTGTTTGCGGACCTCTTTGTTGTAGACCCTGTTCTTAAATATGCTGATCGTGAAGTAGCATTGTCTAACTTGAACCATATTTTATTGGCTTTAACATTTCGCAAAAAATCCTCCTGAAATTTCAAATGACCTGTGTTGTTTGGTGTTTCCGTTTTTAGGTCGTATATGATGATGGTGAAGTAGAGATTTTGAGACTACATAAAGAACGATGGAAGATGCTTGAAGACAAATCATCTCAAAAGGTTCTCTACCCATCTGATATACTATTGTTTCTGAAAGATTTAGTATTAGAAACTGGTCCTAAGTGTTTTCATGTCTGATGCACTCGTCGTTCTAATTTTTTTGTTTTAGGATTCTAAAAGGACTTGTACCATCAAAAATTATGGTAAGGAACTGGTTGGCGCTAGAATAATAGTTTGGTGGCCATTGGATGAAAAGTAAGTACTTTGGATTATTGATGTGAGCACTGCAAATCATTGTAAATTTGTTGTACTAATCACACTCACCCACCCAACCATCCTGCACACACACACACACACTTTTCAGCACGTGATGTAGCCTTCAGTTTTCGAGTTTATGCTCTAAAATATTGGGCTTGCCTGCTAGGCTATGTGCAAGAACCTCGTTCCTCCAGTTACTTATACTCCTATGTCTTTGGATTTAATGGTATTGCAAGAATTCTAGCATGTGTTTATTTGTAGCTTGCATTGTTCCTTGGTTCATTCAATATTTCTTGAGTTATTCCCTCTATCCCAGTATATGTCTCAGTTTTCTATTGGGCTCGAAGTTTAAGAAAGAAAGAAAGAACGTTTTTGATACTTGTCGTCTAAAACATGCCATAGATTTTTATGTGGCTATAAAATCATGTCATAGAGGGTAAAATGGGAAGTTCAAATTTAAATTATTTCTAAATTCTAATTATAAAAGGTGTCATTTCATTTTGGACAGGCTAAAAAGGGAAGTGTGTCACATTAAACAGGATAAATGAAGTATATGTTAGTTCATGATCCTTGATGCTTTAAGCAGAGTTCCCTGCATATTATGGCGGTCATAGGCAGAGTCAGACTGTAACCTTTTGTTGTTAATGGGTTCCTGAGTTTCCAATGCAGTTTGTTTGTCTAAAAAGCTGATATTTTCTTGTGCTACATTTTTTTGGCTAGGCTAACAAAAGCATTATGGATTACAATTGGTTCTGCATGTAGCTTACAGGATAGTTAAAGTATCCTTTCTGTTCAGATCACAAGTATGTGAAAAAATATCTGTCATTTTTCAATCTACTCTAAACCATTCAAACTAATGTATCAATAACTTGGTCCTTTTCTCTTTTCCTTTTTCTCCTCTTTGCCTCATTCTCCATCCAAAAGGATCAGCCGCATATCAAACAACCAACCTCCACTACAATTTGACCGATCATAGTATTTACCTTTGGTAGATTTCTCCTGTTGGTTGCTTCTTGTATGAAAGTTCGAAACAGGCTAATGTTGCTGGCGATATTACTATGCTATATATTTGATTCATTTGAGTTATTCTTTTTGCAAGTACTTGTTGGCTCACAATTCCTCTGCAAACATAACACAGTGAAATAGATAACAATGTAAAAATTGATGAGTTACTGTGGATATACTCAGTTTGGACTGTAGCTTAGAAATCCTATATAGTGACTCGTGGTGTGTCAGAAGGAATAATCTGCTACATTTTCTCATCTTAATGTTTCTCTTTGTAGGTTTTACGAGGGAGTAGTTTCTTCTTTTGATCCCGTGGAAAGGAAACACAAGGTGATGAGATTATTATGAAGCCTTGTCATTGCCTTGCTAAATTCATAATTTTCTTTGAGTTACTGTTTATGTTTAAACATTTCTCATTCACATTTATAGATCTGTTTGAACCCTAGTATCATATGTTTCCTTATCTAAATAATTTCAGGTGACATATATATTAATTAATATTAATTATATCTCCATGTTGTGTCAAATGGGGTCACATAAACTAGGGAATAGCCGAGTCAATTTAACTATTCAAATTCATGATCAGCCACCAAGGATGGGAAATATAAATTGATCGTGAAGTAGAAATCTTACCTAACCTGCACATGTTTTACTGGCTTTAATGTTTTGCCAAAGTTCCTCCTGAAAATTCTAAATGACCGAAGTTCTTCTGGACTTCTGGTGTTTCTCTTCTTAGGTCGTATATGATGATGGTGAAGCAGAGAAATTGAAACTACATAAAGAACGATGGGAGATTCTTGAAGATAATAAAACTCAAAAGGTTCTTTACCTGTCTGATATATACTGTTGTCTCATACAGATTTCATATTCTTGTTGCATTTATATTTGTTTTGATGTTATTCTTTTCGGTGCAATCTGTACAGGACCATGGATTAGACTTTCAAGGCCATGCTGTTTCATCTGCTACGTAAGTTTTGATTCTAATTTTGTTATAACATTTGCGATATCCAGCTTCAATTGTTGTGCTTCACTTGTGCATACCAAATTATTTTTTTAGGATTTGTCCAGCACATCACCTTAGACATGTCAATATATTTGGTCCTACTTGTAGCTCAGAGAGAAAATTTCCATTTATGTAAATCGTTGTTTGGATATATAAGTCAACCCAAAACAAACTATCTATGCATGTCTCTACCTGGAGAGTTGAGGCTAATTACTAGCCTTCCTTCTCTTAATGTTTTCAAAATGTGACATATCAGAGCAAATCTCCCACCTAAAAGAAATTGGTATTCCCAGAAGGTATCTAAGATAGACAATTCACTTTGCAAATTCTTAATGTTATCAAACTTTGGAATTTCAAGCTAGTTACACCACCTGAAAGAATTGGTATCTGAGAACATACCCTCTTTTGGCAAAAAAATTTCTTTTCCCGTGTGAGGGGGATAACGTGGTTGTACTCTCATTTCTTAGTTTAATGCATGGTATCAGGAAAGTCTCTTAAACAGGCACCAAGTGTATTTCATGCATACTATTGACACTTTATATGTTTTAGTTTGATGAACTGGAGCAGGTCTTAAATGAAGAAAGCAAAAAGAAACTCCTCGACAGGGCCAAACATCTCTTCATCCAAAAGGTCTTTCTGTTTGTTACACTTGTATCCAGTAGTACTGCATTCAAACCTGAATATTCGACATTTTTTCTCAAACGAGTTGTAATTTTTATCTCCAGGTCATAAAGTACCGCAGAGTAGAAAGGCACTGAATCGGTGGAAATTTCTGTTGTGGATAGGGAAGAAACTCAACTGCTGGAAGTCTTGAAGAATTTTCATTAAGTAGTGTGATGTAAGTGTAACTACTAAATTAGGTTTACCATTAAGGGATGCGATCCAATTGATTGGAGAAATGAGATGCTAGTCTTAGAATATATCAGCAGCAACAAAAACTGAGCTTGTCATGCTTGTAGATTTATTGTATGTAGCTACAGGCTGCTCTTGGTGTTTACTAGTACTCGGCAGCTTATATGTATATGATTAAATTACTGATGTTGGAGAATTCAGAACCATTAAAATTCAAATTATGAATCTGCGATTTTCAAATTGGTTGTGGTTTCATTGTATGTCTTTAGTGTAACTTATCTGAAATCCATATACTATCTGATTTTTAGTTAAATAAATGTGTAGAGATATAAGAACCAGACAGGTAAGATGAAGAAATTCAGATTAGACTATACTAAGGATGATTTAGATTTCCTAAACATTGAAGTCGTTTGTTTTTGGTGGATAAGGTTAAAGATTATTTGTGGCCTAATTCATGCATGCTTGCGGAATAAGAGTAGACAGGTGATGTGAGCAACTTAGATTGTGCAGTTGCGAGCTTTCATATCTTCACCATATGACATGTTATTCCTAATTTTCTATGGAATATAATGAGAACTTGTCAGTGTGTTCTCTCCATATCCCTAATGGAATATTAACAGCCATTCCAAGGCACCAATAACAAACATCTTTGTGCTAGGTTTACCATAAATAATATATTGGACACACATTACACATGTTATTTTCTTTTTTGTTATGTCACTACTGTGAAGTATTTTATTACTATCTTTTTCTATAAATTTGAAGATGTTCTTTTTATATTTTTACATCACAGTAGCATATTGTTCTTTTATTATTTCTCAAAATTTAATAATGTCAATTATGAAGAATGGAACACGTTAGTAAATATGATTTTTTAAGTTTAAAGCTTCTTAATAAAGTTTGAGTTTAGGCCTAATACATGAAACAAGAATTGAAAAGAAAGTATCAAAAGGTAAATTTTAAGCCATAGAAGTAATTTCCCTAAATTTCTTTGTTCAAATTATTTTCATAAAGTAAATAAAACTATTTAGGATTACAACTTCCATTTTTTTATTCCTATACAGGAACAAAAAGTATCCTTAGGTAACTCTGAAGCTATAAAATTAATTTTGCTAAATTGTTTCAGTCAAATTATTTCCATAAAGTAAACCAGAACTATTTAGGATTGAATTGTTGAGGTAATATTCAAGAATGAAATTAATGTAAACAAAAAATGAAAATACAAACTGGATTGTAATTGATGAAATTTAAAGGAAAAAAACGAGAGAGAAAAAAAGCACGAATAAAAGACTAAATTCAAATATTAAGAACGTTAATATGTGAATTAGCAGTAGATAATTATTCCTAACAAGAACATCAATAATCCAATAACGTAAAATTTTCAATTTTGCGAAAGTAAATATATTGTTATTTTTAAAAAAATATGTTTGGAGAAATTAGTCATTATTAGATATTCTTCCTCAATAAATTTTGTTCTTTATCCAAACATTTTGAATTTTTGAGTACATTGCTCTTTCAAAGTCTAAGCATGTCACGACCCGATTTTTCGAGTCATAATGACACCTATTATACCTCACCAGTAGGTAATTCAACCTGTAATTCAAAACATCAAGTAATGAGCGTAAAGACAGAAATTAGCAAAAATAATAATCTAAGACCATCTCCAACCCATCTCTAGTTTACTCTTCATTCTCTATATTTGGAGAGTAAAATAGAGAATGGGTTCTCCAACCACTCTCTATTTCACTCTCGATTCTTCAATTATAGAGAGGTGAATAGTAGTTCTTCAACTACTATTCACCTCTCTATTTTACTTTTTGATTATTATAATATTGTTTCTATTATATTATTAATTGAGTCTTTATCATTTGTAATTATTTTCTAATGTAATATTACATTTAAAAATATATTATTAATAAGTTACTATTTCCGTAAATTAATAATTTTTCTATTTTATTTTTTAAAAGAAATGGTCATTTTAAATATGTAATTTAAAGTTATTTTAATATTATTTATATTATATAAGATTATTAATTAAGTTTCTAATATTTGTAATTATTTTCCAAGTAATGTAACATCTAAAACATATTATTGATAAGTATACTACTTTCATCCCGAATTAATAATTTTTCTAATTTAATTTTTTAATTTTTTTTTGTCATATTTGATGAAATAGTTCAAAATGGAATAGGGGAATTATATTAGTACACGAAATAATTGGATACAAGATAAAATTGTTAATTTAAACATTTTTTAGCTACACATAAAAAATAAGGACAAAAAATGCTCATTTTGAACTCCATAATACATTAATAGAACATTTATGAGAGTAACGTAATAATCTTGAAAGTTGAGTATTTATGTAAAATTTAAAATAAATTTTATGATAATACAATATTTCTAATGCGATTATATTTCATCAATGATTTCACTTTTATTTGAATTGTTCTTAATATGTATTATATATAATATTTATTGCAATTTAGAATAAAATATAATTTTATATTAAATGAAGAATTTGAAAAAAAAATTGTATTACATAAAGATTATAGAGTGATTATTTGCAAAAAGAAGAAATGATTTACATTATGAAATAAGAAAATAAGAATGAAATAAAAATAATAATATAATATTAAGGAGAGAGAAAAAAAATTCTTTTTTAGAGAGTAAAATAGAGAATTATATTGGAGTTGATTGTCTGAGAAAATAGAAAACTCTATATTTTGAGAGTAAAATAAAGAATAGGGTTGGAGATGCCCTAAACAAAGACAACAAGGCGGAAGCAAACTAAAATAATTATATACAGAAATCCCTCTCAGAACCTGAAATTCACTAGTACAGAGTTATCTAATAAATAGTACAAGTTCCAAAAGTGGACCACAACAAGGTGTGTCTCAAAAACAACAAGACTAGCTAAAACAAAAGAATGATATAGGACAAACCCAAAACGTCAAGTGTTCACCCTTGTCTCCGAATCACAACTGCAAAAGAAGGTTGAAACGAATCACCGCTAGTAACTGGTATTGGGACCTGCATCACGAAATAGATGCAGAGTGTAGCATGAGTACCAAAACAATAGGTACTCAGTAGGCATCAAAGGTCAATTGAGCAAAAAGGGTAAAAACAATAAGAAATGATAGAATCTAGACACAGAAAGGTCCAAACGGATATGAAAAGAAAGCATATGAGCATACCAGAAATAAACTAAGTATGGCTAAACTAAACCTAACTAGACCCCCATAAGCCCAGAAGATACACCCGTGCGCAAGTTTAAATAAAACCTGAACGGACCCCCCATAAGCCCAACAAGTACATAGAATAGCTAAGTCTACTGAGAAAGAAGAAAATCGGGCTCCCAACCCAAAGTAACAAAGATAGTCCATCAGACTCCACCCAGCCAGCAGTGCACTCCCAGCCCAGCTAGAAAGAGTGACCCTAGGGGGCACCCAACCAGACAGTCCACTCCTAGACCAAATAGAAAAAAAGACTCGGGGATGAGGTAGATATCGCGAGTCGTCCTACCATGCAGTCAGCTCCCAACCCAGCTAGAAAAAGCGACCCAGAGACACCCAGCCAGCAGCATACTCCCAGCCCAGCTAAAAAGAGAGACCCAAGGGCGATCGCCGAAATCACCAAGTCCACCCAGCCAGCAATATGCTCCCAGCCTAGCTAGAAAGAACGACCCCAGGGATGATAGTATCTCCAATAGGATCCAATCCATCAACAGCTATTGTGGAACACGTCCACTCCAAGAAATCATATAAAAGGCTCCAAGCCTGTACTATCCTAACCTCATGCCTTTAGTGATGCACCGAACCTCCGAGATGCGTAGGAAACGCAGAATTAGAGGGAGATGATACAGAAGTGCAACAAGCAGCGATAGTGCCTAATCTAAAGCTCAAACCATCAGACTCAAGTCCGCTACTCCAATCTACAAGGAGTTAAGTCATCCGAAAGACGTTGGCAGAAAGTCAAGACTATCCAGCCCATACGGGTCATAAGTCTAAGACAATGTTAGTCTAACCTAGACTAAGGACATTATGCTTACCGTTGATGATAAACAAAGCATACAACACATAGCATATAAGCATACAATAGCATTTAGCACATAAACATACAATTTTACTAACCCGTCTAGCGTGGTACTACACTCGAAATATGATCAATTAATCCTAGCACAAGGTATCTAATCAAAATAAAGTAAGAAATAGGTACCCACCCCCTAATTCACTCCAATCCACATGCTTTTACACAATTAAACTCAATCTAATAAAAAGAAAGTCGTAGCCTACCTTTAGGCCGACCATGCGAGCTCCAAATCACTTTGATGGAGTTTTTCCTTCCCGAACAACCTTTGAACACTGCCACGCTATCAAATATAGGATCACAATGTTAGTACGGTCGTTTAGACACCAAAATCACAGCAAACAGAGACGGGTCAATTTTGGAGTCGAAATGGAAATCGTGGGACCCGCATCGAACTTTTCGAATTTGACTCCGCTAAGAGACCCAAAACAATACCCTGAACTTGTGTTCTAAAATGGAACACAATTTGGGGCTCAAAACACAGCAAAACCCAACATGCAAGAAAAACCACACTTTAACCAACTTAAAAGAAAAGCATGCAACAGGCTAAACTCGGAATTTACAAAAATTAAAGGGTGCCTAGCACTCCTTGAATACTCCACGACATATCCTCAATAATTGCCGACACGTGGGACTTCGAATTACCCAAAATCTAGCTAAAATGATCAAGATATCACCAATTCAAGAAAGCCAAAAATAAGAACTCAAAAAAAGCTACAGCAATCTGGTTTATCACGAATTTTACCTCGAACGACGTGCAACTTAGTCTGATAATAAACAAATCCCCTTCAAGTTAACTCTAACTTGAAGCAACTTAGAAGTACTTACTCCAACAGATTATGACCTTAGAAGTATTACTTCTACAAAAAAAGTTGATAAAGTTACAACTCAAAATCCTAATACATGAAACAAGAATTGAAAAGAAAGTATCAAAAGCTAATTTTTAAGCCATAGATGTAATTTTCCTAAATTTCTTTGTTCAAATTATTTTCATAAAGTAAATAAAACTATTTAGGATTACAACTTCCATTTTTCTATTCCTTTACAGGAACAAAAAAAGTATCTTTAGGTAACTCTGAACCCATAAAATTAATTTTCCAAAATTATTTCAGTCAAATTATTTCCATAAAGTAAACCAGAACTGTTTAGGATTGAATTTTTTGAGCTAATATTCAAGAATGAAATTAATGTAAACAAAAAATGAAAATACAAACCAAATTGTAATTGATGAAATTTAAAGAAAAAAGCACGAATAAAGACTAAATTCAAATATATTAACAACGTTAATATGTGAAATTAGCAGTAGATAATTATTCCTATCAAGAAAATCAATAATCCAATAACGTAAAATTTTCAATCTAGCGAAAATAAATATATTGTTATTTTTAAAAAAACGTGTTTGGAGAAATTCGTCATTATTAGATATTCTTCCTCAATAAATATTGTTCTTTATCCAAAAATGTCGAATTTTTGAGTACTTTGCTCTTTCAAAGTCTAGTCAATGGACAATTTTGTTGATAGAACCTTCACAGGTTAAATTACTCAGTTAATTTAACAAGTATATTACGTTTGTTAATCATCAAAATATCATATCAGTCAATAAAAATTATATTTGTAATATTTTATTGATAAATTACTCAATTAATTTCAAGTATATTATGTTTGTTAATCATCATACGAGTCAATAAAAATTACACTTGTAATATTTTATTGATAAAATACGCCGGTGACCTTATTCCGGGCAACTACAATAAGAAAACAAGAGCGCTGGAATTTCTTAGCATTTCTCGAGTGTTTATTCTTGATTGTTAATACTTAATTCTGATTATTAATATTAATTATTAAGAATAGTCTATAGTATGTAAGTTAAGAGTAAATTCTAAATGTAACCAAGAAAATGTAAGGTATACTGACATAATCCTTTGGGATATTAGCTTTCTAGCCCCTCAAATATTGATAATTTCAATTTTTGATCCTTATAAATTTTAGTTAAATACATTTAAACCTTCAATTCATTGTGAAATGTGCATTTTTCTACCTCTGAAACTATGAATCTTTACAAATTTAATGAGCTATGTCTTATGTGCTAAATCATTATAGTATCTATGTATTATATTAAATTTGTACTATTACTTAAACATATTTGAAGGCATATAACTCCAAAAAAAAAAACACGTATAAAATAAATAAATATTATAGTTGATTAAATGTTAATATGCTTAACAAAATATTGTAAGGATCAAATAAGAATTCATCAATAAGTGAAGGATCAAAAATGCAATTATTCCTAATCACCTTCAAATTATTAAAAATTTGTTGATTATAATGTTTATAGTTCTTCCGGTCAATTTTATCAACTTAATTAAATATAAGGATCACATGGTTCAGGGTCGCAACTAGCCATGGATCAATGAAGTTGGAAGGGTTCTATAATAGTTTTGTTTTATATTTATAATTAAAAAATTGATAAAAACGTATAAAAATATATTAAAAATTTAATTACTAATACTTAGTTTGAAATTTAGAATTTATAACATTCAAATTAGTGTTCTACCTCTAGTTATAATGTTCTCATTAACTGAATGAATACATTATACATATCTTTAAATATATTATTATTAGTTAATCATAGTTAACTAATTGTCTTTTTAAATTAAATATAGGATTGAACTTTGTTGGTATCAGGTATGTAATGTCAAGAATGTAATTCACAATTACATAACCATGTAATTTCACAAAAAAAAAATAAAATTGAGGAGAGTAAGTTGTATGCAGACCTTACATTTTCATTAATAAGGTCCGGAGAAAGTAAATTGTACAAAACACCATTTAGGATTTGATTTTTTGAGATAATTTTCAATAATGAAATTAATATGAATAGACAATGAAAATAAAACTCATAAATTTTAAGAAATAAACGAAAAAAGGACCAACGAATAAGGACTAAATCCAAATATTATAGTATTAAAATTTCGTTAATATGTGAATTAGAACTTAGAAGTTAAGCACTAGATTATTTGGCTAGATTGAAAAATTTATATTGTTTGGATTAAATATTGAGCCTCTTGTTAAGAATAATCTAAATATTGCCTTAATCACTCAAATAATATTGTCTTCCAGAATAAATATTGTGCTTTATCAAAACATATTGAACTTTTAGAAATTTAATTTGCTCTTTCAAGTCAATAGACACTTTTGTTGATAGAACCTTCAGAGCTTAAGTACTCACATTACATTAATTAATTATCAAATTACCATATGGATTAGTCAATAATAGCATACTTTTACTAATTTAATCGGTAAATAACGCCGGTGACCTCATTCCGTCAACTATACAATATCTTGACTGGAGAAAGAAAACAACATCACTGGAATTTCTTAAAGGTGTTTGTTCTTGACTGCTAATCACTTTAATTTGATTAATCTAATTAACACTAGTGGGTTTAAAAATATTTAGTCTAAAATATGTAAAGTTAACTTCAAAATATTACCCAAAAAGGTAAACTACACTCACATAGTCCTTTGGGGTATTAGCACTTTTAGGCCCTCAAATATTCGTAAATTTTAATTTTGATCTTTGCAATTCTTAGTTAAGCATATATGACTTTCAAATAATTGATAAGTATAGTTTTGATGTCTTGCTATTAAGTATTAAAACCATTCAATTATTGATGCATTATATATAATATGTATTGTTACTTCATAGTTAATGGTGATAAAGTACTAAAAATACGCTAAACATCAATTATATTTCTTATATAAAGGATAAAAAAGAAATATTTTAGTTATGGAACGTAAAATATGCTTAGCAAAATATTATTAGGATCAAAATTAGAATTTATTAATAATTGAGGGACCAAACGTGTAATTATTCCTAATCTCCTTTTGATCAAATATTGTTTATAATTATTCAAGTCGATATAATCAACTTAATTCAATATAATTAGGATCTCATGGTTGAGGGGTCACAACTCGCAAGTAGTCCGTTAACATCAGAGTAAGTTATACCAACAAGTTTGAGCCAAAAAGTTGGTATACATATTACACAATAAATAATATTAGATTGGATCGTTTGGTTAGCGAGATGGAATAAGTAAAAAATATTTTATAAGATTATTTTATCTCATTTGTTATATATGAGCGGCTCTACAACTTTTTAAAAGTGGCAATTGCCTTAGGCCTTCAAATTTGAGGGGCCTCATTTTTAAAAAAATAATACAACATCATAAGTTTTTTTTTAAAAAAAAAAAAAACAAATACTATAGATTATTATTAGTAGAAAATATAAAATTTTCATATACGAGGAAAGAAGTAATAGAAATTTAACAAAATCTTGAATACTACATCACAAGAAAGAAAAAATAATTGATTATAATAAACTTCGTAAAATATATATATATCAGAATTTAAGGCCTCCATTTGGATTTGGCTTCAGATGTATTTGAGCCGCCCCTATTTTTATATGAGGAAAAGGCTCAAATATGCCATCAAACTTTCAAAAAAGACTCATTTATATTATCCGTTAAAAGTTTGACTCATCTATGCCATTACCGTTTAAGAAAAGGCTCATTCATATCATTATTTTTTAAATCATTTTTTACGTGTGGCCAATTATAATTCGGTCACGGTATTACTATTTGTTGGTATTTTAACATTTTAAATTAATAAAATTTGTCATTTGGAAAGCCTCTATTACCGTTAGAGGCAGTTATCCACTCATTATGTGCATTTCTTTTTGGGCTTAATTGCTCATTATATTGGTGGAATTGAAACGTTGCTGAGAACGTTGGTGGACTGATCATGGGTAGCACATTTGTTGTCCGTTGTTAACATTGGTGATCTAGCATCAATTCCATTCTTTATTCCACCATTATTCTTTGTAACTTATGTAACATATGTAACCTCTATGCCATTTATCCTCACTTTTTACTACCCCATTATCTTCCTATTCATTGCTAGGAAGACATCTCCAACTATAAATAGTGGTAGTCTTCATTTGGTTTAAAAGATATAACACACAAGAAAAGATAGAGTGCAAAAAAGTTAGTTAAAAAAGAGAGTTCTTATTAGTTGAAGGGAGGTGTTCTTTTTGTGGAGCTTTGGACTCAACTCTTGTCCAGAGTTGTTGAGTTATATTTTGTGTGAAGGCTGTTGTATCCTGAAGGGGACAAGTCAAGAACGACTACTGCTGGACCGGTGAAAACATTTGTTGCAGTGGGCTTGAATCTCCTTAAAGAGAGCGAGATATCCGCGCCTCAGCCTAAAGAGATTTATTTCTTCAATTTTATTTTCAATTGTAATCTTGTATTTTTTATTATTGTTGGTCTTTTGAGCATTTTAATATTTGTTTATTATTAATTTGTCTCATATAATTATGTTATAGGCTAAAATAGCCATTCTGCCACAATGGAATGGAATTGAGAACATGGGAGTTATGGCCGTTGCAATGCTTTGTGTCTTATTACTTAGTGGATAATTAATATCCTAAGGCATTATTGCATTAGGCTTTGTGATAAACGTTTGGAAAGTTGGCCATTGTGCAAATGCACGTTAGAGGCATTGGTTAGCCCTCTCATTATTCCATTCTTTACTCCTCAATTATCTTGTAACATATGTAACCTCTATGCCATTTATCTTCTCTATTTACTATCCCATTATCTCCCTATTCATTGCTAGGAAGACTTCTTCTAGTATAAATAGGGGTGGTCTTCATTTGGTTTGGGACACACATAAGATACAAGAAAAGATAGAGTGCATAAAAGTTAGTTAAAAAAGAGAGTTCTTATTAGTTGAAGGGAGGTGTTCTTTTTGTGGAGCTTTGGACTCAACTCTTATCCAGAGTTGTTGAGTTATATTTTGTGTGAAGGCTGTTGTATCCTGGAGGGGACAAGTCAAGAACGACTACTGCTGGACCAGTGAAAACATTTGCTGCAGTGGGCTTGAATCTCCTTAAAGAGAGCGAGATATCCGCGCCTCAGCCTGAAGAGAATTTTGTTTCTTCATTTTCTTTTCAATTGTAATCTTGTATTTTTGTTATCTTGTAAGTTTTTACTATTTTTATAATAAAAAATCAAAATTTTGAACAAACATTAAGTTAAAATAACCCACCCAAATAAAGACTCACCCAACTTTTAAAAAATCCTTATAACCAACTCTTTCATAATTAAAAAGTGAACTTCTTAATCACTTCTATAAGGACGACCAACTCTTTCTTCTTCTCGGACGAAATGCAACACAAAAAAAGAAAATAGATTACTACACATAATCCCTATGGCATGTTTGACTCAAGGTTTGGGTGGGACTTTATTAGGTGGGTTATTTTAATTCAATGGTTTTGATTTTTTATTATTAAAAAAATAATGACGTGGTCAAATTATAATTGGTTATGTGTAAAAAATGGTTTAGCAAAACCATCGTTAAAAAAAAATAGCATGAATGAACCTTTTCTTAAATGATAATGACACAGATGAGCCAAACTTTTAACGGATGGCATAAATGAGCCTTTTTTGAAAGTTCGATGGCATATTTGAGTCTTTCTTCTATATGAGATACAATTTCACTATTTTAGTACAAATAATATAAAATAAAATAATCTCAAAATTATCTAATAAACTCAAATTTTATTCAAAGAATTAAATTATTTTGTCTTAATGTACCAAACCACCCCTATATAAACACGCTCCATTCACTCTGTTTTACAAATTACTTTCCAAGAAAAGAGCCTTAGCTAATTCAACTTGCCTATATCATCTTCATCACTGAGTTCATCGGAAAATTAATATTTAGTAGTATGCCGTCAGTCTCCGGTCGAGTCGTCTGTGTTACCGGTGCCGGAGGCTTCATCGCCTCGTGGCTTGTTAAACTTCTTCTGGAAAAAGGCTACACTGTTAGGGGAACTGTAAGAAATCCTGGTATGCACACAATACTCCATCTTCATCATGTTTTCAATTCAACCCATCATTTTCTCCTCGTATGTTGAAAGAAATTAAAATTTATATCGAGTTCGTTCATTTTGAACTCAGTGACTCTAAATCCTTGAATATACTCTGTTTTTGACTACTTATAGAATTTAATTTAATTTTTTTTTATAGATGATCCAAAGAATTGTCATTTGAGGGAGCTTGAAGGAGCAGAAGAGAGGCTAACTCTATGCAGAGGTGATCTTCTTGATTATCAGAGTTTGCGTGAAGCAATCAATGGCTGTGACGGAGTTTTCCACACAGCTTCACCAGTTACTGATGATCCAGTAAGTCTTCTTAACTTATGTATGTACAATATACAATAAACCTTTGTGGTCCGACCTCAATATAGCGAAAACTTTTTTTTTTTAATTAGCAAAGGGACAAAAGTAAAACCAAATTTGGGATGTGAAAAGAATCATTTTTTTTTGTATAAGCGTGCACACAACTAAAAAAAATTCTTATCTTGTGTTGGTTAGTTGGATTATCAATTATCATACTAAGTTTGGTTAAAAAAATTGTTTTTCATTTCTTGGTGATTGATTTGAGTTGTATATTTCATGAGAAAAATGAGGAAACATAAACATAATAATTTAGTAGTAGTAGTTGGTGGACTGGAACCATTAGTTGGATTGTCAATTCAAGCTAGACAAACTTTAATTTGTTTATGTTTAATGTTCCACCAAGAGGTCCATGATGGGAAAAAAAAGGTCTTTTGAATGTCGTTTTGCTTCTAATTTCCCTTTCTTTAGTAATTTATTTTCTTGTGGGATTAAATGTTGAAGGAACAAATGGTGGAGCCAGCAGTAATTGGTACTAAGAATGTGATAACAGCAGCAGCAGAGGCTAATGTAAGACGCATTGTGTTTACTTCCTCAATTGGAGCTGTGTACATGGACCCAAGCAGAGACCCTGAAAAAGTTGTGGACGAGACTTGCTGGAGTGATCCTGAATTCTGCAAGAACACTAAGGTCAATAATACTAACGTTTTGCACGTAATAAATGTAACGTGTTATCTCAGGTTACTGATTTAAATTTGCTATTATATATACAGAATTGGTATTGTTATGGCAAGATGGTGGCAGAACAAGCAGCGTGGGACGAGGCAAGGGAGAAAGGAGTTGATTTAGTCGCGATTAATCCAGTGTTGGTGCTTGGACCATTGCTACAAAAAACTGTGAATGCTAGTGTTCTTCATATCCTTAAGTACCTAACTGGCTCAGCTAAAACTTATGCCAATTCAGTTCAAGCATATGTACATGTTAAGGATGTGGCTCTAGCTCACATACTTCTCTACGAAACTCCTTCAGCATCAGGCCGTTACCTCTGTGCTGAGAGTGTCCTTCATCGTGGTGACATCGTTGAAATTCTAGCCAAATTTTTCCCTGAATATCCCATCCCCACAAAGTAAGTTCAATTCCCAATTCTATCAACATAATCGCGCTACTACATGAATTTTTATTTCAAATTAAAATCGCGAAGTTGTTTTAAGACCTAGTCTACAAAATATGCATCATTAGTTGCTAGTTGTTGGAATGTTTTGCTTCCTAGTATCTTTTAATGCACAAATGAAGGGAATTTTACCAAATTTTTATTGGTAAGAATAGTACTCATGACCTAAGCATTGCTACCATAAATACAAGTGACCCACTAACAAACACTTGAGTATCAACAATATTCTTTGGCTCTTACCTAACACACCATCACTATCTTGTCTGGCTCAGCTGGTCCCAACTTCTCCTTCTGCTTTACCAACATATTGGGACCAAACCTATTTTTTATCAACTCGAAAGTATTTTTGATGTCTTCGTTACGATTGGTTGTACATTCTAATCTTGGTTATACTTGTAAAAATATTAGGTGTTCGGATGTAACGAAGCCAAGGGTAAAACCGTACAAATTCTCAAACCAAAAATTGAAGGATTTGGGGCTTGAATTTACACCAGTGAAACAATGCTTATATGAGACAGTGAAGAGTCTACAGGAGAAAGGTCACCTTCCTATTCCTACTCAAAAGGACGAAATTATTCGAATTCAGACTTAGCTTTATTATTATCTAATAATAATGTGTAATCTGTTTTACTATGTTCAAGGAAATGTTTTTTTTACTGTTTCCGTTGTTGTTATCAGTATATATTATTAGCCTATAACATGAATAATGTTATCATGGATATTGCTTTTTATCCATAAGACGACATTTTTATGTAATAATTTCTGTGTATCTTTGGAATGTTCGTTCAACTTAATGATCATATCATTCTATAATAGTTGAACTTTTAGTGTTTAGGTTATTGGTAAATTATGAGTTTGATCCTTGTAATGTTTGTAATTTATATCCCTTTATATATTGGAAATATGTTATATTACACTATTTTTATATGATATTATCCTCAAATATGAAATACTACTGAAGAGTCGAAGCTTTTAATAATAAAAAAAAATAATAAAGGAAAAATGTCACTTTTTCAATATCGTCATAGGCAATAACCAACAACGTATGTATTGAAAATGCTCGAGAGTTTCTCTATTCAATTTTTTCCGTTGTTGTATATCTTGAAAATGCTTTGAATCTTCATAATCATTTGTATGGACAATTCATAAAGTCAAGCATATAATTGCGGTAAATTTCTGGCGTTGTCTTTAAAACACCTAAGCTTAGTGGAAATGTGACATTGGATCATTGAATGCCCCACCAGTCACTGTCACTAATCAAAATCCCCATTAAAAAGTGGACTTTTCTTAATTATCCAATAACGTATGATATTGCTTTCGGCTTTATTTTGGACCCCTCCACTAAAACAGGCTGGATAATTGTTAATTGGGATTCAATCCAAAGATTATGATGCACCTTTGTGAGAGCTTATGAATTTTCATGTCTAAATCCCGTAGGTGGTATTTATATCCGACACATGAATTAAGTTAAGCGAAAGGTATTAGTAATATCACCAAATAGACGGTATTAGTAATGCATCTTATAATACCATGTAGGGTGTGAATTATTAGTTATACATACGCCCAAAATTCCTATCAAATATAGTACTAAATAATATCATACATATATAATACATGGACTATTTCTTCTAATACTCCCTACCAAACGACCCCTAAAACTTATGGCTATACAAAGGGTCTTATCCTGTTAAGGAGATGAGATTTTTACACACAAATTTTCATGAGAAATTAGCCCACACAAATATCATAGATTTCGATATTGTTCAAGTTACATAACAAAAGATGTAGAAATGGAGGATCGTTCGATTAGCAGTCACGATAAAAAAATATTTTGATACATTATACATATTTGTAGTCTACGGCCACAAGAGTCAATTTGATTAGGATGTCCAGGACCTAACTTCCTTTTTCAACCTCGATTTGCATACGTAATTGAAATATATAATTATATAAGTGTGATTAGTTCAAATGTCTGACAATCATGTCGACATTAACTCTATTGTTCATAAGCTTCCTTGTGTGGTTATAGACTTTATATTTAGACGCAAGGAATCTTTGTATAATTATAAGAATTAATTAGGGAATCTTTTGGAAGTCTTAAAGAACCATTGAACTTTAATTTAACTACATTTAACAAACGGGATATTAAATTAAGATTAAAAAATTGAGCTACAAATTTGGTGTTGTATTCTTTTTTCACATTAAAAATTAGAGTACGATCCAATTAATTAGTTCAACAAACAAATGAAGGACAAAATAATGATTAAGAAGATGACGTATGTACCAATTCAACAACTTTTAAATTAGGTGGACAAAGACATACAAACAAACAGTGAGAAAAAAAATGGAGGAAATGATGAAACATTAATGTAATGGTTGATGCATTAATTTATCACTAAAGATGAAAGTCAAATGTTTAGACTAGGAAACAACGCGCGCGTGCACATATATATATATATTCGAATTTGATATTTCTTTTGTTTTATTTTATTTGGCTCATGTCAGTACTAAAAATAAAGTTAAAATCGAGGATAAAATCGAGGGACTGTAAATTTGTTGTACCAGTAAGTTTGTGTTAGAATTAGTCGTCATTTTTTCCTTTTTCTCAACTTTGTTACATACATTTGATGCAATTTTTAGTTGAGTTTTTTCTCATCTCCGAGCTTACGAAAACTGTCAGTTATTTTATTAAAATGATGATGGTCATGTATAAATAGTGTATAACAGCCTGCTTATATATGGTTATATAAAAAAAAAAATACATTATTTATACATAATTATACAGATCAGATACATAATTGATACAATGCATTTGTAATGTGTAATAGTAATGACAGTGTATATACAATGTTATACATCAGAAATAAGTTATAAATAACTCTGTTCTTCTTTTGTTATTCAAACTGATCCAACTCTATATTTCATATATCATTATAGTCAGTTTTTCTATTTTCTCACACACACAGAGTAAAAAATAGCAACCTCTCTATCTTATGGAGTACCATTTTCTTTGTCTCCATAAATAGTGTATACATAATGTAGATGGTATACATATAGATTATTATGCTACTCACTATTCATCAATTATACACTATATATCTATGTATAATAATCTATAATGTTTACAAGTAATATGCAATTCTTTCAAACAAAGGTAAATATTGAAGTTAGAGAATCTTTTACCATATTGATTATTATTATTATTATTAAAAGTACAGTCAGGTGAAATTAGTGATAAACATGCCCATATTTAGTGTATAACTGATTATTTATTAATTATACATTACATATTTATGTATAATATTTATAAGTAATATACAATAGTTTCAAACAAAGGTAAATATTAAAATTTGAGTAATTTATGGAAACACGTTACAAATTTTAGGATTACTTATTGTAAACATAAATTTAAGACTATATTGAATCCCTAAAACATTTGCTCACCTTTTGGATAAGCCTTAAAAGTTCACAGACAGGCCCACTTTGCATAGTGTCAAATCCAAGTCTCGACGAGACTCTAAAAATGGGCTGAAGCCCAATAATATGTCAGGTTGACTCGCACCCTTGAGATCAGTGTGTGAACTTGCAAAATTCGCCTGTATTGACTTCTGTGTTTCTTCAGTCTCCTGAGCAACCATCGACGGATGTGATACGATGTTGCTATCCCTTTAACCAGAGTTCTCGACTTTGAGTCATGGGTATGAAAAGAATCCTTGAGTAGAGCCCTACCTTACGCGAATATGAATAGTCAGATTAGACTCTAATGCAGATACCAGGGCGGAAAACAAAAAAAAATCTCCTAAACCACAATAATAAGATTGATTTATATAATTGTCCCCTTTGAGAATACTACTTAGGTAGTATTTTTATTTTTAAAAGCTATGTAGTAGAATATTTGGGACTGGTAAAATATTAAATTCTCGTCTAATATTTATAAAATTAGACAAATTATTTTTTCATAAGATTTTCTATTTGTTCATAAGAGATCTTTAAACTATAGCCTAATGGATTCTTTAAGTTATACTCTCTTCGTCTCATATTAGTTGATCACTTTTTATTTTGCACGGTGTTTAAGAAATCACAAATAAAAAATGATTTTTTACTAATGCACTCCTTAAAAAACTTCTTAAGAATTTTACAAACAAATGTGAACACTTTAAAAAAGAATTAATTGAAAGGGTAATGTAGGAAAAAATTATTTAATGCTTTCTTGTTTTAATAAGGTAGACAACTAATATGAAATAACTATTTTTAGTATAATGATAAACTAATATGAGACGGAGAATTTATGTATAACTGTGTATCAATATCAAGTAAGCTGAAATTAATTGTTCCTTCTTGTCCTTTTTATTGTACTTGTTATATTCGTGTTTTGTACGTCATTTAAGAAAATATTAATTAAAGAAATAATTTAACTAAATTATCTTTATTTATTTATTAATTTCAATTTATTACTATTCTTGTGCTTGCTGTGGGAAAAAATAGATAATACTTTCTTTTTTCTTAAAATCAACTATAAGTATTTTGGATCAATTATTTTGTTAAGGTCCGGAGTAAGTATATGAATTCAATGTAAATGAAACACTATTTTTATATTACAAGTTTTCGCCACTTTCTACTCACGCATAAATCTTTAACAAGAAGGAAAAAAAACTTATATTAAACATTAAATTTAAAGTAAATATATTAGGATGACTTATATTAAACTCAATTAATTGATATAGCCTATTTTAATTTATTTTCACTGGTAAAATTATTCACGCTTCGCGCGGGAATTGAATATCACGAAATTTATAAAATAATACTTAAAACCTATCAGTTATTAAAACCAAAACAATATATTATCTTATATACAAGATTATGTAGTAACAAACATTAATTATGTAAAAGAAAATGAAAATTATTACATCTTATCATTTATTCTTAATAACTTAAGCATAAATTAATGACTGTAAAAATACATATCAGGATCTGTAACATAAGCAATGGTGTCAGTGAGCCACTCAATAGGATCAAAGTACACAAATATTTAACTGTGAAAGAAGAAGAGGTTCAGAATTTTCATTATTTTGAAATGAGAGGAAATCCCTCTATTTATAGACAACAAAGGATAATGTGAACAAATATTTATTGTTCCTTATCGGAAAGGTTACAATTATTTGGAAAAGTTGCAACCCTTCGGAAAGGTCACAACCTTTCATAAAAGTCACAACTTTTCATAAAAGTCGCAATTCTTCATTAAAGTCACAATTTTTCATAAAAGTCACAATTTTTCATAAAAGTCGCAACTCTTCATTAAAGTTGCAACTTTTTATAAATGTCACAACTTTTCATGAAAAGGAAAGGCTAGTTTTGAAAATAAATAAATTAAAAGGAAATTCTGATTTGTGGTAGCGCCACGTAGACGGGCCTAAAATTCTCTTATATATATATATATCATTTTTTTTTTTAATTAAGTCTGAATTTTCAAAATTAAGAGGTCTTGCAAGTGTCAAAATAATAATTCAGATTTTTGGCCTCTCTTCTAACATCTTTAATTACTACTGCACTATTCTCACATATATGAATAGGCACATTCATTTAAAGGCCAACATTAGACATAGCTTCAAAATTCTGTAGCCTATGCATATATAATATTTGAGGGAACACCACTGAAATTAACTTTTTTTTGGAAAAGAAAAGATGTTCCAGATATGGAATATAGCAAGATATCATGATAACAAAAATATTCTCATATTTAGTATTAATTTCTAAATATCTATTTTATTATTAATAAAATAATTTATAATCATACAAATACTTATGACTTACTTTAGACTATAATTTTGATTATTTTCATTTTTTCTTAAATTTCATATCTTATAAACAAACATCATCATGTCCTTCAAGATGAGTTGATTTGGAGTAAATTATTCGGGATTGACCCTCCTCATTGTCTTTTGAGTCAAGTATGTCGCATAGAGCTTGTTTAGAATGGTTTACATCTTATGTATGGTTTGTAAGCTATTACACAATGGGAATTTACACAGTGCTCACCACAGATTGCTCACCACAAACATCATCACATAAATTGAGACGGAGAAAATGTAGAATATTTAGTTATTGAAGATGTCACTATAAGCAATCAATTAGGAGCATTTTCATTTGATTCATGAAGACAAGTCGACATACCTATCTTTCCTTGCATTGGGACCCTTTTTATCTTCAAATCTCCTTATCTCCACCAAATATAGTCACAATTTTTAGAGAAGAGCCATTGTCCAACCAACGTTGCCAAAATTTAGAAGAAACAAAATATAAACAATGGAATGTGCTAGCTAACTAAAGGCCTCAATCATACAAAGAGATATTACCATATGTTAATTCTTTGGACCCATACTTTATTTGGATGTGATTTTCTATTTTTAAATTGGTGTTTATCATAATGTATTGGGGATCTAACTAAATTTAGATTCAAACCAGAAAGTCTCATATTAGAGGATAAATTATTCTCCATCATATTTAAAAGGACTTTAATCTGAAACCTCTGATTATTAAAAATAAAAGAATACTTACCACTTTATCACAAGTCACAACTATTATTTTGTTTGGTATTTGGATGAGATTTCGTTTGCATGTAACTTCTTTTTTGGAGCAAACTCATTATTAGTTTATTACTAAGACAATCTCTTTTGCACCACCAGAACATTCCTCCATCAGGTAAAAGAATTAAAAAAAATTGATAGGAAGGAAGACCAATCACATTTCTTTGGGTCAATTTTTATTGTTTAAGTCATAGATAAAAATAATTATCTACATGCGACAAAGATGTTTTTTCTCTTTTTTTTTTACTCTCTAGTGACTAGAAGTCATAATTTTAAGATAGGAGGTGACGATGCTTACTATTCGAGCAATTTTTTATTAATAAATTTGTTTTCCTAGAGATTTATATAGCAGTTTAAAAATATAATATTTTCTCGTTACAATTTATGACCTACTTTTCATTTTGACATGATGCATAAATATGCTTTTTAATTTTGTCTCCGCTGGCCTTTATGTCATCTTACTTTGAGTGTGTACAAGTAGATGCTTATAAATTCATAAAGTTGAACAAGTAGACATATATATATCCAGATCCGGCTCCCCTTTATTACCCCTTCTCTCCATTTCGTCAAGTGCACGTCTAGATGAGAGACATGTGTCTTATTTAAAATTTAAAAGTCAAGATTATATTATATTAACAAATATCATAACCATAGTTAAGTCAACTAATTTTAGAAAACTACTCTCTAAATCTTGTAAGAATTACAATATATTCCATACAAAATTTGATATTTATTAATATTATTAATTTCATCTTAAATTTTTATAATTTGATATTTATTGATATCATTAATTTCTCTTTATATATATAAAAATATAAGATGACATTAATGATATTAATAAATATCAAATTTTGTATGGAATATATAGTAAAACACGATAACGTTGGTCATATATAGTTACCCACCCATTGGTAAAATCCAATTCTTACTAGCATCTGCCCAACAAACTAAAAGGAAAAAAAAAAAAGAAAAGAGAGAGTAAAGAAGAAACTGCATACGGTTATGAGGAATTAAAATTCTTCTTAGTAATTTATATATCTCGAGAGGAAATTAAATACGTAAATAGCAAAAATTGATTTTCAAAAGCTATTAACTAATATGGTGAGAAGAATTTTTATATTTTTATATTTAAATATAAAAATTTAAGATGAACTAATGATATTAATAAATATTAAATTTCGTTTGGAATATATTGTAATTCTTATTAAATTTGGAGAGTAGTTTTCTAAAATTAGTTGACTCAACTATGGTTATGATATTTGTAAATATAATATAATCTTTACCTTTAAACTTTAAATAAGACACATATCTCTTATCTAGATGTGCACTTGACGAAATGAAGGGAAGGGATAATGAAGGAGAGCCAAATCCTATATATCCTACATCACGAAATACATATAAAACATGAATTGCCATATAGGTTGTCGACTCTTGATTAGTTAAATGTCTTCTTATAATTAACGTTCATTATATTGCGACACCACTAGAAGTAAGACAAGTGTGTGACACTATTGATCATCAACCAAAAAATATATAGTAGATCATCAGGACCACAATGCACTAAACGTTTGCTCAACTCGACAACCAATAGTTCATCACCACATATAATAGTACTAGTGATATCAAACTACTCCAACACCAAGCGCGTACAATCATTATCAACTCTGGCCCCATAGTTCCTTTGTGTAGAATCAACATTACATCCAAAAAAAATTATAATTATGATATATTGATCTGATTCAACGTTATCGAGAGATAATATTCATTCATTGAATCTAAAAATATAAAAACAGAATATTCTCTTTCTCTATCGAAATCTCTAGCCTTCACTGGTGCAGTGAACACTCATCTTAAAACATCTCATTAATCCGAAAATGAAGAGACAAAAAGGGACTTACTTTTCAAATGGACTAATCTAATTTAATATTAATATTGGTGTAGCATTTTAATATTAATAGAAAATGTTACTACACCAATAATTTATCGTTTAAATAGATTGATCTTTTGTCTCTATCCTTAATAACAATCAAATGTGTGTATAGATTCTAGCGGAAAAATCCTTAAAGCTTAATGTAAAAACATAAATTTATATCCTATGAAAATGTTATTTGCCTTGAGGGGGAAAAAATGAACACCAACACAAAATAGAGGCGGAAATGCAAATCTCCTTTAATCTTTGTTTGTCCAAACTTCTTTTGAGAGAATGTACTGTGTAGGTTATTTTACAAGAGTATTCAATTTTATATATAAAATATATATCTTAAAAAGTTATTTTCTTTTGCATTTATCCATGTATATCTATATCTATCTTCTATATTCTATATTATCTTAAAAGTTTGAACTCCTAACTTGAATGTTAAATTACTATAATATTCCTAACTTAGGTTGTAATTTTTTCGATGAGTTGTGACTTTTTCGATAAGTTGTGACTTTTTTCAAAGGGTTGTAATTATTCGATGAGTTGTGACTTTTTCAAAGAATTATGACTTTTCTAATAAGTTGTGAGTTGTAATTATTCGATGAGTTGTGACTTTTTCAAAGAATTGTGACTGTTTTAATAAGTTGTGAATTTTTCAAAGGGTTGTGACTTCTCGAAAAGGTCGTGACTTTTTAGATAAGACACAAAAAACACTTGTTCACACTACCCGTTGTTAATTATAAATAGAGGAACTTCCTCTCTTTTTTTTCTTTTTTTTTTTAAGAACGTAGTCGTAAAGGAGGGACTTCCTCTCATTTTTAAATCATTTTTTTTGTTAATTTTCTACTCTTCTTCTTTTTGCATTTTAATTTTTTTTTTTATATTTTCCGAATTGAAAATAACTTGTCAAAAAACTAGTAATATAAAAATAACAAAGAGATCTTAATTTCTCGCTTATTTGGGACCATCTAATTCCAATGGACTCTATTTAATTAGGTAGCAGATTGTGATTTGTGCGAGTCGTCGCTTCACACCAAAATGACTTTAGCTACGACATCATGTTTTAGGGTTCCACGAGCCAAAACAAATAAAGAAATTCTCGAAGAATCAGACGGTCTTGGCTCATTTTATATGGTATAGTTTGACTCAGAGGCGAATTTAGGATTTCAAAAAGACGGGTGCATCATTGTCATGGACGACTTTGCCTCAATAAGAAAAAGGCAACTACTTTAGGCTTCTAAATTTGAAGGACCTCAATTATTTTAGCAATAACAAATATAGCTTTTTTATAAGAAAAATATTAAATACGATTTGTAAAAAAAATATTATATTAAGAGAAAAAGTTATTAGAAGAAATTTGATATACCTAGAGTACTATGTCGCAAGAAAAATTAAATGCATTAGTTATATGAATTATTGATTGAAAAATAGTTATTAAAATAATTCGATTATTAAAAAATATACACTTTGCCCGCACGGAACAACTAACCGATAAATTGATGCTGTGTCTGTAAGGTATCCATAATAAAATTCCTGGGCAAGGAAAAATGGCGTTTTTAAAAATGATGGGAACCTCTATATATGGATAATAAATATAACAAGATACCATGATACCAAATCAACTAAAAGTAAAATTTTCTTGGTTTTAATTTGTATAATATAGTTTAATTTGACACAAAAAAAATTTTTAAAAAAATTCTTTTTGAAATTTACGATCTAAAATAAGTCATTATATGACTATATATAAATCATTTCTCTAAAGATAAAATAAATATTTTAAAATTAAATTATTACGAAAAAATAAAAAATATAGTTCATCCATTCCAAACCTACTTTTCTTTTTAGTTTTTTTTTTAAAAAAAGAATTGTTCCTTTTTTTTTGCAACACTTTAATTTTAGCTTTTCACGTGGTATGTTTAAACTCACAAAATTAAAGTGTATTAGGTACATTTGACATATCTTTAATATAGGATCATAATATTGAAAAATCTTTTTTATTTTTTTAAACTTTGTGTCAAGTTAAACCAAATTCTTATTTTTTAAATGAATTTTTATAAAAGACTAAACTAAAAAGTATTAGTGAGTCGTATAAACTGCTGGGTAGGAAGTAGCTAGTACTCCACTTTCTTATTTAGTCAATTCTGCAAATAATGATATATATCTATATTAACTTATTAAGATAACTTAATTTAAGAGGGAAATAATAAGCAATCAACCATAGCATTTGTCTTGACCAATAACAAAGGGTGACACGAGTCTATATTCCCTAACCTTTTTGGTCATCCATGGGGACCCTTTTTAATTATCTCCATAAAATAATTGTTCCTTTCTTACTATAGTAGCAATGATACATCCGTTCGATGATAAAGCACTTTATGTATGGAAGACCCATTCTCCAACCCTATCAAATTAGGATATGTAACGTGGCATCCCCTAAGAATGGGACACTTTCAACCCATAATGAGTATACACGTCAGACCCTACTGAAGTTAGAATATATTATTATAATGTATGATTTATATATAGCAATAAAATAACAAAAGTAAATCAAAATATGAAGGTAGGAAGATGAAAATGGAGTAGTATATTTTTAAGAAATGAGTAAAAAAAATAAAAATGCCATGTTACTCCAAGCAATGAATATGCAAAAGTACAATCATGAAAAATGATGTCACAGAGAAAGCTGACAATCTCAACTTAGCATTGACAATTTGACATATGCTAACTAACTTACCATTTGGACCCATATCTCACTGCAATAACGCAACCTTCTTTTCTTTTTTTTTTTCTAATTTTTTATATTCAAAACTTAAATTCGAAATTTTTACGGCAACCTATAATTGTGGTGTGTTACCTTGTTTCCTTGTTTATATGGCAATCAGTTGATCAACACCATGCTTGCAGAAACTTTGGAATAATTTGGATAAAATGAGGTTTTCTTTTATTTCCACGGTTAGAAAATTAAACTCAAGTACTTGACAGAATTGACTTCTAATTTATCCGTTGCAATTCCAATTGTATAGCCACTATCTTATCTCCATTTAAAAAATAACAATTACATAAAATATATACTCTATTAGACTATTAGTACCAAATTAGCTAAACTTCAATTAGACTGTTTTAGCAACCTCAGTGGACCACATTCTGGTACAACAACAGCCATTACCCAAAAATAAAACCAACAATATCAGCTACCTGCCGCCCATGGTTCCCACTTCAATCATGTAGAATCAAGATCACAAAAAGCCCCACAAACTTTCTTTATCAAAATACTTTTTAAATCATGGGCAGACCATCTCTGGCATATAGAAACATATCAGGAACGAAAGTGAGATACACATTCATCAAATTCAATAGCTTTTACTCAAATAATATATTTATATTTAAAAAATTATCAAATATGTACGTATAGAGATCAATTATGAACACTTGAAGTCATCAATCTTAAATTCATAATTCATAAATTTAAAATCCTGGCTCCGCCTTGAGAGGAAAAATGGATCATTATAAAATAAGGATAGTCAATTCGGAGGCAGAGTAGGTTCAACTAATCTTTGTTGTTTTCGGCTAGAATTTTATACAGAGAGTATAAGATAAGATATCATACTTAAACCACTAATATAAGATTGTTTGATTTGCCTCTACGCTAGCTAGCTGACTAAAGTAGTTTACACATACCCCAGTGAGATTAAAAATACCCATAGAACATTGGAACTTACAAAGTATTTACATATCACTCACCATAATATTAAACAAAATTGGGTAGAACTGTGATAAAGTAAAACAGTATAGTTATGATTTGTATTTTACATGGAGTAGCGTTACAGTTTAATCATGGCCCTTATTCTCACCTTGCCATGTCCAAACAATATCTTTAAGTGAAGGCCGTACATCTTCTTCGCAGAACTTTTTATACTCTAAGGTGTCTCCGGCAGATTTGGAGAATTCAACAATCGCCACTTCTGGTGCAACTTCGAAAACCTCAGCCATTACAGACAATTTCCCTTTTCGCCCATTTGATGTTCCTTGCATCTTGACTTTGAATTCTTTAGCGGATACAATCTGAAAATTCAACTTCTTGGCTAAAGATTCCAGTTTTGACATGATTGTTGAGGCAGAGCATTTCGATGTGAATAAAGAACCGGATTTCTTCTTACCTTCAAAAAGACTTGACAAATCGAACCCCGAAGACATTGCTGATATGAATTCAAATGCATTGTAAAAAGGTGGAGCTGATTTTGATCTATTTCCCAAACTTGGTTCTTTGCTTTCCTGTTTTTGATCAGTGTTGGTTTCTTCGATTGAAGAAAAAGAAGACGATCGACTAAATTCTTTGATAAACCAAGGTACCTTTGTTACAGCAGAAATTGTAATTCTCTTTTCTGGATCAGCTACAAGAAGCTTTGAAATCAGTTTCTTGGCTTCAGGGGAAAACCAGGGAGGAAATTCATATTCACCTTTGAAGACTTTTCGATACATCTTCATCAAATTCTCGTGCTTAAATGGTAGAAATCCAGCTAAAAGAACATATAAAATAACCCCACAAGACCAAATATCAGATTTAGCACCATCATACCCTTTTTTCCTCAAAACTTCAGGGGCGACATAAGCTGGAGTTCCACACTGTGTATGAAGCAAACCATCACTCCTTAATTGCTCAGACAAAGCTGATAACCCAAAATCTGAAACCTTCAAGTTTTCATTTTCATCAAGAAGTAAGTTCTCAGGCTTCAAATCGCGGTGAAATACACCACGACTATGGCAGAAATCAACAGCGCTAATCAATTGCTGAAAGTATTTTCTTGCTACATCTTCCTTAAGTTTCCCATTAGCAACTTTGGCGAAAAGCTCACCCCCTTTAACATATTCCATAACTACAAAAATTTTTTGCTTTGTAGCCATGACTTCTTTGATTTCCACGATGTTTGGATGTCGAACTAATCGCATAATAGAAATTTCTCGAATGATTTGCTCCATCATCCCTTCTCTTTTAACATGATCTTTGTTGATTACTTTAATCGCTACGCTTTCAGAGTTTTTGATATCTCTGCTGTAATAAACCTTGGCAAATGTTCCTTGGCCTAATAGCCTCCCCATCTCGTACTTCCCGAATATGATACTTTTCGAGCCATCCATTAAATGATCCATTTCTTGCTTCGATTGATCAATTTGATCTTCCATAAAGCAGAAAATTGGTTTAAGCAGATGCAAGAAGTGAGGTTTAAAGATGGAATCTTGTTATTTTGAATGGAATATAGATTTTTGGGACTGCGAAAATGTGAAGTGAAAAAAACAGAGACTCAATAAAAAGAGGCGGAGGAGGAGGAGGGGCAGTGTAGGGGAAAATTAGGAAAGCTGTGGGCTGTCCGATAGTTATTGGAGGACATAGTTTGGACACAAGTAGAAGGAGCGGCAAAGCCCATAGAAAGAGATTTGACTAAATTCAAATTTATATTAAAGCAGAGGAGTTGTCATATTTAAGATTCTAATTTGAAATGTTTTAAAAATAATAATAGTAATGGAGTACAATTTATTATTTCATGATAATTCTAATTAATTAGAAAGATATGTCTATGATTACATACATACTCCATTATGGAGGAGTATTATTTTGAAAATTTTGGCAATCATATCTCCCGACAAATTAAGAAAAATAATTCATACTAAAGTGTTCAATTATTGTTATTTTAATTATAAGCGTTCTTAGTATTTCTTCCTTGTTCTGACGATTGCATACTTTTCTTTTTGTTTTCTTAGAATTTAGTGGGCTCGTGAACAATAATAAAAAGAATTAAAAAAAGTGATTTAAAGTTTAATATAAAATAATAAATGATAAATATTATTTTGAGAGATGCGTGTTATTTGTGACACGCATTTCACTCAGAAAAAAAAAAAATAATATATATATATATTAGTATGGAGTGTAATAGTCTATTACCATTATTTCACTTTTGCTATCTAACAAAATATGAGTAATTATTTATATTTATTACTCTCTCCCGTTTATTTTTATTTGTCACTATTTGATTTGACATATCTATTACTCTCTCCTTTCCATTTTATGTGGTACTTTTCGAATTTTGAAATTTAACTAAGTCTATTTTTTATCGTAAGTTTTTCATAGATCTTTTAAACATTAGAATTATCAATTATTGTGACTTATAGTACTTTTTACATCGTTTACAAATATATAAATTTCACTGCAAAATATTTAAAGATTTCATGTGTAAATTTGCGATCAAACTTAAACTGTTCGACTCTTTGAAAAACGAAAAGTGTCGCATAAATTGAGAGTAATAATTTATTTATTTATTTGGTAATAACTGTGAACAACTACCATTATTCCGAAAACTTCAAATTTACAACCTAAAAAGCATCTCTTGTCCCAACCACCTCTGAGAAGAGGTTTAGGACTATCCAGGTCTCAAGCAAAACTATTTCAGGAAAATAAAATAAAAAAAAAGCTATTACCAAATACAAACAAATTCACTCTTTTGATCTAAACTATTCACTTTCTAGTTAGTCTTCTCAGTATAATCTCACACCTTATGTTCTGAAGAATGACTATTCGAGCTCTCACTTCTTTCTGTATTTGTACAATCACAGAACTCCTACTTACATCTATGCTTCGAAAAATCTTTCAATTCCTGGTTTTTCATGTGTGATAGATCATATAGATTTGTTTCCCAAAGCCTGGTTTGAGCCCCTATCAGTGCATTATAAGTGTCATATTTGGTCAACTTGTATTTGTCATTTTGGTACCAATATGCCATCTGAGTTTTCAGAGAGGTCAACTTCCTTACTTCCTCCAATACCAACTACAGTCCCTAGGGACATAGTACTAAAACATCAATTAATCGGGATGGTGTAGCCTATATCAATTCTCCTTCGGTTCACTTTTTATTTGTCAGTTATTCCTAATATAGATTTTCATTTTTACTTGTCACTTTTGACATATAAAAAAAAGACAATTATTTTTTTTTTGTATAATTTACATAAATCCATTAGTGTTAAAAGTTAATTACATTATTTTCTTACTCTTTTTCAAATTACAAAAATCTCTTAAAATTTATGAATTTCGAATACATTACTGGACTTTCTGATACATCACTGGACTTTCAGATACATCATTGTATATTTGGATATATAAGTGAGGGTTGTATTCGAGAGGGGAGAGATGTATCAAAGAGGGGATAGGACATTTGGATGCATCACTGGATTTTCGGATACATCAGCAGACATCCGAATACATATATATCGATGTATTAGCGAGAGGAAAGTGACATATCCGAAAGAGTATTTTTTATTTTTTTTAAAATGGTAGGAAATTTTAAAGATTATGGTAAAATAAGATGTGTATTTAGGTAATTTTTCCTATTTTTTCCCCTTGTTTTAACTCTAGCATTAAATACTATTTTCCATATCATTTTCCAAAACTCAATACTAAACATTAATTAGGAGGGATAGTATGGTAAAATACCTATATCAATACATCCATTTGAAATTCTTTATTTTATTTTCTTGAATTTGAATTCAAATCATGGTTATAAAAGTTAAATAAACAATATGTTAAAACTAATGAGATTAAGCGGGTCAAATTGATCGGGTCATGATCCAACCCGCTTGCTCAAATTAAACTTGTGTGGGTCATAACACAATCAGATTTCTATTTCAATCCATTTTAATATCTCTAATTTCAACCTCCCCCTGCACCGACGCACATTTGACACCCCTTGTTGTATAGATCATCTCCTTTGACTGTCAATGGGCTTCATAGCCCCAATGGGTCGTAGGCTTTTGCCTGCATCATCTGGCCCATAAATCGTGTTTGCAGTGCAGCAATTTTAGAAATTTTTTGAATGGGCCGATATGGATTAGATGGGTCAAATTGACCTGTCACTAATCTATTTTGGCAAAACTAAATTTGTGCAGATTGAATTGTGTTACATTTATATGGGCTAAACTACATAAGACATATCAAATTTGGGCAACAGCCCAATTGCGTGTTTAGTTGATTATCACTCGTCTAGTGCAAATGTGCAATGTGATATTTCATGACAATAATAATTCTAAAAAGTCTTGATATTACGATTTGAATCAATGGTTTCTGCTCAAAATAGGAATGGACTAGGGTTATGAACTCTTAATCTTATGATTACGTCGATTTCATGTCGTTGTAATTGTATCTCGATCCTTAGGATTCAAACTAGAAACTCTTTTGGAAAAGATCAATTCTTTTTCCGGTAAACAAATAAACAATATTATATCATTATATAAGACCACAATTTGACATAGTACGTAGTAGATTGAAAAGAAAAAATCAGTAACCGAAAAATAAAGTAATTGACTAAAAATGCAAGAATGAATGTGACTACTTCTATATATGAATTTGTCTTCAAATTTTCCTTGTAGTTTCGACATTTTAAAAGTTTCTTAATATAAATCAATTTACAGGGTTGAGATTTCCTAGTTTTTGTGTTAATTTGCCTGATGTAAAACAAAAAATATTCTATCTCAAAATATTCATCAATTTATTAAATTTAAATTTTCAAATGACGTGTAAACAGAATTGCGATACAATGAAAGGAGTGTAATGGTCCATATAGTAGTCACGTTCCGAAATTTGTATCTTTTTCCTTACGGAAGCAAAGTCAAAAGCCATTAATTTTTTTGATAAAAAATAGAGGTTGAAGAAAACGGCACATTATAAAATTGAGACGACTTTACAAAAGAGATGATTCATGCCTGACATCATCGCCAACTTTTTCGGACAACTTGCCTTTTCCGGTCCACTTGGATTCGAAATTTTAACTTTTGATGAGTTCCATTTTTAAAGTTTTTGATTAATTTTATTCTTTTATATTTTTAAAATTATATATTTTTTCTGTCACAATTTATGTGACACATTTCCCTTTTTGAGAGTCAAACAGTCTAAGTTTAATCGAAAATTTGCTCATGATTTCTTCAATTTTTTTAAAAAATGAAATTTATATATTTGTAAACTACATAAAAAGTACTATAAGTCCCAATAATTGATAATTCAAAATATTTAAAAGATATAGAAAAAATTTACGGTCAAATACGAATTTGTTTGAATCTCGAAATTCGAAATGTGTCACATAAATTGGGACAGAGGGAGTACTCAAATTTAACATTTATGAAAATTCTACGAAAAATTCATAATAAATTTTTGTTCCGCATTTAAAAGATATTTAAACATCACACACATTCTCTTTAATTCAGCGGTAGTCAACATCTATATTCTATAATTTTAGGTGTGTTCAAGTAGATAACTAAAAGTTGAATAAATAAATAAATGTATTTTACGTAACTATCGGCATACACTCTAATTGATTTGTATGATGTCACACATCTTACTTAAGAATGAAAGACATAAATATCAGATGAGACCAGGTTAAATAACATTAAGTCAAATATCAAATTTGAATAAACCTGTGCCAAATTACAACTACATCCGCCACAATTTCCTAGCTACCAAGCTAACTAAATTAGAATTTGACATATATGTTGCACTAGACCATGCTATATATTTTTTTTTAATTAATATGTGAATGCAAATATCAACAATAATTATATATTGAAAACGTCTTTGGAGTGATGATGATCGTATTTATTATCTCAAGCGCATGTTATCTTTGCTTGCATTTGTGTGGTGGGAAATGCAAGTCCCATTGTGGCAACGTACGTACCCTGTCTGGTTCTAGAAATGTGTTCTCCCTTTTATTTGTTCATCATAAATAATGGTGTTAATAGTTTTGACACATTCTAGATTAATATTGGTCTATATGATATTTATTATTATGTGGTTGCATTGCGAAAACAGTGCTGTCGCTCCGAAACTTTTAATAGAATGGTTGGTGTGCGAATAAAATTTTATGTTAGTACTTCTTCTGTCACATATTAATTGTTTATTTTTTTTTACATGCCTCTTAAAAATTATAAAATAAAAAGGATAGTGTTGGTGTGACATTTTAATATTAAATAAAAATATATTATATGTCACATTATGTATCATGTTATATATGTCCATTGGCGGACATTATATTTGTACCTCATTGCCCTCATCCATTATGTAAGAATGTGGTCATTAGTTGTTGTAACTCTTGTAACTATCAACTCTTCATTTCACACAGTATTCTACCTCTTTATCCTTGTAACTACCAACTCTTCATTTCACACAGTATTCTACCTCTTTATCCTTGTAACTACCAACTCTTCATTTCACACATTATTCTACCTCTTTATCCTTGTAACCTTTGGAGATTTTCATAAAGTGGGTTCAAGATATTAAAACTAAAATGTGGCAACAGGGATTTAAATTTGGATTGGCTGAGAAAATTGAACCCTCTTCACCACTCGGCCAAGGATCACATTTGTGTTAGCGGGGATCAAAAGCTAATATATACATATAAAATTTTAAAAGCTGATTAAATATACATATATATACGGTGTTATTTTTCAACTAAGTGGATTCATATGAACCCACTTGACTCACTGTAGGTCTGCCCCTGTCACCTATAAATAGCGATGGTCTTATTTTGGTTTTTTGAGAATAAGAAATATACAAGAGAAATAGTGTAATAAAAAAATGAGAAGTGTTATATTGTGTATATTGAGTTAGTGTAGTGAAAGAAAGAGTTGAGACAAAGAAAATATTCTAAGTCTTCAACTATATTCACCATACAAACAAGCGAGTAATTATATGTTGAAGAAGATATTTCTTTTGTGGAGCTTTGGACTCTTTAATTAAACCAAAGTTGCTTGAGTTGTACGACGTTGCGTTGTTGTATTCTGGAGGGGACAAATCAAGAGTATTACTGCTGGATCGGTGTAGATTATGACGTAGTGAGCTTGAATCTCCTTAAAAGAGAGTGAGATATCTGTGCCTCAACCTTAAGATTTATTCATTCATTTTTTGTGATTTTATTTTCAATTATAATTTATTATATTTATGATATATCACACCAACAATAGTTTTATTAATTTATCACTTGAGAACTTTTTGAAACTTTACAAACTTATTTACCGGAATTAATTAATTGAAAGCGAAAAAAGAATATTACATATGTTAATGCCCTGAATAACAATCAATGTCATGGAACCTCTGTTAATCAAACATTAAGCGAAACTTTTGAAGATGAATGAGGATTTGTCTAAATTATACAGTTTAATTGTGGATCTAAATTTTTTAAAAAGTGTCACCTTAAATAACGGAATGCAAATAGACTTTCCCACAAATTAATTTTTTGAAATGGACTAAATTAAATCAGTTAAAATAAATTAAATTAATTACATAAATGAGTCTTGGACAATTAGTGGGTCATGTTTGCATAGGTTGATTTTGCTAAGTCATATTTTCATGATTTGATTTTGTCATTCCTAATTATAATCATAGTATAATTCATACATTATTTTTATTTTTATTTTTTTGTTAAATTTACACCTAATTAAGGCCGAGATGTCAAAACAGTATATTTAATACTATTCCGCCCACCCCACTATGAACTAAGATATATCATTAAAAAAAAAAAAGGACATACAGATTATTGATATTTTTTTTTTATAAATACAGGAGAAGCGTGTTCAAATTTATGTTTTCGGTGCATAGAAAAACTGTGTTTCAACTTCTGTGGATTATGACATTCACTATCCTTACCACTTACAATATGGTGATTGGTGAAGATAGTAATTTCATGAAATATTTTTAGAATATAAATAAGTAAATATATAAAAGAAATTAAAAAAATCAATATTTATGCTATATAAGTTAACAATGAATTTTGATCGTTATATCTAATATAATTTTTCGACGAAGAGGACTGAAATGAACTCCTTACACCCCCATTATGCGTACGTGCAATAATAGGTTGAGACTTGAGCTATACCTAACATTCTTCATTTCTACTTCCTTTTGTATATCGAGTCTATTTTCCAGTACATATTTACTGTCCAAAAAGTAATTAAGTGGATGTAGACATATAATATAGAATGATGAAAAAGATGGAAAACATTCATGAATCTTGAATATTAATTGACACATATTGTAGAAAACAAAAATATTTTAAACGTACGTAAAAGAGACGTAATTGTGGGTGAGATTCAATGAATCAACACCAACAATATAATTATATTTAGTGGATTGGTCTCCTGACTGGTCATCAGAGGTCTAAGGGTCCATGTTTAAATATATCAAAGTCTTCCTCCAAGGTTTTTTAATTTTGATTTTTTTTTTCTAGTTAAAAGAAATTAATTAACTATTAAAAACTTTTGGATTAGATTGAATCAGTTAATAAACTTAGTGCATATATGATATTGGTTAGAATATGTTAATATTCCTCCTTTCTCATTCTCTATGTTTTTATAAGAAAAAATTGCGGTAGAAAATGGCAAATGCATTACTTATTTGGATTAATTTGACTGAAGAAATTTGAAAATAAATTAATGTTATTATTAAATTTTGTTGTGCTTGATTGTTGAAGAAGACAAAATTTGTCTAATATGATTTATGAAAATTTAAATTGAATTGAATCATTAAAAATTATTGAAATTAATATTAGAATATTGAATATTAAATTTGGAACCATTTGAAGATTGGTTTGAATAATTTTTTAAGCAAAAAAGTGTTGGTGAAATTTGTGAAAAAACTTTTGTGGTCCATCAAGATATTTGAACAATTTATTTTAAAATTTACGACATATTATATACTTAAATTCTGATGATTTCCCAAAGACTTGCCGCAATAAACACTTTTATCGATTTTTTATTAAGAGTCTCACGCTCCTACAAAAGTTTGTTATGTTATGTGGTAAATCGAATGTGTATCTAGGTTTAATTAACCAAGTAGATGAGTGTTTTTAAGACTATCAATAGTTCAAAGACGAAAGTAATAATTTACATTAAGAGTTCGAGACCATTTGTTATGTCATGTGGTAAATTGGGGATACCATATTTAAGTTTAATTAGTCAACTAAAAATAATGTTCTTAAGGCTGTCAATAGTTCGAAGACAAACTAATAACTTACATCAAAGTTTGCTTTCAATACTTCTTTCATAAATATTTATTAATTGAATTCTAAATCTCAGTATAGACACAAATATTACGTTAGCGCAACTTTTTTAATCATAATAAAAAGATAAATAACGGCACAAAATGACCGTATTTGCGTAATTCGGGAGAGGTGGAAATTGGATCACCGTCATTTTTCATGACTTCAGACCATGACGCATCACTACCAATAGTTTTTTCCTTTTTAATATTTTTCCACTTCACATTTGATAATAATTTAAATGAGTTTAACTTCTACAACTATATATCATCATCAAAATAATAATAATATTTTATATACTTCTATTTCAGTTTGGTTTTTAATTCTATTTCAATGTCAACTCTTAGCTAATATATATAAATTGACTAAATTGGTGCTTTTTTAAATCTTATTTAATATTAACCGAAAGTGGTTTCTGATAGATTTCTTTCTACTATATTTAGAATTTATTTATTTTTTTGTTGAAGATTTGAGATTACGATTCAACAATTCTTTTCTTGTTGACTCTTGAACGCTACGGTTTTTTTTTTCCATCCGTTTCTTTGATTTCTTTGTAAGAAACGTAATGAGAATACCTCAGAATTTGGCGTAAATTATTAGTTTCGTCTCTGAACTAGTACTAGTCTTAAAAGCACCACTTTACTTGATTAGTTAAACTTAGATACACCTCCGATCTGTCACATATAGCAAGTGGCGGTCTCAAACTCTTGTAGAAGCATGACTCTTAAAAAAACCTAAGAGAATTGTTGAAGATACTCTTAAACTTGACAAGAATTTTGGGGTGTATTTCTCTTATGTTGCAAGATCAAGAGTGTATTTAAGTTCAATTAATCAAGTAAAAAAGTGTTTTAAGAATATCAATAATATAAGAATGAAACTAATAATTCAAGTCAAATTTAAGAATGATTTCAATACTTTCTCTCTTTCTTTATTCTTCTTCCTCAAACCTTTCTCTTTGCATTTTCCCTTGCACTAAGAAAATGAAATGAAATATATCCGCACAAATTCAAATATCTAATACCATATGAGAAAAAAAGAAGAAGGAAAATGAACAAACATTTCGAGCCCTAATTTGTCTAGCTAATTAATTATGTAGATCTACTGCTGCATGTGCATTATTGTGCAATTGTTTTTTGGATTTTCTATTCGAGATTCATAATTTGATTAATTTTTTTAATTCGATTAAATTTAAATTGACACATGACAAAATTTATTTTTGAAACGTCGCTTTCAAGTTCCAATAAAAATTTATAGGGGCTTGAATTAGATACCTCTAGTTAAAATTGAATCAAAGACATTATGTAGAAGCTAATAATTATAAATTTGAATAATTAATCAAACGACAAAGAAAAACTATATATAATTTTTTTTATGACATAATATGGATTTGGTCAATTGACAAATATATAATGCTAATAAAACAATAATTGAACTAAAAGAGAGAATAATCTTATCTTAAATAAAACTCTCTAAATGTCATATTTACTACAACAAAAGAGTGACAATAAATTTTTCTTAGCGATAATATTTAGTATCTATCAAAATATTTAACAATTCGCATTGAGAGTCGATAAAACCTTACAAAAATATATTTGTACGGTCTATCTGTCTTTCAATAAAGAGCTAATTGAAGTGGGCCGGCAGCCAACTTTGACACGTACTTATTCATTTTCATATTTGTTTAGCCTAGACACCAAGTTAATTTCTTCGTACTTTATTTTTTCTTCGTTGAATCGTCCATACTTGACTGCCTGGATGAATTAAAAAAAAATTATTAAAAAATTAGAAGACTTTGTCGTGTGAAATACATTGACAAATTTAAGAGTCATTTTCTTAATGAATTGAATTTCAGATGTTTTGAATTAGTCAACGCCATCATTTAAATGCATTCTGAATTTTCCATTTTCTAGAAAAATGAAGTTATGAAAATTTCAACTGGCCACAGCTTTTCTAATGACCTAGTTGCGAGATGCCTTGATTTGGCTAATTCATAACTTTGTCCAAATCAGGTTGAATTAATTACTTCTCCGTTTCATTTTACTTACCTTATGTTGACTTGATACTTCCTTTACGAAAGTATTTATCTTACTTAAATAACTTATTAATTATGTTTCAAAAATATAAATTTGATTACTATCGCTTTATGTAGTCATTTAATAACAAGGATATTATTAAAAAAATATTATTCCCTTCGATTCTTTTTTGTTGTCATATACTCTTTCTATCCACTTTTAGTTGTCATATTACACTTTTCGAAAGTCAATTTGACTAATTTTCAAAGTTAAATTAGATTACATTAATTCGATAATTTAAACAAAAAAATTAGATTTTCAAAAACTTCACGAAAAGTACTATAAATTCCAATTTTGTGCATATCAATACGATGAAAAAAATACATCGTAACATGTTAGTCAAAATTATTATAGTTTGACTCTAAAAAAAGAAACTATGACAATGGAAAAATCCTTTTGGCCAGAATGATATTTTATATGTTATTTTACCTTTTTAAACATTATTACCCTTTTACCTTTAATACATTTAACTAAAAAATGAAAAAAAATAAATTTATTTTTAAATAAAAAAATATTATAGTTTTTTTAAAATTTCTGGTAAAATTCTGGCCAAATTCTCTGGTCATTTAGCATTACCCTATGACAATTAAAAGTGAACGAATGTAGTATATTTGTATGTCATTTTTACTAAAAATAGATGATCCTTAATATTTGTCATTTCACAAAATCAATACATAAATGACACTATTCTTCCTATTTTGTTAAATATGAATTCGACCAATATAGGAAAATTAAATAATTAATTTATGTTCATTGGTCCATTTAATAAATTAATTTCAGTTCATTTATTGAAACTTGACTCAAGAGAATACTAAATAAGAATATAATGATAAATTTACATAAAATTTAAAATGGTGACATATAATTAAGAACAGAGGAACCAAGGGAGTAATTTTTTTTATCTTCATTTATTAAAATGAACAGGTAAAACATAATCAATTCTAAATATGAGAACCAAATAAAATAAAATGAAGGAGGTATTAGACTTATTTATTTATAGCATTAATTCTTGTCATACATAGAGAACGCGTATTGGACAGCTAAATTGGTGAGCTGCGTGTGCCTATTTTTTTTGCACTTTATTAACTGTAGGGTGTGTTTGGCACTATTAAGAATATTTTTCTCAAATATAAATAATTTTGCTTTATATTTTTGATAAATAAAAATAAAATAGTATTTCAAATATATTTATATGTAATATAGGATATATAATGAGAGATGGGTGAGGATAAAACTAATGGCCGGCAGGAATGGGGTTAGGTGGTTTGTGTTAGAGGGTGAGACAAAGATAATTAATCTAAAATATCACTTATTTTTTTATGCCATCTAAAAAGTCATTTTAGAAAGTACTTTTTCTTCAACACCAAAATATTTAAATATTCTACTCTTTACAAATCCAGACCTCACAGGGACAGCAATAAAAAGAAATAGAGTGAACGTTGAAAATGTTTGTAAAAAACAAAGAACTTATATCAAATAAAAAAAATACTCCCTCCTTAATTTTAATTTTGCACATAAAGTTAGTGATGACGTGCCAAATGATGTTATACGAGTGAGTAGGTTAGAAGATTGGTCAAAACAAGACTCAAAATTCAACCTATATATTAATACTGTATAAATATATTAAACACCTTTTAGTTTTTCTTTTATTTTATTTTATCCATATAAAATATACATCCTTCTTTCTACTTTCCTAATGGTAGCCTTGACTTTGACTAGAGAAGAAAAATTCAAAATATGATGGGCCGACGTGAAAAGCTACCCATTATTTGTTCCGATTCAATTTATATGATATAATTTAATTTGACATAAAATTTTTTAAAAAAACTTTTAAAGTTTATAGTCTAAATAAATATGGTTATAAATTATTTCATTAAATATGGAAAATGTATCGTTTTGTTTTGGGATTAACTAAAAGAAAGAAAGTCATATAAATTTAGACAATGAAAATATATACAATTATACATGTGTTACTGTACCCACCACTTGTGTTTGCTTAGGTACAAATTTGACAACTATAAGTAAGCTGTTATTAAGAAGAAAAAAGAAAAAAAGGAAGGATATTTCTATCTCTCAATTTGCATCAATTTAATATTTATCCCTTTTTCTTGATTTTCTTCCCACCTTCCTACAACTTGGTCAGCTGGTCTTCTAAAGCCCTTCGGTATTTATATACCTTTTATCTTCATTTCCATACCATAATCAGATTTTGAGGAGAAAAAAAGTGTTTGTTTCTTAACTCAACACACCTGAAGAAAGACTACAACTTTGTTGATTCTTGGAATTTATATACATCAAAGAAGAAATTAATATCTATGGAATTTACCAGTTTGGTTGATACTTCATTGGATTTGAGCTTTAGGCCTCGTCCTGTTCTTGAAAAAGTTCCGGTAAGAATTTTGGACTATATTTCTCATTCCCAAATGTATTATTTATATGCTTAGTATTGATGTTTTTTGGATACATGAGGTGGTGATAAGGTCTGCTTAGAGTAGTGGGATTTCACTTGTTGTATGTTAGTATTGATGATTTTTTTTTTTTTGGTTTCAGAAACAAGAAGTGCAGAGTGATTTCACTGGATTGAGCAGAGAAAAAGAGAATATGGGGGTGAAAAATGAGGCAGGGGATTTGTTAGAGGAACTAAACAGAGTGAGCAGTGAAAACAAGAAGTTAACAGAGATGCTTACTGTAGTTTGTGAAAATTACAATGCTTTAAGAAACCAAATGATGGAGTATATGAGCACACAAAATGGTGTAGCAGAAGACAGTAGTGCAGGGTCAAGGAAAAGAAAAGCTGAAAGTATCTCCAATCCTATTAACAACAACTACAATAATAATAACAATATGGATGTTGTTCATGGACGTTCATCGGAAAGCTGCTCAAGTGACGAAGAGTCTTGTTGCAAGAAACTCAGAGAGGAGCACATTAAAGCGAAGGTTACTATTGTTTCTATGAAGACTGATGCATCTGATACCTCTCTTGTAAGTACATACTCTTATGAGAATGACACTGAGATAGTTTAAGCTGTTAGTGAGAGCATACGACTAATTATGTCTGTGAACTTCTTTGCAGATTGTAAAGGATGGTTATCAGTGGAGGAAGTATGGTCAGAAAGTAACCAGAGACAACCCTTGTCCCAGAGCTTACTTCAGATGCTCATTTGCACCTGGTTGCCCTGTCAAGAAGAAGGTAAATTAAAACCCTAATTTATGAGTGTTGACAATCATAGTAAAGAATGAATTTGTCATGTTCATGTTCGAGTCAGTTTGCACGCACGTTCTAATAGTGCATTTGGCATTTTTGACAGGTTCAGAGAAGCGTAGAAGATCAGTCTATTGTGGTAGCAACATATGAAGGAGAACATAACCATCCACAAACCTCAAAACCAGAATCAGGTGCAAGTACTAATACTTCCACTGCCAGCCGATTAAATGTGACAACTATAGCGGGTACTACTACTTCAGTACCTTGTTCTACAACTCTCAATTCCTCAGGACCAACCATTACTCTCGATCTTACTGCACCGAAAACAGTAGAAAAACGCGATATGAAGATGAATCACAGTACTACTAGTCCTACCGGTGCCAATAGCATTAGAACAACAACAACAACAGGAGGTGAATATCAAAATAGGCCAGAGTTTCAACAGTTCTTGATAGAGCAAATGGCTACTTCATTGACCAAAGATCCAAGTTTCAAAGCAGCACTTGCTGCCGCCATATCAGGAAAAATCCTCCAACATAATAATCAGACAGGGAGATGGTAAACAGAAGTCCAGCAGAGCAGTCAACTACTTTGTATAGACAATTGTTCAATATTTTCCAACTTGACTCGTATGAAAAGTTCTTAGGAGGAAAAAGGAAACACAAATTATTGTTCAAATGTAAATACAGGAAAAGTTAGTAACATTTGGACCGCAAAGTTGGACTTGGAAGTGCACGTGAGAATGGGATCTTGCTGGACTGTGAGAAATTTCAACAGCAGCCATATTGGGTCCCCTGCAGAATGGACTTGCTCTGAGTTGGCTAGATTGAGACTGAATTGTCCTTGAAACATTTAAGTTGTTGAATTTGACAACCTTGTAGAATACTGAAATGAGATTATGAAATATACAACTTATTGTTCTGTTCACTGACTTTATACAACTCTTTTGTGGCATCAAATTTAAGTTACCTGCAAGAATTAAAACAATTATAAAGTAATCTGCTATAGTAAAAACCTATGTCGCTTGTACTTTTCAAAAATGTCATCAGAGGTCTGTGTTGGATCCTTCAAAAGTAGTGTATTTTTAAGGATCCGACACAGGTGCGACAATATTTTTAAAGAGTTTGAGCAACAATCATTATCTGAAAGCAACTGATGAGATGGTCTTTTGTGATTCCATCCACTAGCATAAAAGAGTACAAGCTTAGTTGGTCCAACACTCCCAACTAAAAAGTCTTCTACTTATTGCTTCAATGTCTTAACATGTATTTGTCTAAGGACCCAACCTTGTTGATTATCTGCACCACTGATAAAGAAATCTCAACAAGGGCAATAAATCAAAATCACGTTCAAGTCCTCAAGCTACTTAACACTATTCTTCCTTTCTATTTTTCTCTTACTTTTTCCGGTAAATGCTGACTTTTAGCTAGTGTTTGGCCGTATGTTTTAGAAGCAAATTTTGAAAACATGTCTATAAAGTTCTATTTGGCCATGAAATTTGTTTCTTCAAATATTGCCAGTTTTTGGACTTTCACTCACAAAACTTCAAAAAAAATAAAAAATCAACTAAAATGCATGTCCAAACCCAACTTACTTAAATTTTCGAGTTTCAAGTTTCAACTTTAAAATCTATGGCCAGACAGAAACTCAAGCAATTGACAATTCAACTTACCTTTTATTTTCTCTTCAATCATAAATCACATCATATCTGCATTTTTTTTACCTCCGCATCATACCCAAAGGTTACTACTTCGAAAATTTTGCACTAACAGCTGACAAATCATTCAGTTTTGCTCTGTCAAAATAGAACATACAGTGTTCTCAAGAACCATTCACACAAAAAAAAATTACTCTTTATTGCCTGGATTTTTTAATTCAAATCCTATAAGACATAGGGATCTAAAGTTATGCTGGCTATTTTTAAAAAAACTTGCAGAATTGTCCAAAATATTGCGGAGTCTGATTTTAGAAAAGGAATCAAGAACTCAAGAAACCACTGATACAAGAACTTTATCAAAAGGATTCCTTCTCCGGAATGCAGAAGCAAGCAGTACTAGTTCCTTGAAGTTGGCAGATGTATCTTCTATAGACTCAAGAAAGTGGCTTTGCACGAGTGGCTGGATCTTCCTTGGATTCAACTTGTATTATAAATGCATATCCCAATACCCATAAGACAATATACAAGAAAGGAACCCAAGAGAGGCAAGCTAGCAAACTCAAAATGCTGCCGACATACTGAGGATCTCTTATTACTCCAAAAGGAAACTCTGTTACCCAAGGGATATTCTTCCCAAAGCGTACACCATAGTAAGTGCCAGCTTCTCCCAACAGTTGATACACCCTGCAGTTTTGTAAATTATTACACCCATGAGCCCCGATAGAGTAAAGAACTAAATGTTAAACATGGACAAGCGATAGGAATGCACGCCTAACGTAGCAGTCACTCTTGATAAAATGGAACCAAGACATAGCTTCATTCAATATATGAATCATGATATCCAAAACAACGAAGTAATATATAGTCAGCTGCGTATCTAAAGTGACTACTGGTGCCATACAGAAGTCTAAAGCAAATGCTGGTGCCATGTCAGATCTCTTATTTGAAAATTGCATTGAAATGGCGAGCCTCTATCCGATAATTGTTATCAATGTGGCTCTTAATCAGGTTAATCTCTGTGATTCTAATAAGATGTGATTCTAATAAACTTTTTCCTTTTTGACAAATGACTTCAATTATCTTTTCGTAGGCATTTTAAAATTTTTAGCCTTCCAAATTCTATTGCGTTGGAATGTGGAAATAATCTTTAGTTTAATGCTTGTACAACGTATATGAATGTATGATCCAAAGAAACTTATAGTTAATAACTACGTTTTAAGTTAGTCAGTGAACCTCAAAATCATTACTCTTCTATGAGAAGAAATAATCTATGTATTAAACAGGGAAGTTAACTTAAATATCCTCTGACCAAAAATAGTAGCCGACAGATGTAAATAAGTGTAAAATTAATGTATAATATACATATTTGGCTAACGATTGTAAATATTTTTGGTCAAGTGGCTATAGAAGAGTAATGATTATGAGGTTCACTACCTCATCGTACAGAACTTAAACTCATAGAGGAAACCTGTATTATTTAGTAAGATTGGGCGGAAGTCTTTTTTTTTTTTTTTTGATGACCGTGGCTAGGACAGATGAAAAGAATCACCTAGTGTTTTTTGTTTCCGCAGGGAATTCAACCAGATTCATTGATCACTAGGCCATACCCTTGGGTGCAATTGGTCGGAACTCTAATCAGAGCTAAATATCTATATTTACTCTCTATCCCATCACAACCAGACTTCACCAAATTATCCTTGATTTTTAGTCTTTTGGAACAAAGTCTAGTTGAGTACAAATTGACCATCAGTAACCCAATGATGGGCCCAAATCATTGAATTCTCCCCCATATCTCTAGGGACATTAATTAATAAACTGGTCGGTACGTCAAAGTTTGCATCATTGAATCACTACTTCAGTGTGTTTGTTTGAATTGCAGGCAGAGCATCTAAAGCTATATAGCCCATTCCAAGCAGATAACGATTCCTGTGTGTTGTTTGTGGGGTTTTTAGAGGTTTATATACATTACTCAGCCAGATCATAAACACTCATATTATAGAGGAGAAGTGGTTTGCAGAATCAGTTCAGAGGATTGATGAGCCAGTGCAATCTCAGATTGCTAAACTTTTTCAAATTTCATCATTCCAGTTCAGCCCGATCACATCAGCTGATTAACTTTTAGAAGATACTATAGGGTAGTCCATATTGGACCTGTGATCACCATTATGTACATGCTATCCATTTAACACGTTAAATATAAAAGCAATGATTATTGGTTTAAATGAAATCCTCCAGCTGAAACCTCTAACCCTCAAGGCAGAGACCAGAGCCAAGATTTCAACTTTATGGGTTCTGGATAGCTAATAATTGGTCCTAAATTTAGTGTGTACATATTTAAGGAATTACTAATATAACTACACCATTTGAGCAAAAATTATTGAGTTGAGACAACCCATATCTGGACTTGTACCTCTGCCCCTGCCTAGATCTCCTCGCACAACTATGCACTAGTTTTTCATCAAATTGTCAATATGACAACTTCGTTATTTGCGAGCATTGAATCTCCATGACAACATCAAAACTAGTCTATCGGAGGCAAGCATGATTCAATAGTGCAGGAGGAACTTACATCAAAGATGCTTTCCTTCAGTAAAGAATGATTTAACTGGCTCCTAGTGAATTGATGACAAGCGGAAACGCTACGCCATCCCTTTCCTTCACGCATTAAAAATTGCCAACGATTAACATAAACCTAGATATCCAATTTTTCATTCAGCTCATTGACAAACTACATGTCGATTTCAAATTAGTTAGTGTCAGCAATATCAATCGTCTACATTTAACTCAAAACTCTATGGAGAATGGGTCCACCCCTCTATCATTTCTCCACTGCATCAAGATTCCAACACGTGAGCTTGCGAGACATCCCGCTCTATACTATCTTTCTCGTTGAACCAAAGCCTTGGGAACAATCAAATCTTTTGTATATATATATATTCAGTTTTATTTAGGCCAATTTCACTCCAATCCTAAAAATGCCATTTTTCATTCTAGTAAATTCAAGAATCTAATTTCTACCAAACAACAATATCCCAAGGTATATGTTCATAAAATTGACAAATTGACACAATCTTTGTAAAAAAAGATCAATCTTTACATTGTCGAATGACCATAAAACATAGTAAAGAGGAAAGACGATCAAATTTGAAGCTTGAGGTCTGACCTGAAATTAAGGAACTGACCAAAGATGAAAAGGGGCCAAAAATAAAGCGGAGGCGGCCATGAAAATGTGGAAACTGATAAGAGTGAGATGAATTGGATCAACTTTATAAAATGAGAGACCATAGCCATAACTTTGCAAGGATCACGTCCACTTCCACAGAGATCGACCCATTTTTGAGGATGTGTCCAGAGATAGTAGTAAAATGGAAATGGTGATATCACTGCTAAACATGCCCATAATCCCATTTCTCTTTGTTCCCCTTTCTGTCTCAGTGTAAAGCGCTTTATTTTATTTGCGTCTTTAACCTCAAGGCTGAAAGTCCCTTTAGACGACATCACTAACGTGTCTATGTTGTCCGCAAGAGCAGCATATTTTGATAGGTCTGGGCCGATTTGTTGATACCATATTGTTGGGCTTGCTAGAAATTACATCACCTTCGAAAGAGAAATTGACATGTACATTCATGCATAAAATTGCACGTTTTGTCCGGGTTGGTTTTAATTTTTGTCCTTTAATAATCAAACTTATATCTAGTGGGATATAAGTTTTTTAAAATCTAACATAAATTATGAGATTTTATGATACGGAAATATACTTATGGCTCACAAAAATGTTGTTTATTATGATGTATAAAAAATTAGACTACACAAAATAAGGATAGAAGTGCAAATGAGCTGAAAAATTAAAGAAACAAAGAGAATGAAGGCTCTTTTTGCCCTGAAAAACCATTACACTTTTGAAAGAGACAGAATTAAACAATGAGAGAGCTAAAAGAGAATAAAGTGTAACACAAATTCTTTCTTTCATAACTGGGGACGCCCCAACAAACTTTAAAGGACTTGTCATTTCTTCAAGACAACCTTCTTTCTGGTTGAAGTACCAGTTACTATAAAGTAGAATAAATACAAAGAGCATTTTTACGAAGGAAATGCTGGATCAACAAATCTGGTAATTTAGTAGCTTGTTCCTCCACCACCTGAGTGTGTTATAGATCTCCACCCCACCCGCCATCCTCTTCTTCTGTGGCAATTTTCTGTTCAACTACGCCATGCAGAGGATGCTTCTAAATCAACATCTTCTTCCCACCAGGTTGCAGTCTACAGCAAGGCATTTAAGCATCAGTCAAACATATTCTCAAATCTATTGCATATTTTACTAATCTTCATAGGATAAGCAATGAGAAGAGATTAGTTCGATGAAAGAAACTGTAGTTATTGATGGGAAAAACAACTATGTAAGTTCAAAATTACTATGAAGAGACCTTGTATCCTCTTCTGAGAAATTCAAGTGAGCTTCCTTTCTCCTCTTGCAGTCCGAGGACTCTCAATAGTTCTTCCTTAGTCTGCCATAACATGTTTTGGGCAACTTATTTACCATAAAAGTTATTAAGAAGAACAAGTTGCATGAATCAGATGTATAGTTACTTCGTTAAGAGTGAAGCGAGTTGCACTTTCTGCCACACAAACAAAAGAACCATCTGTCTGTTTCAGCATCACCTGCCAAGGCCCTGCAAAATTAAAACAAAGCTAAAGGTTGTCGGTATTCCATATTAGTGCATACACAATCTTACAAAAGTACCTGTGCTGAAGCCTGAATATCAGAAACGACATAGACACTTCTAATGAAACAAAAAAATGTTACATCTATTACTCTTACATGATGTTAAATATCTAGTTTCAAATACTTCAGTTTCATTTAGAGCATTTAAGTTTTCTTAAAAGGGAAGTTCTTAATATTGTGGAGTTCCACGAATAACTATAACAAGCAAAGAATTAATTTAACAGTATGTCGTCGTAATTTACATTTTCTTCTCTCACCTCATTTTCAAGTGAGAAAACAGTTCCTAGGATCAGATTTATTTTACACTCGTAATATAGACTTGGAATATAGTAACCTTCGAAGGGTCAGAAATATTTACAAGTCACATATATTCAATATACTTAAAACAACTAGTATACTCTATCCTCAAATTTCTGTTCAACTATTGTTCTACTGGAGTGAACACCAAGAAAATAATCTGCACTCATATTTTGATATCACAAAGAAGGAAATTCAATTGAGAAACAAGAAGAGGAAGTCGATAAATATAGGGAAATAATGAAACAGAAGTAACAGAATCCCTAAATAAGCGTATAACCACAAGAATGAAAACTTACCAGGATATTGACGGAAGAGAGCTCCATTGTAGTTCACTATATAAGGTTCCACTGCAACTGTCTTCCATGAGAAAAAGAAAAAAAGAAATTATGCATTACAGAATTACAAGGTCGATATAAGATAGATGAACATAAAACCAAGATCACAAAATTTTCACCTTTGAGTACTCTCTTGTTCGAATATAAAAGACGGGGGTGAATTGAGAAAGAAATTGATAATGCAATTCCCTTGGTGGAAAGCCTATAATACCCAGGTCAGCACTGCAATTTCGAATAAATTTATTGTTAATCAGAATATCATTGAGGCACTAACCATAATATATATTAATCAAAAGAATATTAATCAGAAAAATATCCATCAAAGACGAGGAACACTATTTATTACCGCAAGGTGTCAAGTTCGAGATTGAAAAGGAGGCTCGGGGTTGACGTAGCAAATTTGCCCTGTACATTGTTAATGCAATGGATGTCAATATCATCAACCCTTGAATAAATACAGAGAAGAAACATTTATTTAAAAGTACAGTGGAATAAACAAATAAAATGAATACTTAAAGGGTGTTCAAAGCAATTTTAAGGTAGACTACGCGTAAGCGCAAAGGAAACATGTCCCAGAATAAATGACACATTTGGAATAAGGATGATCACACATTGGTACACTAGTAAGTTTGATTTTTATTGGAGACAATTTCTTGCAAATTTGGAAGTGAAAATTAGATAACATGACTTTCTAATACCAACAGATCTTACCACATACTTCTCAATGTACGAAAGGTCACGAGTGCTGCAGTTGATAAATATATAAAGTGTAGGAGGCTGGTCAGACTTCCAACGACCTGAAACAATAAAGATGCAGGAAGCTTTATAGGTATAGTACACATAGCATAGGTAAAAAATTGATGACCATTGCAATAACCCGGAACCAAGCTATTCCTTTGAGCTTTGAGTAACTATGCCCTTGTAAATGGTCTAGGTGTTAATAAAACAAGAGAAAGGAACCATCAATTGCTTTAAAAGCTTCAAAAAAATTACAATGGATGTAAAAAAGAAAAAACAGCCAGATCCACTTTAATCCTAATGGCCCGTTTGGTTGGTGTCTCGGGAGTAATCTAACCATGTGTAAAATTCTGCATAATTTATTACATTGTTTGGTTGATGTTTCAAAGAGACTTAATCTCCGTATAAAACTTAGCATAGCATATATAATGTTTGGTTAAGATTTTTGTTTTCTTCCTACATAATACCTGCATAACTTTATCCAAAGAAGATTTCCTACATGAATACTTTCAATGACTAAAACAAACTGGTTGGGAAATACTGCAAATGCTAAAGGAGAAAAGGTCAGCTGATTTTGAGACAGGATTGGGTAGCATCAGTGCAAGACGCATGTACTCATGTTAATCTGTTGATGTTCTTGAGTTCTTTTGAAGTTAAATGCAATACAGTAACCTAGCATTTGTAGACTTTCTAATTTGTATCATAATGACTTAAAATCCTTAAAACACTTGACAAGATTCTAAGAATGTTGCATCACCCTTCCCCTCTCCTCTCCCGGAAAAGAACAAGAAAGGAAGCTTATGTGGAAACCAAAATGGATCAATTTATTGTCACAGCTTAAGAGAACTGGGTTATTGTGCAACAGTGGCTAAGTTGATGAAGGAGTTGGAAACATAAGAGCAGTTAGATTGTGAAATTAACCTTCATTCTCATCCTCAAAATCGAAGTCCAGCGTATTCCTTACAGATCTGAAGAATGAGGTCACAGCGCCCCCAGGAATATCATCCAAGGATCCAATGGTAATGCCATCTATCTGAAAGAGTGAAAGCATGATAATTTCAATGAGATTTTTGCGAGAATGAGGAAACGACAGGAAGAATGCAACTCCAAAATGCAAAAAGAAAAAGAAGATGAATCGAACTATATCATGAACATCTAAAATGTTTTTTCAAAGTTAATCATTCATCTCTAATTTCAAGGAGAGGTTTAGATAAGACAAACCAACTGATGAGAGCACCCGACTTACACGAAAGGCATTCCCTACTAGAACAAAATGTTATGGTTCGCAGCATCAGAAATGAAAATTGAAATCTACAATGAGTTAACAGTACCGAGTCAAGAGCTGCTGTGAAAAGATCGCTGGCCCTACGCTTTTCTGGTTTGTCAGGAAACACCTACAAATTGAGGGATCTTGTCAGATTTGCTTCTGTGCATTTCAGTGAATCATACCTTGTACAAAGAAAGAATGACAAAGTTTCTTCTCACCACACAAGCTCTAGTTTCCATCTTTTCCTGAAGCTTCTTAACAACAGCTAGTACAAGTTGGATATTGGCATCACTAAACTCATCCGAAGACCCCTTCACATTTTCAGGAATTTGAGAGATGAGCTTATTGCAAGGTCACATAATTAGAAATATGCAAAATATGAGAGATGATAGTTATCCAGAAAAATACAATGACTTCCGACAACAATATGATGTCATCAGCAAGGTGCTTAAAATATCAAAATTTATGACAAGTTAAAATGATACCTTATAAGAAGAAATGCTGGTGGGCAAGGGCCTGAAGATGTAAACCAATGGAGCGTTGAAACAAACAGGAAACGTTGTCAGGAAAGAAGCTATGACAAACTTATTATTAAATGAAATAAGCATGTAATCAAAAAGGTTATATTCCTATCAAGCTTCACGAATGTGTTGACAATTCAACGTTAATACACAGCTGACAACAACCTGAAAGACCTTGAAGTGTTCTGATTTGGAACACGACCTGACTTACTCTTTGGGAGAAGGAACTCATTTTAAATGACATCATACAAACATATCCCGGAATACAGTACGGATCTGTTCAAATACAGGACATAACAAATTTTCCAATAGAGGATACATTCAGCTGAATCTTTTCAGAGCAAATTAAATATAACTTAACACCCTAAGTCGTCAATCTAAAATATGATGGCGCCATGATCTGTAACTGATTTAAAAATGAGACTTTAGATTAGATTATGGTAAGTGTTCATCACTTTTAGCATAAATTTCAGCTTTAATGAAAACAAAATATAAACACTCAACTTCCTTTACTTTTTGTCATTTTCTATAACAGGAACCATACTCATCAGTTGAAAAAGTTATCAAATAAACAATAATTAGGAATTGCAACAGAATCTAGGTCACCTAGTCATATGTACAAAAATGTAATCCACAAATTATACTTGTAGACATTATGTCCTTATGCTGGGAAAAAGTGCTAATTCCCCACTGCCTTGACAGTGTTTCGATGCAAAAGATTTCAACTTTGTTCCATTTGGGTGATTTAGAGTTGGAATAATTTCAAGTTTCCTAGTTGCTACATAGTAACTAAAGAAGCACAAATAAGGAAACTGCGCAGCAGAAAATACAGACTAATTCTTGAAAGCAACTACTTTTACTACACCTCAATCCCAAAGTAGCAGACCCAATTTCATTCCAATACTCAATTATGAGAAGTTCTTGAAAGTAACAAGCAGAACTTCATAAAACAGCTATAGCACAAGTATTATCAGGAGGGCCAAAACAGTCAAATAGGAATATTGAAAACACCCACACAACCATTAATCAGTAGTAGTGAAGAATAAGATGGAGAATTACGGGAAGTCAATTTCGAGTCTGGTCTTTCCGTCATTTAGGGCATAAAAAAGAGAATTTGCGGCATCAGAAACAAGGACTTGGTATGATTTAGGCTTGTAAACACTGACGCCTTTTTTTGGGTCAGCTCCAACTTCATTCTTGATGCACTGAATTCCCTTGAAGGGAAGTACTGATGATTTTACGGAGGTTTTGGGAGAGTGGAAGAGTGGGAAAATGGGGGAAAGGGAAAAGGAAAAAGAGATAAAGGGAGAGCGAGGAAGAGGGAAGGAAGAAGGGAGTGACTGTAACAGTAAGGCCGTGCTTAGTACGGCCATGGCAATGGTTGGTTGGTTAGCTGCTGTTGTGGTGGATAGTGGAGGGAAATATAACCAACATTGGATTTGGTGATAAGGTCTTTTATTGCAAATATTTTTGTTCTACTCAAAGTTAAACTTTACAAAATCTTCTATTTAATACTATTCTACTAAAAAATAAACTACTATAGAAAATCTTTATTTAGTACTACCTCACCTTCATTCACTTTTATTGGCAACTTTTCTCTTAACTAGAGGTCTCGAGTTCAAATCGAAAAAATCTTTAGTAGGAAGCAAAGTTGTTGCTGGCATTACTCAAAGTTTGACGATCTTTTATTTCGTTTAGGATCTCGATTATCAAATATGGGCACATCATTTTGTTGAGAAACAAACCACTTCAATTGTGTATTTTTCTTTCCTCTACATGTTCACTTTATTGACACTAAAACAGTTCGAATGCAGATCAGAGTCACTTTTGGTAGTTTTTGGCATTTTCAAGCTGGTTGCTGTTTACAAGAATGGCCCATTTTCATTCTTTCGAAATCCAAGAATACAATGCTAGTATAAATGAGTAATGTACTACAACTTTGAAGCTACTATTAGGCAATGAGGCTAGTGGTGTGGATACCACAAAATTCAGTAGATCCATCAGCTTTTCTGGTACATAGCATGGACAGATACTGGTCTTCTCTGAAACACTTATTTCTCGTAGGCTCGTGTATTTATTCCATAAATAGGATCCACTGTCAAATGGCTTCGAATATCACCAGCAGGCCGTCCTCTTTACTTGCACTGGGTGTATTCTCAATTGGCTGTGTTCTTGAGCATCTACAGTGGCATCAATCTTCTATATTTGAAGAACCATAAAAATGCAAAGAATATCACTGCTCCAGTTACACCTGTAATTATTAAGACCCATTTAAATGCATTTGGTTCATTAAACATGGGTATTTCAAAATTCATCCCAAAAATCCCTGCCACAACCCCAAAGATGGCAACCACAAAGGTTGCAGTTGTAAGTAGCAACTCAAATTGAATAAGCTGATTCCGGACATTATCCTGCAAATAAAATATCGTCAATCAAGTTAATATGACATGTACACAATTACTGTAATAAGAATTCTCCATGAAACATGAAAACAAAACAATCAAATTAATATAAACTGTGTGTTTTAACTTGTCTAATCTTACAACTTCCATGTTTTAACAAGTCAAGGGTTTAATGCAAAGTAAAATCCATTTGAAACTAACTTGAATGTATGATGCATACCAGTTGGATGTTGATGAAATCTTCAGTATCATCAATATACTCCTTCAACTGTATCAGAAAAAAGTAAGCTTGATTAAGAAAAGGAATACAAGATGAAAGGATGCACAATTAGACTGTAGAAGATACCGATGTCAACTTGTTGAGGGTGCTGTCAATGACAACAAAATAAGCCTCCAAGAGCATCTCCAGCTCTTCTATACTCTGAGTTTCAGTTCCACTTTCCGAACTTCTCATGCTTTCATGCCTGCTTCTTGCTATGCTCAAGCTTTTTTCAAGTCTCCTGCTCTCAGGGGGTGAAGAAACAGGGGAAACTGGAGCAGACAAAGACAACGCACCATCTGTTGACCGGTAGCCAAGCAATGATTGATCTCCATAGCAAGACAATTCCATCCGCCTTTTCTTCTCAGTGAGATACATCTCAGCCATGTCCCCATCATCATCCATAAGCTGTTCTATCTCATCTCTAACCTAGATTACAGATGGTGAGAAGTTAAGATAATATAATCAGTAACTTGTGCTTGGAAATTCCAAAAAAAACAATAAGTAGTTAAGATACCTTCTGAACTCTACGAGTCAAAGCAACAAGCCTGCTTTTCAATCTACGAACTCGTTCCAAATTCAAGGTACTAATTTTAGATGTAAGTTCATCCAACAATGGGTATGCTTCAATCTCTAGTTCTGCTGCCTGATCATTTGGAAAGAAAACAAAATCAAAATCTTGGGTTGACACAAACCAAATAATACAGAACTATCCAGAATATTATCCACCTTATGAATATCCTATTGTAGAATACTTGTTACGATTGTTTATTCAACTTGTTCTAGGTCATGACCATATATATTAAATTGTAACACCACACTTCGTTCACAATTAGTCATTTCAGTGGTTCTTTTGGTGCTCAAGTCAGTACCAGTGTTCTTGCAATATGGATTTTGCATTTTGTTGAAGAGTATTCAAGAAACTGAGATATTTGTTCCAAAATGAGTTCTAATTACATTTTGCTTGTAAGACACTTCTTTCTCTTCAAAATAAGTTCAAGCTCTTTGTAGCAACATTTACATGTGCAAACTATGAAATCCACAAAACTTGTTTCTATTATCTCTTGATATCTAGCGTCAACTAGTATTTTTTGGCCATAGATGCAAGTTCAATCATAAGGGCTGTCTAGAAGTTTACAATGTCAAGTAAGGATCGTTGCATTATGCATTTCATCACATGGATAGTCATGGCAACTTTTAAGGTTAAGGTCAACCAACAAAAATTCTCTTTGCCCTGCTCTCTTTATCAATCTCTGTGTAGTACGACGGAGTACCTCCCACACATACAAATACGACCAAAGAGATCAATGAGCCATAATTGAGAATATCTCTCACTGCTCTTCTCTGGACTGACACTGTTTTGGATCATTTTTCGCTGTGAACCTTTCTGCTAAATTCCATTAAATAAATGGCTTTCTGAAATTACAGTACCACTTGATCCTTCAGAGGAAGTATTGGAAAAAATCAAACCACAAAAAATTCAAATTAGAACCAACACAACTTGCAGATCGAGACAAACAGCTGCAACAAAGAGAGATCATAATACCAACATCAATAGTCATGAAATAGAACTATCTTCTCCATGAGTGCAAAATCAAGAAAGACTGACGTTTATGATGATGCTTTCCTACAAGGATGGTATTTTCTAAAGATGTTCTGGATAATTGAGCGACAGCTAGTTGAGTCAACTGCTTGTCTTTTATTTGATAAGGTTCAGTCAACAGCTTGTCAGTAATGACAAATCAATTTTTGTCTGGATCGTGACCTGCCAATATGCCTCTTTACCAATTACTCCTCCCATCCTATTTTATGACTGATATGATTTTGGACTCTCAGGAAGAGATGTTAGTACCCAATGCTGCTATCCCATATGAAAGTTGAAATAATGAGAAGTGGGCAATATTCAACAACACAAACTTCAAGACCGACAACTATCTTTTCAGACTTGTTAATTCACCAAATTACATATTAGCTTTTACTGCCCATTTTATTTTACCACCTCTGTTTTTTGTCCAAAATGAGCAACTAAAACAAACTATAATTAAAAAAAATGAAACTAAGACAATCATATGAAAACACACAAAACAAAACAAGATATAATAACTGCAACATATTTATTTAGTTTTTAAAACGTAGTTCTCCTGCAAATCTAAAAATGATGCTCTAATGCTCACACAAGTATCTGTGAAGTGGTTACTAGCTTTTGTCACATATTTATAAACCAATTCAGAGTTTCAGAATAGACCAAGTGAATATATTGATTCCCAACTTCTATTAGGCATCCAAGCTAGAGAGCTTTCTCCTACTAACTAGTTTTTTTTTTTATGACCTGCTGTTGATGACTAGTTAACCATTATGTTCTTTCTTCTCATTGTGATAAAAAGGAGGGGTTTTTGGTTTGAGCTCGGTGCTCTGTCGAGGTCAACTTACCATCATCTCCATTTCCCCAAGAGCATCAAACATCAGAGAGGCAACCAAACGAAATTGAGCAGCCTAACCACTCTGCAACTCTTTTATAACCTAAGTTCAGATATTCGTTCAGTCAGATACTTCCAACATTTAAAATGATATTTAAGCTTTGAATCAGCTGGAGATAATGTGTGTGGAAGGCAAGAATATAGGGTTATTAAGTATGTTGAGCGGTAACTCAACTATTTCCTGGACCCCGGGCTTTGGTCTAATGGTAAGAGTGCGGCGTGTGATGTGTCAGTTAGGTTGCACATCATGAGTTTGAATCCTGCCACAGGTTTGCCTGATATTTGAGTGGGGAAGGGTAGAGAAGAAGCCCCATTATCCATCGAGTTTCAAACCATGCGCCACCACTGGCCCTCGAGGATTTCTCAGTTATGAAAATAAAAAGAAACTCAAGCTATTACCTTGGAAAATTGGAAGAACTATCTCTATAACTTTCTCTTCCCAAAGCAACCAATGCTATCGGCACCCTTTGACTTTGCATAGTATTGCATTAAGACATATCTATATCAACAGGTGAAATGCAACTTAAGGCTACTCAGACACAAGTTCTTAACAGATTTTTATTGCCAAACTTGTACCATATACAGATATAACTCATACTCTTATGTAAATGAAAACAAAGTCCCCAAGATGGTGTTTTCTGCTACATACCTGAGAATCAAGAAAAGTACAAGCCGCCTCCAGTGCAACTTCAAGAGCACGGAATTCAAAGGGCAAATAATCCGGTGATGGATTGCCAAACATATTTTCAATATTCCTGCCTCCTCTTCTTCTGCTCAACTCACCTTCTGACTGCCAAACCTCACCTGCTCCTGCAGCTTGCAACCGCCGCTGCAGCTCCACAACATACTGCAGGACATAGCTGTCGAGAGAATTTAATAGGAGAACCTCATCAGCTGTAATGATACATCGAATCTGCTCAAGATTTACAACAATTGCCTTCTCCCTGCCAAGGATTGTTGATGGATAAACAAACAATGGATCTAATAGACGTAGATCACGAGCTGGAAGATCGCAACGACGCATCATAGTGAACTTGTCAACCTCAATGACCTGGGAATTGCCAGATGTATCAACCCGAATCCATGATCGAAGACCTTGACCTCGCTTCTTAAGGCCCAAGACATCTATACCTTGAAAAGGTTGACGACCAGAGGTAGGCGGCCTATAAGATACTTCTCTAAGATTTGCTGCTGATGCAGGTTTTGGTGGAAGCAAGCGTTCTTTTATTTCAGCCATCAATGAAGATTTTAGAATCTGGAACAAATGAAGAAGTTAATGAGCTTCAAGAAGAAAGAACTGGAAAACCCAATCTAGTAACTGTGAAAGAAACATCCATCCCCAGCAATAATTCTCAACTGACTCCGTCTTTAAGTTAATAGAGTTTGTTAGGCCATGTAGTAAGATAAGTTGGTCCATTATGCCAGCCTTTACTTACATGAAGCTTCAATGGCTGAAGTTGCCTACGAGACCTCAATACTAACTCTATACACATCATCAAATGTATTTAAAAACACAGTTGGTCTACATTCAGCTTCAGAAGCTTCCCCGAAAGTATCAAATATCATTTTGCTTTTACCTATGTGTCCAGCCCAGTCTCTAATAAGTTGAATCTTGGCAGATGGATAATAATTATGTTACCTTATCAAGTTCTGTAACACAACACAATACCTCGTGGCTAGATTAGTTTTTAACGGCATTCCAAATCAGTGTACGTGAAATAAGTTGTTAGATACTCTGAAAGATATGTTAAATGACATCAAGAATGAATTAGGTACGAAGGAGAATGTTCCCTAGAACTGTTTAGTTACCTTTGCAATCTACGTGAACATGTATTCTAATGACTTCTTCACTTAAGAAGATACCATTTTTACTCAATCTATAAACGTCCAAGGTCCAACTCTTACTCAATCTTACTTGTTTTAAGCAAAACTCAAAAAGTTATCAAGAAAATATTTTTCTCATACCAAGTCCTATACCGGTACACTACTACATGTCAGCTACTTTAATACCCAATCCAACACCAGAAAATGATTTCCTAAATAAAACATTTGAATTTAAACGGAAAGTATTTTCCACAGAAAAACATTTTCTTTGAAACTAACTAACATGAAAAAATCAAGCTTGAGCAATTGAATTGTAGCTTATTGTAAATCATCAACGAAAATGAAAATACGAGGGAACCTTCACCTGTAGATCGGGAGAGCAGTGGTCATCCAATCAACCGGGCCCTCATTTGATATTGCGGCCTAAAATCAGTCCAATTTTCGACCCGATTATACTACACGTTAGGGTTTCCGTCAGAGCTGCCACTGTAGCTCCGCCGCCACGTGCGACGCCGGAAAATCGCCAACCGGGAAAAACGTAGAAGTCAGGCACCCGACCAAAGCTGATATAATAGTATAGACTAGAGAGCAACTCTCAGCCCTAAGGAGTAACAGTAGTACTAATTTACGTAATTTGCAGAAATCAAAAAAAAAAAATCTTAAAAGTAGAATTGTATTTCTTACTCCTTTATATCTTCTGTTTTTTATATGTGGCTGAATATTATTCCTTTTACATCTAACTTTCAGAAATTTTTATTTATTTATTTATTTATTTAGGCTGGATTCGTGCTGCTTAATTAACACGAAATTGACATAAACATTATAAATTTATAGGTATCATATATATTTTTTTAAAGATAATTGTGGGTTTTTTATTAGATTGCACCTAAATTAAATATTAGGCTATGTATATCACTTGTACCAATATATGTGTTAGAGTAAAACTACATTAAAATATAAATAGATAAAAAGATTAAAATTACCTAGTAATATTTTATATTTACTAGGTTCAAATTCACGATTGCTTTATAATTTTAAATAGGATTAGGATGGTTTTTATAATACTCGTGAAATGGATATGTATTTAGTTTTTTGATATATTCCATAGTATCATCATTTATAGACAAATCACTCATCAATTTTTTTCTTGTAATTATTTCCTCCATCTGTCTCAGTTTAATTATCATTTTGATTTTTTCATGTTCATTAAAAAAAATAGTATAAATTATTAAGTTATTCATACTTATTAGTAGTAGATAATTTCTTTAGAACCGAACAACATGAAAAATTATTATTAAATGTTAATGACATAAATGGTTGGAGATTATTTTTAAAATGACTTTTTTTAAAATTAAAAGCAACAGTATGGAGGGAGTACAAATTGTTGAGTTTTAAAGGTGTGAACAGGAAATGAAAGGTTGTGACTCTCCTGAAGAGTTGTGATTATGCCGAAGGGTTGTGACCTTTATGAAAAGTTGTGTCCTTTCTAAAGGATTGTGACCGTTTGAAAGGTTATGCCTTTTTCAAAGTGTTGTGACCTTTCTGAAAGGTTGTCTTCTTTACAAAGGATTGTGACCTTTACCCTTTATTGGCTATAAATAGAGAAGTTTTCTCTCATTTTTCTGCATCGAATTCTTCCCTTCTCTTGCATACATTTTCTTACATAAACAAAATTGTCGATCAACTAAGTATGTGTGTGCTCTTGTTGCTGCTCTTGTGTTCGCTGAAGTTATTGAAGTTTGAGGTACCGCTACTTCTTTAACAGGTAAATCCGTTTTATCTTGGGAGGAATTAATCTACAACCTCGGGTACAGTGAGGGGATTAAGTTTCTTAAGGAAACACAGTGGTTTCCGTGGACTCGGATTAAAAACCTTCTATCTATTTCATCTTTTTTTTGTTTATGTTTCTGTATTTATATTTTACTAACCTGAATACAAGAGATAACAATCTTAAGAAATTTAAAGTTTCTGTATTTGAGGTTTCTGGAGATTAAAATCTTGTGGGGGTAAGGTATCCTTACAGCAAATCAAATACTAAATAGAGTGCCTCACACGAAGATACATGTTATTCCATATGAGAAGTGGAAAGGTAGAAAACCCAACTTGAAATATTTTAAAGTGTGGGGGTGTCTAGCCAAAGTTCAGGTTCTTATACCTAAGAGAGTGAAAATAGGGCCTAAGACTGTGGATTGCGTATTCATTAGATATGCCACAAATAGTAAGGCATGTCGATTTTTGGTTCATAAGTCCGAATATCTGAATATTCATGATAATATGGTAATGGAATCAGATAATGCTGAATTTTTTGAACATATCTATCCGTATAAAACTAGACTTGAGTCATCTAATGGGGGGTCTAAACAACCTCGAGAAGAACCAAAAGATAATGAAACCAATGAAGAGAGTCCAAGGTGCAGTAAATGTCAAAGGACAGCTACGTCATTTGAATCTAATTTTGTAACATTCCTTCTTGAAAGTGAGCCTCAAACATTCAAGGAAGCGATGCTGCCTAGTGACTCAACCTCTTGGAAGGAGGCTGTCACTAATGAGATTGAATCAATCTTAAGCAATCATACATAGGAGTTGGTTGATCTTCCTCTAGGGAACAAACCCTTGGGTTCAAATTGGATATTCAAAAAGAAGATGAAAGATGATGGAACTATTGACAAATATAAAGCAGGACTTGTTGTCAAAGGCTTTAGACAATAAGAAGGTATTGATTATTTTGACACAAACTCACCAGTGACTAGTATTGCATCAACTCGAATGTTAATTGCCTTAGCTGCAGTATACGGTTTTGAAATCCATCAAAAGGATGTGAAAACCGCCTTCTTAAATGGAGAGCTAGAGGAAGAGATCTACATGGAACAGCCTGAAGGCTTCGTAGTTTCCGGTAAATAAAAGAAAGCATGCAAACTTGTTAAGTCACTTTATAGACTAAAACAAGCACCGAAACAATGGCATGCAAAGTTTGACCAAACCATGTTGGCAAATTGATTTAAGATCAATGAGTGTGATAAATGTGTTTACATTAAAGACACTCCGAATTAGGAAGTCATTGTAGGCCTATATGTGCATGACATGTTGATAATGAGCAAGGACATTGCCAATATAAAAGCTACTAAGCGTATGCTCACTAGTAAGTTTGATATGAAAGATCTAGGAGTTGCCGATTTGATATTGGGAATTAAAATTCACAAAACTCCCAACTGTCTAGCATTGTCTTAATCTCATTATATTCAAAAGATACTTGAAAAGTTCAAGTATTTGAATTTCAAAAAGGCAAAGACCACAATTGATGTAAACCTTAATCTTGCAAAGAATAAAGGTGAAAGTCAGTCTCAATTGGATTATGCCTGAGTATTGGAAAGTTTGATGTAAGTCATAAATTGTACACGACTATACATGGCTTGCGCTATAAGTAGACTGAGTTGATACACAAGTAATCCCAATCAAAATTATTGGTTGGTAATAAAGAGAGTTTTGGGGTACTTAGAAGACACTTAAAACTATGTTTTGTATTACAACAAATATCCAGCAGTTCTTGAAGGATATAGTGATGCAAATTAGATTATTGGGTCAAGTGAAACGAAATCCACGAGTGGATATTTTTCACTATTGGTGAAGGAGCAATATCTTGGAAATCATCCAAACAAACATGTATAGTCAAGCATGGAGTCTAAATTCATCGCCTTTGACAAGGCAGGTGAAGAAGCTAAATGGCTCCGAAATTTCTTAGAAGATATTCCGTATTGACCCAAACCAATGGCCCCTATATACATATACTGCGATAGTCAAGCTGTAATAGAAGGGCTGAAAGCGTTATGTATAACGGGAGGTCTCGTCACATAAGACAAAGACATAACTTTGTTAGACAACTACTCTCTAGTGGAATTATCACAATTGACTATGTAGTCAAAGGATAATGTGTCGGATCCACTTACAAAAGGCCTAACTAGAGAAGGAGTTGAGAGATCATCGACGGGAATGGGACTATGGTCGAGAACAGGTCATCGTGGCGGTAACTCTACCTAGAAGACTGGAGATCTCAAGATCTAGGTTCAAGGAGATAAAACAAAGTCATAGATGACGGTTCAACATTGTCAAAAATTATTTTATGTTTATTCTCATGATGAGACAATGTTCAGTAACCAGGATAAAGGCATAAGGACTTTTTTAATGGTTTCTAAGTTTGATACAGAGTATATCAAATAGTGTATCTACGGGATAACACATTTAGAAACCACCTATGTAAGTGTGAAGTGTAAGCCGCTTCAAGGAGAATCCGGTAAGGCCAGTTCTCTAAGCACTTATTAACTGAGATGTGTTCATGGCTAAAACGAACAAAACAATGAGAACCAAAAACAGTTCAAGGGTTGATTGTGTGACTTATGTTGTCTAGGTATACACCAAAGCTCGACGGTTCAAATATATCAAATCTATCGATTGACCGAGTATATCCGATATATGTTCACTACGGAACGTTTAAAGGGAAACCTACTTATCCAGATGCAATTAACCTTTACTTACAAGACACACAGTTTTTCATGCATATGTTTTAACAATAGTCATTCCCTATTCATGTGGGGGATTGTTGGGTTTTAAAGGTGTGAACAGGAAATGAAGGGTTGTGACTCTCCTGAAGAGGTGTGACTATGCCGAAGGGTTGTGACATTTATGAAAGGTTGTGTCCTTTCTAAGGGTTGTGACAATTTGAAAGGTTATGTCTTTTCCAAAGTGTTGTGACCTTTCTGAAAGATTGTCTTCTTTCCAAAGGGTTGTGACATTTACCCTTTGTTGGCTATAAATAGAGAAGTTTTCTCTCATTTTTCTGCATCGAATTCTTCCCTTCTCTTGCATACATTTTCTTACATAAACAAAATTATAGATCGACTGAGTCTGTGTGTGCTCTTGTTGCTGCTCTTGCGTTCACTGAAGTTATTGAAGTTTGAGGTACCGCTACTTCTTTAACAGGTAAATCCGTTTTATCTTGGGAGGAATTAATCTACAACCTTGGGTACAGTGAGGGGATTAAATTTCTTAAGGAAACACAATGGTTTCTATGGACTCGGATTAAAAACCTTCTGTCTATTTCATCTTCTTTTTTTTTTTTTTTCTGTTTCTGTATTTATTTTTTACTAACCTGAATACAAGAGATAACACAAATTTATCATTTTTAATATCGCATTTTTGTTTTTACTTGCACGGTGCTTCTTCTATGACATTCTTTTTTTTCAATCTCGCTCATTAGATATAGATAGACAACCAAAACGACATGATTCACGCATCCCAGTCCCAAAGGTCATAAATGATGTTTGTCAATGTGTGTTGCCAACTAAACCCATCAATAATAGTTCGATGCAATTTAATGTGTATTTTTTGGGTCGAAAGTGACACCTATAATGTCTTCATTTGCAATAAATAAAGTTAAATAGAAATAGCTCCTCATTAATATACCTCCCAGCATCGGTCATCACCCATCAGCACCACCGGTTTTGCTTCACTTAGAAAGAGACTTCAGATAGATAGATTCAATCGATTCATTTTAATTATCATTTGAAGAATAGACGAAAATTAATTATTCATTTTTATATTTATTCTTGTTCAATAATAGATAATGTGATGAAAAATTAATGTTTGGACCAAAGGTAGTAATAGTGAATGGACTCCTCACACATCATATCCTACGTCCTACGACAATTAAGGTGCATTTGACTAATTCAAAATTTATAAACCTTTTATCGCAATCTTAAATTAATATCCGGAAATTGGACAAAACAAAATTATTGTTTTTCATTTGTTGTACTATGTATTATAGATGGACCAACCTATAAAAGTGTTTAATTCAAAAGTAAAATTTGTCTAATTTATTTAAACTTGAGATGATTTTAGACCATTAATCATCCTGATTCAAAGAAATATGTTTTGTACAAGTTGTTATGCTCATTCATTGATTTAGTTTGACTTTATTTGTCTAAAATTGACTAAATCCACCAATTTGAGTCATCCAAATATCAATTTTAACTTATTACAAATTGAACCTTTTGAATTTCAACTTATTATATTCAATTCATATCCAGCTATTTCATTATGCAACGGAATATTGTAAGTGACATGGTGATTTTGTTATCACGATCCATAGAGAGATTAAGCTCTTTGTCCCTCCAAATCATCAAGAATAATAGTAATAACAACAAAACATCAACCTATATCGAATTAGATAGAGAAACATTGAGCAATTAAAAGTTGTCAAAGCTGTTATCTTCATAATTATTTTAGGAATCTGAACTATATGATAATATTTTCCAGTAATATAAGTACTTTCACATTGATATCTTTGCATGATTAGAATTGATAAATACAGAGGAGGAACAACTTCCATCTATGTACAAAACATACAACTCCCTCCTTTGAGTATATACAGAAACCTCGAACCATCTTTGAGTTTGAAGAAGATGGATGGGTTTTGGGGTATTTGACAGAAACATTATGATCCAGATTAAAGATAAAACAGGCACGTTAGCTGATTCAAACACCACATTTATTTAAAAAAATTATATATAAGGATTGATGTGAGAAGAATAATCCCGAATGCCTGCTCCTTCCCATCCCATCCATTCTTCCCACATATCATAATCTGGATCATTCACTCCTCTCATGGATTCATCATCATCGTCATATTCTTCATAAATCTCCATTTCTGCACTCTTTGTTTCACCTCTCAAGTTACTCATCACAGTCTGCATCAAAAATCACACATCAGAACAGAACTAAACTGATATTCATGACTCATGAGGTAAAAATTGTCCAAAATCAGATATGGGAACTCATACATGATACACCCTCGCGCCTAGAATTGGGCAAAGACATTATAAGATGGGGCACATCATCAGATAAATCATGAGTATGGATGGATCTAACTCTGACTCTATGATAAGAAAAATGAATTCTAAAACTAATTCAATCTGAAGCGTTAGTTCATAACGTTTGAAATGTCCAAGACTATATAACGTGATCAAATAACCCATTACCAAACATGATTCCAAAATAATTGAAATAAGGGACCTACAAACAAGTTCTAGTACGTAATAATAATTGAAAATGGGATAGTGACATATTATTAGATAACGTAATTGGCACCTCTCAACTTAAAAACAAAGGTGAAAAGGACTTTTTGCCTATAAAATGTTCACAGGTTCCCTACAAGATTAAATAATCCAAGTATGAATTGATTGATACCTACTTAAAGTATTTGTTTACTGAATAATGTTTTATAATCCCCTGAAGCTCATCTAGTGGAACAAATGAAAACCCACTTTTCCTTATTACTATTAATTAACTAATTAATTATTATAAGGATAGATTAGGGAGAGTATTATAAAATACAAATCTCACAATCAAGAATCCAACCATTATCTTCCTCAATTTGGTTCCTATATTCTCTGCTTAATTCACAAAACTTCTTTTATTTAAATTAAATATTAAAGCTAAACCCAACATATCATCCACAATTTTATAAACTACTATAAAACACGAAAATAAATAAATTAGTAAAAAAAAAAAAAAACTAAAATAAAAAACCCAAAAAAAATGTCGATTTCAGTAATAAACTACGGGTCGTTTGGTTTGAATTCAAGTTATGATGGGATTAGTTATGATGGAATAAGTTATGATAGGATAAATTATGTTAAGATTATTTTTTATTGAGTATTTGGTTTGTTGTATTCAAAATAATAAATCTTAAGAACAACATATAAATTTACAAAAATACCCTTTATGGATTTGAAAAATAATGTCTAAAAAGTGTTTAAAGGGACATTTTTGTCATTTAGTCATTTTATCCCGGAATTACTATACCACTCATAGAAAGGAATAACTTATCCCGGTACTAATAATTAGTACCGGGATAAGTTATCCCGACCTTGCCAACCAAACAACAAATTGAGTGGCACTATAATTTAATCCCAAAATTATTTTACCCTATCCTTCACACCAAACGACCCCTAACTTACATCGTATGCATCATTGATTTGGTGGAATTGGATACCGCAATTACTTCCTCTGCATACATCCGGGTGATACTGAAATTCAATCAAACAATAATTTGTTAATTAACAATGTCGAGCCTCACCAAAAACTAAAATGGCAGGATCAAAACATTTCGAAAATATCAAGAACTCAATTGATTGAGTACCTAAACTTTCATTTTGTTTAGTGAGAATTTAATTTTACATTGCGGTATAATCCCCCTGTTTCCCCTTCCTCCTCCCTAAAATTTCAGGAGATATCTGCTTCCTCCCTCGTACCAGCACAAGCTACCGAGTAACTGTTCTTATAACAGAAGAGAGTAAAAATTATACCTGAAGAGCGAGCTGTCTAAAAGCCTTTCTGACTTCAGATTCAGAAGCATGAGGTTGAATCCTCAAGGTCTTGTAAGGATCAGTCACAGAAGGCGAATAAACACAAGTAACCCCAAATTTAATATTCTCACCCCTCTTCGTTTTTTTGTTCGCGCAATTCTTCAAACGAATCCATGAAGCAGAGGCAGACTCATAACCCCCAACATTCCTCATCATTCCAATAGCAGTCGCCATTGATTTTTTTATTTTTCCTCTTTCAAATTACGCAGATATTTTTCAAAGATCAATTGAATTTTAACGTGATAGTAAGGAAACCGAGAGATTAATGATGTTTAAATAGATTATGATTTAATTGAAGTATTCAATGAGACCGCATCAAATACGGCAAACCAAATATGAATAAGACTGTTTTGGGAGTAATATATTATTAAGAAGAATAATAATTGTTCATATAAAGGTCAACAAGATGGAAAAACAGGGGAAGAGAATAGAAAAGGAGAACGTGGAATAGAAAGATGTTTGTTAGCGTTAAGCAGAGTCGGTTTAAATAAGTGTAAAAGAGAAGAAAAAGGGATAAGAGAAAAAAAAAATGGTATGATGGTAGTGGTTGATCTTAGGTGACGTGTTAGTAAACTTTTAAGAAAAATAATTAAAATACATCTGAAATTTTATGACTTATCGAGGCTGGTGAATATTTAGATCGTAAGGTTAACTAGTATATAATCCCACACAAAAAAGAAATAGAGAAAAGAAAGTAGATAGATTTTTTTTACCACGGAAGAGAAGATGTGTATAATTCTTTTATGATTCCCTAATTATAATTTTTATTTATAGAGAAGTTCTTTCGATCTACGACTTACGAGAATAATATATATATTTTTTTTTCTAAATTTATTAGGATAATAATTTTTTAAATCAAACTTTCTAAATATAGAGAGAAAAATTTAAGGCATAATCAAACACACATAATTAAAAAAGATAATATATCTTAAGTAATTAGCTTATTTATGTATCCGTTATTTTAGAATATGCATTAATATTTATCAAAATTTAAACTATAATGGTTTACATAAAGTTATAAACCTTTTATTATGTGTTTATATAATTGATTAAAATAATACATAATTTGAACGGCTCTTCACGATCTTATCCGACCTTTGGCCATTTGTTTGGTGTGACGTGGAATCATGTTATGGTTTTTCTGTTTTATTATACTGCTTCTATTTCGTTTTTGACTTCTTCCCCAATTTCTGTTTTTTTTTAATAAATAAATGATGCTCCATCCCACTTTGATATATTTTCAAAATGGTGACTTCCTTATATTTTTTAAAAAAAGAATAAAAAAATTTATACTTAATAACTTTAAAAAGTCAATATTCTCTTTTTATTATTCTTAATAAATAAAAGTCTAATAGAAATGAAATTATATATTTAAATTCATGAGATTCAATGAATATATTTAAAATCATGAGATTCAATGAATAGTTCAAATATTATATGTACTTTTAGTTTATAATCACAAAATATTTAAGTCTTTCTTATATTATTAAAATTTTGACCAGTTAAATTAAGACGCATAAATTTAAAGGAATGTAACAAAGTAACTTTCTTTTTAAAAGTTCTCATTAATTGGATTACAATAAATGCTCACTGTAATTTCATAAATGATAGTTTCGAAAAGATAGAATATACAAAATTATATCTATACCTTATGAAAGTAGAAAAATTATTTCCCATAAATCATTACTGCTACAAAGATATTATGCGAAAATATCTACTCTTTTTTTTTTGGTACAGAGAAAATATCTACTCTTATTAGTCAATTTATTAGCTTCATACAAGTTGGTGGATAGAAGTTTGTCTATTGGTTATTTCCCTTATTATGACTACTAGTTGATCGAGTCTTTCCTTTATGCAAGAATATCCCAACAAAGAGCTTCTTCTTCTTCTTCTTTTTTAAGGGTAAAATATAAGAATTAAGAGGGATTATAATATAAGAAATTGAATCCTCCCAATAAAATAAAAGTTTAGATAGTTAATTAATCTCAAATTGTTAAATAAAATTATTCATAGAGTATACGCTTTAACTTGTCTATATAAGGTTCTTCGCTTGATTATATTCTGAATCTTTAATATGGGCTTATATCTAATTTAAAATAAATATTTTTTATTTAATCACAAAGATATTAGTAATGTTTTCCGAATTTATTCTTATTTAAAGAAGTAAATATTAGCATAATCAAGAAATCATAGAAGGAAGGCACTGAGAAAATTGTTCATTAATTATTTGGAAACCGCCATGTAATTATTACTAGTTGCCATAGTAATTACATAGTGATAAATTATTTACTATATATAACATGATAATAATAATTAATATAGAGTAATTTTTTCCAGATGAACATATGAATAAAATTTAGTTAGTAACAAATAGACGCACAGGTATATATAATTAATCTCTCTGTTCATTTTTAATTGTCATGATAAGATTTGACATAATCTTAGGAAAAAAATTAATAAGGAGTATTGTTTGACCAATTAATTCCTTATTAATTCTTTAATTTTTATCTACATATGTGTGCCTAATTAATTTTAGAATAATTAATGTTAAGGGTAAAATTGAAAAAAAAATTATTTCTATCTGGATTGTTTAAATTGACAACTATTTTAAAAAATATTTTTAATATACATGACAACTACAAAAGAAACGGTGTAATAAATATGAAAAATGTAAAAAGCAATAGTTTGAGAAGTCATTGTGAGAGACTGGCCATTTACACATTTAATTTCCTTGAAGATTTTATTTTCTTGTCCCTTCCATTTATTTATATTTAGGACTTATAAAAATCAACATGCATGGCACACTTTTCGTACAATGGGTGAACCTAAATAATTTAGAAAAAAGACTACAAAAACAACAACTGATGAGTCAAATATCATAGAAACATGTTATATTATAAGGACACGGCATTTCAATCACACATGTATAGAATTAATAGCTTACAATCAAATAAAACAAGTCACTAGCAGAGTCAGGATTTTGAGTTACAACGAGTATAAAGATACAGATAAAATTAACAATGAGTGATGATAATTAAGAGGCTATCAGAAGAGAGACGATGAAGGCAAATATGAAGAAGGGGTGTTTGTTGATGGATGGGGCAGAACTACTATTAGGACGAGCTCGACGATGAATCACTACTTCTCTCTGCTGTCCCAAAATGTAGTTTTGTTTTTGGACAGTGCCATTGATAATTTTGTTTGGAGTTGCATCATGAGAAATTTCAGAAGCAGATGTAGTATAACTTGCTAAGGCTAATGTTGCACATAACAAAATCATGATGACAAAAAGAGGACCAAAACCAAATTTCTTCATTTGTTGAAAAAGGATGAAGAATTCTGAGGATATTGCTGTGTAAAAATGAAGTTGTGACTTATTTCTCTTGATGATCACTATATATATAGGGATCAATTTGTACATGTTATTTGCATGTTTTCTATTCCTCTTTCTTGCTCTCCACCTTCACTTTTTGTAAGGGCATATATGCCTCGACCTTTACTTTGTGGGATTTCACTGAATATGACCCCAGAAATGGAACCGAAAAACATGACTTGCTTGTCTTAAAAGCCTAAAGTTTTAGTATTGGATTTAGCTTATACAAACTGACGTTACATCTCTTAATTTTTTTTTGGTATTAAGTATTAATGTTTTAACATTTTATTTACCATATATTGTAGATAATATAGACAATTACGTGTAATCTACTTTTTTTTAGTAGCATGTAATTTAAACTCAATTTCATCACCATTTTAATTTACAAGGACGTAACGTCAATGTGTTTAATAGGGGGAGTTTCATGGTTACGCAATTTTGTGTGCTTAACGTTCCAAATATTTGCGTAAAAAGTAAAACTAAGTTGTATTTTTTTTCTACCCCTAACTTCCACCTTTTCATATCATTTGTTAACGTAGGTGATGGATCTTGCGTATCTAACTCAATCTAAAATCTAGCTCAAAAAACGAGGAGTACACTTCACAGTTCACACTGTTCTTTTAAAAAAGAATAATTGTAGCAAGATAAGATCACGTCGCTCTTGTCGGTGCTTAATTCTAGTTGTTTCTAGGGATAAAAAAAGAATATTTTAGACATTGCTTCTTCATAGACCTTGAATGAGAGTTCTTAATAGACACTTTTGAAGTTGGATGAGACATATAAAAGTGCAAAATCCATATATTATTGGAACCTAATTCTTTAATTGTTAGATGAACACAATTCAAGGGAATATGATGCTTTTCTTTTAAGCCAATTTTCTGATAGTTGCACGCATGTAGAGCCTACCATTTATCTCTGATTTAATTTTGGCAATGAATCTTTGAAAAAATATTCTTACTTCGAGTAAAGGGAAAATGTGACTATTGTTTTCAGCAAAGTTATCTAGTTTGATTAAGACAATTAAGTATTACAGAAGTGCCTGCAATTTGGCTTGAAAGAACCGCTAAAAGATTGTAATAGAGTGATAAGTATTTCTCCTCGGCTTCTTGGGTTTGAACTCATCACCTTTGTAAACTTTCATCATAGTCTGTGCTCGTCCACAGACCCTAATAATTAGCTTTTAATTATGATCCCTGGCTCTGTTTCCTTTCTAGTAATACCTCCATTTCTCCTCACTTTAATCAGCACATTTGCTGTAGAAAATTAGAAACTAAAAACAAAAGAGTTCCAATAATGAAGACACAAATAGAGTAATAATTTTTCAAACTTTTTGCCATAAAGTAAAAGAGTACATATGAAGATCTTCAGTACTGTGTTAGTTCTAAATGTATACTTCCTCTGTCTCAATTTTTGCAATTTACTTTCTTTTTTAGTCAGTCCAAAAAGAATGACACATTTCTATATTAAGTAACAATATATCTTTAAAATGTCTATTTTACCCATAATGAAAGTCTTTTTTTCTTTCTAAAACTTTGTGTCGAGTCAAACTACCTCACGTAAAATGAGACGGAGGGAGTATATGTTTATGCCAAATGAAATTAAAACTAGTAGCAAAGTTCCTTGAAAATCTATCCTGGAGAATTTGAGGCTCATATTCATTGATTGATTAATATTAATCAATGGATGTGTTAGAATATATGACAATATATTCTGACAGATTGTATATATTTAATTTATATATATAGATAGGCATATATTTAGTTTATATATATAGATAGGTAGTTTCCTTACTTATATCTTGTAATATGTGTATATATATACTATGGATGAAGAATGAAATAAATCAAGGATTTATCTCTTTCATGGTATCAGCTGTCTAGGGCACAATCCGACATTCTTCCTTCGTCGTCGTGACCCCCTGCTGACTCCCCTGCTGCCGCCGCCCCCCCTCCCCCCACCTCTTCCTCTTCCGCTATTCTCCATCATTATGTCTCACTCCAAATCTTCCTTTCATCCTGCTCTTCTTGTCTCCAACATCAAGAATCATGTTCCCATCACTCTTGAGATAGAGAACGTCCAATATTCTACCTAGGCGGAACTTTTTAAGATTCATGCAAGATCCCATCGGGTAATTGATCATATTATTCCTCCAGCAGCGGGAACGGAGAAACGGCCTCAATAAGAAGAGGACAAAGAATTGTGGTCCACCCTTGACGCCACTGTTCTCCAATGGCTATACGCTACTATTTCTCATGATCTTTTGCATATCATTCTTGAGCCTGACACCACGACGATGGAGGCATGGAATCGCTTGCATAATATATTCCGGGATAACAACCACTCTCGTGCTGTCACCCTTGAATACGACTTCACTCATGTCGAGATGGCGAATTTTCCGAATGTCCCTGCCTATTGTCAACATCTCAAATCTTTGGCAGATCAACTCAAGAATGTTGGCTCCCCGATGGCTAACGATCGTCTAGTTCTTCAATTGGTCTCTGGCCTTACCGAGCCCTACCAAGGTGTGCCCACTCTTATTCACCAATGTGACCCTTTGCCGCAATTTTATCAACCTCGTTCGATGCTTACTCTTGAAGAAGCTGGCCGTGCTAAAAAAGCAGACCAAAGTTCCTCTACTGCATTAGTTGCTCGCTCGTCCGAGGGTCCTCATGATATTCCTGAAAATTCCTCTTCCAACCGCCCTACTAGTGGTGGGAACAAAAACCACAACCACAACAACAATGGCGGCAAGTCTCGCGGCAATACTGGGCAGCATGGAGGCAGCAGAGGCACTGCCAGCAGTGGCAAACCTGCAAGCTATGGTAGCCAGCTGAAAGGCGGCAACAGTCGCGGCAGCAACCAGCAGCGCAGCACCATCCGCTATATTCTCCTTGGACTGGCAGGCAGCAGTGGCCATGGATGGCCTATTGAGGTCCTTAGTTTGTACCTCCATGTCCATATCCGCCAATCGCTTGGTCCCGACCAAATTATGAGCAGCAGCAGCCGCCACGAGCAGGTGTCCTTGGCCCCCTCCCCCAGTAGGCATACACGGCAGCCCCTACCTCTACGTACATTGAGGCCGCGATACATACTCTTGGGATCACTCTTCCGGATGCAAATTGGTACATGTACACCGGTGCCACTTCCCACATGACATCCACACAAGGTAACCTCACGTCCTATTTTAATAAGAGCATTAATCGTGATATAATGGTTGGTAATGGTCACTCAATTCCAATTCACGGTTATGGTCACTCAACATTGTCTTCCCCGTGTCCTCCCTTGCATTTAAAAAATGTCTTCCATGTCCCTCATCTAGTTAAAAATTTGGTGTCCGTTCGCAAATTTATCACTGATAACTCTGTCTCTGTTAATGTTGATCCCTTTGGGTTTTCTGTGAAGGATTTTCAGACGGGGAGGCTGGTAATGAGGTGTAACAGTCGGGGAGAGCTTTATCCAATCACTAATCCTGTCACTTCACCATCTACTTTTGCTGCTTTGGCACCGTCCCTTTGGCATAATCATTTGGGTCACCCGGGCGCATCTATGTTGAATTCCCTTAGGAAGAATAAATTGATTGATTGTAATCAAATTTGAGATGTTCTTATCTGTCATTCGCGTCCCCTTGAAAAACATGTTAAGTTGTCATTTTATGCTTCGAATTCTCGGACTCTTATGCCTTTTCATATTATACATAGTGATCTTTGGATATCACCTGTTTTGAGTTCCTCCGGTCATAAATATTATGTCTTGTTTATGGATGATTATTCGAAATTCTTGTGAACATATCCTTTGTCGCAAAAATCACAAACCTTATCCATATTTTTAGCTTCCAAGACATTTATTCGAACTCACTTTGAGCGGGATATAAAGAATTCCCAATATGATAATGGCAAGGAATTTAATAATGGCCCTTTATGGGACTTCTGTAAAACCAATGGTCTGTTGTTTCGTTTATCCTGTCCTCACACATTACCTCAAAACGGAAAAGCCGAACGACAAATCCGTACGATTAATAACATTGTTTGTAACTTATTAGCCCATGCTTCCCTTCCGCCTTACTTTTGACATCATGCGTTACAAATGGCAACTTACCTTCTCAACATTCTTCCTCATAAACTGTTAAACTATCAATCTCCTCTTAGCATTCTTTATCGAAAGAACCCATCTTATTCTCATCTTCGTGTCTTCGGGTGTTTGTGTTATTCTCTCATTCCCTCCACATTGATAACAAAACTCCAATCCCGATCAACCCCATGTGTTTTTTTGGGATATCCGTCACATCATCGTGGGTATAAATGTTTTGATTTGTCATCTCGCAAAATCATCATTAGCCGTCATGTAATATTTTATGAGATGCAATTTCCTTTTGCCAAGGTACATACTCCTCAAAATCACACGTACCAATTTCTAGACGATGGACCCTCTCCATATGTGGTTCATCATCTCACTAACCCCACGAACCCACCGGCTCCACCCCTTCCTGCCGCACAGCTACCCAGCTAGCGGGTCTGCCTCCTCGCCTGGGCAGCTCACTTCATCGCTGTCTGCTGGGCAGCAGCAGTCCGCCTCCTCTTCCCCTTTTCCTCCTGTCTCTCCTCATCGACCAACTCCCGTCTCGCACTCTAGTCTACCCTTCCGTCTTATTACTAAAAGTCAACATGGGATTTATAAGTCTAAGAGGTCTTTCAACCTTCATACATCCGTCTCAAAATCCCCTCTACCCTGTAACCCTGTGTCTGCTCTTCGTGACGCGAATTAGAAATTGGCTATGGATGATGAATATAATGCTCTTATTAAAAATAAGACGTGGGAGTTAGTGCCCCATCCTCCAAATGTGAATGTTATTCGGTGTATGTGGATTTTTGCTCATAAAAAAAATTCTGATGGTTCATTTGAGCGACATAAAGCTCGTCTTGTAGGTGATGGTAAAACCCAACAGGTTGGCGTGGATTGTGGTGAGACGTTTAGTTCGGTTGTCAAACCAGCGACTATTCGTACAGTTCTTAGTCTAGCTCTCTCCAAGGCATGGCCGATTCACCAACTTGACGTCAAGAATGCGTTCTTATATGGCGAGCTCAAGGAGACTGTGTACATGTATCAACCTTTGGGTTATCGGGATCCTGATCGGCCTAATCATGTATGTTTGCTGCAGAAATCTCTTTATGGACTGAAACAGGCTCCGCGGGCTTGGTATAAGAGATTTACTGGTTATGTCCATACCCTTGGGTTTTCTCACGGTAAGACCGATCATTCTTTGTTTGTTTATCATCGAGATTCTTCTATGGCTTATCTTTTACTATATGTCGACGATATTATTTTTACTACTTCCTCCGATGAGCTTCGCTAGTCTATCATATCACTTCTTAGCTCCGAATTTGCTATGCAGGATTTGGCATGTTGAGCTATTTCTTGGGCATTGCGGTCACTCGTCATAAAGCTGGTTTATTTTTATCTCAAAAGAAGTATACAGCTGAGATTATTGAACACGCCGGCATGTCATCATGTAAGCCATCTCCTACTCCGGTTGATACAAAGCCGAAGCTTGGAGCTACTACGAGCACGCCATTTGCGGACCCATCACTTTATCAGAGTCTTGCCGGGGTACTCCAATACCTCACGTTCACAAGACCCGATATTATGTATACAGTGCAACAGGTGTACTTGTTCATGCATGACCCACGGGAGGAGCACATGCATGCCCTCAAACGCATCGTGCGTTACCTACAAGGTACTTTGGATTATGGTCTTCACCTGTATCCCTCTTCCATAACAACCCTTGTCTCTTATGCTGATGCTGATTGGGGTGGGTGCCCCGATACACGGCGTTCGACGTCTGGTTATTGTGTCTTTATGGGTGATAACTTGATCTCATGGTATGCTAAACGTCAGGCAACTTTGTCCCGTTCGAGTGTAGAGGCAGAATATCAAGGGGTTGCCAATGTGGTTTCTGAGTCTTGTTGGTTACGTAACTTGCTTTTGGAACTTCATTGTCCTATTCCATGAGCTACTTTGGTTTACTGTGATAATGTTAGTACCATTTATCTGGCTGGTAATCCTGTTTAGCATCAACGCACTAAGCACATTGAGATGGATATACATTTTGTACGGGAAAAGGTGGCTCGTGGCCAGGTTCGAGTTCTCCATGTCCCCTCTCGTTATCAGATTGCAGATATCTTCACTAAAGGCCTTCCGTTGGTGTTATTTGAAGATTTTCGGGACAGTCTTAGCATTCGGCGACCTCCCGCTTCGACTGCGGGGGTGTGTTAGAATATATGACAATATATTCTGACTGATTGTATATATTTAGTTTATATATATAGATAGGCATATATTTAGTTTATATGTATAGATAGGTAGTTTCCTTACTTATATCTTGTAATATGTGTATATATACTATGGATGAAGAATAAAATAAATCAAGGGATTAATCTCATTCAGAGTGCTAAAATGAAGAATGAATATGCCAAACTCTGTTTCAGCAGAAAATTCAATCTTGGTAGTGCATTGTGAGAATAAAACTTCCACGTGATTAATCTCTGTTGAACCAAGACAAGTACATAGAAGTAACAAGAATACAAGCTGGTATGAAGTAATTAAGAGTATTAAAAAACAGATGGTAAGTACTTTGTGAGACTTGAAAGTCCTGTCTAAAAGGCGTACAAGGAAGAAAGGAAAATGCATGCCTGGAAGTAGCTACATTCCGGAATATGAAGTAGATCGATGCAATACCTGCAGTTCCTTCTCACTATGAATATACACAATACCTTCTGGTACATGGCGCCTCATCATCATCAGCACAATCAACATTGGAATCAGCCATTCATCAGGCTTGCAATTCACTTCCGCCTCAGCAGCAATTTTGATTCAGCTGATTTTCCTCCATGATCCCTCGTCTTGATATCATTTAAGTTTGGTAAAATGGATTATAAATCATCAAGTACGGAGATTATGACCATTTATGCCCCTTTTTAAAGAAGAACAGGAGGGACAAGGATTCCCCTAGCATTTCAACAACCAGACGAGATGAGCACTATCTAAGTAACAAATTAAGAACTACAATTTAAAAATAACTACTTCATTAGGGGTCAATCTTGGCAAGATCTTGTAGTTCTTCACAACCGAAAGGAGCACAAGGATTAAATAGTTTTCCTGCTCACTCATTTCATTTGAATCTCTCTGTTTCTAATAGAATTTTTCAGGGATGGCTTACAGAATTCTTCTGCACTTTCAACAAGATACTTGTGCTACACATAACATTATCGGTAACAATGTTCATAAAAGAAGAAAAGATTCACTGTTACTACAACATCTGCAAAGATGACATGATGTAAATGGAGAAATCTCAAGTCACTAAATTAGGCTGCTTAATCATTGAACATAGATGGCTAAATAAGGTTTGCTACTTCTCTGTACCTATCCGTCCTTCCTTTCCTAAAGTGAATCTAAGCGTTTATAACTGACCTCAAATGGATAGGCAATGCATAAATCGTGATAAAAGAATGACGGGATAAGTGTCCTTAGTCCTAGAAAGAGGGGCTAGTAAAAGATCAGGATGCACATAAATTGGGATATGATTCATGAAATTTCAGATAAGCACACTGCAGTGAGGCCAGTAATGGACATAATGGAGATTAAATTATTGCACATAATGGACGAATTATTTGATGGATTCTGTGACGCTACTTGTGATAATGTATCATACTATTAAAACCACTATCAGTGCTAGATCTTCTAATTCTTATCCTTTCTTCAGCAAAACAAGAGGCTGCTTCATCCTCCGTAATCTCTGTATCATCTTCCGACCAGTAACCAACGGATTCCTCTTCAGAAATGCAGCTCTAATCTTCTTGAAAATAGGAAACTTCATCGTCCGTCTCGGTAACCAATTGCATTGAATCAACTTCATTTATATCTTCAACCTCCTGTCGTTCTTCCACTCCATCATCATCATCACTTAAACCCTGGATGAATTAACAGCATTTCAGCAGTCCTTTTGATTCCACGGAGGTTTTCCCGTTAACATCTCAAATACAAGCGCCCATATATCAGCAGGAGACTCTTGTACATTATCAGCAACAGCTTCTGGCGACAAGTACTTCGGAGTACCTCTTCAATAAGGCTCTAATCTCCTCTTTTTACTCTGATTTCCTCTCTTCGCCAATCCCAAATCACCAATTTTTGCCCTAAATTCAACACTTCCCTTGCTAGAACTCGGCACAAGCAAGACGTTCTCAGGTTTCATATCGCAATGAACATAACCAATAGCATGAATATGATTCAACCCTCTAAGCATAGAAACCCCATCACCAAATTCGTTTACATTCTTTAGCTCTTCAACTTCAATCTTTTTCTTACTTTCCATTCCTTGCTGCATCAAATTTCCTACTTCAATTACCAGATTTTTATTTATTTTTTACTTTGCAACAAAACAAACAAGAAAATATGAAGGAAACTAAAATAACAAGAGAGATTAGATTAGGGCTTACTTAGAACCAACAACAACAACATAAAAATAAAATTGGCAATCAAGTTACGTATTTGATCTTAAGGTTGACCTATCTAGATTGGATTTTCGGTCATAAAACAACTGCTCAATTGAACCTAATTAAAGTTCATGAAGTTTGCATTATATTCATTATGTTCATACCTCACCCAACATTTGATCATGTAAATTGTTGAGTTAAAACAACTTAATTAAAGATACTTTTAGCATGGATTTAGGTTATTGATTTTATTAAAAGATCTCACGTTATTAATTACGAGGGTCTAGCAACTTATAAATACGTTACTTTTCTTTCCAGCTATCAACAAACAACCAAAGTTAAGATACAATTTTGAATCTTTTACCCTTCTACCATTATATAGAATCTCAAAAAAAAATATTGCTATATTATATACTTCCCTCTAACAAGGCAAAACATCACGACTTGATTTTTCTTTTAAATAATATATACGTACTATCATGATAATATTTTAATTTCAGTAATTTGTGTCTTGTTTTGTATTAAATGTAATTAAAACACCACAATTACAATCTTATATCAATTTGTTTACAGAAAATATTGATCTAACGCAACATAGCTGTCTGAAGAGGGCACATGTGACAATATGAGATCCCATCACCGACCAAAAGGATAACGGTGTTATTGGGCTTTTATTAGCCCAACTGTACTGTAAGCCCATTAACATCGACACCGAACAATAGTCCAATAAGAGCCCAAACTTGGCTATCTCTTCTTATTTCTTTTATCAAAAAATTTATAATATGGTCAAACTTTCAAAGTCAACTTAGTAGTGGAATAACTTTTGTCCAAATTAATTTCCAGAAAAATGCTTTAAAAAATAGTAATGCTCGTTTGATTAATTTTTATATGATTTACATATGCTACGTGTTGTGTACAAAGAAGTTCCTCATATCATAAAAAACATTATTACCTTCATCTCAATTTATGTGATGTAGTTTGACTGAATACAGAGTTTGAAAAATATGAAAAACTATGTAATGTTCTAAAATTACTCTTAAAATAAATGAATTCTAAATAAAAGAGTACACCGTCGTGAATTTTTTGTCAAGTGGATTTGTAAAATGATAATAGTAACATTAAATATTGACTTAATAAAAAAAAATATCATTAGTTCTTAATTGACTAAAATAAATATATGTTACATAAATTAGATCGAGGGAGTACTACACTATGAGTGTGCACTACAAGCTGAGTATAAATATTCTGCAAATTTCTCCATGGTGAATGGGAGAAAATTATGTATAAGTACTAGACTACTAGTTGTAGTGCATGATAGAAACTTATGCATGAATAACTAATATATGTAAATATACAATAATACAAAGATTAATATATAAATAACTAATAGATGTACATATAAAATAGTACATAAATTAATATAGGCTTAAGTCATCTGCGGCTCTTTAAAATTGTCCGTATAATTCACTTAGACACCTTAACTAGGGCTAGTACCTATTGAACACTTTTATCTATTCAAAACTTGTTCCTATTGAAAATTTTTCGATAATAAGTAAAAAAAAATAAAGTGAGTGTAATACACTTGCCTGTGATGTGGCAAAATGACTAATTAAAATATAACATGTGGCGTTGAGCCAACAATTATTCAAAATACATAAAATCTCTCTTGAACTTGACAAAAAAATTTACTTTGGCACTTTAACTTTACGAGTAATTATTTATCCCCTAATCTCTTTTCAAGTGAAATAAAATATACCAAAATCGCTGACATGACAAGTGAAAAAGATAACATCGCGTTTATGTAAAAAATTAAAAAGAAAAAAAAAAGTGGGCCCCAATCATTTTCTTTTTAGTCAATAATCTTTCTTTTCTTCATCTTCTTCATTCCTACCACCCTCAACCCTTAGTACCACCAACCCCAGCCCCACCTCCCACCCCTTCATCTTCCTCACACCCAATCCACCCCTCTCGCCCTCGACCACCACATGCACCACCCCTTTCTTCTTCTTCGAACCCCACTGCCACCCTCTTTCTTTCTCTTCGAATCTCGGTGCTTCACACTTTTCTTCTTCTTCTTCTTTGTTGAACTTTTCATCTTTTTTCTCCTTTGTCAAGACGCCTCCATCCCACCCTCATTCCCTTTCTATCAGTAAAACCCAAAAAGTGTGATGAACAAGAAAAAATAGAAAAGTGATCGATTTGTTCTTGCTTTAAATTAAAACTAGTATTTATGACGAAGTTTGAATGTCATGAACTTGAAGCTCTTTTTAATGAAAATCTACAATTTTTTCATCTCAAATTAAATTTTTAGTCGTTATTATTTATTTGTTTTGATTATGTGTCTTAAAAATTGAATGTGCTTTTGTGGGAATGATTTTGAGATTTTGAATCTCTTTCAACTTAAAATTTGTTCTTATTTAAGATTATTTTTCTTATAATCATGGATTAATTCTTATTTTTGAGATTTTTTTTTTTACTTTCTAAAATTGTGAATAAATAAAAAGAAACAAAAAAGAATTAAAAATCAAAATTTAAATAATATTTAATGTAACACTGATGTGGTGCTGGCATATCAATGACATGACGCCTGTGAATTGTACTTGCCATTGTGAGACTGGTAGTATAATATTAGGGTGTATTTTAATTCAGTTGAAAAGAGATTAGGGGGTAAATAATTACCCATAAAGTTAAAGTGTTAAAATAAATTTTGCAGCCAAGTTTAAGGGGGATTTTATGTATTTTCTCTAAAAAGAATTAATGAAAATTAATTCAAATAAATTTTCCATCTAATTTTAAAAAATAAATAAATGAGAAGCCCAACCCTACCCCAGGCCCCCTTCTTCTTCGTCTTCTTCCTTGCAAGATTTTCTTTCTCAAACGATAAAATTCAATTTTTTTGCTAATTGCTTTTATAATTATTTTTTATTCCTAATACGTGAGGAGAAATATATTCAAAGAGACTGATACAAGAGTGACGACGAAAGAGAGTTTATCAATCGTCTTGAAATCGATAGCAAAGAGAAATCAAGAGGACCTAAATTAATTTTATCGAATCAATCTGATATTATTTTTGGTAATTTTAATGGGTTTATATTTTAATTTGAAAGGTAATAATTGTTGACCGAGATGGACGTTGATCGGCTAACTTTTTTCAGTCCGATGTTCTTTCTGTTTTTTTTCCCTCCAAATTCAGTTAGTTGATTCAATTTTTATATTTTTTTAACAAATATTGAAAAGAGATAGAATAGAAAAAGAAAGAAAAAAAAACGGTGGGCAGTCTTCTTTGGTGAAGAAGACGACTTAAAATGAGTGGGGTGGGGGCTCTTTTTTTTTTGTTTTGTTTTAAGAATTAAGTAATAAGTATTACTTTAAAAACAATTGAAAAAATTAAAATTATTTACATACCAAGTAGGTAGTCAAAGAAGAAAAAGTATTAAGTTTTTTTGAAAAAATAAAAATAAAACAATATTTAAGATTTTTTCACCCGCTCGGATGAAGTGAAAACACTTATTTTGCCACATCAAAATTTTGTTGTTTAATAGGTATACTTTTTGAACAATTTAGGTGTTCAATAGGTAATAGTCATAGTTGAGGCATCTAAGTGAAATATGCGGACAACTTTAAGGAGCTACAGATGACTTAAGTCGTTAATATATAAATAACTAATAGATAGATTATAGAAAATAAGTTGTTCATGCATGAGTTTCTATTTTGTACTTGGATAAATTTTATGTATTATATTATGTAGGATAGAAAGTGGAATAACTAATACATGAATAACTTATTATTGCATAACTAATAATTACACAAAATAATACATAGATTCACTCATAATTAATTTCTACATTATTAATATATGAATAGCTCTAATTATGAGGGAATCTATATAAAGGATTGTATTTAATAAAAAGTTCTCAAATTTTCATGTTTGAGTTGATAAAAAATTTTGGAGAACAATAAAATAAGTAAGAACTTCACTCACACTCCCACCTTATTTTACCCTAGTGTTTTTCTAGATTACATATATAATGAAACACTAAAAACACTTTCTTCATATCAAACACACTCTTAATACTTCATTACTACTCACTAGCAAACTCCTGACGCAGCCAAGTTTTTCACTATAGTATTATATATTATTTCAACGAACAAAATGTGAATGAACCCCTTATGCCCCTAACTTCCCCGTAAAGCCTGTTGGTTCTATTTTTGACCAAACAGTACCACTATATATATATATATATATATATATATATAGTTTCCTCTGTATAGTATTGGATAGTGCGGAATTAAGGACCACAAACGCAAAATGGGAATTAATTCCAAGAAGCAGCTTTTCTTCCATAGATGGAATTTCTTGATTAAGTGCTATATGCTTTAGCAAATGGCCTACATTGTAGGGAAGAAGAAAGCCACATCCATATACATTTCTAAGTAAATTAATTATTTTACCTAATTAAGCTCCCTATTGATAATTAATTATTTTACCTAATTAAGCTCCCTATTGATCATGTTGCTAAGTGGAGGTGGTATCTAGTATTAATGTAGATATGTTAATAATTATTTACTTCTTAATGGCTATGCAAACATTTCATTTGCCCACGAATGACCACGAAAATTAATTGATTACTATCTTAGCTTTTTTATAGTATCTGATTTGACATAAACTATAAGTATTATATTTAGCTTATTCTTAATATGTGCATGTCATATAATATGATGTTTTGTTGGTCCATCTCTTTTTGGGATTTAGTGCTACTACTTTTGCTTTACTCCTTTAAACAACTATATTTGTGGAGTGTGGCATGTCTCCATTAATTATAATCTTTGATATGATGCCATAATCTATCAGGAAAAAGAAATAAATTAAAAATCAACAACGCCTAATTAATTAAAATTTCAATTGATGAGTGCGACAAAAAGGAAGTTTTTGGTTAATTTGTCCACTTTTAATTGTCATGTTGCGTTTTTCGAAAGTCTATTTGACTAATTTTTAAAGTTAAATTAGATTACATAATTCAATATTTTAAACAAAAAATTTAGATATTCAAAAACTATACGAAAAGTACTATAAATTCCATTTTTTGCATATGAATATGATAAAAAAATATATCGTAAAATGTTAATCAAAGTTATTATCGTTTGACTCTAAAAAAGAAAACTATGACAATTAAAATTGGACAGAGGTATTGTATTATTATATAAGAGAGAAATATATATATATATATATATATATATATATATATATATATATATATATATATATATATATATATTGTATCAAAATACTTGTCATGTTTTGTTTTTCTAAAGCCAACTTAACGAATCTTTCAAAGCTAAATTTGATTAGATGATTAATTAAATGATATTTTCAAATCAAAATTAAATTATGATATTTGAAAATTATACAAAAAGTTTTACAAGATATCGTTTTTCTTAGGTTATTACATCATGTACTTTGACACTTGAAAAGCGAAATATGATAAGTATTTTGAAACAAATTAGAGCAGCTAACATATTTTAAAGGTATTTCACCAATTAAAGCGCGTGTAAGAGAAATTTACTAATATGTTCGGTGGAACATATGACTTTTTTCTTTTGCATCAATTAGAAGTGGGGGAACCCATCGGTGGCCCCCTAAACTTGGCACCAATTTTCACTTAGACACCTCAAGTAGGCTTTGTTCATTTTAAACACCTCAAGTAGGGGTCCGGTGTATAATTTTGACACTTTTTGTATTTTCAAAATAACATATTAAGTGAGTACATCCAGACGCTCTTATGTGGAAAAATAAACGAATTGATATGTGACACGTGGAAATTTTAATTATTTTTTAAAGACTCAATTTTACTTTCTTTTTTCCTTTATTTCAGATCCCAAACCTCATGACCTCACCTCTTTTCTTCTTTTTCTTGCGTCTGAAAGTACGCACTTAATATGCGATTTTGAAAATACAAAAAGTGTCAAAATTATACAACAAACCCCTACTTGAGGTGTTTAAAATGAACAAAGCTTACTTGAGGTGTCTAAATGAAAATTGGTGCCAAGTTTAGGAGGCCACCGATGGGTTCCCCCATTAGAATTTGTTGCCTCATATTTATCAAATTTGCTTTAATTTTTTATCAGAAGTAGGCCGATTGATTAGACCTAACATAGGTCCAATGGGTGAAAATCGAGAGAACATTGTACGTATGTTTTAATAATTAATATAATAAACAATAGTGAATTCAGAGTAAATAATGAAGTAATTTTTCACGTGCTAATTGACTCTATTTGTGGCCAGTTTTCTTGTACTCAAAAACGAGTGAGGAAGACTCACCATTATAATGGCTACGACTTTAGTGATGATGACAGCTTTTACATTTTGGGTTCAAATTTATCTTTTGAATTTTGCAAAATGATTTGTATTATGCAAATATATAGCTTGCCGTAATAAAATTGGTTGAAGTATGCCTTTAATCACTAACACCACCAGTTTTTGGATGTGTATGTGTATTTATATATATTGCGATTTGGGAAAATGATCAAATGTTTTTCTTCATTGTAGTAATATTGTGGTAGTCAAAGTGGGTCGGTTAAATGGGAATAGAGAGAAATAATAGATATAGAAGTATGGTATATATATATATATATATATATTAGATGTAATATATTTTAAACTCACTAGTGAAAATCCTTGTTACGCGACTAATCCTAACTTAATATTTATAGACTCATATTTTACTCCTATTAATTATACCAACGCAATAGGAACAATAAAAAAATGTGTTTTTAATTTGCAGCATTAGATCCTGTTGTAGACTAATTATTGTTTACTAATATATTATTCTACTTGGAAGTTATCATCAGTTCTAATAAAGAAGGTTAATTTGGTGGTAATGCACTACGCACTCAAACTTTTTTTTCTTTTGTTTTTTGTCTATAAAAGGAGACATGAAAGAGAGGGAACAAATAAGGAATTAAGATCAGTAGCTAAAATGATTCTCTTCTTCAGAGCTTTCTTCTTTCTTATAATTATCAGCTTTCTCATTTTCGTAGGAGCTCAAGCAAGAACTTTACTAGGTACTACTAATTTAATTTAATTATTCTTTAGTTAGCTAGCTACATATATTTACAACATAAGTATTCATTAATTATCATTAATTCTTTTTAGTTAATCCACTTGAAAATTAATGTTATGGTGGGCAGCATGGAGAAAGTAATATAAATTTATAATGTTGTACTAGTAATTAAGAAGATTAATATGGCACTCTTTTTTTTTTTTTTTGAAACACTTCTTTTCTCATACATATCTACATCTACTTGAGGGGAATAATAATTAATCAACCTCTAAATATACTCTCTTCTTATTAAAAAAAAAAAAACAAAAAAAATCAGTTCAGTGCACAAATTAAGCAATCCTTGTTAGCATGGTCCAAAAAATCTCGCTCTAAAGGGTGTGACATAAGCAACATTAGAGATTGCTTCCACAGTTTGAACATGTATATCTAACGTCAGCGTTGCTCCAAGGCTTCCCTTCTCTCTATATATATTATTGAGTACTATAATTAACTTGAGAAAATAATAAATCTTGCATATTTGGTTCAGGAAATCATCATGGGATGGTGAAGTTGAAGTTGGGAAATGGTAATTATGGAAGGCCACCATATATAACACCTACACCACCAGCATCATCTCCACCAACAAATCAGGAAATAGTTAATGGAAGACATGATCATGTATTACCACCTCCTTCTCCCCAGCATGAACCAATTATTGGCCAACTCACAACAATTAGTACTAGTCCTCATCATGACGCCGCCGCCGCGCCGCTCATGATTACAGTTGGTGGGAGGCACGATCATGCAGCGGCACCACCACCACCAGAACCACAAGATGAGCAAAGGCAGATCATTATCACATCCTCTTCTTCTACTTTGCCTCTTCAGGCTTCCTATTAAGTGTTGAAGTGGACCTCAGCGCCCCTGCTTTGATATCATTTTGAAGTTAAGCCTTTAAATGAGATGATCACACACTTCAACATTAAGCTATATATATATATATATACACTCTACGTTATGGGGACTTTATACTTTAAGTATAGTATTTTTTATTTTATGTTATAAAGTAGCGAGAATATATATATAATCTGGTTTTAGTTCACTTGATGAGTTGATTAGCTAGCTCTCAAGTCTCAAGAATAATGTGTAATAGACGTCTTGTAATGGAGTAACTACGTAGTTAGTAAATGAATTTGAGGGAGTGATATATGGTTATAACTTATTATAATTATAAAATAATGCAGTATGGTTTTCAAACCAGAATGTATTTTTTTTTTTTTTTTGTTGAGATCGATATTTATTCACTACTTGTAAATATTTGAGCAACATTTAATAATATATTTCCTTTGTTTCATATTTATGTGCATGATACTATTTGATTTGATACAAAGTTTAGAAAAGAAAGAAGACTATTGAAATATGTGGTTTAAAATGATATTCTTTAGACCTTTATAGTGCGACTACTAATTATTTCCATTACGAGTAAATGAGAGTATTAAAATTAAATTATTTTCAATTATAAGAAGCTAACATTCTTTTTTAAACGGATTAGCGATAATTGCATTAATATCATCACATTTAGAGTCATTAAAGACTCAAGTAGTTAAGTTACATTTATATAAAGTGTTACTCATATTTATCATTGCTGCTTAAGGAAATAGCGAGCTTACTCCTAAGTCCTAACGTACAAATTAAAAATGTGTTTTTTGCTGCATTGGATCCTCTCATTGATGTTCAATTTAAATTAAAAAAAAAAAATTCAATCAGTTCCGTTAAATTTTAATATATTCTACTTAGATGATTAGAAGTACAAAGATTACACTAAGTTTTATTGTGAATTTGAACATAAAATATTCAAGTTTTTTAAAGTAAATTTTGCATATTTAGAGAGTATATAGAAGTATGCAAGTCAGAATAATTCAAAATATTAAGTGGCACATGAACAAATTTTGGTCAAACAAAAATTCCTTTGACTTCTCATCACATAAAGTTGGAAGAGTGAGTACTATTCTATATTTAAAATTAATTTAATATTAAATTTTATATATTATTCTTACAAATTGTCACTAAGATCAACCTGCGCCTAAACACACAAATATTTATGGGTTATTTATAAATCACTTAATATAGGATAAAAGTAATGAATGAATCAAAGTTACTCCGCTTATTCATCTTTACTTGTCTATTATATTATTTTGGAATACCCAATCAATACTTGTCCAGTTTATAAAATCAATGAATAATTTATTATTTTGCTTTTATTTTATCCTTACTATTAAATATATTTTTTTTAATGTTTAGATGACTTATATTATATAAGGATCACTACAAGAGAAGTGCGAATCACATGGGGATTAATATGAAAATTTGCAGGAAAATAAGTTTCCTACGAATTTTCATACTAATCCCTAGAAAAATTCCCATGTAATTCACACTTTTTTTGTAGTGGATGATTTGGTAAAACTACTCCTATCATTATTGCTTTTGAATCACTGTATCAATTTAATAGTGGACGAGTTTTTTTACATACAATTATTTAAGTAAATAATTGGATGTGCTCAACAGGCAATTCAGTGAAAAACAAAATTTAAAGACCAACACATTCGACCCCTACTTGGCCTAGCAAAAGACAACATATGAGCACCTTTAGAAAAAGTGATTACTTTTTGATATTTGATATATGATATATAAATAAACTTTAGTTAGCTTTACGAAAATAGTTTAATCCATATTATATGTAACAAATTTAGTCATGCTCTTATTTTGTTTCAACACTAAAAAACAAAATTAAAGTTATAGATTAAAGATGGAGATTTTTTTTTTTTACCTTTAATATATAGCTTTAATTAGATATGAGTTGTCCTCAATTATTGTAGACCTTAAACACATCATCTCCATCATTTGTGTGATCACAGTAGGTACTGTTTGCTTTATAATTTGGGTGAGTACGTGTTGAAAATTGTGGATATTTATATTACAACTAGTAGCAAAAAGATTTATAAATATTCAAATGAGACGAGGATCGAAACAAGTAGCAAAGAATAATACAAGACTTTGACTCCTTACCTCTTTTTTTGAGCATGTCAAAGTCAATGTTTTAATTTAAGAAATGGTTTGAATGAAGTTTAATCATTTCACACTACACACCTACTCTTTGTTTTTTTTTTTAAATTGTTATTATCTAATCATAATTGTTCGAGCTTGTTCAATTAATTCTACGAGATACTTGCTACCTTTTACTAATACAAGTATTGAAGTTATCTGTCGGCCATCACGATTTGAATAAATATGAGATTAAAAAAAATCATTTAATACTTCTTGTTTCTGTTAAATTTGAACTCGAGACCTGATGATTTTCAACCTAAAGCTACTCTTTTGACCAATACCTACTCCTTTCAAAACAACATCTATAAATACTCCTTTGTACTGCTCTAGCACTTGACCCATAACTAACTCAATATAGTAGTGTGCAATTACAAAAATTGAGAAACATGCAAATAATCTTTACTTGTACATTCATTCTCATGGCAACATTCCTTTGTTTCCAACAAAGAAATGAAGCTAGAATTTTAGCAAGTCATGATGATCATACAATCAATACACAAATGCTCATGACAAAGAAAATAATTGAAAGGCCATCAATTTCATCTCCACCACCACCCAAACCATCACCGAATTCCAAGCAAATCTCTACTTATTTTGCTAATAATAATGAATTGGCTGTCTATTATTGGGATGCTCCCAACAAAGGAAATAGTTTAGGAAGAAGTTCAAAGTCCCCTCCACCACCGCCTCGGCCAGCCCCATCCACTGGCCAATTGTTTTCATCTTGAAAACCGGGGCTACTTTTACTACTAATTGGTGATTTTGAAGACAGAGCATACATGCATGTTAAGATTAATTAAGCTAGCTAGTTGTTACATGAGTAATGCTAATGTAATTTTATTTAATTAATTTGTACGTGCTTGATCAAGTAAATAATATTACTACAAAAATGAGACACTGTAATATATTTCACTATGATTTCACTTTGACACTCTAATACATGAATGTCTTTATTTACTCCTTTTGTCTTAATTTAGTTGTCATATTTTCACTTACGAAATCACAAATATGTAGTAGTATTTTTTTGGTATGTTACCTCGATTTTTCTTCAATAAATGTGCAATCTATTCAAAACTCGACGGATAGAGTAGTTTGGTTTTTAAAGAACATATGCTCTACTAGGCATAAGTTCAGTTGCTTAAGGGCAAAAATTAAAGATCAATCCATTTTAAGGTCAATCGATGCCTTCTTTTTTTGGCAATAGGTTGGCACTTATAATTTTTCCTTTCATGATCAAGTTTGTTTCTTTTAGTTTATGGTTCCATGGATATTCTTTCGGTCAGATAATTGATAAAGAAACGTTCTCCAATCCCTTTGATTTTTCATGGTTGGACGTTTAAAAATATTCTGACTAGGTATTACTACTTTGCAGCTTTGTCAATATATACATACTGCTTTGAAAAGTAAACCCCCACCCCCCACAACCATTATAATTCACATTCACACAGGCACTTTCATGTCCATTGAGTCTACAACTCAGAATGATTTAATCATGAAAACCTTTAAAATAAAATATATGACTGTGGTACAATGGATGGATCTGCTTCTCCCTTAACTATAGGTTTCCGGTTCGAGCTTTGAACATGAAAAAATCCTTGGTAAGGTTTGGCATCAGATCGGGTTGTACTGGTACCGGTCCGGTAGTCTTGGGGACGGAATGGGACACCATGAACCGATACGCGGAATGGAACGTTATCATGATTTGATACAGGTGTACCGGTACCGATTTATCCCGGTTTATTCTAGTTTCGGTTAATTATTTTTTATTAATTAATTTATATTTTATAATTTATATATAGGCATATTTTCAAAAAAAATAAAAAAAAAAATTAGATTGGATTGATAGTTTTTTAATTTGTGTCATTGTTTTATCCTTATTTTTATTTAATTTTTTTAAAATTACAAACTTAAGTTAATTAAATTACAAGTTATAGGTATAACTTATAACATATTAATAATTAATAACTTATAAACTTCAAAAGATTCAAAATTTCAAATCTTGAAAACTTAATTTTAAAAACTTTAAATCAAAAAAAACTTTATTAAACATAAACTTGCAAATTTAATAAGTGAAAATTTTAAAAAATATCTTTAAAATAAACTTAAGTAAAATTACATTATAAATTTCAAAACAATTAATTTAAACTTAGAAAAATAAACAAATATTCATATTTTCGTAATTCAAAAAGTCAAAATAACTAAAAAAATTTATTACTTTTTGAAATAGCTATATGTATCGTCCCGTTTATCCCATCCTGTTCCATTCCGATCCGATTCTATCCCGGTATATAGTGGGACAGGACGGAACCTAGTATTCATCCCGATAATTCCAGTCCGGTTCATCCTGGTACCGGTCAACCCGTCCCATTCTGGTCCGGTACCGCTTCGTTCACACGGGAAGAACCCAAATTTTTCGAACTCCGATATAGGTACCCGAGGAATACAAAAAAATCATACTGAAATGCCTAAAGTGGTTGACATTGACTATCAATATTAAGTTCATACTGGGTCTGATAAGTTGACTGATTCCACTTGTGTAACAGTATAATCTTGACTCGATTCGACATCCTATGGTCAACCTGCAATGTCAGTCACTATAATCTAGTGGGTTGTTGGATTTTATTTTATTTTTGTTAGGACACTTGGAATGTACTCATTTTGGTCGGAGAACAAGTTATCCTAAAATTGGTAATTCATCCTCAATGAGAGATAAAAATTAACATTACAATCCCAGAACAACAAATCCCCGAATAAACTACAGGGAATCTCAAAACTGTTCCAGTATTTCGGTATTTTCCTCGTGCACGTTAAAATCTTGTCCTGTGTTGTCTAATTCTCATGTTTTATCCTGCGTTCACTGGGCAAGATCTGAATATCATGTTCACTGTAACTTTATACTTGGCTAAATAATGTAGTAGTGACAAACAGGAAAGCATTGGAAAACTATCACAGCACTAAGTTTTGTACAAAAGCACGAAAACGGTCTAATTCTATCCATGAACAGTTCTATAACGATGCATCAAAGTTTCTAGTCCTAAGCTGAACACAGTACTGTTGCTAACGTAGTTTCAATATATACAAGAGAACTACAGACATCCTTTGCCATGATTACCTGATGTAGAGTTGAGCTAAGACTATCTAGCCTGGTTACCTGCAGAATCATCGCATAAGAACAAAAAGTGGGGCAGTGATGCTATCCTAGGAAGATTCAGCAACAGATCACCGACAGAGTCCTTCCTTGACATTGTTGAAGTCGGCTTGCAACCAGAGAGATCAGTTGATTCATCCTCTGGCATAGAAGGATCTTCTACGTCTTCTCTTCCAAGCAGTGCGGTGGGAATGAAATTTATTTCATTAACTCTTCTTTCATCCGACACAACATCACCACAGTTCTCACTTGCATGACCTGCTGCAGGATCCTTTTGGAGAAGGAAGCACAGAGAATTGACCCTTGACATAAGAGATTTCTCATCTGATGATGACACATTTTGAGTGTCACTAAGCAAGGATTTGGAGATCTCTTCCAGGATTTCCGAGCTTCGTCGTTCATCAGTGGCGAGGTTGATGACTTTAGATGTCGTCTGCTCTGATACACGTTGCTCAAGCTGGTTCACTAAATCACTCATTGACACGGAGGGATGTACTCCAGACACTCTGAGTTGATTGAGGTTACTGAGCCCTTTCCGCTGCTCCACTTCCCTACTTTCCATATCTTCACTCGCCCCTGTATCAATAACAGCACGTTGAATGTGAAGTTACAGCAAAATAAAAAACAAATCCAAGAGAAACAGCACACTAACGAGAACAATATACATCCAGATAGCAATATAGAAGCAAATCCTGATCACTTAGAATAGGCCATAGAATGGTTGAGAACAATATACTTCAACATAGGATAACATGTCCATAACCCGATTCTGCAATATGGTCATATTCCTCTTTTTGAACAGAGACAACCCCCTCAATGTGGATTATGTTCAAGAAACACACAACTGTACCACCAAGACATGACTACAATAAAATCAAGGAAACGGGTAGCAAACTTCCTCTCCACTCTTTGAAAAGGAAATGACGATCAATTTGTCACTTTTTCAAAAAGGTGGGGGATAAGGGATGATCATCGACATCTTCAAAGGCATACTCACCATAGAACTCAATTCAAGAAAACTTAAATGCACTTCTCAGATAAAATACATAATTACCTGATCTTGGGGATGGCTTTTCTTGGTGAATACATTCCAAAGGTCTAGGATCTTGCTTATTTTTGGAGGAACACTGAGCTCCAGAAGGTGAAGTATAGTCAATAAAATTCGGACTCCCTTCATTATTCAGATCAAATTCACGGTCCCTTTCATGTCTGTCTTCAAAACCCGACATCTGGGATTCAAAATAAGGAGAATCTAGAGTCATCTCTGCTTGTTGACTCAGAAAATTAAGACGAGGATCACATTGCACAAGCTTTTCAATATGTTTTCCCAACAATCCATGCGGACACTCTAAGTAATGTCGCCTACAACCAAAGAAATTTTGAAGAGTTTTAACATCAAAACTGAACCACATTAAGACAAGCAAGGAAATGATAGAAATTGTATACAGACCAAACACACCCTACAACCAGCAGAACTTAAAAACCTAATATACTTGCAATCGCTATGATACAATATAAAAGCTACTGTAGGTGCAACATGCTTCAAAAATTAGCTTTTTACAACAGATTAAACTGAAATTGGGAAATTTAGTTGGGCTTTTAGATTCAAAGCTGCATCTACTGAGACATTCCATTCGGTTGCAACACTGAAATGCTCTTTCAAAACTGCATTATGCCACAAGGATAATCATTAAGTAGAGATAGCAACGGGGAAAGGCAGGGAGGTTGCCGCGCAGGTTCAGCCTTCACCCAAAAGACTTCAACCCATGCCGCACCGCTCCGCATAGAAAACTTTCTATTTCAAACCTGTCCCTGCCCCTACCCGCCCTAACCCACATAAACCTGCCCTGCCACATAGCCACTTAATTCTAAGCATGGGATAGTTCAAAATATTTGTCACTTGTTATGTTTATTACTCAAGAATGTGAACAAATGAACTGTTATTACATCTTAAAGATTGGTTTGGAACTAAGATAATAAAACCTGACGATAAGCAAAAAAATCATAAGAGATGTCAAGCTCTTCCATTCAACACTTGGATGAATAAATTCGATGAAGAGTAATGCATTCATTTCATTTATATTTTCTCACTTCTGTTCTTCAGTTTTGCCCCCACCTCCCTGACTGAGTACTGCCTCCTAAAAATTGCTTCCTTCTTCATGTTTTCAATTAACATATAAAAAGTGTTAACTTGGCAGAGTCCTTGGCAGACTCATAAAAAGTGTTTGAAAAATTTTATGGCAACATTTTGTAAGTCCAGACATCTGCAATAAGTGATTGATTGTAGTCGCAGAAATTTATCTAATTTGTAATTGGTCAAAAGTGCTAACCCGCAATGGGCTTTGAAGTTTTAAAAAACACGCTTGAACCCACCCGCTACCCATAAGTATAAACCCATACTTCCCGCACAACCTTAACCTGCCCCACCCTGTTGCCATCCCTACAAGCATTAACCATTAGGCACTAAATTGAGTGCACAAGCAACCCACTCTACCTTATATTTCTAGTATTGCCTCTCTCCTCTTCAAAAACAACTAAGCCTCGATCACAAGTTTCCGTTTCGCCTCGCCTAACGTAAAATAAACTAGATAGGAAAGAGAGAGTTTCTGCATGAATAATGTATTCTACAGTCTTATCATCCTTCCCAGACCCCCACCCCAAGCCATTTTAAAAAGTTCAAATTAAGAAAATGGTGTTTCTTGGCCTTCTCCATATCAACAATTACTACTTGCTAGATAAAATTCCAAATCTAATAAGACCACTACTTATCATATAAATCCCTGTGATAGCCACGAAGCATCTAGAGCACTTTACTTTGTCAATAGAGTTGAGTCATGCCGGGCAAACCTCTTTTTGGATTTAGCTTTCTCTCATTATCTTCATGCATCAACTAAGTAGATCAAACAATTGATTTGAAATACTCGCCGAAGTGGGGAAAAAAGGAAGGGGAAAAGGCTAGACAATAGATGTCCACGGAGATGTCAAGAAAACAAGATAAAATTGGCTAACGACTAACAATGGTGTAATTATTACTTGAGGAAGAAAAGAACTACAGGGATAATAGTAAGACCTGTGTATGCTAGCCTGTCCGTCAGTAAAATCTGAAGTTGCTTGCCAAAGTGTGTGCTTTCTGGGTTGTGGATCTGTCTCCCTAAAGAAAAGAGGTTGCCTTGCCAGCTGCAATACAAGGATACATAGCACCATTATCAACTAAGACTGATAAGGAGAGCAACACTGGAGCCTATTCTGCTAATGCAGTTAAGGAAATAACTCCATAAAGACAATAGCAAAAACAAAATTGTTTTACCCCTTACCACTATATCCAAGGTTCCTGGTGCATCATCTGGGTAATTTGCCTTCAACCCTATAATATCAGACCACTGGATCTCTATCTTATTCTTGAGACCACCATCAAGGACTTCCCATACAAGTTTATGCTTGGCAAAGTAACATTTTGCAACCAAATCTCCTTCATATCTCGACTTATACTGAGGGACAAAAAAATTCCATTCACTTGTGGAACATTCAGACTGAACATTATTTACAAATCATTAAAAAAAGAACTGTGTATACCTCCCAGGTTCCAATTCTCAGAACTGAACTAGGAAAATTCGAGGCCTTGAGCTTTTCTATCATTGCAGTGCTTCTTTTCTGCTCCTTCTTCCCAAGATTTTCCACCGTGGAGGTGCCCCCAAGCCTCATTTGGATCATATCCACCAGTGATGGGCTCTTTTTTAGCCGCAAACCTAACGGACTGGGTTCATCTAACGAGATGAACGATGATGAAACAGGAAAATCACAAGCTCCTTCACCCAGTTGCTGCTGCAAAATATCCTTGATTCAGATCTCAGAGAAGATAATACAATTACATACTCAGTATTGTCCTACCGGTAGGGTGTACACGCAGACCTTACCCCCTACCTTCGTGCGGTAGAGAGGTTTTTCCGAAAATCGTTTTCCAGAACAGTTTGAAGGAAATGCCTCAGAAGATAACAATACATGTAAATTCACTGGCATCTCCTCAATCAATATGAAGGCATCAATACTGATAAGTCAAGTTCTTATTCCCAATTTGGTAATTGATAAGTCTCCTACAAACATTTCTAAAATGCTTATTTATACTCCTTTACTTCATTTATTACCAAGCACTTCCCAATTTGGCAAGTCCCTAAATGTTTGATGCAATTCAATAGTAAGTCAAACTAACATCATAAACTCTATTTGTAGTCAAATTCAGAGCATGTGTTAGTAGATAACAAGATGCACACAGACAAAAGTGTTAAAACGAAAAAAATGCACAAAATTCTACGGATCAAATAGAGAAACATCGCTTTAAAATTAGAACAGCAAAGAGAAAGAGAGAAAAACCTACTTGCAGAGAAGAGGAAAGCTTGGATCGCTTATCGAGTTGGCAGCGTTCTTCATCTGAAAAGTTTTCAAGGTCTACTTCCCTCTTCACCGGCAACATTTTCTCTCTCTGCCACCGCAAATTCGACGGCGCTTCGCCGGTGTAATTCCTCGACGGATGCATGAGAAAACGACAAAAAAAAAAAGCTTCAGATTGAGTGAGTAAGACAAATACCAAAAATATCAGAGCCGTGCTGAGTAGAGTTGGAAAATTCCAGTGAAAGTCACGCTTGTGAGATGAAAGAGAAAGCAATTTGTCTTTTGGTAGAGAGATGAGTTTTCATAGACACTCAATTTAAAGAAAAAATAAATCAAAGCGGTAAAGAAAAAGAGATAACAAAAATAATAGGGAAAATCCTGACAAAATATCACTGCATCTTAAATAATAGTGTTTGCAACAATTCTTAAATAGATGGAAAATAAATTAACCACAAGCAAATTCTCAACAAATATAATTTTATTGATAAATAGTGTCTCATTTAATTCTTCTCTCATAAGATCTTTCATAATATTTTTAGGAGGGCTGTTAGTAACGTATTTTTCAAACTAGGTTAATTTGAATTTGATTTCTTTTTGAATATTTTATAAATTTGCGGAATATTCGATTTTCGAGAGGGCCGTTAGTAGCGTATTTCTCAAACTAGGTTGATTTGAATTTGATTTCTTTTTGAATATTTCATGAATTTGCGAAATATTCGAGATGTCTTTTAAGAGAATATAATACTCTTTATATAGGCATGAACTAGGTTTTATGATTGAATAGTCTCCAAGAATTCAACTTGGAATTGAAAACACAGTCTCAACTCGAATTAAACACGTCTTATAGAGTTTCACAAAATTTCAATGACAATAATAATCGACCCATAAATAAATATAATAATCAAACTCAAAGAATAAGAAACTACAAATATAATACAAATGACTAATATCGTATAAAAGAATAAGTGAAATCATAATATCTAACTAACTGCATACCTTAATTCATGTTCTTTATAACCTTTTATTTAAGGATTAAGATCATGTCCTAAGTAAATTAAAATTGTGTCATGTTATAATCACATCTCCCTACTACATTTTCGTGTACTACTTCTTGAAATCACTCATAATCAACATCTCACACAATTGTGTATTAGAGCATTCCCCCACCCACGTGCTGGACCCTCACGATAACATGCGTGGGCACCCACAGATCCGAAAAGGTTCGTGTATTTGTACGATTTCCGGCTGTGATTTAAAGACAGGGAACGATAAGAAATCGACACGTAAGATGCTGAATTGGATGCTTCACAGATGGGATATATTTGGATCATTCTCTTTTTGTAGTCCTATGGATTAAGGAGCACACGCGTGTCGGCACGTGCCCCCATCTCTTCCTTAGTAAAAATTTCGGCGGCCTTAAAAACACGCGCTGTTTCTTTTTAAGATCAATCACGTGTGATTTTACACCCTTTTTCATTTTTTATTTATTTATGGGCTGTTTGGTACAAATATTAATTACTCATCCATTAGTAATGCAGAAATTGGTAGTACATGATTAGTAATGCAAAATTTATTTTTATCAAGTGTTTGATTCATTGTTTCTTATCTCAAGTTTTAAAAATCTTCTTTCTAATTATACCCTTGAATTATTATATATAATTAGGTCAATGTAGACAATTGTCAAACAATATTTTTTTTATGGCCTTCTAACTTGCTATGAGAAGAAAAATTTTGTTGTCATGTTTGCTATTTTTTCACTTGAATTATTTGAGGATAAATAATTGTCATCTTAATAAATTGATCACTCACAAAATGTCAATTTTCAATTTAAAAAAGATAAACCATATACTTTTAAAATTGAAAAGAAGGTCAACAATGATAAAATTGAATAAATCATCTATATTTACACGCACACAAAAAAAAAAAAAGTCACTTAACTTTGATTTTTTAACTCAAAAGTCAGTCAACTACAAATATTTTGCTTACAAAGTCTCAACCATGAGTGTTTTACTTAAAAAGTCACTCCTATTCAATTGTTTTTTTTTTAAAAAAATAAAAAATTACTTACATCAAATTTTATTTCAAAGAAAAAAAAAGATAATTAAAAAATAATAATAATCCATTTGAATTGCCAATTATACTATGCTTAAAAAATTATCTAACAGTATACTATGCTTAAAAAATTATCTAACATCGTCAGTATACTATGCTCAAATTTTTTTCAAACTGTGACGATGTTCCTATAAACACAGATTAAACAGAATAGAAAAAAAATCATAAAACATACATAATTTAAAGGTTCTTTAAATAATAATTCTTAACTATTATATTTGGGGGGAAAGGTAAAATAAAAGGTTCACTATTATAGTTTTAGCGGATCAAGTTAAGTAGGTGGATCATCTTGTTACAATTTTAGTTAGAAATAAAAAATTTCATCGAAGTAAATTTTAATTTTTAAAAAATAATTGAATAAATTGAGTGATTTTGTAAGTAAAACACTCATAGTTGAGTGACTTTGTAAGTAAAAAATTCATAGTTGAGTGATTTTTGAGTTAAAAATCAAAGTTGAGTGACTTTCTGAGAAAATAGCTCATAGACGAGTGACTTTCTGAGAAAAAAATTCATAATTGAGTGACTTTTGAGTTAAAAACCAAACTTAAGTGACTTTCTAAGAAAAAAGTTCATAGTTGAGTGATCATCTGAGATATTACCTTCATAAATAAGTATGTCCAACATCAAACATAAGTAACTTACACTCATAGAAGAATGTATTAAACTGTTAATGATGTTATGTTTTGGTAATAATCATATCATTAAGGTTAACAATAGATTTCGTTGAAGTAGATGATATGAATAAGAACGGTTAATATGACTTACTTTCATTTTTAGTCAGTTCTAAAAAGAATGACATATTTCTATATTAAGTAACAATTTAACTTTAAAATATCAATTTTATCCTTGATGAAATGATTTGTAGCCACACAAATTTCTATCATTCATTTTAGACCACAAGTTTTAAAAGTCTTTCTTTCTTTCTTAAACTTTGTGTCAAGTCAAACTACCTCACATAAAATTAGACGAAGAGAGTAATAGTAATTAAGATGAAGCAACTCATGCCTACAAAGACACAAGTCACAATTCGAGTTATTCAAGTTCTTTCATTTATAAATTTGATTCTTCCGAAATATAAATTCACTACGGTGAAGTAAAACTTGTAACACATTATCATCTTAGCAACATTTGTTTTGAAAAAAGTTTATTTTAATGTCTTGTACGATTAAAACTGTGTCAGATTTATTTAGGTCTAACAATTTAGTAAATTCAAAGTTTGTGTACCTAAAAGTATAAGATTTGGATCCATCAATTTATGAGATAAAAAGAAGTCTCACTTGACTAGTATCATTACGTGAGAAATAGAATTAAAAAATAATAATTATTCGCTCACGTTTCCATGTTTGACATTTTTTTTGAAGTAAAAATGTCAGCAAATTGATTGAGACTGCTTCAAAAGAGTCAACACCTATAATGTCATCTAATATAGAAAAAAGATAAAAATGAATTAATGATAAACAAGTTGCTTGTATATATATGTTACGTACTAGTAAGACTAATGAGCCAACAAAATTAATGTAATGATCTTAGGACCAAATATGTCAGATTATGTTTATAAATAATGTACTAAAATACTATTTGTTTGAAATAATTATTGATAAGGAGATGAATGATGTCCTCTTAGAAGGAGAAAACTCCGACGAAAAAACGTTGAAAATTCAAAATAGATGATAGTATATTGCTCTTTCTATTTTAATTTAGACATAATATAATAATTTGTTATTAATTAACTTGACATCAATGAACATTTATGACATTTAATTTTGGATGTGCACGAGTGAATTTTCAACAATATGCTTTACTGAAATTTCAGCTTATAGCTAAAAGCTGTGAAATCCTCCTTATTACGTATCACATTTTAGCAACACTGAATTTCTCGATACAACATCAACTAAATTGAACAAAAAAAAAAGTCAAAGAAGAAGCTAATTCTAAGTAGATGCAAAAAGCTAAGGTTGTAGTTTTACATTTAGTTGTTTGTTGTAGTAACACATGTTAAATGTCAATGTCGAAGATAATTAATTTGACACAAAAATTACTATTATTGAAGAAAGTGTGCATACTAACAAATGAAAACATAAATGAAACGAATAAATATCTAAAGGAGCAGGTTGGTCGTTGACCCCTACAAGACATTTTCTTATCGATTAATTCAATAATTAAATTGTTAAGAATCACTAATCAATTAATCGATATTTCATTTTATTTAGCATATTTACAATTCGACAACCAACAGACTTAATCAACAATCACATTTTAGCTATATTTAAATACTATTTTTTAGTTGTTGTAGAAGGAACTGAAACAACCTTTGGCGACAGGCCCAATTCATAACTACAGTGCACACATATGTCGTTCGAAAATTTGCATAAAATATCACATTAACTAGAGTTCTCGGGTTTGAGTTCTCACTATAAAAAAATTTTTAATTGAAAATGTTACCCCCGAATGGACCCTATAGTGTGCGATTCAAATTTAATCAAGGTTCCAATACTTACTAAAATCACAACGTGTCCGTCAAAACTTGTAAACAATTGCTCACACAAATTCAATCACTTCGGCAAAATTTATTAACAATTGAACAGGATAATAAAATGAATATTGTACTGAAGTTATGACATATCGACCTAACTTGCGATCAATTGAACACAAACAAATTCTACTAATTTTGAAAGACGTATACATGAAAATTAAATAAGATAGGAGTGATGAAAATTGTACCAAAGCTAATGATGCATCTCTAACTAATAACTTGTAAACAATTGAAATTTGAACATACAAATTTTGTCAATCCAATAAGACTTGTGAATACTTTTAAAAAATAAGAAAATAAAGATCGTAATAAAGATTTGGCCAACCATCAAAATAGCCCTATTTCTACAAATATTATGCTTGGACTTGAAAATTCCTTAGAAAAAAAATAATCGAGAAGTTAACTACTCATTCACTATTATTGTTTAGCAAGTCAAATAACTTTTGCTTAAACTGTACGGTCCTTACAAAATAGATTAAAAATATGTTTAATTATAAAATGTTGAATTATAGATAAGTGTAATTCTAATTTCTAAACATGCAAGGTTATTTCAAGATAATTAAAAATAAATATCTTAATGCTCACCCAACAGTCCCTTTAGGAGGGAAATAAGTAGATGTGTCTCCTATCCCAAAAAAATTGTCCTATTTTACTTTGAGAGAATCAAGCTACTCCCTTCATTTAATTTTATTTGTCTTCTATATTTAAAATAAACATATTTCATTTACTGGTTTATTTTAGTAAATGAAAGACCCCTTTTCAGTTTCAAAACATAATTAATAAGGATAATTAAATAAAATACACTTTTAATTAAAACTTTTAAAGGAATATGGTAAATCAAGGATCAAGTAATATAAAATAGAAAGATTACAATATATGAATTTTAATGTGACTAATAACATGGGTTGTGGTGTAGTCGTAAAACTGCTTCATTATTAAGTTCTCGAGTTCGAGTTCTGAGTACGAAGAAAATCATGTTGAACCGCCATCTCCGAAGGGTGCCTTCCGTGTCTGATCTGAATTTAATCGGAGCTTCAATGCGGACCCCAGACACCTGCTCCAAACAAGAAAAAGAATTTTGATGTGAATTAGAGGTAGTAGCTTGATGTGATCCTGCATGTTCCTCTTTTTCGTTTTATATATGGCAAAGTTGCTTTCAGCGACAAAGACTTGTCAACTTACTAGTCTCTTACCGGATCCATCGAACTTTGAGAAAATGCTCATTTAAGTCATTCGTTAAAAGTTTAGCTCATATATGTCATTTTCATTTGAGAAAAAGCCCATCCATGCCATTATTTATTAACAAAAAATAGTTCCAGTTTTGCAAAATTATTTTTTACACGTCGTCAATTATGGTTTGTCCGCGTCATTAATTAAATTATTTTTTCAAAGAAAAAAGGCTCAAATAGGCATTGAACTTTGAGAAAAGGTTATCTATGTCATCCATTAAAAGTTTGACTCATCTATGTCATTTCAGGTAACAAATAATGATATGAATGAGCCTTTTCTCAAACGAAAATCACATAGATGAGTCAAACTTTTAACAGATGACATAAATAAGTCTTTTCTCAAAGTTCAATGGCATATTTGAGTCTTTTCCAGACAGGTCAGTGCTAAAAAATCACAATTTCCCCACTGAATTTTCAGTTAAAAAATGTTCAGTGGCTATTTCCACAAATTATCAAAAGACTCTTGGTGTGGCCTACATGGTGTGGACATATAACGTAGGCTTAGGAAAAAGGACAAATTAAGACACAAAAAATTGACAACACCAGCATAAGTAACTCCACTCTACTGCCTCTTTTTGTTTTCTTTCAAAACTCCACACTGCATTGTTTCACTTTGGTAGTGTGTGGTATTGTCATAGTTGATTCCGTGAAGGTACAGTGAGAGTACTCTCTTTTATCTATGTTTGTCTAAGCAAACAAAATGACATTGTTAATATACATACTCCAACTATATATACAATTAACTTTGTCACTTTGTCTTCCCTAGTATCTGCACGTGAACTCTCAATAATTTTACATGCATTTGTGGGTCCTAGATCCTTGTCAGCCGGGGCGGGAGTTACCATGTTAGGTACGGATTTAGACGAACTCATTAGCTTTTGCTTAGATCATATATTATGTTGGAAATCTATTGGATCATATCCATCCATAACTCATAAGAACTACTTTAATTAGTACATTAGTTCCTAAACCCTAGCTTATAATGTATAAATACACCATTATGCGTGTTGGAAGAACAAAGTTTTTTACATTAGTATGATGGCTAGGGTTTACAATCTCCATCTATATATTGAGGATATCTAGGTTGTGGTTAAAGGGAGTTCTTCTTGACAATCCGTGTGACACGAGTCGTAGTTGTTGCAGATCCGTTTTCGCTATGGAGAAATTCGTAAGTTCCCTAATTAATATTTTACCAATTATTTGAGATACTACATATTTGTATTAGAAAATTCATTAAATATGCATCAATATTAAATTCCAATAGCACTAACGAAAATGAGTTATGGGTTTGTACGTAGCAAATTCAAAACTCATAAACTTTAAACAGGCTCTGCAATCGCCAGCCTCTATTTTTTTGTTCTCATGCTTAATTCCAACTCATAAGAATCTCATCCACACTCTATACTCTCTCCCTCCATTCTCTCTTCTTATTCTTCCCATCTTCTTTTATTTTCCCTTCATTCCTAAATACCTTCTAATTCCATCTTCAAAAGTTGTTAACTTTAATAAACAATGTCTCTTTGGCGATATTCAGTTTTTCTTCTTCTTTTCATTCTGCTCACTTCAAGTAATGCAAACAATGAACAAAGGCTTCACCTAAAAAGACTTCAAAGAACACATCAGAGCAATAGCCCAAGTTGTTATTCTCAAAAATCAAGTGAGTTTTTGCATAAACAAGATTGTAGAGCTAGCTAGCTAGTCACTGATCATTTATCTATTATTAGAAGGCATTTAGTTTTTTGTTTTGATATTATCAACACTTTTATGGGGATCTCCTATTAGTTTTGATTCTTTTCATGCTTTTATATGCTATATATGTCACCTTCAACACCCCACCATTTCCACTTTAATTTATTCTTCACTCGGCAAAAAGATAGTAATGGAATACAAATCACTCCTTTCGTTAATTTTTACTTGTCCATTATATTAAATATACACTTCGCTTTTACTTATCAATTTAAGCATATCAACTGAAAACATATCTTTTTTAGGTTTTATCCTTAACATTGATTACATATTGTCAAATACTCATATCAATCATTGTTTCTTAAGATACGTGCAAAGTCCAATCTGGAGAAGTAAACGTGAACGGAGGGAGTATTTACAATGTTTTCTATGTGATTCTATTAATATGGGATGTTGTTATACAAGCCAAACTTTAGGTTCTTAAAACTCTGTACTACAGTAATAATTTTTTGTTGGTATAGCATAATTTTAAAGTGTATGAGCTTTTTCCCTAAAACATTGAATAACCTATTTCACTGCATCAAAAATGATATTTACCGGTAATTAATTAACAGCAATAGCTCAATTGCGCTAAATATGTATTTTTAGCGGCAATTAACATTCTTTGTATATGTCCCTAAAGCCTTTAGTGACATTGGATCTAATGGCACTTAACTAATGCCGGTAAAGACTTTAGCGCTCTTTATTATAGTGTTTGAACTGTGTTGTTACTTAAAAACATCTTCTTCTTTTTTCTTTCAGAAAGTGAAAATGGAGCAACAATATTGGAAATGCAGCACAAAGACTACTGCTCTGGATCAGTTACCAACACGAACAGAAATCACCAGAAACAACTGATAGTTGATGATGATATTCGAGTTCGGTCAATACAAGCCAGTATCAAGAGCATCATTTCTGGAAAAATTGGAACTTTATCACAAACCAAAATTCCTATTTCTTCTGGTGTCAAACTGCATAGTCTAAACTACATTGTCACAGTAACGTTAGGTGGTCGAAACACGACAGTAATTGTGGACACAGGAAGTGATCTCACATGGGTTCAGTGTCAACCTTGTAGATTATGTTACAATCAACCAGAACCTCTGTTTAACCCCTCTGTTTCTCCTACTTATCACAAAGTTGTATGCAACTCGTCGGTTTGTCAAACTCTTCAGTCTGCAACTGGAAATTCAGGGTCATGTGGGAATGATTTACAAGAATGTAGTTATGTTGTCAGCTATGGTGATGGATCCTACACTCAAGGCGAACTTGGTCAAGATCTTTTGGTTCTTGGAAGCACTTCTGTTGAGAATTTTGTCTTTGGTTGTGGAAGGAATAACAAAGGTCTATTTGGTTTAGCATCAGGGCTTATGGGACTTGGAAGAAGTGATCTTTCTTTGATATCTCAAACATTTGAGACTTTTGGTGGTGTTTTCTCCTATTGTTTACCTTCAGCTGAAGCTAAGTCCTCTGGCTCATTAGTATTAGGAGGTGACAATAACACTTCAATTTTCAAGAACTCTACACCTATTTCTTACACTAAAATGTTAGCAAATCCACAGCTTGTTACCTTCTATTTTCTCAATCTAACCGGGGTTACTATCGGTGGGGTGGCTATTCAAGATTCAGCTTTTGGTAAAACTGGGATGATCATTGATTCTGGTACAGTTATTACAAGGCTCCCACCAACAACATACAAAGCTGTTAAAGCAGAGTTCTTGAAACAATTTTCAGGGTACCCTTTTAAACAAGGAGTTTCAATTCTTGATACTTGTTTTGATCTTTCTGCATATGAAGAAGTGAACATTCCCAATGTTAAAATGCAGTTTGAGGGTGGTGGTGAGATGGAAGTTGATGTTACTGGGGTTCTTTTTATTGTAAAAAGTGATGCATCACAAGTCTGTTTGGCTCTAGCAAGCCTCCAATATGATGATGAGATTGGAATCATTGGAAATTATCAGCAGAAGAATACTAGGGTCATATATGACATAAAACAGTCACAAGTTGGATTTGCAAAAGAGACATGTAGTTTCTGAGTTTTCATCATGCAGATAAGACAAATTTATGCCCTGATAGTCAATAATGTGACTTTTGGCAATGAAATTTTAAGAGTGATTATTTTTCTAATATAAACAGGTTTTAAAATGTTTCAATGGAACTATGTATTTTTATATTTTCCTAAAGGTAAAATTCTTGTAAGTCATGATATGTTTTTACATTGTTGCCAAGACATCTTTATACTGTACAATACTAGTCCTACTGACAAAAAGATGATGAAATTCTCTTTTGTTTGATGCTTAATCACCTCGTAAACTTCAAGAACATTATGCAGATGAGGTTAAGTCACAAATTGGCATACTCTATAGTTTTACAAGCATATAAAAACATTCATTATGCCAACACTGGAATTTCTCGATAAACGAGCCAGTTGTCGTTTCCTTTTTTCTTTCTTCTGTTTTCTGGGGCTGATGGCCCTGTGGGTTATGGGAAGAGAATGATACCTGTCCCCTTTCAAAGTACAAAGATATGGTTAATCTTAAGCCCACCAGCCACAAAAAGATTCTTTCTGCCTCTCTCTATAACAGTAAGACCAAAGCCAACTATACTAGCAAAAAGATTCCATGAAACTACAAAATACTGGTACATACAATTTCACAAGGTCAGTTTTTCCTCAAGTATTGTGAAGGAATACAAGTATACAACAAATCTAAGCCTTACCGGATGAATAACTTGGCTCAGTCAACTCAACTTCTTTTTACCAGAAAGCTGGTACATCCATCTTGTATAGTTTCTGTCATGCTGCGTGCATAAAAATTCAGCAGCACAAGTGCTGTTTCACACTGGTTTTGCTATTTGTGGTCATGTATCCACTAAATGCTGATCAACACTGCTCACAAGAGGAGCCATTTCCATGTTCTGATTTTCCAACTTATCATCCGCCTTTTTACCCTTCAACATCTCAGTTGGGAGAATAGAAGCATTTGGATCACTGCTGGGTATCAAAAACAGAATGAAAACTGGAAGTACTCTTAAAATGCTCCGGATTACTATCACTATCCAAAGGTTGTCAAATTGTGTTCTCGTAACATTGAAGGCATGAAGTAAGAAGCCTCCACCCCAGGATGCTGTGAGCATACCAATATGATCAATTGACATTAGCAAAGCAAAAAAAGTTCCTTCAATCCCTGAGGGGCAAAGCTTCGAACTGAGTACAAGGAGAGGCATCCATTTGAGACGCCCAATCATGTGAGAGAATGCTGCATCGCTTACAACAACAACATAATCAGGGATACCAAATTTTAAGTTTACACGTGAGACCAATATTAAATCTACCAGCCCCGAAGCACCATACAGTAACTGAGTCCAGAAAAGTACACCACGAAAAGGATGGTTTTTAAAGGCATTCTGGTAGAGGAGAACACCAAGAAGAGAGCCCACCGCACCAACAGAAGATATGGACCCTACCATTTCCTGCACAAACATAACAATACAATTCACACTCGTGTTAAGATGATTTTTTCCTACACGAAAAGAAGATAATGACCAATTTTCAAATAATGAGCTAGAAGTTAGGTCTTGAATCATTTTCAAAGTTGTCAACAATAGGTTGTAGAGATATAATACAAATACCTTTGAGAAAGATGGGCCATCCTTGGCATCTGTATACCAGTAAAACATTCCCTCATGAATATGCAAACTCAATGCTAGAGAAATGTACATGTATATACATGGCCTCCAAACATTCTCGCATTTCAGTGCCATCCACATTGCCTTACCAGCATCCATGAACTTTTGACTTGCCTGCCTCAGAAACATAAATAGATGAGACAAATCAGGGGCGGATGTAGCCCTTTGGCTACGGGTTCATCATAAATGTTGATGAGGAGTATGAATATATATGTAACATCCTACTAAAATATCAAGGAATATTAGATCAGAAACCATAATTTTAACAGTACCATGAGCACACTACTAAGAATCTTAAAAGTTGAATTCAATTAAATTTTAATCCTAGATCCGCCTCTGAGACAACTAAAAGAAGATGAAAGATTTCTAACGTGAAAGAAGGCAACTTACACGCTTATATGCAACGTTGTGTACATGAGCTTCACGTGTCATCATTCCTACCAAAATGACCAGTCCAGCAGGGATGCTTAAAACTCCAAATACCCCCTGGCCAGAGTAACACTATTATCAGTAAACAGGGAAATATACCAGTTACAGTAAAACAGTGACTGGTATTTGAACAGTCAGCTAATCATGCAACACGACGGTTCAGTATGATCAAAAAGTAATCTAGATTAATTTTAGTTACTGATATGATTCAGGAAGTAATAAAATTTATTGAGATAGCACTGCCCTAATTTAATGTAAGAGTCTCAGGCTTAACAAATGATTTGATCAATTTCAAACCTCAACGAAAAGACGAAAGAATACTACATACAGAACAAAGAACTCAGTCAACAAACCTTGGATCCAATTAGATGTACCAAAAACCCACTGATTGCATACCCAATCAGTTGCCCCACTGACGAGCTCAGACCACACAAGCTTTGCATGTCACTAGCAAGGGAAGGATGGCTTATGCTGTTCTCCGTCACACAAGCATCAATAGTGACATCTGCTATTGCCACTCCCGCACTGCCAGCCATTAGGCACAACAAAGCAAATGCGAGGTGTAAGTTCTGGTTGATTGACAGACTAAGCATAGCGACAACACCAATGAAACCTAAAGAACAAAGGGAGGTAAGTCATAAGAATGATTTTTGTTTCCCATTTCAATTACACGGCATCTGGAAGTTGGAATTTATTGAATTCATAAGTGGTTAAACAAAGTACATCAAACTAAGACCAGCTGACAAAAACTAGAAAAAGCACCAAGGATATGTTTTCTTTTGATACCATGTATAAGACGAAAAAACGTAAACATGGTTCTTCGTCTTATCAATTTCATCCTTCACACTTGGCTTTACATAGGTTTTACAATAAAGTAACTAGACTAATGACTTGAATGGTTCTACTTCATGCTTTGGAGACTTCACATAATTAAGAGTTCCTCATTCTCCCAACACAATTGACTGCTGTAAGGCTGTTTTGCTGGAAAGAGGGCATCCAACAAACAAAAATTTGAAAAATATAATTTACTACTCACCCACACTTGATGTGACTGATTTTCTTTAACAGCAAATAGATAATTCAATGTTGAGACCTTACTACCTATTTTTGTGATGGTCACAGTCATTCAGCTGATTTTTCAGAAACTAAAAGTTTGGAACTATATCTCTCGTTTCTTCGGTAAACCAAACCAAATGGAGAAATATCAAATATATTTCTTATAATGAATGGCCTCAGAAACTTTTGCATATCTTCACTATTCAAGGACTGTTTTGTGGAATGTAATCTAATGAAGTATACTTATGTCTGACAAAGTATGTAAACACCCTGACATGAACTTATATCACCCGCATTATGTATTTGGGAGATACATTAATTTGTTAGTTGCAAATGTATTAGAAGCATTACCCTTATACAGAACCAAAAGCTTAGTTAGATGTTGGCAAATTTGAACAGTTGAACCCCAATCTTCACAAGCCAATTAAGCAGAAAGTGGTGTAAAGAAAGAGAGGAAAATAACTCTTGACAAGAAGAAAGTGAACTACTTTGAGCCATGAGCCAATGACTTCTCTCCCGCTTTCCGGTGTTAATGTTTTCTTCTTGTAACTATATTACTCTCCAAGCACCAAAAGTTTATCAAAGTTACCATGATGCACTAACCTACCGGCCTTTGTGAATCAGGCTCATTGAGTCATTTCTATAGACAAACATTACAAGTGCAAGTTGGTATTGCTACATTTTCAGCAATCCAAGTTGTGATCCTTTTGGTTTAAAATGTAATTACAATTTATGATTCTAAAGAAAACTCGAATTAAAAAAATGTGAACTCAATTTTCTTTCTTAAAAATGTTCTCTACTAGCCTTTCAAACAGTCTATATCTTAAGATATATTAATGTATGATGTAAAGAAGCTATACCGGTTGAATTGCATTTTAGGTCAGTTAATGAATAGCAAACTCATTCCGGACCCAAGAATCAAACCAAGGTACATATTCACTTTATCTACTTTCCTCCTCTATGCTTTTCTCACGGTCATATCTGTTGTTTTTCCCCCTTTTTCCTTCTAATTGCATGCAAAGTCTTTGCCTGTACTCTTCATTAAGCAGGAAGACCTTCAATTGTAATCTAAACTCTTCTTATCATCCCAAAGAGCATATGAATTGGACAAATATTCTTATTTTTTTATGTTCACAACTTCCATGAGCAAGCTCCATAAAACTAGAGTCGGTCTGACCTCAATGAGAGCTCAAATTCTTTAGCATTCAATTTTTTTTAAAGGCCTCCTTGATCTGGACAACAGAACACAGGTAAAGAGGTAGCTTCTTACCCATCCTTTAGAATTTCTTGAACAAGGAGCAGAGACCTCAGTTGCGTCTCTATCACGCTATTTTTCTTATTGGTGAGAGAAACACAATAAGAAGGTAATGAGAAGTGTCACTATCTGGAAAACACAAAAACATTCTTCCATCTCCCAGTGACATCATATTAATGATGTATTAAGCATCATCATTACCATGATTCCAGAGAAGGACCAGCTTCTTAAAACTACTGTTACTATTGTACAGCTAGTATGAACAACGCATATCACCAAAATGATGGCAGCCTGGGACAAGATTGAAGCTCCTTGGCACATCACAGACAGGAAAGTTAACACACGAAGACAAAGGTCTAGTCAAGTCATATTTGTAGTGCATATAATAGCATAATAAATCATTCACCAAATATAGCTTTACAGCCATAAGGAACCCCTAACACTCTAGGAACTTCAGCTGGTCATCACAATTGCTCCTAAGTAGATAGTCTCACCACTGATCAATGGTGAAACATATTTTAGTGTTATTATACTACCATTACTTTACGAAGGATAAAATCATAAATGTTGAATACAGAAACAAGAAACAGATTGAGCCAAAAAAAAATAAAAATTAATCAAAATATGGTTACTTAATGATAAGTCTTGTCTAAGCAAACAAACACAAGTGCTCACAACTCAAATCTTGAAAGAGGAATCACAAAAAAAAAAATAATGATTGAATAGTCAACGTGAAGATTAACATCAACTTCGAAACATATGACAAAATTGCATCTCTGCTAAATGACATTGCCACCTAGCATAATCCACTAGATAGACTATTGCAGAAGCATAAAGCACAAAATTGACTTATTTAAAGCTAAAAGTTAAAACTGATTTCATTTTCAAATCATGAACTTACCACCAAGAATGAAGTATGGCCGCCTCCTATATCCTAAAATAGGAAGAGTATCAGTTAAAAGGCCCCAAAGAGGCTTTACAACCCAAGGCAATTGAATTATTCCAAAATAAACTTGTGCTTCAGATGGCTGTAACTTCTGCTCATCTTTCATATAATACTGCGTACCAATTCTGCTCAGCCCCAAACTCATACCCTGATTGATTCCATACAAAATAACCACAGACGAAACAAAGCTCCAGTGTAGCTCATCAGTTAGCTTTCTTAACCAATGAAATTGCCGAGAAATCAGACCTAATATTCTATCTTTCGGCTTCTTGTCTCTGTGAAGTTGGCCTTCAAATGAAACTGCATCTTCTTGACCCATTACTGAAGTGGTTCCGATGACAACTGACGAGATTCAGATCTGAAAATTTAGTCTCTACGCAGTACTGGAGGATTATAGAGTGATCAAAGGAGGATTCGGAATTCGAGAAAGATGATGAACTGAATTCGGATAAATTGGGTATCGGAGTCCGGTGAAGTCAACTTGACTGAATGTGAAACACGATGATGGAGCAAAACGCGGGCCGAGCAACCGGGCAAATCGATGTGTTGACTTCAATGCTAAGTTTATTAGCTCGTCCGAATATAATAATGAAGGTCTAAAATGACATGCTTCAATTTCTCTCTTTGTTTCGTGCATTTTTCTCTCTCTTCACCAACTTTTTTCTGCTTAGAATTGATGACTCCTAATCTAGTGGCCTCCCTGCATCCTTGCTATGTGACTACCAGCCGGCTCAGTTTAACTCCGTTATTAAAGGTGGAGTTGGAATGAAAAAATTTAATGGGAATTTTTGCATATAGTCATTCAAAAATAGGTTAGTGTTGTTTAATAGTTATAATTTGTTAATTACAATTCGTAATTATATGTTATAGGGTGGAGAGTGGCGAGCGAGATTGGGAGAGGAAGGAGAGATGCGAGCGAGAGAGGGCAAAGAGTGGAGAGGGGTGAATTGTATATGTATATCGGTTACATCATTGTATATGTATCAATTATTGTATTCTTATATCTGCATACAATTGAATTGAGTTAAAACATTTGTATCGTATATTCAATCTCTCTCGCTTTATATAAACACAAATTATACATTGTATTTTGTATAATTTGTGTTTGTATAAAGTGAGAGAAAGACAAAAGAGAACAGTGCAAAAAAAAATTTGTATTTGTATAATTATAAATGTATAGGATGGAGAGATATGTATTTGTATTTGTTTATCCCGCCTCTCTCGCTTTATTCAAACACAAACACAAATTATAATTTTGTGTTTGTATAAAGTGAGAGAGAGATTGACAGAAGAGAAGTGAGAGAGACTGGGTGGGGATATGAGAGAGGTGAGGGAGAGATGACTGAAAATGTAATTATAGCTGGAAGCAAGTTCTGTAGTTAATGTAAATTATAACTATGTTAGCTAATTAACTAGTATATATTTGCTTAACCGCGTAATTTTATCAATTTTAAACCTATTAGAGTTTATAAGCCCAACTCAAATAAGCTTTGAGCTCCGACTCTTGAGGCTTGATCGATGCCGGGTTAGGATCGATCATGGACAAAAATATTAATTCAATTTAAATTAAAATATTAACTAAAGTTGTAAGGCATAATTACTTTTTAATCTACAAGTTTATTTTTAAATTTTTCTTTACTTATTTATTTGTTAAAAATAATAATAATTATTATTATTATTATTTTCTTTGATTGCTAGAATTCTTGAAACAACATCATTGCTTGTTATATTTGATTTGAAAATCTTTTATTTTCTTGATGTTATATATTTCAGATATGAGAATATATTTTAGATATGAGATTGTAATTGAAAGCACCAATAATCATATGTATATTGTATGTTATGATTGTAATTACTAGTATGTACTTTCATATAATTTCGGTATACATGTTAAAAACTGAATAAATATCATGTAGGATGTATAACTAAACCATGGATTAGTTATACATATACCCAATTTTTTATCAAACATAGTATTAAATAATATCATACATAATACATGGACTATTTATCCTAAGACTTCCTACCAAACAATTCCTTATAGAATTTTAAGTTTGAAAAAAAAAGAAAGGGCTTGCCCGCCATAGTCCACCTTTCTAGGATTGAGTTGGGTTAATCATTTTCATGCCCTTTCAAATATAGGATCGATCCATCCTAATCTATCAAATTCTTTGACCCTCGAGGCTTGGGTTGGGGGGACTAAGTTGACCGTTTTGAGAACTCTATTTGTGCCACTCTGGGCTCAGTCCGGTATTGGTTGGAAACAATCTGAGAGGCCCATGAACAAAAAAAGCTATGTTGGGCCAAATCTAGTATTTTGAAGTCCAGATCTTCCTAGACCCAATAAATCAGCTCAAGAAAATAATACTTTTGAGGTTTTTCTTTTCAATATTATTGTAAAAGAGTTATATAAATTTTAGGAATCACATAGTTTTAATATGAAATAAATAATACTTTTGAGGTTTTTCTTTTCAATATTATTGTAAGAGAGTTATATAAATTTTAGGAATTACATAGTTTTAATATGAAATAAATAATACCTTTGAGGTTTTTCTTTTCAATATTATTGTAAGAGAGTTATATAAATTTTAGGAATCACATAGTTTTAATATGAAATTACAATCTATCCCTATTTAGTTTGTAATTACATTAATTCCTGAAAAAGTAAAACAAATCGGATACATAATATATAGCTCGGATACATTAAAAACTAGCTTAGATACATTATAAAATTATTTAAAATTATGAGAGAAATAAGGGATTTTAGAGGTTTTAGAAATAGAAGGAAATATTAGAAATAAAGGAACCATAAGAAGTGTATTTGAGTAATTTTTTTCTATTTTAATTGTTCAATATTTCTATATTGGGCGCGGCCCACCATGTACCGTCCAGTCAGGGGCGGAGACAAGTAGTACAGAAATTTATACTATTTTATATGGTTAAAATTACTTTTATATATATATATATATATACACACATACCGTAGTTAAGGAGCATGTGCTTAAATTCTATTTTAGTGAATTTTTTTTTGACTCCGCCATCATTAATGATTAGAGGTCCAGATCATGTGATTGTCCAAGTCATCCTCGGAAAATTTGCTAGCCCAATTGGGTTTGTCCGGTTGTCTATTTAACTGTAGTTAAGGAGCATGTGATTAACTTTTACGGGTCGTTTGGTTTGAATTCAAGTTATGATGGGATTAGTTATGATAGGATTAGTTATGTTAAGATTATTTTTTATTGAGTGTTTGGTTTGTTGTATTCAAAATAATAAATCTTAAGAACAACATATAAATTTACAAAAATACCCTTCATGGATTTGAAAAATAATATCTAAAAAGTGTTTAAAGGGACATTTTTGTCATTTAGTCATTTTATCCCGGGATAAGTTATTCCGGGATTACTATACCACTCATAAAAAGGAATAACTTATCCCGGTACTAATTATTAGTACCGGGATAAGTTATCCCGGCCTTGCCAACCAAACAACAAATTGAGTGGCACTATAATTTAATCCTGGGATTATTTTACCCTATCCTTCACACCAAACGACCCCTTAATGAGTAAAACGAAGTATATATTTAACTTAACCACCCTTTTTTTCTTTTCGTATATGTGTACTCATTTCACTCCATTTATTTCTACCACCTCACATCCTTTTATCTTTACGTATTATATTTATTTAGATTATATATAAATATTTTTAGACACGTTCCTATGTACCGAACGCACCTCAGACGATGTACCTTGGCTTAGGGTAGGAGTAGGACCCAACCATAATATGAAATCATGTGCAAGGTAATTAGTAAAATATAAATAATTGAGGACAACGATGTGTCAATAAGGGCCAAGAGAGACTAGTGTCCTACTTTAATTTTACTTGCATTAACACACGCCACAATCCTTAACTCATTAGTGGATCCTTACTATTTAGCTCAAACATTTTAGTCCTCATCTCTTTCAACAATTATGATATTCTTAATTTTCCACCTTAAATCTTTTTTTGGAAGTAAGTGGCCGTTTTTCGAAAAAAAATTGTCTGCAAAAAACGTGCAAAATGTTCTACAGTTGACACTTTACCAAAATCTCTCACTTTGTTACATGTCAATATACTTAATATAACTATCCGTATAAATAATTTTTATATCATCAGGTCGGTATTATTATAGCAGGTAATATATTTTATTTTCAATATACGAAGAAGAATGAGAGAGGCAATCACAAATAAACGTACTACCATTGTCGAGCGCCGGCCATCCATACTTATATATCATAATATACAAACATAAACCCCACTATATTTAGTCCACTTTCAATACTTCTTTTTGCCTATTTACTTCACTAATAAATTAGCAATCAAGATATATTCATATATGGCGAAAACCTCAAAACTGAGTAAACAAAACACTTGTTTAAGCAACAGCAATACTGATAATGGCATTTCTAAAGGGAAGAGGAAGCGAAAAGCCAGAGACTCGCCGCCTCAACGACGTAGTTCAATCTACAGAGGTGTCACCAGGTATATATGTATCTTCATTTCCATTATAGTTTGATTAATATTCATTTTATCAGATGATAAGTTTGCAGTATTTTTTTTTCCGTTACGATTATTAGGCACCGATGGACGGGTCGATATGAAGCTCATTTATGGGATAAAAATTGCTGGAACGAGTCGCAGACTAAAAAAGGAAGACAAGGTTCATTTTTATTTTTTTGGTCCGTTTGATTTCCTAATGAGAGTTGTATAATATCAAAAATAAGAAAGTTTACCTGCTATAATCTGTAAAAGGAAATGTTTCTTATATTGATAATTTGATATGATGTATTTAGTTCAACTATTTCTTAATTTGTAATTAGTTTCCTATTTAGTGATCATTATTTTGTTATGATATTGTTCAACACATCTGATTGGAGTTTTTTTTTTCTTTTTCTTTTTGTTTGGTTGCTCTTGTGGTGGTTGTGATGACATACAATGAAAATGCAGTATATTTGGGTAAGTTTTCTATCATTATCATTCAAATAATTTTTTTTTTTTGTATTTTGGCATTATTAAGCAATATTTCATTATGAAAAACCTTTGCATACGCAGTGTATATGGAATCAATACTGTGTATTACGATTTTGATTTTTAAAAAGGGAATTAATTAAGTTCAAATTGTTTAAAAGAAATTAAGCATTGCTATACAATAAGGTGATTCAATGAAATCTTATCTTATTTTTTTGAAGGGGCCTACGATGAGGAAGAAGCAGCTGCACATGCATATGACTTGGCAGCATTAAAGTATTGGGGTCAACACATAATTCTTAATTTCTCTGTAATTTAATCTTCCATCTTCTATTAACTCAATATATTAACTTTGTTAGTGCAAATTTATGTTCAATGATCACTAATCCCAATTCTTATTTGTATTTTCTTTGGTTATGGATAATAATTAATGTAGGTGTCTACGTATGAAAAAGAGATAAAGGAAATGGAGAGTCAATCAAGAGAAGAATATATTGGTTCTTTGAGAAGGTATATCGACCTAGTTCCATATATAGAAACAAATTAAAGCTAATTCCCTTTATTTTTGTACTAATTTCAGTAAGTAATGAGAGTTTTATTTTGAAGGAAAAGTAGCGGATTTTCAAGAGGAGTCTCGAGATATAGAGGAGTAGCTAGGTACGCATTAATTAATTAAAATCTTGGAAAAAAATAAAGTAGGTTTTTTTTTACCTTCAATATTGACTTGACACATTTCATAAAAAGCAATAAATAAAATAACAATTTTACTATATCACTCTATAAATATTATAAATTTAACGTTTTTAAAAAATGTATATTATAAATAATGCACTTTTAATTTTTCAAACTTGACACAAAAGAATAAACATATATATTAGTATATAGTGGACTAATAAAAAGTACACGGAGAAGTAATACCTAGAAGGCTATAACTAGGCGTATATACATTTTCTTGGCTAGAGTTGACTGTGAGTGAATATTTCCATGTCATGTTTCCTGTATTAAATACTCCATTCATTTTATTTTTTTTTACTAGTTTGATACAAAATTTAAACCAAATATATATATATATATATATATATATATATATATATATATATATATATATATATATATATATATATCTTTTAATCTTATTATCATAAATATTTTACGTAAAAAGCGAAATAAACAAACAATTTGAAGTCGAAGGAAGTTTCTATATTATGCAGCGTATCTAACCAAATATTCGGCATTTGAAACTTTGTCTCAAAAAGTCATGTTGCGGTGATCTAAAAGTTCTGCACTTTTATTAAAGCCATAGACAGGCCCACCCTTTAAATTTAAAAGTGAAGGGAAGTTTTTGCATGTTTTGGCCATCTAGGAGTGTCTACGGGGGCCAACGACTGCGCTGGAAATTGTAACAAAAAATATTTATGTATATTTGACTTGACACATCATAATAAATAAAATTATAATTTTATTATATCACTTTTATTTATAAATTATTTAAATATTTGAAAATCATGAATAGTGTTTAATAATAAGAGAGTTTATAGGAAAGCCTATTTTGTCAAACTTGTAGCTAACATTTCCCATAATTCTTGCGCCATTTGATATGTCGTCCTGATCTTGACTTTGAATCTTTTTTTGTATACTAATACTTTTCAAGCTTTCTTCTAAACATGTGCTCACAATTTCACCACATAAATTGAAAAGATTAACACAAAGAAATATATTTATTTTCTTTCTTTAATTTATTTTTATTTATGTTTTATTATTTCAATTCTTTGTGTAACCAAATTTTATATTACTCATGCATATTTGTAGACACCACCACAATGGACGATGGGAGGCTCGAATTGGCAGGGTGTTTGGAAATAAGTATCTCTACCTTGGAACATATGGTACTTACGTTATCTGTGCAAAACATTTTTAATATGAATATTGTGGTAAAATTATGTTAATTATTTTTAAAGACGTGTAAAATCCAAAATACTGAACAATTAAAAATTAATAGAGTATATTACTATTATATATAGCTGTGTATATAATAGTGCCAAATGGTGTACGTTCAGTTACCTTAGTTACTATTTCAGGGCCTATATATTCAATGTTAACTATCCCAAAAGAATCAAAATATAGAAATAGATAACAAAATAAAGTAAAGTCAAATTAGAGACGAACAGGCATGAAGTTAGATTAATTATATTAGTTGGTCGTTGGGTATATCAGATCACCAACTTTCAACTGCTAGATCTGCTATTTAATTAAGCTCTCACTACTTTTTATGGGAAACCTCACTAAATTAATAATCTCTTTAAAATAATATTCCTTCAATTTTGATTTGGGTCAATGAAAAATTCACCAATTTCAATAAAATAATAAGATAATATATTTTTTCAAAATATCCTCTATAAATATATGATTCAATTAATAAATCTTTAAAAGTACATTAAGTACATTAAATAATATCTCTATAAAACAATAATATTTCATGATCCACCTATATTAATTTAGTGAGGTTTTACTGCATTAAGAGCATCATGCTCCTATAAAAAATTGAGATCACTTTCTATGTCATGTGGTAGATCAAATGTGTATCTAAGTTTAATTAGTTAAGTAGATGGGATGTTTTTAAGACTGTCAATAATTCGGGACGAAAATAATAATTTGCATCAAGCTAGTTCAAGGATGTTTTTGTACTTCGCTCGGTTATTAATACTATTAACATGCATGCAGCTAGTGAAGAGGAAGCAGCAATGGCATATGATATAGCAGCTATACAGTACCGTGGACCAAACGCTGTTACAAACTTTGACATCAGCCGTTACAGCAACTGTTCAGGTCCAAACCCTAATGATATGAATATTTCCATGCCTAACACCAAAGAAGAAAAAACATCGTCCGTCGTAGACTGCCCGGAGACACCACCGGAGGTGGAGAAATCTAGGAGGAGTACTACTTTCCCAGATGACATACAAACGTACTTTGACTGCCAAGATTCCAGTAGCTTTCTGGAGGATAGTCATATTATTTTTGGAGATTTAGAGTCATTTGTGTTGCCTATGATGTTTGAATGTCATCAACTTGAGGAATTTTTATCTTTTTCTCCATACTCAGAACTTGAACTCGAGACATCTGATTAAAGTTGGAGCAATCTCACCATTGAACCACAATCAATATGTTGGTTACGTGAGGGGTATATTAATTGTTTCTTAGTTTTGATATTTTGAAGAATTAATTATTTAGTACTTTATTACAAGAGAGGAGAGAAATTAAGGGTAATATGGTTTTCTTTAGATCTGTATAAGGAGTAATTATTTTTGTCCATGCATGTTGGATGTGGTTATTTAATTTTAATGTTTAGATGAATGAGGCTCATGTAGTCTGTAGAGTTTATGAGTTTGACCAATTAGTATTCCATGTCCACTTTAATTTATTATGTTGGTGTTTTCAAGTTAAATTAAATTATATTATTTTAATATTATAAACAAAAATTTAGATATTCAAAAGTTATACGAAAAGTACTATAAATTATAATTTTTTTGCATACCAATATGATGAAAAATACATTGTAAAATGTTAGTTAAAATTCTTATAATTTGACTCTAATAATGGAAACCATGACAATTAGAAGTAGATGGAGGGAGTACTATATTTTTGTCCTTAAATACTTCATACTCCTTCCATCCATTTTTAATTGTCATAATTTTCTTTTTTAAAGTCAAACTATAGAAACTTTGACAAACATTTTATGATATATAAAAAAAAATTACAATTTATAATATTTTTCGTATAGTTTTTGAATATCTAAATTTTGGTTTAAAATATTGAATTAATATAATGGCATTATACATAATGTGCCCTTCAACTTGACTTCATTTCACATTTATGCCTTTCAACTTTGGTATGCACAAGTAAACATGACTTAAACGTATATAAAGTTAAACAAGTAGACACATGAGTCCTACATGACACAACATATGTAGGACACCACGTAGGACAAACAATGACATGTAGGATGCCATGTAGGGCATATGTGTCTATTTGTTCAACTTTATACAAATTTAAATGTCTACTTCTGCATACCTAAAGTTGAAAGGTATAAATGTGATTTGAGGCCAAGTAATTAAATGACATTATGTATTATGCCTAATATAATCTAATTTAAATTTGAAAATTAGTCAAATTGACTTTCGAAAACGCAACATGAAATTAAAAGTGGAGGGAGGACATATTATATTACGGGATACTTTTCATATTAATTTTAATTATTGAGTTAATCTAATAGAAGTTTAGGCGTTAATTTGACTTTATTTGACATTTATGTTCTTCAATTTTAGATATGCACAAGTAAATATTTAAACTTATATAAAGTTGAACTAGGTGACATACACATCCAATAACTTGACGTCCTACTTGTCAATTATGTCCTATATGACATCATATATGTTGTCCTATGTGTATTATGACATATATAACATATGTATCTACTTGTTCACCTTTATACAAATTTGAGTATGTATTTGTGCACACTCAAAATCAGAAGACATGAATCCCAGCTTAGGCCAAGTTAAAAGATATATTTTCATATTATGCCTAAATTTTAACTTCAAATTTCAGTTAAATTGAATTTTCAGTTAAATTGAATTTTGGGAAACAAAACGTATCACATATAATTAAAAGAAACAAACTAATTTATTTTTCCTTGCTATAATATATATATATGTTTCGCATTCTATTTCATTAAAAATAATATATTAGGGGTGAGCATGATATGGGTATATACTGAATTATTATATCATACTAAATTTTTTGATATCATAATTTTGATATTATGGTATTTGATATGATATATGGTATATATTTTAATTTTTTTGATATTCGATTTGATATTTAGGAATACCAAAATATCAAATACTATATATACCGAAGTATACAGTTACATAAATAACACATACAAACACTATATATAATGACACAATCCTACGTGAGGTGTCTAAAATAAACATCGTCCAGTTGAGGTGTCTAAGTGAAATTTCATGCCAAGTTTAGGGGGCCACCAATGGTTCCCCTTGAAAATAAAATGAAGCTAACATATATATTTATATAGTAATACTTTCAATGGTGAGAAACCTTTTTAGGAAAATTATGGTTTATTACTTTTATATGTAGCTTTCATGGTTATAGATACTCAATTGATGGGGAATGGTGACACACATATCACATTAAAGAAAATGAAACTATATATAATAATTTACGTTCATGGGGTGCCAACAAAATTTACATAGTGGTATAGTTGAAAAGATAATGAAACTATATATAATAATTAGGTGTATTATATATATTCTTAATCGAGTGAGATTTTTAGGAAAAGTCACTCAAACTTAATCTAAAGACAAATGATATCACATTTATATTAAGAGTATCTTGAATTATTTCAGTTCGACTATCAATGTATATATAAGTTGATCGATTTCTTTTGTTTTCTTAAAGAAGCTTGCAAAATCAGTGTAAATTCATAGACTTATTGCGTCTATTCTAGTTCTAGATAAAAGTAATAATTAGTTATTCTACAATCTTGCAATAAGTTGTGGGAATTATTTTATTTTATTACTAGGCACGTAAAATATTTTTTTAATTCTGAAATTAGCAATTTTTGAATTGTTGATATCAAAATTATGATATTTTTCTATGTACACTGTGCCGTGGGATGATAATCTCATAATTAATCTCGAAATTAAACAACAAAATGACACATTTGTCTTTTTATCAAAACTTCTTTTCCATTTTTTGTTTGAAGAAAGATTTTAATGTGAACATAGAAATGAGAAAGTTTATCACATTCCGTTCTCTGTTAAAAGTATGAAATGTGTTTGTGGTAAGCGAATAAAATTATCACATTCCGTTTTTGTTGAAAGTAACAAATAAGTCTATAGTGCGCGAACTAAGGTTAATCAAACTTTATTAGATCTTACAAACATAACATCTAGTGAGAAATAAAAACAATAATTATAAAGTTTGAACACCGAGTTTACTCAATAGCATTTCTTATTAAGTTAGATATTTAAAAATCATCAATAATACATAAGCCTCATTTGTTTTAATTAAGATTAAGATGTTTGTATATGAATAATTAAGACCGTTTGTTTTTAAACATCTGAATATATATGAATATATATATATATATATATATATATATATATATATTATAACATTTTTTTTATATATAATTATTATAACATTAATAATAATAATAAACACAATAAAGATTGTAATTCAAATAAATTAGTAGTTAAATATTACATTAACAAAAATATTAGAAAAAACGTTATTCTTTGATAAACATTAAGATATTTGAATTATAAATAAATATTTTAAATTTGATAAAAATAAAATAGAACTACATGGACTACATATATAAATAATAATAATAATAATAAAAATAATTCTTAGAAAAAAATAAAAATAAACTACCTTATTAGACATACATCATTACCATATATACTAACATTATATAAATTACCACTTTTAATATTTTATGTACCATATATTATTGAAGATAGAATCAGATTCTCACATACCTTAAAATTAGGATTGATTAATTATCTTCTTAATTTACTCTCACTTCAAATCAACCACAATCTCTTAATTCTCTCTTCCTATATTTATCACTCAATTATCTCTCCTCCCTTTTTGATTCAAGAATTTCACCATACAATCTCACTCCAACAATGGCCAATTTACTACCAAGAGGATGAAGTTTATAATTATTTTGATTTTATGAATTCTATATTTTTGAAAAATTTGATATAGTCGATACGTTGGGATGTTGAAATCTGTCAGAGTAGTCAATTACTTTTTTATTAAGAAAATCAATTACTACCATTTTATTCAAATGAATAAAATATATCTCTCACTTTTTAAATTCTTTGGCTGTCGAGTTAAGACACATGTATCCAAAGAACGAAATATGATGCATGAAGTAATATTCAAAACTATCGAGAATCTTAGTAATTGAAACCTAAATCAGTTTTTTTTATGTAGTTTGCTTAGAAAAAAAATGTAGTCACCATTTTTTTTAAAAAATAATTCAATGATGTCCATGTATTCTTCTCTAAAATAAATAACAAACATGACACAAAATGATTTAGAACATATTTATAAAGGTACCGTCCTCCGATTTCAATAGCACATATTTATGAAGTTGATTTACACTTTAATCAAAAAAATTTTTTGCAATGAATTTTATTAATTCTTAATAAATAAGGCACAAGAACAAAAATTAAAAGTTTAAGAAAAATAATTTGGATAACTAATAAAATTGAAGAATGAGAAAAATTTGATTATTTTTTTTTGAAGAAAAAAAATATGGACCACAATTTTTTTTTTTAAAATAAAAATATTTGTGAAAGAGTCTGAATGAGAATAAGATTCTGAGCCTGTTTGACATTGTTGTTAGGAACCCAGACGCACTATTTTTGATAAAAGAACATTTGTTTTTTGAAAAAATAGGTGTTTGACAAATTTGTAAAACTGTTTTTAAATAGAATCAGAATCAGTTTTTCTGTTGTTGGGACTTGGAGTGAAGCTAAAATTTCAGCTTTAAAATAATAATAAAAAAAAATGTCCTTTCTATATGCATATATTAACTTATATATCTCTGATTAATTAATTAACATAACTCATATGTTTTGTTAAGTTTGATTTAATAATTTATTTTTTATTTTTATTTGATAAATTTTGTATTTTATTTTATGTTTATGTATTATTATTTTATCTCTTATTTTACGTATTATTTTACAGAATTAGAAAACAAAAAGAAGGTAACAACAATATTTTTGTAAGAATAGAAAAAAACAATTAAAGATTTCAACCCTTTAAAAAAATGTATAATATTGATTGAAAATTTGAATATGAACATTTTAATTTGATAAAAATAAAAATTTAATTTAATTTAATTTTTTGTAATAGATGTTTAAACTAGTTTCTCTCTATAAAATAATCTTAATATAAAAGTACATTAATAATTGCCCTTAATCGTAATTTGATTCTTAAAACACTTTTAAAAAAGATTAGTCAAACATAATTTGCTTATAAGAAACACTTTTCAAATTAATTAGCCAAACACAAATTGCTTTTTATCAAAAGCAATTTTCTAAAAAACTATTTTTAAAAAGTACTTATGAAAATAAACAGTTTTCAGCAGCAATGTCAAACAACTCTCTATCACAAATCTATCTTTTACCGATTAAAAGATTTTTAAGTAAAAAAATAAATGAGGCCTTACACTTTTATATGTTTAACTTTTACAGATAATAACTAAAACACAATTTTAATTATATTTACATGATTTCTTTTAACAAAAAAGAGTACCTACCTATTCAGATGGGATACACACAACACGTATACCGGTATACGGAACTAAATCGCAAACAAAATCGGGGCGCAGAGTCTGCTGATATGAACTAAATCGCCGTAACTTTTTTTTTTTTTTTCCTTCGATTTTGATTACTTGTAGTGCTTCAAAGTTCAATTTCTCTGCATTGGATTTTGAAGCTCTCTGTATACGTAGAAGTTGTCATTTTCTGGATTTCATGCAAGCTGCAATTTTGTGTTTTTGACGTTCAATAGGTCAAGTGAAGAACTGAGTTTTTGAACAATGGAGAAGAAAACAAATTTACCGAAGATGCCAAGCGAAAAGCGAACACAATATCCGATTGGATCCGAACAATATACAGTCTATGAGGAAATAGGGAAAGGAGTTAGCGCTTTGGTTCATCGCGCTCTTTGTATTCCTCTCAATGAAATCGTTGCAATCAAAATCCTAGATTTCGAGCGTGATAAATGTGATCTGGTACAAATTCTCAGCTTTTTTTTGAGTACTTATTGCCTCAATATGAAGTATTGGATGCTTGCTAGTTTTTTCGTGTACTTCGGTTATCAAGTTATATATATATATTTTTTTTTTTAATTTTTTATTTTTATTTTTATGTACGTTCAATCTCCAGAATACTTTGATCACAACATTGTCTATAACAGTTTTTGAGTTCTGAAGATTTACTGAGCTTTGGCAACTTGTGTTTTTTCAGTACTGAAATAACTACTCATAAAGGTGTTATATCAATGGTTTGGAGGAATATAAGGTTTTCTATTGAATTGTTACAAAATTGTTTTTGCTTTTCAAAAGAAGGATTGATGAGGTATATGACTTAATCCTACCTAGTGGAAGCAGCTCAGAAAGATTTCCACCTTGAAGAGGTCTGCCTTAGTTTGTATGGAGACCAATGGTAATTTTAGAGCATGATTAGGAGAATAAGTTGTGCTATCAAAAAACACTGTTTTGGAATTATCACCTAGTATAAGAGCTCCTTGATCTTTGTTTTTTCATGTGAATCCATAATTGTGTAGTTCTTATCATCTTGATGAAATTTGAGCATTGAATGTGATGCATTCTCTTCGTATTTGGATGAATAATCTTGTGAAATAGATTACTAGTTATTATCAGTTGTCTGCATTATGGTTGCTGATAATTTGATTGTACGATGAACAAATTGGTTGAATTCATTTTTCACATTTATATCCAGAACTCTGTGTCACGGGAAGCACAAATAATGGTCCTAGTTGATCATCCCAATGTTCTTAAATCATACTGCTCCTTTGTCTGTGATTACAATCTATGGGTTGTCATGCCTTACATGGCTCAAGGTTCCTGTCTCCACATACTGAAGTCTGCTTATCCAGATGGTGTTGGAGAGGTTGTCATTGCAACAGTTCTACGTGAAGTGCTAAAGGGTTTGGAATACCTTCATGACCATGGATACATTCATCGGGATGTCAAAGTAAGTCCATCTGTTACATAAATCCGTTACTAGTTTCTTTTCATCAGCCTTTTTTTAAAGAATTTGATGATATTACATCTTCAAGCATGAGATTTCAGTGTTAGAATTCTTCTGCGGTATTACATAGGGTGTCTATTGGACTTCTCTTTGGAGTTTGGACATGGAATCAAAGAAGAATATTTAGGATATATTTTGTGTTTTACATCTCATGCAAATATAACAAAGGACAAATTCTTTACTACCAGTGGTAATTTAGCAACCGCATGGACAGTTGAACATCACTAAGCTGTTCAGGACAATTACTTTTCTGGAAAATTTGGAACTTGAGGTCACCATAGTTGTATGGTTATTGTAGGCTGGAAATATTCTCATTGATTCACGTGGTGGAATAAAGTTGGGAGATTTCGGTGTATCGGCCTACATGTTTGATTCAGGTGACAGGCAGCATATGCGGAATACATTTGCTGGAACTCCTTGTTGGTATGGTTTAGTTCAGAGATTGCTTCCGTCTTCTTCTCTATTCAGCTTATGTAATGCATATATTAGTTGATAAGTGTTGAAGAACATTGGCATGTTTATACATAACACTGAGAATATTTTGCAATAGATGTGTGTACATTGTGCACATTCAGAAACTTAGACATTAAAAATACTGATAAGTTCAGATTCAAAGTACAAGTTGTTGTTTCTCCCTAATTTTAGATTTCTTTTACAGGATGGCACCGGAGGTCATGGAGCAAGTGCATGGTTATGATTTCAAGTATCATTTCTGTGTATTTGAATATTCTGATTTTCCTGTACTTTTACATTATATATTGGAAGTATTTTGTTTTAAAAATATATATTTTGAATGGTTCCCCACAGAGCTGATATTTGGTCTTTTGGCATAACTGCTTTAGAGCTTGCTCATGGACATGCTCCTTTCTCAAAATACCCTCCAATGAAGGTACTGACAGTAACATCCTATTTATCCTCTTCTTGTGGAACCTTTCTGACCACAAATGCATTGCATGTTTTTCACTTTGCAGGTGTTGCTAATGACATTGAAAAATGAACCTCCACGCCTTGATTCTGAGAGGGACAGGAAGTTCTCAAAGGTATTTATCAAACTATCAATGTTTATCCTTCAATAATGTTGTTAACGTCTGTGCAATTCTTTTTTCCTTCTCAGTCCTTTAGGCAAATGATTGCTAGTTGCTTGGTAAAAGATCCTTCAAAAAGGCCTTCAGCCAAAAAGTTGTTGAAGCATCCTTTCTTTAAAAAAGCTAGGTCCAATGATTATGTAGCAAGAACATTGTTGGAAGGCTTGCCATCTCTTGGTGATCGCATGCAAGAATTGAAGGTCTGTTGCCATTCCACAATAAGATTCATAATTCCCTCCTTTTTGAGGACATATATGTTTCCATCTAAATGACAACTTAGCCTCAGTATTGCTATGGAAACAACAACCTTTTCTTAATTGTAGAGGAAAGAAGAAGAAATGCTAGCACAAAAGAAGATGCCAGATGGGCAGAAAGAAGAAATGTCACAGGTTGGTGCGCCATAACCATATTATTTTGCTATGCTTTATACCTAATATAACATCATTTTCCACACAGTTCCAATAGATGCACTTATAGGAATTTAAACAATACCACACCTATGTTGTCCCAGAAAAAGCTTCATGAGAATTTTAGGATTGCCACTTTATGGGAAAGCCTTTTCTTAACTTGGAGGTTACTAGTTGATAATTCAACTCAGACAGAGATCTATAGTTCTAAGATACAACTTCTAGGTGTGAGTAAAAGAGAAAAGAACTTAACTACGTCTGATACAAGAAATATGAAGAATTACGCTTAAAGCAAAGAAAAAAAACAAACTTAAAATCGTAATTGTTCCCTGCCGTTTTTCTTGTTTTCTGCCCTATAGTTAAGGTACATGTTTTGAAAGTCCCTTTTAACATTATAATTTGAACCTTACTCTGCTTCAACATCACGTGCAGAATGAATATAAACGCGGGATTAGCTGCTGGAGCTTTGATGTTGAAGATTTGAAGGCACAAGCTTCCTTGGTATTTGAACCTATATTTTATTGCACTCGTACTAATAAAATTTTCATACAAGTGCTTTAGCCTTTGATTTTCGATAAGAAATGCATGTGATGTGAAGAGGGCATAGTGGCGCTCAGGTTTTCTCAAACACAAATTTGTCAAGTCTTTTAAAATTTAATGATTCACCTTCGCAACTTGCTACAAGACGACTTCACATCTGAATTATCCTTCGCGGATTTTCCCCCCTAAAAGCAAGGGATATAAATGCAAGTTTGCAACCAATATCTTTTTTCCCATTTTTACTTTTAGATTCCAGATGAGGAAATTATTGGTGAGAATGACCACGGGGGGAGTTCAGATGCACTCGCAGGGCTTGACAACCAAGGAAACCGGCTTCAATATCAGTTATCTTTGCTAGAACTTCCAAAGCTTCAGTATCAAGTCTCCTTTGGAAGTCAAAGTTCAGATGCTACCGGATTCGTATGTCAATGTTCCCTTTGGTTTTATATGATAGGGAGCTATTTTTGGTCTCTCCTCCTAATAATGCATCTCTCAACAGGATGGTAACAATCCATCTGCTCCTCCTTCGCCTGCTGACCGCACCATGGATTATAGCAGGTAAACAATCTTATGTTGAGACTCTAACAAGCTGCTTTTGCGTCATGCTTTTTCCTAATTCAAAGGACCTACCAAATTTATATTATACGGTGGCATTATTACTTTTGCTAAGATGCTTAACTATACCTATTTCATCTTTTCAGACCTAAAAATGAGAAGGTTGATGACGATTTAAGCATTGCTAGTTCATTCCATGAAGCTCAAATTTCACAAAATTCTTCTCCATGCTTAGAGGAGATGAATTTTGTGGGAAAAGGTGAACAAAAGACTCATGCAGAAACATTTGATGGAATTCTCATAAGTTCTTGTCAAAGGTATGACATTAATTATCTCAAAACTCCCTTGACTATTTCGCTGAGGTGGTCTATCTCCCGTCCGAGGATGCTAAACATTTTCTATGTGAATTTTAAACCTTATGTTGTGGCATCTATTATCTTCAGCATTTTATATTTATTGACTTATTAAGTATCAGCTCTTTGTTTTTCCAAAAGTGACTACTTTGACTAGGATTCTGCTCTGATCTTAATACATTTGAATAGAGGATACAAGTGACTCTTGGATATCCATTCCCTGCTAGATAAGGAAATAAAATATGGTTTCCAAATTGCTTTCTCCAACATCGGGAAAGTTTGCAGTGTATAGCTGACTAGTGGATTTCGTACCACATTTCATATCCCTCTTCCAACAATGTCTTACCACCAACTCCTTGTAATGCTTGTGAGCATCGAGCACCTCTAAGGCTCTAACATCATCAAACCTTGGATATTGTGAACTATGAAAAAGAAGGTTATACCAATTATTGATCTACCTCTGTAATGATTAGGTAGCAAATCAGAGGCCATTACCAAACGCTTAAAAGATCAGAAAATTTTCAGTTGAAATTGTCTTCACTTGTTAGACTGAAACTCGGACTACTTTCCAGAGTGATTTTCATTGGATTAAAGCTAGTTTCTTTGCTAAATTAGTGATTTTCAGGCAATTAAGTAGGTAAAAGAGTGAAATGCCTGGGACAATTTATTTACAATTTTCTTTAATCAATTTATTTTGATATGCTTTTGTGAACTGCAAAATTCTTGTTAGTATACAAATTTAGTACATTACTTAAAGTCATTGTCTATTTGCTTATTTCTTTAGTTTGATAAGCAACCATTTTCTGTGGTACCACTTTTTTTCTGCAGAGTTTCTAAATTTGTCTTTTCTTTGCTGTATTTAGTGATAAAAGTTCATCCCAAAATGTATCCAGTTGCAATGTGGCTTTTCCTCAAACAGCTGATGATTTGCCAGCTGAAGTATCTAGTAAACATTCAAGAACTTCAGGCAAGTTATAATGATACAGCATGTATTATTGATCTTATAAACACACTTTCATCTGAGTACATTCTGGCATTTATTTGTTTAATATTTGCTTCCTAAATAAAGACTTTATTTAGCCGGTAGCGGTGAAGAGTGTGAGGAGAAGACTAAGTATCAAGTTGTTCAGCAGAAAGGACGATTTAAAGTTACCTCTGAGAATGTTGACTTGGAAAAGGTGAATGTAGGTCACTTAACTTTATCTTAATAATAATGCTGAATCTCCCTTGAACTGGGGAATCGTTTCATACATCTTTTTCTGCAGTTAATTCATTTCCAAAAGAGGAACAGCATGGAGGTGGTTTTTGACAGCATTCCCTCCCCCTGGACCCTCTCCCTCTCTGTCTTTTGTTCTCTCTCTAAGAAATAGTTTTCTTAGCTGGTAAACAGATATGATATAAGTGATCTCATTTGGTATCTCTGCTTTAGTAGATGTTCGAAGTATTCAAGAATCTCTCTAGTTTTGTGGTGGCTAATGTTGTTTTCATCATTGATAAGGACTGTGTTGCTAGATTAAGTTTGCATATCATTTGAGCTCTGGAGTAGTGAATGTCATTCTAATCAGTGACAAGCATGTCTCTTCATGGATTTCCACTGATATTATAACATTTAATTCATTCTTCAGGGCAGTTTAATTAATTCCATTGCATCAAATTATTTAATATTTTGAAATTTGAGCTTTGGGATTGAGTTGTTAATGCAGTGGTAGAGTATGCAAATTGCTTTGCAATGTATGATGAATCAGAAACATATAGATGAAGGGCTATAAACTAGTTGCTAATTCTTAAAGTCTAGTAAACCACTGATCTTATCTTCCCTTTCTCTTTTCCATTTTCTTTATTGTATTTATGAAAAGAAGTTATGGATTATGCAGGCGACTCCAGAAAATCTGACTGCTACTCAACCATTGCAACTTGATCCTACACCAGCAAATCATTCTTCCCAGTCCATATTTCCAGTGTTGCAAAATGCTTTACAGGCAACTATAATTGGAAGAGTAAGAATGGATCTAAAATTATGACTTACTAAGATTTTCTGTTCTACTTAGAAACTTTGTAAAAATGGTTTTTACTCTAACAGGAGAGTATTCTTAGTGCAATGAGGCAAGTGACCGACTCCACAGGTGCGCAGCAATTAATGCCTCTTGAATTTTTGTGTATCTTATCCATATAAAGGGTCTAACTTCATCTGTTCAGCTAACCTTGCCATGGATGCAGGATGTATTCCAACAAATTCAGCTGGAGTAGACAAATCACTGGTATGGATTTGTACTAATCTTGTTGCGACATCCTCCGTAAATTCATTCATAACCAGGAATTACTGTTTTATAATTTCTCTTGTTTCTTCATTTTTTGGGGGATCCAACTTACTATATGACATCCTTCTCTCTTCTCCGTAGTTGGAGGCAGCTCTTGACAGGGAGAAGGATTTACATCGTGAAGTTGCTGATTTACGATGGAGGTATTATGATTATACATTAATCTTGCCTGTTGATTTTGGATATTATAAATAGTGGTCTTGAAGCGTCTGTTTACTTGATATGTAGGCTCGAGCGTTCCCAGGAAGAGCTTCAAAAATATAAAACAGAAAACAAAAGCCCAAAGTGACATAAATTTGCGCGAAGTCTACATCAAAGTGTAGGAGATAACTGACTTTGTAAATGAGATACCAGAGTTAACAGATTTAAATTTCATCCCACTTTTAGGGTGAAGGTATGGGCTGCTCTCCAACTGAGTTGCACTCCAGCACTAGGGTTGCCTTTTTCCGTTTTTTTTTTTTACTTGTTTTACCAGGTTGATATGAGTACATGTTGAAGTTTTAGAGAATATCATCCTTGGTGATATTAATTCATATTTCTATTTAAAGCCTTCACAAGAATTTGTCCCGCTTTTCTTGGTTGCGCCATCGGAAAGATTGTCGTGGGAGGAGGTAGTCTTTGCAATTTAAAATACTTTTTTCATTAAAATGTATTTCTACATGTAGTTTCAGCAGCTAAATTAACCCCAGTTAACAGGACCACTCGAATGGGTTTCCATATTTTGGTGACTTGAATCTCTCTTGCTAACCATTATCAGGCTTCTCCGCTAGTTCGTGCCATGAGGTATTTTCCTTGTCCGTGGTTCAACTTTTCACGTAAAAAACACTAGGAGCTGAGTTGAAGAAATCTAAGTGCCATGGGATGCTTAGCTTCAGAGAGTTGATCAGGCTTTATAATTTCTACAATCTCCCCATCAACCAACAGGCACACTATATCAGCTATTCTCTGTATTTGCTTGATGCTATGAGAAACTATCACAATTGTCATCATCTGATCCTTCTTCAGCTTTACTATAACATCCTCAATATTCTGTGTTGATATCGGATCTAATGCACTAGTTGGCTCATCCAGTAGCAGAACCTTAGAAAGATGGAACAATAGTCAGACAGAGTCCTCTTACCAGTTTTAAAATGAGTTATATTTGTGTTTCAGTCACCTCTGGTTCATTAGCTAAGGTTCTGGCAAGTGCAACTCTCTGTGCTTGGCCAACAGATAGTTCCCCACCTGACTTGTTGAAGAAAGATGAGTCTAGATCAGCCAAAGTCAGCAACTTGTAAACCTCATTATCACTAAGTTTCTTTCCCTTGAGTTTTAGCCCGTAACGTATATTATCTGCCACTGTACCTACAGATTTATGAATCAAGCATCAGTAGTTACTGAGATTGTATCAGACACAGTATGATCTTTCAAATTGGTCAAGTTCGAGTCTGTCTAGTTTACTAATAGGCTCGCGTTTTTAGTTTGATCTTAGCAATTTAACAACCATACCTTCAAAGAGAACTGGAAGCTGGAACAACATGCCAACCTTACGACGAAGACAGAGCACATCCAAATCACAAATATCAGTACCATCTAGAAAAACAGTGTTCTTAGGGGGTTCCCATAATCGATTTAGTGCTCGTAAAATTGTTGATTTTCCGCTACCACTGGGGCCAATAATCCCCATGATTACTCCTGTTGGTATGTCAACTCTAACACTCTTCAGTATAGAATCACCCTCATCTGATACCTTGTTCAGTCCCCTAATCTCAATCTTAGTTTCTGCTGCACCTTTAATATCATTCATTTCCACTGCTACTAGATGCCCTCTTTCTCCTGCTCACCATCGTCACAGATTTCAAGGAAAAAAAATGACTATACGAGTCTGAAGTCTAATTAGATAACTTCCATCATTCATCGACAAAACAATTTTGACCTACTTAGCAGGAAAATATTCTATGTTAAGCATTTTGATGAACATTAAAAGAATGGCTAGAGGTAGCAGGTATTCGGTAAAATTAGCCGAGGCACACCCAAACTATTCCAGGTACTATAATTATATAAAGTATAAAATTAAAAGTAAAGTGAGTCTTGAAATGACCAACAAAGATCGTGGCATGGGACATAATACTATACTTTCCTTTCTTAATCAGAATTCTCGAAATTCAAATACGGGGAATAAAATTGCCTCTAGTTGAAGCACCTTCCCCCCAAAAGTGAGATTTTTCATGGCAAATCCGAATTAATCTAAGGCCCCACAAAAAGGTCTTGAAATGGATAACTTGATCTTTTTTATTATTATAACACTAGAATCATATAGATGATGAGTTTTGCTTCAACGAACCTTGTGAAATCGCCAAGGAGTGTGAGCTATGGAGCTGAGGACTAATTTTGCTCCAACTGTGTGATATCTCCATGGTATGTGAGTTATCAAACTGAGATTCAGTGTAGTCACTTAATTATCTGCACCCAAAAGTGCCAAATGAAAGAAGACAAGTCTTTTTGGTTTTATCTCGTGTAATGAGACTTTTTAAAAGTATTATAGGACAAATATACCTTCCCTAGTTCTTCCTTAGAGTTTAGTAACTGTCATGTCATCAATATTGATTTTAACACGTAATTGGTTTTTTTAGGTAGAAATGTCAATAATAGAAGTAACAAGAGCTCTCAGTGGGGATACTGAACAAGCACAAATATAGACAAAGATCATCGCATGCGATTCTAGACTGTTTGGTTGGAAACAAGTTATCTCAGGATTAATTATTTTGTAATAACTTATCCTATTATTATAATATAAATGGTGGGATAAGCCGATAAGTTATTTCAAACATAATAACCAAATAAGAGAGTAAAATTTCATCCTAGTACTATTTATTCTTATCTGTCACACCAAACGACTATAAATGTCCTTCCACTTTGGCTACTCGATCCTATTTTTATTTACCTAATTTGATTAAGAAAAAAAGTGGTATTTTGTGCAGCTTGTGTGAATGAATGGACCAATGTGAACTGTTAATTAGGGTACTGTGGACCAGTGAAATGTAAAAATAGATTTGTACATCGAGAATTTGTTCAAAATCATATAAAAAGATAATTAATTCTATCACCAATTGATATGGGAGACTGGAGCATAGTATAAGATGACATGGAGCCTGACCTTCTTGATAGCATTACAAAAAAATGAAACATAAAATTATTTCTAACTCCACTATTGCGGAGGAAAAAAAGACTCTCATTGAGGCGCTACTTAGCCCGTAGGTTGTGCCACTGGTGACTAACCATACAAATAAATTATATCATTTTAATAATAACTAATAACGGCGCAGAAAATTAGTACTTCCTTTGTCCTAATTTATATGAATCATTTTATTTTTAAGTCAATCTCAGAAATAACATATTCCTACATTTAGTAATAATTCAAATTTTAAATGTCAATTTTACCTTTAATATGGTTTACAACCTCACAAACAAATATAACTTATTTTAGACCACAAGTTTTAAAAATCATAATTTTTTTTTAAAATTTCGTACCGAGTCAAACTAAGTCATATAAAATGACAGGAGGGAATAGTAAATTTTGTGGTAACACCTCTTTGACACGAAAGTCAAAGTAATTGGATCTAATTTTCATCTTTTACAGCGCCGCTTTATCTTTCCATCCGTAGTTCATATCTATAGGGAAAATCTGACTTCTTATAATATAGTTTTTGCTTGAAATTTTTGAATTTGTCCATCTGATAATATAAGATTTATGACCTCATGAAGCCACATTTTGTTAATACATCACATTTTATATTGTGCATATATCAGTGTATATCACACAAGTTTTCAAGGATATATGTATGATATGAGGAGATAAACGAGTATATACATTATGGTATAGATTGATATACAAAAATGTGTATATAAAGGCTACAGGTAAGTCCAAGTTGATATGTTGTGCTAAGTTTTCCAAACATTAATGTCGTTACAAAGTTTTTGAAAGGAAGGAGGAATTTATAACTTCCTAACTTTTGTGTTAATTCTTGAAATAAATAGTTAATTTTTCTATTTAGATTTTGTTGTCTAACCAAAGTGATCGGCTAGCTAGAGAACTGAAAATCACGCTTTGAATCTTGCTCATAATTTTTTTTATGAAACATGTACATGAATAGTATATGAATTTAAAGTGCCAAACTCTACCTTCCACCTCTCCAATATTGATGGCCACCCTAATTCTCTTTCTATTAGTAGTGAGAGTGACCACCGCCTCCGGGCACCCTCCCTATTATACTATTTCTATCTCGATCGGCCTTCAAGCTAAAGGTTATTTTTTCGTTCATTTTTTACTTCTCGAGTTTTGATTCACGAGAGTCAATTTAAGTGATTTTGAAGTATATCAAGTAATATGCATTGTCTTAACGTTTTACACTTGTACTATTGCCTTGACATGACACACTCTTCCGGTTAAACTTGTCATGCACTCTTCTACATATGTCCATTGCCCAATGCAACTCATAAATATTAGGTACATTCATCTCAAATATTTTCGATACAGAATTTGAAAAAAGATATTATATAGATGTTAGATTTGAACTCTTATTTTATAAATACAATATAAATTAGATTGAATTTTTTTTATAACTATTGAATAAATTAAATTTTGGCTCCAACTCTGTCTACCTCATTAATTACTCTCATTTTTTTCCATTTCTTGCGTGGGCATGAAAATGTTACCCTTCAACACAATTTAGCATTTGGTATGATGATTAATTTCACAAATTTGAAGGTAAATTTAGGTTTCCCACCTTTTTATTTTTGCACATTTTTCGTTTAAGTGGTAATTTAAAATAGTTAACACATGTATACATAAATATGTCAACTGAAGCCTCGTTAAAAAATGAAAGGTATGTGATAAGTTTTAATAATGATGAGGTTATTTTTGAAACGATTATTAATGAACGACATGAATAAGTAATATTAAAAAAATCATGGAAAAATTTGATTTCCCTCCAAATATAATTGGTGAATAATCACCTCGAGTTTTTTTAAAATAGTAAAATGGCATGAGTGCAATTTTGATAATCTTTTTGATGTGTTTAAAAATGAAGATACTATTATAGTCTATTTTATCTAATACATTCCTATAATGTTTTTTAAAGTTTAATATAAGAAAATTAATTCTCCAATACACTTGTTCTAACAAAATCATTTTTAAAAAGTTGCTTAACCATTGTAATGGGGTTATTTTTTAAAGCGATCCTTTAATGGCAGACATATATTACAATTTTTTCCCTAAATTTAATTGTTTTCCTAAATTTGATTGGTAAATGAATCATATATTGCGTTATCATTACGAATGTAATTTTGGATAATTTTTAATTTTTTTTATAGTAATATCGTTACAAATGCAATTTTGATAATCTAATATATTTTTAAAAATAAAGTTTAAGGTAAAACAATCAATCCTCAAATATACACTTGTTCTAAGTTCTAACAATATCATTAAAAAATAGCTTAAACATTGTAAAGAGGTTATTTTTAAAGCGATCTTTTAATGAATAACATACAAATAATATTACAAAAAATTAAGAAAAAGATTACTTTTTTCCTAAATTTAATTGGTAAATGAATCATATGTTATGCAAAATTTTATAGTAACATCCTTACAAATGCAATTTGATAATCTTTTAAATTTTTGTTTGATAATATCGTCGTGGATGTAATTTTGATAATCTAATATAATTTTTAATATAAAATTTAGATAAAAATTAAAATAATTAATCCTCCAATATACACTTGTTCTAACAAAATCATTTTTCAAAATTAGTTTAAACACAATATTTACCTCGAAATTGTACTCATAATACTCAAAAACTAAACAAAAAATTAATTAAAATGCAAAAATCATCCTTCAAAACATATCACACCCACTCTCAATAATTATTACAAACGCTCAGGCCTCACTATTCACCCAATAAACAGTCGCGTGTTGTAACAAGAGAGAATGAGAGCGTGGCTACTGTAAAAAAATTATGTCAATTAACGAAAACAAATAAATAAATAAATTTTATTCAGTATATAATTCAGAAAAAAATAGCAGAAAAATAAGAAAAAAATTAATCAGACAGAAAAGAAAAAACGAAAAAAAGAGTCCGATTCAGAGAGAAGGAAGAAGGCGAGTATATATCGATCAGAGAAATAAAGAAGGGAGTTGGGTCTTCGAATTTCTGATTCAAAACGGTGAATTTTTGCAATAACAGAGCAAAAGGGAAAATCAAAATGCGGAACAATGTTGTGGAGCAATGGAAGAAGAAGGTGTATGGGTTTCAATGAACAAATAAGAGTGGGAGAAGCATTTGTTTTTTTCTGAATCTGAATTTTGAATCAGTTTCAGGGAGCTAAATAAGGTAAGCCAATTTACTTCGTTGTGTTTGAGAACTTCAATTTTTCAAGCAGGGTAAGCTGAATCTTTTTTTTTTTTGAACCCAATTTGCTGCAGAATAAATTTGAAGTTGAAGTGGGTAACTTCAAGTTTGGTATTTAAGCAGGAGGTGGCATTTTGGGTTTGTTTTAGGTGAATTATTGGGGATTGGAGTTTATTGAATTGGGAATAAAGCTAAGGGTTTACTTCGAATTTCAGGGCATATTTGTATTTTGATGGAAATGGAGGGTTTCTCTGTGTTAAAGTTTTGATTTTGGATATTGGGTTTGAGGTTTCTTGAACGTGGAATTTGGATTTTTTTTTTTTTTTAGTATGGGGATTTTCGGAGGGAGAGTTGGTTGAAAATTTGGATCTCTGATTTGGAACTCAACCCCTCCTATCCTTAAACTGTTAAAAGTTAGAGGATTTGAGATGGGTTTAGAATGCTGGGATTGGGATTTAATGTTGTTTGTGTTATGTGTTTGTGGAATTATGGCAAAACCCTAGTTTAGTGGTGAATTGGGTTCTTACCATTGGTCTTCTGTTTGTTTGAGCAGTGGAAAGGTTGAATTTTTGGCTTTTTTTTGGTGGAATATATGTATTGACGGAGATGCAACCGCCACACCAGCATTCCCGGATTAATCTTTCTGAATTGAAAGCTCAGATAGTGAAGAAACTTGGACCTGAGGGTTCAAAGCAGTACTTTCATTACTTAAGTAGGCTATTGAGCTTGAAGATAAGCAAGGCTGAGTTCAATAAGCTTTGTTTTAGGATCTTGGGGAGAGAAAACATTCCGTTGCATAATCAGTTCATTCGTTCTATTCTGAGAAATGCCTGTAGTGCAAAAGTTCCTCCACCAATTAATGAAGGTGGTATTGTGAAGCCTGGTGTAGCGGTTGGCAGTAAACAGCCCTTAGATGATGCTTATGACCAAAATGGAGTGCATGTTTCCTCAAGCCAGGCTTCAGGTCAACCGGGTTTGTCCAATGGTGCCACGTTGCCATCATCTCCTCGGAAGGCCAGGACAGGATATCGTGATCGTAAGGCTGGGGATCGTCGTAGTGTGCTTGGATCAAATGGGAAGAGTAGTTTTACTTTTCAACAAGCAACTAATATGGAATCAAGTGATTTCGAAATTATTAAGGAAAATGGGGATTTGAATCCACCTAATTTCAAGGGAGCGGTGCATCACCATCAAGGAACCATCCAGCAAATAGATGATGAAAGGCAGGGATTCAATCAAGAAACTGCCAAATTTTCTGTTATGAAAAGATTACTGCAAAATTCAGTATCTTTACAGAACAAAGCAGACAAATCTAGAGATGATGGAAGAGATCTGCATGCTAGGAGTCAACTCCAAGCTCCCCTTGGGGTTCCATTTTGCCCCGTTAGTGTAGGTGGAGCACGTAGATCAGTACCTTTAGCAGCAAGTAGTAGATGTGTTAGCTCTTCTAGTTTTGGTGCTTTGTTGGACAGTGTAACTCTGAGGGAACGAATGGAGCAGATTTCTGCAGAACAGGGCCTTGATGGGGTGGCCATGGATTGTGCCAATCTGTTGAACAATGGTTTGGATTCTTACTTGAAAGGTTTAATCAAATCTTGTCTCCAATTTGTGGGAGCAAGGTCAGGGCATGAACCTACAACCATCAACACCAAGAAGCAGCAGACTTATATGAAGCTCGTTAATGGTCTCAGACCAGGTCATCATTTACAGATGAATGGTGGTAGATTGTCAGAAGCTGTGCACGAACATGCTCCTGGTAACCTGGTATCATTGCAAGATTTTAGGGTTGCGATGGAGCTGAACCCCCGGCAACTTGGTGAAGACTGGCCACTGCTGCTGGAGAAACTAACACATGCAGTTGAGGAATAAGACATGTGCACTTTTCTGTCTTCAGGTCAAGCTTTTACCAGTCCCAACTGGATCAGAGAGCACAGTTCTTTCCAAGTTTTGTGCAGTCACTCTGCTACAGTTTTCTTTACGGCCTTTTGATCCAGTAAACAGCTGTTGAGGTCAAACTCTGTCTCTTTCAAGGTGATAAGGACAAGATCCAGGAATCTTTGTTTGACCTGCTGCAGGGCCTTAATTTTGGCCAGAGGCATCCCATTCGTTAGCAACCACTGGAAGGGACTTGAAAAAAGAATACCCCTGTTGGTTGCACTGTTGTATCATTAGCATAATTCTCTCTAGGTATCTGCATTCTCCTGTAATTTATGGTCAATGAGCAAATTTAGAACAGTTTTGCAGGAATAAATGTCTAGCCTAGTACTTCAGCTGAAAGGTGAAACTAAATGATGCACTAGCTGAATGTGTATGTATCTTCAACATGCAAAATTGATTGGAACCTCAACATTAACAATACATTTTTCCAGTAGCTTAATTGAGCTTATAGATTATTATTTTTTTGTGGAATTGAAATTCATATGCCTATAGCTGATTTTTGTGCCTATCCTCTTTACTTTCTTATTACACCAAATAACTAGAACTTCATTGTTTGAGCCTCTGCAACAGGGTCATGCAAGCTGGAATAACTCTCAATTTACTCGACTTGCCATTTGACTTCATTAACTTCTTTGTTCTTCTTGATTGCTAGAAGCATCAAGTATCTGCTCTTTCAATTTGCTTATAAATTGTGGGATTGATGTAATGTCCCTCTTTGCATGTGAAGCATATTAGTTGTAATATATTTGCATAATCAATAGGATTGAGGACAGTTTGTCCAGATACAGTAAAGCATCCAACTCTGTTTGTCCTAGTCCGTGACAAGGAATAGGCTCATTGAATACTTCAATGAGATGCAAGCCTATTTTACTACTAATTGGTAACTGTGTAATAACTTAGGTACTGGCTTTAACATATTGCAGATTCTATATTTGTCCATTTCCTAAAAGAATTGTGTTTCCGTTCAAGTTCTTGAGTTACATTGCTGTATTGTATTCGTCTTCTTTTTCACTAAAATTTAGGAAGTTTCCAGTCTGTCAGGAGTTATATTTGACTAAATTCACTTAGTATTGAGGATTTTTCATGCTATAGAATTGACCAGTGACTGGAAGTGTTGTGTGATTGACAGCGTTAGCTGTTACTTTTGTTATCGTGTCTCAGCTTATATATTTTCTTTAATCACATATATAAGTTTTGGCTCAATGTATTTTACTCTCAAGATGTATCATTGCTCCTTATTCAATGTGGTTTGTGTAGTCAGAGAATCTCAACAGGGAGCTGGTCTTGACAACAAGTTCAAATCATATCCTCAATTGGAGAATTCACTATATCCTACGGAAAACATAGGTATCAGTGGTAGGTTGACCGAATGAGGGTAAAAATGAAAAACTGATAGGCAAGTAAACAAAATAACTTGTCATGAATATGCAATAAAAGGTTGGAAATAAAGACGATAGTAGTCCCTCTTGCTGGGCTGTGAAATTGATGCTGGTTATAGAACAAGTATATCTACCAGAAAGTGCAAAGGTCAGAAATAAGTTTATATTTTTCCCTCTCACTGCTTTTATATATCGTTGCTTTGACTTCCTGAATTGAACTAACATGCATAACTTTTCTGGAAACCTAAATAATTACTACTTTCTTTACACACACGCTCATGCAGACACACACAGAGAGGTATGCATGGATGCATTATATATAGAGACAGTATGTATACATTTGCGTGTAAGCATTTGTTTTCTTTTTCTTAGTTCATGATCTTTATGTGTAGTATCTTTCACCCGTTATCTCTTATGTTCTTTTCCAAATACAGGTAGGCCTTCCACATTGATAGACATGTTTCTAAGCTGTACACAATCCGTACACCAGTAAGTTCACTACACTGCCTGCCAATGATCAACCATTTTTGCACTTTTTTCGTCTGTGAATTTGCCAGTTAAGGATTTATTTTTTCAAGTTTTCCCGTCCTTCAATAGTTTCGTGGAAGTATAATTATGGTATGTAAATACCTTTTTCTCTAATTGTCAAGGAGGAAATTAAGAATAAAAAAGAGATTTCCACTTTAGTTCGGAGAATCCTTTGTACATCATTGACTGGGTGCTCCTCCATTTAGTTACTAGCTCTTTTTTGCTAGTTTGCCTTTAGTTTGGATGTAATCAGCACTTTCTTATCTCTTTTTTTTTTTTTTTTCTTTTTTTAACATCAATAGTGCTTACTACTTTAAAAAGAAAAGATGGAATAAAATGAGATTTCCCTTTTCAGTTTGCAGGAGTTTAATTATATAATTAGCATTTTTCTTTTTAAAAGAAATTTGCACCCCACAAATTTCTATTTGTTCGAGTATGTAAATAAAATACGATTCAAGTAATAAATGCCCAAATAAAGTAAAAGCTTATATGAACCATCACAAATCAGCAATTTATAACAGGAGTTATTATTAAGCAAAGGAAGTGAATTTTTTTTTTTTGGAGCAAGGTAAAGTAAAGGAAGTGAAAATATATTAATACTTGTAGTAGCTTCATAGAGTGCTGCTTACAGAAATGGAAAAGTAGGCAAAGATAATGTAGGAACATGTGTAATATCATCACTAGGAGATGAGAAAGGTGAAGGACTGGGGGTCTGGAATTTAAAAGTACACATAACAGCTTGTTATTCAAATGACTTTGGAGATTCTACATGGATGGTAATAATATCTGGAAGAAGCTGATGCTATATATATATATATAGTAAAGAGGTTAAGCGGAGTTCTCCTCCGCTTCAATCAAATGCTAAAAGTGAATTTTGGAAGGATATTTGTAGGCTCTGGGAAGAGTATATGAAATATGCTAAATTGAAGGTTGAGAATGAGTGCAAAATAAATTTCTGGACAGATGTTTGGGCGGGAGATGAAAGCCTGAAGAATAGATTCCCTTGTAATTGTTCCATTAATAAAAATGGTACTATTGCTGAATTTCATTCAGATTCAGGTTGGCGGATCAATTTAGAAGGAATTTGAATGACTGGGAACTGGAGGACTTTTGTCAGATGCTTCAACAACTGAACTCAGTCCAGCTTGATCGGAGTCAGGTGGATTCTTTGATGTGGACAGTCAATAAAGGTAAAAAGAAAATTCAGTTAATAGATGCTATACTACACTGTTGAAGCAGTCAGGTAATTGGGATAATACTTGGCTTTGGAAAATGATTTGGACAAGAAAAGCTCCAGTGAAGGTGGTTTGTTTGGGATGGACTGCAACCCGTGGAGCATATTTAACTCAAAACTATCAGCAGAAGAGGGTTTTTCTTTGTGCAACAGATGCTACTTATGTGAAGATGACCTGGAATCAATAGATCATCTATTTCTTCACTGCAGTTTCTCTAGACAATGTTGGAACCTATTTCTAAACTTTCATGGCATCTTATGGGTAATGCTCAGAGATGTAAGAAGTTTATTAGAAAGCTGGAAATTCCAAAGGGTTCCCAGAAGACTGAAGCAAATTTGGAAGACCATTCCACTTTGCATCTTTTGGACCTTATGGCTGTGGAGTCGAGAATAAATGCTTGCATTATCGATTTTCTGGTGCAATAGCAATCTGTTAGTTAATATGGACCAATACATGGATTTTTTGGAATTGTAGGAGGAAAAGAGTAATAACTTGTCTGCTTGGTCTTTGTATGAATCCTGTTTCCATTTGTACCAGCTTGGTACTTTTTCAATAAAATCTTACCTTATAAAAAAAAAAAAAAAAGTATTGTCACTAAGGTAATTAGAATAACAAGTAGGCTTTTGCACCTAAACATCAGATTAACACATTGTCAACTAACTGTTTCCATTGACCTGTTAAGATATATTATCACATATTATTTGTGTGTGTGTTTGTGTATTTCAGGAAATATGATCCACAACTTTTTGATCCAGTGAATATTGAAACAAAGTTTTTAAGTTATCAGAAGTAACTTGTATCATTTCTTAAGAGATGTGCTAGTTGGATTTCTAAGATCCTCTCTTGACATGCTACAGGCAGTGAAACAGGACGCCAGTTAGGTTATTAAGGATCAGGAACAAAGTAGAAACTGAGACCAAAAAAATTTTGGAACTAATGTTGGCATATTCTGTTTAATAGTTGATCTAGTGTTTGCACTGGTTTCTGCAGGTGGTTGGGGCAGAATTTGGAGAGATAAGAGGATTCTTTTGGGTGGATGTGAGTAGAGGTGTCAAAATCAAGCCCAATCCGTCCAACCTGCCCAACCCGTTCAACCCGCCCATTTATTAGCCCAACCCATTTCAGCCCATCAGTATTGGGTTCATATGCAACCCAAATTGACTCATGAGTAATCTTGTCAAAATATTTTTAAAAAGGCTTTTTTTAAAATTTTTTATATGTTATACAGTCATAATAATTTTTTTTTTTATTAGGTCCTAAAAATCTATAAAAGAACCAATAAAACAATTAAACCCAAGTAAGAATTGGGTGGGTTGGGTTATGATCCGCATTTTAGCCCATTTCAACCCAAGTAGCTTTTGGGAGGGTCAATAACCTGCACATTATTAATTCGGCCCAATTTGACCGCCCAAATTCAGTCCAACCCGCCCATTTGACACCTCTAAATGTGAGTGTTCCCTCTATTGTAACAGGTATTCATAAAGGACATTCTGAGGCTTGTAGCCATCACAACATGGCACAAAATCGTTCCCTGGTAGTAGAGGCTTCACCAACCTTGAAGTCTGTTCAATTTCATTTTCTTTTTGGTTCAGTTTCAAGCTCATAATTATTGGATTATGCCTAGTTATCTTTTCCCTCTAGCCAACCTGTGAAGGGAACACGACTCTTTTTGTGAGTGAGGTGGGCTTGTGGAAGGAAGCTGTTAGGAAAGAGAAGTGTCAAGCTTACTAGACATCTCTTGTTGGTTGCTTGTCTTTGAGGGCGAGAAAGTGCAGAATCACTTGCGTCCTCCAGTACTTGTAAGTTTTTGCTTGTATCTCCAAGTATGGGTTCAACGAAAGTACTTCAAGATTCTCCTTTAATTTTCTTTAGGTTACCTGCTTGAATCCTTTTTGTTGATTCAATGGACTCCTGCAGCATGGAAAGGAAGAAGTTTGCATTTGAGACAACATTAGTAAGAAAGTGTTGGACTCTATGTAGTGTCCAATGGGGCTAGTACATAGATATTGGTTATGTAATATGTAGAAAACTAATCTAATTAAAAGCTATGACAGAAACTTGGCACTGACATCATTAGCCTATTAATTTTGTTACCAATTAATCACATTACCTACCATCCCATGCTCTCCACATTGAATTACATTATGCACACATACCCAAAAAAATAAAAATAGTCTTCTTTACATTTTTTAATTTTTTTTTAGAGATGCTTGATATTCTGGCTAGGTTTGTCTTCCTTTTCATCTACTTCTCAAATTAGATTCCTTCTTTATGGGTTTAGTATTTCAATTTACACTTTGCATCCTACATGGAGGAAATGGAGAGACAACTAGTTGTCTGACTAAGTATGATAATTCTTTTCAGACACACTGAGGTCATAGCTGTTGATAGTATTTCAATTTACACCTTGCATCGTACATGGAGAACACAGGGACAATAGTTGTCTGACTAAGCATGATAGTTCCCTCCAGAAACACTGAGGTCATATCTGTTGATAGTACTTCAATTTACACAATGCCTCCTACATGGAGGAAATGGAAAAAAGACAACTAGTTCTCGGATTAAGAGCCTGTTTGGATTGACTTTTGACTTATGACTTATTTTTGTTATACTTTGGCTTAAGAATAAGTGTTTATAACTATAAGCACTTCTTTATTTTATCCAAACACTACAAAACTGCTTAAAAGCTATTTTCGCTTAAAATCACCTAAAATAAGCCAATCTAAATAGTCTCTAAGCATGATAATTCCTTCCGGACACTCTGAGGTCATTTCGGTAGATCATCAACAGAAAATCTGGAAAGGGGCTTTTCAACAACCTTGCCTTTTCGTAAAACCATCCTTCTACTGGTTCCAGCATTGCACAGTCTTGCATTTCCAATTTTAAAATGCTATGATCTCTTTAATATAACATTTTTTTAGAAGGTAAAGTAATTTTATAAATTAGAACAATGCTAAGGAAGTGCTATTGGGGACTGTTGAATCTAGGAAAAGAACAAACAACAAAAAATGTGCCCCATCTAATCTTGTAGGGATTCTAATGTTTGTAGATCTGTTTCAGCCTCATTTATTGTCCCATCCTACACTATAAGCAAAACAAAAATATACTCACAGAATCTTCAAAACATGTCCACCAAATACATGCAGGTATAGTATTCCACCATAGTAGCTTCCTCTTCCTTGGGCCTTTTCTGGCCAGCACTTCAGTAGATCATTTGTTGATCCTGGCATGATCTGTTGCAATGCAATCATTCATAGGCTTTCACAATTGCACAATTACTCTGAATGTCTCTGACACAGAAAGCACTTGCTACATAGGTCAGAGCCTCTTTTTGGAGATTCTCACGAATGAGACAAGCTTCTTTACACATAACCATTTAAATCAAGCTACCTTCAATGGAGCTTTGGATCTCCAGATCTGTTTCCATGGCAAAGGACTTGGTAAGTTCTCCGCTTTTGTTAAAGTTTTGTAGCATGATCTCACTGTGAGCTGACCCTTTTTGCTAGGGATCCATGTTATGTTGCCTTCTGTATTTGTGTGCTGCTGATGTGTTTAAAAGACTGAAAAAAATCAACAGCCCAGTTTCAACTGTCATAAGCTGGCTCTCTCATCTTGCTCTTGTCCAAGCTAGTTATGCAATTGCACGTTGCTTACTTGGTTTAGTGTTTAAAAGGTTTGACTACTACTCTCTTATCCCATACACTAGCAAATCTTCAGGTTAAGGTGGATTGGAATTTGCTTGGGGCATAGTAGCTGGGAGGCCTTAACCTTATAGCTATTAGCCGTGAATATATCCTGTTCGATTGTACTTGGACCTTAAACGTTTTAGTAGATTTATTCAGCATGTTTGTCTGATTTACCTCTTGACAGATTAAGGAGCACTGCCATCAGAATAACACTTTGAATTGAAAGGAATCAACTTTTTAGTTGAGTGTGGCTTGGGTTACGTACTTATGTTGGATGGTAGCATAAAATGGGTGAAGAGAAATAGAGATAAAGTGTAGCAAGAAGAATACCCTTCTGAATCTTATGTGGATTTCTTATGTTGTTCATGAACAGTAATGCTGAATCATAAAATATGCTTTATCAGTGTCTTGGTTAGCGGTAGCTAAGAGATTGCGAAGGGAGAGGGAGGGGGTAAGAATGATATTGAAATGGTCTCCTGGAGTGTATCCCAAAACTGCTGTCTCTTGCTTTTCTGTATCTGGGTTTTGTAAGAAACTCATGAAATTTATTAGCATAGGTGAGGGTTTACCTTGATTATCTGCTTTTTTCTCTTAATGTGGTTCCTTTTTTTATTTTGGAAACTTTTCAGGTATGGCTTGGTCTTGGAAAAACAGTTCTCACAAATATATCCAAAACCCTAAGCTTGGCCATATCCAGGTTTTAGAATACGTTGGTCTTATGTAACCCAAACACATGTTTCCTCTTTAAGTTAAAGACTTATCTAAAAGCAGTTTGAACAACTGTTTTCCAAGACTTCCCAAAACTCAACTTATGCCAAAAAAACATTCCAAGAACTCAACAAAAAACCAACTCAGAATGTTTTAACATTTGAATGGAGAAAGCACAATTCGGAGCCCTACAGCAATCCGTCTTGTCAAGTTAGTGCCCTTGAATGCTGCTTTAGCATCTCATTTTTAGTTATCAGCTCTGGAGCATGTAGAAAGTGCAGTAAATTTATTGGTCCTAAAGGTACCTTAATTGCCTATGCTTAATTATCATCTGGGATCTAGCTTTATTTTAATTGTTTCAATACTTTCAGGCCTTCTCTATTGGCCACGACTTATCCACTTGGTGCTGTTTATGTTTCCCTACTTGTTATTATGAGATCTTAAGTGATTGAATGCTTAGATAATTTGGCCAAGTTCTGAGCCCTTGATTATTACGACTACTACCTTTATTGCTAGATTTTCTTAAATGACTGAATGATTAGATAATATTACAGTAATGTCCTGTTCATCAAAATATCTATCATTTTAGAAATGCACGTGAAAGAATGAAGACTATATTAACACTTCCCGTGGTATTACTCTGCAATCACATTACTAAATGATTGAGCTTCAGTATCAAGTTTTAATAGTTGAATATTATATTGTATCATTATTACTCCCTTCGTTTAAAAAAAAAATGGTCTAGTTTGACTTGGAACGGAATTTAAGAAAAGAAAAAAGACGTTTTAATCTTGTGGTTCTAAATTAAAGTTATGTCAAATGTATCAAATGTCTTTAATCTTGTGGCATTTTACATGTCACGTGGAAAGGTGAAGTTAAAGTATTGCCAAAGAAGGAAAGGGGTCATTTTTTTTGAAACAAACTAAAGGAAATTAGGACATTCTTTTCGAAACGGAGGGAGTAGTTGCTAACCCTGAGCTTCATTATCCTGGAAAAAGAAAGTATTTTGGACTTTTGATGTTTTCTGGGAATCAACCTTTATACCAAAGCTTTTGGACGAATGCATGCTGCAGATACTGAATCTTTTGATTTGCATTCGTTTTACAGAGGGGTGTGTGAGAGCATCGTGATGAGACATCAATGAGATTTCTTCTCTTTTATTCTTTTTCTGTGGTTTGAACGTTGGACATGGTAGCAGTCAGTTTATCACCATAAACGATGCAGGTTTTGGCGTCCACCAAGCTCACAATGACCAGGAAATTGAACTCTTCGTCAGTTTTCCTTTTCTTTTTACATAGCAGAATTGTTTTAAGTGATAGGTTACACGCAATTGTTGGAACTATGCTGGCTACATCTGTAAAGGGGATAGCCATAATCCATAGCATATACAGTCTACATTTCAGTGGTGATTTGCAGCACAACAGTGCCTGGCGCTGCACATTTAAAACTCTGTCATTTATGGTCCATCTAAGAAATATTGATTTGATTCTTTTTTCAGATGTGAACTTGTGGATGGGCTTGTTTGGATAACATTGCCTCCAATTTATTAGAGTTGTGTCTATATGGCCACCAAAACGGGTATGAGTTTCATTCTTCTAGTATTCTTTTGTATCTGTATGTCAGACTCAAGCAAAGAAAGTAGGAAAAAATGAGCTCTTCATAGTTCTTTTTCTTTATTTAGTGCCGGATTTTCATACATCATCAGGGCGATGGTATATTTACAGCTGATAATGTTGTCATGAAAGTCCCCATATCTACCCGGGGCTTGAGAAATATAAGTAACATACATCTCTTCACTCTTCAGATACTCTTATTTCTGCAGTGCAGCATACCATCTCAATGGTGTGATCTGGAGAGGAGGATGGTGTTGAACCGTACAAAATTCCTAAACTGTTGGCGTTTTACGCTTAATGTGCCGAGATGTCAACTCTGACTCCGTCCCTCCAAGCATTTCCCACATCACCTGTACATCCTCATATCCACAGGACTGTATATCGCCTTGAAGCTTCAATAATCCAGCACCTGACGTAAACAAAAGTAAGTAATACTCTATGTTTTTCACTCTGTTCCTTAAGACTGTCCAATTTCTTTGCATCTTAAAGTGCCCAAATTCATAAAGTTACAAGTTTCTCTTCTACCCTAGCTTAGTGATAACGTATATTCTTCCGTCCCAATTTATGTGACTCTGTCTAAAACAAACACGTCTTTCAAAAGTTAGATTGTAGAAAAAACAGAGGGAGAGGTATTGAAAAAAACTATTTCATCCATATGTAGCTTCCTCCTATATGTCCATTAAATCAAGAGTAAGAAAAACACCGAATGCGAGTAAGTTATATGACTAACCATCTTTACGAGGCCTGACACGAGCAGAAACAGCACCCCAAACACGTCTAACCGGAAAGACCATTTTTTGCCACCAATCCTCCATCTCCTTTCCTCCTATGTTTGGTTGAATTGAAAAGCAAGAAAGGGTTTATAGTGCTCTTTGTTGCAATAAAGAATGAAATGACTGGAGACTAATAAAGGTGTGATGTGTTCCTTCCACTCTTGACGTAGGGTTTCATAAAAGCAATTGATTTTGTGATATTGACACATATATATAGGAAAATAGGGATGTATGTATATGTTTGAATCTTCTAATAACTCTGTAAAGTATGCAGACAAAACTCACCCCACTTTAGATTTGATTTTTTTCACTAAAGAAACAAACAATATTCACCACCGTCACAGTGCTTGTGTAAGAGATATTTTAGTGCCACGCGTCGCTGGTGTTGTGGCTGCGTGGGATTGTCTTATTTATTATTTGGACCGTCAAAATTACTTTTGAAATATATTGAATTGTTATAGTTTCTAAATATTTCAATTTTATTTTGAAAAATATTGAAGATATTATGCCTTTCGTTCACTATTAATTGACATGATTTCATTTTTAGAGTCAAACTATAAAAATTTTGACTAACATTTTATGATTTTTTTAATTATATTTATATGCAAAAAATTGCAATTTATAGTACTTTTCATATAGTTTTTGAATATCTAAATATTTTTAAAAAAATATCAAATTAATGTAATTTAATTTAATATTGAAATTAATTAAATTGACTTTTAAAAAATGTAGGTGAACGAAAAAAATATATTTGAATTCATATCAAACATTAGTTAGTTTAATTCTCGCGATAGAAGGAGTATTTTCTGCGAGTGCTAGTCTTTTGACTTCTTTGATACAACACATGTCATGTTTTCAGTGGGAAAGAAAGAAGAAATGACACGCCTTTATATTATAATTATAATTAGAAAAATTCTGTGGTTTTGGGCGGTTTGACTCTTTAGATATTTGTGCCTCAAATCGTGAGAACATTATTAGTGAGCCTTTTTTCTGAAAGAACATTATTTACATGCGTTATTTACCCCAAATATAGTGAAAAAAATATTAAGATTATTTTTTTTATAGCATTGGCAATTTAATTTTGTTATATTTGGTGGGAGTGGGTTTGGAGATTGGGTCAGCTAATCAGACCAAGATTCCTAATCAAAGAAATGGAAAAGGAAAGGAGTGAGAAGAATGTCCCAATGAGTAAGATATTAGTCTTTTTGAGGCTCTATTATTATTACAACTTTCCCGTACTGTCGGCAATGGGGTCTAACCCCACGTTTTAATCAATTTTTTCTGTGGATTTTAGTTTATATATTTAGTTATTGTTTGGCGTGAGATATAAGATATAATAATTTTAAAATAAGATATAAGATTATTTTATCTTGTGTTTGGTTGAATATGTTATGTAGTCTTTAGATTGTTTATCTCACTGGTTAAAAAAGTACATAGATTGTATTTTTGAATCTTTTAAGTATATAGTCTTACATACAACTCAAATGATGTAAAATTTAATGAGCAAACAACATAATTTCACTGGTTCAGGGTCTAATTAGGTACTTTTGCTTTATTTTTTGAAATTATCTTTCATGCCACATTTATTTCGCTAGATATATGTATTTGACACATGCAAGTCAAATTAGATGTAAGTTATCTTAGATACATTGTATTCAAGCGTGATGATTTGGAAGAGCTTGGATGGGGTTAGTTTGGTCCAAAGCCGCGGTTATCAGCCCAACTATAAAATTCAGCCCAACAGTATGCGAGTGTGACAATTTAGTCCAGTTAGAGGTTGGCTTGGAAGGAAACAGCGACTCATCATGAACCATATTGTTTAAAATTACAATCTAGGAAAAAGTATCTAAATATATATCTTATTTTATCATAATTTCTAAAATTCTCTATCACTTGAAAAAAATTCAAAAATCTCCTCTCGCTGATACATCCCATCCCCTCTCTGATACATCCCTCCCCTCTCAGAAAAAATGACATAAATAGTCCCTTAACTATAAGAGTAAGTCTAAAATGATCCCTTAACTATACACTTAACGAATTCATTTCTTGAACTATTCAAAAACTTTTCAACTTTAGTCCCTTGTATATAAGCGACTAAGAGAGGGACGAACATGGCATCATATGGTAGTACAAAAAGCATTCTAAATTGTACTGTGAATGCTTTAATTTTTTGCTCTATCTGGTACAATTTTATTAGTTATAGTCCTTTTATATCCACGTGTAAGGAACTGAAATATCTCTTTATTGTCTATTACTTTCTCTTCCATGCCCTGAAATTGATTAGTCTTTTTTACGCTTTTTTTTTTTTTTTTTTTTTTTTTGCATATGTTTTTCCTCTTCAATGATTTATGTTTATTGTATGTGATGATCATAAATATACCTACTTTTATCGGTCAATTTCAAATGAGTATTTGTTTTCAGTTCTTAAGTGGTATTTATTAGATTTTTTATTTTTGTAGGATTTTGTTCTTATTCCAAATTTGGTTTGATTTACTCATAGATGATTAACTCTATATTAATTTAAGATTTTTTTATAGCATTGGCAATTTAGTTTTGCTATATGTGGTGTGAGTAGATTTGGATATTGGGTCAGCTAATCAGACCAAGATTCCTAATTCAAGAAATGGAAAAGGAAAGGAGTGATAAGAAGTAAGATTAAAACGTGGAGTTTGATCCCATTGAGGCTCTACACGCTCCCTTTCAATTGATTTATAGAAGGAGAGTAGCGGTTAATTTCACATAAGATCATCGAATTCATACTAGTTTGTAGAAAAGTCATTAAACTAATTTTCCTAATCATAAAATTACTTAACTTTTACTAGTTATATAAAAGTAATTTTCACAAATTTGCAGAAAGTTAATGGTGTTTGGTTCTATATGTAAAAGTTGTCTTGGAAATAAAACAAAAATATTCCCAAAAAGACCACTTAGAGGATAATATGCAAATAATAAATTGTTACATAAAATACCTATACTTTAAGTAAATTTGCTGGAAGGTACTAGATGACTAGAATAATTAGGATCTTCTATGCAATTATATAATCTTTCGTAGGAAATCTCCATATTTCTCTAAAATCATTTAAGAAATTCTACGTAAATTCTATAATCATCCATAAAAAAACTATATATTTCTCTAGAATCATCCACAACCTCCAAATGGGCCACTGTGGAATGTGACATTTATTGTGTTGAAGTCATTATAACTTCTTGATATTAGAGTTCTTCAGCATATCTGATATTAAAAAGTTTTTGACATTTTCGATTTCATCAAAAAGTAATTAGAAGTAAAAATCATCACAAGTATTGTTTTGCAATTTGATGAGTTATTTGATTTCTATATATGAACAATGATGAGTTATTTGATTCATATATATGAACTCTTTGAGGGGCTCATTGATTTACTTAATTAGGAGTATAGTTTGATTGAAAAAACAAATAAGTTTTTCAAAATTTTCCAAACTTTTCGAAATATTATCTAACTCAACTCTAAATTTATCAGTATGTCTATTCTAAAATCTCTTATGTTTGGAATGTGTTATTTGATTCCTATATATGAACTCTTTGAGGGGCTCATTGAGTTACTTAACTAGGAGTATAGTCTGATTGAAAAAACAAATAAGTTTTTCAAAAATTTTCAAACTTTTTGAAATATTATCTAACTCAACTATTATGGGGAAATAATTTAGTTCAGTTAAAGTCTTTTAGAACATTACAAAATCAGCCATTGGTGATATTTTCCATAACAATAAAAAACAGTTTTGTAACAACTGTGCTAATCATTTCAAGATTTGAAGAATAACTGGCGGCACATCGCGGATTCTTCAATCATCACTATTGACAAAGTCTTTCCATTCCTGATTATCTTCGTAACTAAATTATTTTGTATAGTATATTTGTGTAATTTTTACGGTTAACATTTTCTAGTAGTAGTTAAATTTATTATGAACAGTCATAGTACAGATTAGTTCTGAAATTTTGTGTAGTATATTTGTTAGTTCTCAAGGAAAACTGGTGACACACCGCTTTCTTTGATTCTGTATAGTATCCCAATGATCTTCCTATTGAATTTTTATACCTATATAGTAACGATGATCTTCATACTGGTAAAGATTTAAGTATTCTCATAATAGTAGTTGAATTTTTTATACAAAAATAGAGATTAAATCTGGAATTGGATTTCTTTGTAGTGAATTTGTAGATTTCAATATTATACTAATGGTTGAATTCATGTATTGAGCGTTTATAGCTACATATATTCGAAGAATATTCTACGTCTCAGAGAGAGTGGGAATCACCAAATAGGCTTAGTGATTCAAACTAAATTCCATTTGGGAAAACTTCAATTTTGAGGCATCTGTAGATCCAATATGATTTTTAGGTTATCCTATAGTTTTAACAATTCACAGAATTCCATTTGGGAAGACTTCAATTTTTGAGGCATATGTAGATCCAATATGATTTTTAGGTTGTCCTGCAGTTTTAACGGTCAGCTCCACAGCATTCACTGCTTGAGATGGCTCTTCACTTCTAATGCTACATGTAATGACTTCCGAGACGAGCTTGTTTTAAGTATGACTAGCCGGTTATAAACATAGCTTACAAAAACTTGGCAATGTTTCAAACAGCTGATGGGGCTTTGATGCCATATCTGCATAGTACCTTAGGATTTGTCTGCTTTTTAACTTTGGCAGACTTGAGAAGATCAGAAACACTAGAATTTATGTCTGAAATGTAGGCTGGATCAGTGGGGCTCGGACGGAAGTAGAATTTCCACTAGATGAACCTGAAGATCTACTAAAGTTTTTCAGTGTTCAATCGCACGGATATTTGCAGGAATCCAGGTCCTGCCTCGTGTGAAGATCTTCATCATCAACAAGTGTTACAACATCTCCATCCTCATCAATGTATGTTAGTGTAAGTTCAATGTCATGAGGAAAGTTGAAAAGTTGAAAGATCTTGTCTATTAATCAATCTATGTTAAGACCAAGTTTATCATCAACGACACGGGCATTGAATCGTCTAAGTTTCTCTTGACCTACACTGTTTACATGGCCAGCAGAAAAATGACAAACAAAACCTCTATTAGCTCTTCTCAATTGATATTCATTTCAAGAGCCAAGGAGTTTATGAGGCATACAAAGATCATAAGAAAGTTAATGTTAGGACCAAAAATAAGCAGGTGTAATACGGAAGCTAGCAAAGCAAACCTCGAAAGACCATGATTTAGAAGACAAACGAGAAACATACAAAAAGTGACAGATTTAACGTGGTTCGGTCAATCGACTTACGTCCACAAAGGAGATGAGCAATCCACTATAAATATGAGAGTACAAAATATAGAGAGAACAACCTCAACCAATTCACACGGAATACAAGGAGGTACACAAAATTCTCCCTCACAACCAAACTCTCAAAACCCTAAGACTACATTGTGAATGCTGATTAAATTAGAAGAAACAAACCTATATTTATAGAGTCCTAAAACCTTTTCTACAAGAAAAGGACTACTCAAATATTAAAACCTTTTCCTAAAAGGAAAACCTATTTATGGTAAGAAATCAAAGCAAATAAACCCCAACAGTTAAGACTATTCGGCGAGAAAGCACATCAGAGAAATTATAACAATCTTGTAATCAACTATGTCCCAATCGACTCACAAATCCCCTACTCTTACTTCAAGGGTGTGTTCTGTATGGAGGAAAACGAGTTCCAACAAGTGGATTCCACATTGCTTTTGATTGTTAAATAAGGAAGTTTTTCCCTATTTAATTATTGCTGTAGTGAACTGGAAGGATGATCTAATCATTTTCTACTAGTGCCCCGTACCAAGCTTATATGCTTCATCTTTCATATATCCATCTGAACATTCTGTTTTGAAGCACACTCTTTGATTACTTGTCATTCTGTACTCTGTTTAGATTTTTCTTTTCAACTTCATTAGAATACATATGACACGACACTCCTAACCACTTTTCAAAGTAACTTAATTTGCTTTGCTTTGTTCTTTATGTGGCATGTACAATATCTGTCAATACGAGAATGGAATACGGAATGCTGAATATGGGGACTTGAAGGATTACAGGTAAATTGATTGCACTTTCTTCAATTTCATAGAGTGCATCCCGATAGACCTGACTTATTGATCATCCTGACCTCCATCTAATAATTTTATCAAACTTTTGCAGAATCATAATTATCACCCACTCCCCAACTGTTAGAGGTGGATACTGAGAGAACTTCTTTTGTACATTGTGGTGGAATTTTTTTTGATGCAACACTAGTAAATGCAATATCATATCAAACCAATAGTAAAAGACATTTAAAAATTTAGAGGTCCCTTACATTCAAATTTACATATATTTTCCTCCTTTTGCCAAATTGGTTAATTAATTTTAACCATATAGAGGCAGGTGGTTGAACGTACAAATACAATTCAAAGAACCTATTATGTAACTTTTAATAATGAAAAAAAAATTGTTATAGTTATTGTTGCCATTAAAGTAAAAAGTAGGAGTATTTAATTCGGAAATTCAGCAGCTAATTTAGCTCTCAAGTCCTTCCTAGGGATTTTTCCAGATGGAGATTTAGGAACAACATCCACAAAAAATACCCTCTTTATCCTCTTATAAAATATCACCTGAAAAATCAATTTAAAATAACAAAAAAAAAGAGAACCCCATTTTATAAAATGTGTACACAGGAACTGTTTTGTGCAAACAAGATAAGAGTGGTGAGAGAACAGTGTACTGCATTAACAAGCATATGCAAGCATCCCTCAGTTTTCCCGACGAAAATCTGCAATAAGGACATCTAGTCCACTGTTTCGCCTTTGCTAATTCCTTCACCATTAAATCTTCTCTGCTTCTTTCATCCACATTCATTTTCCGAAACTCTTCGCATTGAACTCCACAATGCCACGGCACATAACATTGTGCGCAGAACAATCTCCAGCCAACAGGACACTCCGATTCCCTAACTATTTCGTCCGAATCGCTCACTAGCATTGCCGAACAATCTTTATATGGACAGTAGAATTTCTGCGAGGCAAGAATAAGCGATTCACACAACAATTCGTCCCAACTATTACAGACATCTTTAGGTATAATCGAAATGCACCTTCCGAAATCAACAACTCCCCTGCAAGCTACACCAGGACATGTCACAACGTGAATTTTGTCCTGGATTTTTATTGAGACGTGCTTGTTAATACAATCAGTACAAAAAACGTGTCTGCAACATTCGATTGTGAACATTTCATCAATTTCTTTTCTCTCTGCACAAATCTCGCAGAATAACGATGATTCGACGATTTCAGGTTGATCTACACTACTCTCCTCTGCAGGGGAATTGGTCGAGTTTTGATTGAAAATTGTTGAACTCATTATTATTTCTTGATCCTGGAGTTGTTCAACATATTTGTCATCTGATATTGAAAAGTTTTCGACATTTTGGATTTCGTCAAAAAGTAATGAGAAGTAAAAATCATCACAAAACAAATCAAAGGCAAAATGATGAGTTATTTGATTTGATTTCTATATATGAACTATTGGAGTGCCTCGACGAATTACTTAAGAAGTCTAGTCTCATTGGAAAACTAAACAAGTTTTTCAAACTTTTAGACTTCTCTAAATATATTATGGTAACTCGACAACTTAAAAGTCAAAACTTATCACTATAATTTGATACTTTCTTTTGTCCATTTTAGTTGTCATATTTATTAAAAATAACAAGTCCAAAATAATAATTATTTTAGAAAATCAACCTAGCCCTGTTGCCATTAAAAAAGATAAGCTAGAAAGAAAACTTATTATGTTTCAATAAATTCACGGGATTTCTGGTGAATTTTTTTTTACATGACTAAATGCAATATGATATCAAATCAATAGTAAAAGAGATTTTAAAAAAAAAATTGAAGTCCCTTGCATTCAAATTTACATACATTTTCCTCATTTTGCCAAATTGGTTAATTAATTTTAACCGTATAGAGGCAGGTGGTTGAACGTACAAATACAATTCAAAGAACAAAATATATAACTTTTAATAATGAAAAAAAAATACTGGTTATAGTTATTGTCGATCGCCATTAAAGTATAAAGTAGTACTTAATTTGGAAATCCAGCAGCTAATTTAGCTCTCAAGTCCTTTCTAAGGATTTTTCCCGATGGAGATTTAGGAACAACATCCACAAAAAATACCCTCTTTATCCTCTTATAAAATATCACCTGAAAAATCAATTTAAAATAACAAAAATTAGAGAAGCCCATTTTATGATACAAATGTTACCAAAAGTACGTAAAAATTATATCAAGTGAAGGACCACAATTTACTGATCTTTTTTTTTAAATATTTCATGACATCGGGCAGGAGAAGGAAAAATTGGAGAGGAAATGAAAAGTTAGATAGAATTTAAATAGTCAACCAACTGAATGAAAAAATAATCTCGATTGGACAAAATTCGTCAAATGAAAATAAATGAATTAAACTAACCTGCTTTGTTATGAATTCTTTGACTTCATCTTCAGTAATTGTGGAGCCATTTGATCTAACAACAAAAGCCACTGGAACTTCTCCTGCTTGCTCGTCTTTCATTCTGCGCAAGTTTAAACAATTATTAGAATTTCGAAAGTTCGATGCATTAACATTATTGGGCCAGGAGCGCGATCTTATTATAATTATTGACTTACGGAACAACAGCAGCATCCGAAATGTTGGGATGATTGAGGAGAAGGGCTTCGAGTTCAGCAGGAGCCACTTGAAATCCTTTGTATTTTATCAATTCCTTTAAGCGATCCACGATAAAAAGCTCGTCATCGTTGTCAATATAACCAATGTCACCTGTATGTAACCACCCTTCTTTGTCTATTGTTCCCATAGTGGCATCAGGATCATTTAGGTAACCTGTATACGATATTCATATTAATTTGATTCAAATTCAGGTCAACTACATAACAATCAAATATCTAGAAAAAAAAAATCATATAAATTCATTTAGTGGCCCAACAATATCACTCGAGGTAATTGTTGTGAGTCGTGGCATACACTTTATGGATTAGTTTATCAAATCTATATAATCAATGGTGGAAATAATTTTATAATATAAAAATGCACATTTATAATATTTTGGCCCCACCTGAAGATATTGACTCCCATTAAAGTGTTAAAGTGGAAGGGCACATCCAAACTCATCCTCTATTTTACCCTCTCTATTTTTTTTTTGACAATCAACTCTAACTCAATTCTCTATTTTACTCTCTAAAGAGAAATCATTTTCTCTCTCTTTAATATTATATTATTATTTTTATTTTCTTATTTCATAATATAAATCATTTATTCTTTTTGGCAAATAATCACTCTATAATCTTTATGTAATACAAAATTTTATTTTTTTCAAATTCTTCATTTAATATAAAATTATATTTTAATCTAAATTACTAAATAACATAATTGCAATAAATATTATATATAATACATATTAACGAACAATTCAAAAGTAAAAACATCATAACTATTGTATCATTGTAAAAATTATTTTAAATTTTACATAAATACTCAACTTTCAAGACAATTACGTTACTCTCATAAATGTTCTATTAATGTATTACGGAGTTCAAGATGAGCAATTTTTGTCCTTATTTTTTTAGGTGTAGTTAAAAATTGTTTAAATTAACAATTTCATCTTATATTCAATTATTCCGTACTAATTTACTTCCCCTATTCCATTTTGAACTATAACATCAAATATTTTCATGCTCATTAAAAAGTGTAGTTTAATAATTAATCACTATAACATAAAAGTAGATTGTTTGAATTATCATGTAAAGTTTTTGCATACTTCATAATGAAAAATAATTATAATTTAAATAACATAATTAAAATGACAAAAAATAAATTTAAAAAATTGTTAATTCGGAATGGAAGTAGTATACTTATCAATAATATGTTGTAGATGTTATATTACTTAGAAAATAATTACAAATATTAGAGACTTAATTAATTATCTTATATAATATAAATAATATTAAAATAACTTTAAATTACATATTTAAAGTGACAATTTTTTTAAAAATTAAACTAGAAAAATTATTAATTTTGGTGGAAGTAGCAACTTGTTAATAATATATTTTGAGATGTTATATTACATTAGAAAATAATAATAAATGATAAAGACTTAACTAGTAATATAATAGAAATAATATTAAAATAATCAAAAAGTAGAATTGAGAGGTGAATAGTAGTTCTCCAAATTATAATTGAAGAATAGAGAGTGAAATAGAGAATGCTTGGAGAACCTATTCTCTATTTTACTCTCCAAATATAGAGAATAGAGAGTAAAATAGAGATGGATTGGAGATGGTTGAAGAATGAAAGTTTTATTTTCTTTTTGTCATTTTTCTTTTGGAAATTATTGTGCAAATAATTATTCGAAGTTACTTTTTTTTATGATAGAAAAATCACTCAACTAATGATTCGTCTGATAATGTACCTTTCATAATTTGGTCGCCTCTTATACAAATCTCTCCAGATTGGTTCCTAGGAAGAGATTTGCCAGTATCAGGATCCACAATTTTCATCTCAGCATTTCTAACAACAGTCCCACATGCTCCAGATTTAATTTCGAAGGGTTCTTTAGCAAATGCCAAGCACATAGCCAACACTGGTCCGGCTTCTGTCATTCCATAACCCTATACATATAATAGAGACAATCACAATCAATCACTATAATTTTAGCTTTATTTTATAATAATTACTCATATTAGCCAAGTCACCTTAATTTGTTGTAAAATATGACGAGGAAAATCACTATCATATGTGTCTGTTTTTGTGTTCATTTACTTGGTAGATATGAGTTGGGATATCAGTATCAAAAATGTGATTTGACATATCACTCCCAATCTGTCTATTTTTACTTATCTTGTACGACATTGTTACAACCTTAAACGTAATAAAAGAATGGCCTATTTAATATAATAAATGTAATATTTTTTGAAAAATTATTATAGTTAATAAAAGGTAAATTATAAATGAAATGATAAATTATTTCTTAATTTTTCGTACTGTAAAATATGATAATTTAAGCTCTAACGAGTGTTTGTTATATATAATTACCTTTTATTACCTATTAAATTATAAATGATTTGATGGTTTAAATATTTTCTTTATGTCTTGTATAAGAAAAGTGGAGTTGCTTCATTGCAATATTTTTTAGTTGATTGAATATTTTCAGCAACTTCAGATCAGACGTTTACCAACAACAAGGAAATTTCTAGGGAAAAAATAGAAAATTCCAAACAAAAGCCTTAACATGTGAAATTAAGCTTAACTAATACCTATAATTAGTGTAAAATATTCAGCAATTAAGCAACAATGCGCATTGAGATCTGAACTTAGATCGAGTCAAATAAAAATCAACAATTAACTAATCATATATATAAGTACTACTATAAAAACAAACGCCAGCCTAAATTAATGTGAACAATTTGATATATATAATTAAATAAAAATATATTAATTAGGAAGTTGTTAGGAAATAAGAATCTTACTTGACCAAGTTTAGCATTAGGAAATTTGGCTCGAACAGTGTCTTCAAGTTCTTTTCCTAATGGTGCAGCCCCAGACATAACGGTTCTTACTGATGATAAATCATAATTATCAACCATAGGACTCTTAGCAATGGCCAAAACAATAGGTGGCACAAATGGCCCTATTGTCACCTTGTAATTTTGTATTAATTCCAAGAATGGAACAATATCAAATTTTTGCATAATCAAAATTGCTGCTCCAACTCTTAATCCACATAGCAAAACGGAATTGAGGGAATATATATGAAACAAAGGCAACACACAAAGCAACACATCCTCACTATGGATGTACAAGTTTGGATTTTCACCATCAACTTGTTGTGCCACGCTTGTAACGAGTCCCTTGTGTGTCAACATGACACCTTTAGGTAGACCGGTTGTTCCGGAGGAATACGGCAACGCCACCACATCATTGGGTTTGATTTCCACCTATCGAGACATCTTTTAATTAAAATGATCGTACAACTCAACATGGTATTAAAACAGATAAAATCTCAACGGAACGTAGAAAGTAGAGAATATTCACACATAGTTTGAAAAGTGAAAAAGAATGAAGCCCCAAAAATAAGGCATGTTCTCCACATAATATAGTACTACTATATAATTAAGAAACTAATTAATATTTCTAATTGATATGTGCTCACTCAAATTAATACTAGCTGGTCATACAATTTAACATGATATATACCAAAATCTGCACAATCCTCAGTTTTTTCACCAGGATCATCACCCAAAAAGCCTAAAACATCTTCACGTGTTTGACTAGTGAAAAAAAAACCAAGTTTGTACATGATGAAAGTACAAGTCTCAACATAACATAACTACGTAACTAAAAAAATATGTTTTCTCAATTAACTTAAACTTTTAAATGAGATGATCACACAATTCAACAGTATTACCTCAGGAATATCGTGCTCATCGCCCTGAATCAACTCGGAGAAGTGTACACAACCCTCAGGGGCCGAATCGATACACACGATCTTCACATCATTCTCCAACGCATAATCCTTCACCTTGTTCACATGGCACGATTGCGTGATAATGATCTTAGCATTAGAAGCCTTAGCTTGCTTCACAACTTCAGCAGACGTAAACAAAGGATTAGCCATCGTCGAAATCGCGCCGAGGTACGACGCACCAAGGAAAGCGTACACAAATTCTGGCGAATTTGGCAATAATATCATAATAGTATCCTTTTGTTGGATCCCAAATTGCTTATGAAGACCAGCTGCAACTTTTCTCGAATTAAGCTCAACATCAGCGTACGTATAAATTTGATTATTCGCCCCGTCGATTAAACACGGGCGCGATTTAAATTCCGAAATGTTTTCGAAACAATATGAGTGTAACGGAAGATGATTCGGGATGTAAATATCAGGGAGTTTCGATCGAAAAATTATATCGCCTTGTTTTGTTTCGTTCTCCATTGTTATATTTGTCATTTGCCTATTAGCTTTTGAGACTTGATGAGAAAAAAAAGAAGAAGAAATAGAAGTAGTACTATAGTTTGAAATTTTGGGCACGCTAAGAGCAATAAAGAGAAAATGTTGAAGACTTTTTTAGGTGTCCTGAAGATGAATGTTGAAAGGTGGAGTATATATATGAGTATGTGTTGTTGAAGACGTGAAGCCAAACTAGAGAGTTGGTGAGAAGGACTTGATGGGAATTTAGGGTTGTTTAGGGGTAGTTTCATGGAATTTTAAAAAAATATTTTTAGGGGATATTAGAAATGTAAGAACATAACAAATTGTAATGAACCTGATGGTGAGACTGCTTCATTCTTAACCAGAAATATTGATTTCGAGCCCTGAATTTGAAAATTTTTTGTTGAAAATGCTATTTTCGAATGAATCGTGCAGTGTGTGGTTCGAATTTTATTGAAACTTTAATATGTGCTCTGAACACGAAAAAAATAAAAAAAGTGAGGACATGAAGAGGTGTGGTTGGTGAAAGTGGTTCTTTGATGAGGATTTGGGGTCCAAAAGTTGGTGGTACTAAAAGTTGACCTTCAAAAAATGTTGAAAGACTTTTTCTACAAATAAAATTTCACCTACCGCAATATGCCAGAACGGGTTGTTGATGGCCCCCGGACGGTGACATTTTCACCTACTGATTTACACATAATATTATGTTTAATGAGTTTTAAAGTGCTACCTGTAGGGGTGTATATGATCGGATTGGTTTGAGTTTTTCAAATATCAAATCAAATCATTTGTGTCGAATTTTTAAATTTATAAATCAAACCAAACCAATAAAACTCGGGTTTTTTCGGATTTTTTTGGGTGGTTCGGATTTTCGAGTTTTTTCGGATTTTTCTGGTAAAGTTTTAGTACAAACATATAATTTACTTGTACTTCAAATATTTCTTTAGTCCTACCAAAATACAACTATCTAAGTGTTTCTTAAAAAAATAACACAAAATATGATATGATTAATGACGCTAAAATATTCAAAATAATAATAATAATGAAATCGCGTAAAACAAATATTGCAAATTAATAAATCATACTGAAAATGATCATAATTTAAAAGTACTAAATCAAGCTAAAATAAGTTTTGATAAGTATTAGTTACATGACTAAATATTAAAGGAAATTAAAATTAGATTATATATTTTAATTGTCTTAACCTATGTAAAACTAAAGAACAAATATTCATTATTATTGTCGTTCTTAGTGTTGAATTGATTTTCTTTTTTGCATTAGTATTAATTTGATTTTGATTTAAGCTTTATTATAATTACCAAATTTATGGACTATAATCTATTGGGTCATTAAGAATTATAACTTTCAAACATGAAATAATATATTAAAATATAAAAACTATGAAAAAGTATAAGAAATATTTTAAAATTATATCAAAGTAAATATTTTTATGTATAAAATAAAATTTTAAAATTATATATATAATGTCAAGTTGGTTTGGTATCGGGTTGGTTTATTTTGGTTGAAACCAAATCAACCCAAATATAATCGGGATTTTTTTTCCAATACCAAACCAAATCAAACCAAACCACTAGTCGGGTTTTTTTTCGGTTTGACTCGATTTGCAGTTTGGTTAAATTTTCAGTTTGATTTTGTACACCCTATAGGTGTTACATAAAATATGATAACCAAATCAATAACCTAAAATGGGTGGTAGGTGATCATTAGAACTGATTTATATAACGTAACAAAATTAGATTTATTTTTAAAATAAGGTCAAAACTATCCTCCTTGGTCTCATATTATTCGTAACTTTAATTTCCTTATAGATGTTAAGTGTCAGTTAGTAAAAAGGTACGAAATGACTAATTCAGCAAACTTGCATAAATAGAAAGAGGTCTCTCAAATAAAATAATGCATTATAAATTATCAACATATATTGACTAGGGTTAATTTAGTAGAAATTTGTTATTCGCTAATGAACTTTGACTAATTCCACTTTCTTCGCTCCTTCATGGATCTCATGGCATATATAATAACTTTAATATAATACTTTCCGTCCTAATTAAATAGGCAGTCAATGTAACAATTACTTCGTTTTTATAATTAATTATGTGAAGATTGATAAATCATTTTGGTTAATCTAGAAAATCACTCCAATGACATATGTTTTCCAAAAGATGTTGGCCTCTACTTCAACCACATCAAAAACCACCCTTACAGAAATTGGATATTGACTCATCAATCCATTATATCCACTTTCCAAATAATAGTGTATTTATACGTTAACGTCACGCGAAAGTTTATAATTTGTATTATTGGTGATGAAAAATCAAATGACAAAGAAAAAGTATAAAAAAGAGTTTATAATATTGATTTGGTCAATTGTCTTGCATATAATAATACTAATATGAAAGAAAAATATTAAAACTACAAAGAATAAATCTTCCCATAAGGAAAGAATGAACAAATATGAAGAAAATTATTCTTTCAGAAAAAAAGTAAAAGCAATTATGATAATATTTTAAATTACACATATGCATCATGATATGGTCAAAACGTGTAATAAAAACACTGATGGACCTAAATTGTTATATGTCTTGTTGAATTATAAGACAAAAACTTGTGTTGAGACCTAAATATCTTAGATGAGCGAGTTTTAAATTGAGTCTTGTTGACAACTTGAGGCGTATCGAAGATAAGTAATATATTTTTATTTGACGTTCGATAGTTATATTAAACTTTAACTAATTTAAATTTATACCGCATAAATTTCACTTGAGAAAAACTAAAGCGCTTCCTATAAAAAAAAAAATTGTGGACCAATTGTGGTTGCTCATTACCCAAACAATTATGTGTGATATACACTTCAGCATTATCTCTAGGTTCCTCCTATACCACGAGCAATCTTGTGGATTTTGTAATTTGAAATATGAATTTCCTTTCTAAGTTCGACCAACTTAATTAATAATAATAATAATATATTTAGAGTTAATTACTCTGAATACTTATATAATATGATTCATTTTCATTTTTCAAAAATACTAATATGACAAGTCTTTTGTTATTCCGATTAAGATAAGCAATATGTTTTTAGACATATTTTTAATTGCCCTAGAATATCAAAAATATATTTTCAAAACACGACTTATATTGGACGTCACGTACACCTTGCGTGAATGAAATTAACGATACTATTCATAATTTTTTCCAACATTAGTTTGATGTCAATTCAAGTAAGATACTGTTATTTATAAAGTTTGACGTGATTTTTTATAAAACAAAGCAACTTAAAGAATAGGAGGATACAGCATTTTAGAGGTAGAAGCAAATTACATTTTGCAACAAATTAATTAAGAGAATTATAGATAATCTTCATGATTAGAAAACCAATTAACAGCTCCAAAATCCTTTGCTGCAGTAGAAGGAACATCTTCAATGACTTTTTGTTGACCCTTTGGATAAAATATTCCAGTGCGGTCATCTGGGACCCACCAACTATCATCATGATTATTTTTCATCACACTCTTCACTTGATCTTCACCGTTCAATTTAATTGTATCAGTAATCATCTCTGGTGATGTGCTTTTTCTGTGATACGCTTTACGCAGGATTGGCCTGTGTACAACATACTATAAGACTCGTGCTACCGTTATTAGGTTCGTCTAATACGTGAGATAAAGATTGTTATAATTGAACTTCAAAATTTATTTATACTGTTAATAAACGAAACGTTTTGTAACATTACTCAGTTCATATATTTTGAATGTTTCTTCATTTTGATAAAAATCATTTCGTCTCAATTCTAAACATATTGAGATAGGTTATTACTTATTAGAGTTAACAAGTTAGATTATGATAATTTGTCTAGTCCATTTCATCCGCCCCCAAGTAATCTTTCATAGGATATTAATAGACAAAACATTTATTGCTTCATTTCATTTTGATTCGTTCAATTCAGTCCCACTTTGTTCATTTAAAACGTGTAATGCCACATATAATATTGCTAAATAATGTATTGGAATAATGTATTGGACAAATGATCACAATTCACACACGCAACGTCACATGTTTCTGATCAGAGTTGCATATATATGGCCACAAATTTGAACTTAACTTTAGCTCAAATTAATATTAAGAAATAGCTACTGTATGTACTATTTTGATTGACAGCAATTAATGTCAATTTTTCATTTTTATATATCTTCATAAGTTGCTTACTTGCACTGTGACTTCAGTGACGAAAAAATAGATGGATGTAGTCACGGGCGGATCTAAAGGTACGAGTGGGGTGCCACGGCATTTAGTGATTTTAGAAAAATCTTTGTATATATATATATGTATGTATCAGATTTTAATATATATTAACTTTGCCACCCATTGAACAAAATGATGAATGATTCAAGTGGCAAAGGGAATGATATGCCATACTTGCAATGCGAGTCCGTATCTTGCTGCTAGTATTATTTTTTTGTGCGCGCAGTGAAGCTTCTTTTTTTTTTCTTTTTTTTTTTGTCTTTTTTTTTATTAATGTGTGAAGGGCTTTAGTTTTTTTTTCTTCCATTCAGTCTTATTTATTTACTATACTTTATTAATTCAAATTGACTCTTTTTAACTCTAGTTAATTCTTAATTTTTTAAACTTTCACTAATTATTGATAAATATTATTAAGAATGTATTTAAATAGTAGTTTTTAAAAAAATATAAGTTTTAAAAATGATGAATAGTATTACCGATATTCTTGCTAAGTAAGATTATTAGGTTGAAACTACAATTTTTTTTATCTCTACTATATATCTGCAACAACACATAAAGTCAATGCACTATGAATATATTCAGTTAACACTATAAGATGGTTTATACAAGTTCAAATTGTAATGTAAAAAAAATTCTTGTCTCCTCAAAGATTAAGTGAATAAGACCTTTAATTCCTTAAAAAAAAATTTGAAATGTTTAGTTATCGCTAATCACAGAATATCTAAAAGAAAATCGATTTGTTTATAAAAATCAAAAAGGATAATATCCTGAATTGTAACCCAAAATTAAAACAACCGACTCGTTTATCTAACTTGAACGATGTGACACCTAGGACCTTCAAATCCTAGATCCTCTGGATGTAGTAGAACTTTAATCCAATATGGAGTCAATATGCTACGTATGAATTATGATCGACCATCATAATTATGAATTTTCATTATTTCATTAAAGGTTAACTCACGTAATTTTCACATCAAATGAAAAAAAGTTAAATAAATGTAATATTATTAATATTAAAAGTCCAATAATAAAACTATAATATATTTTCAATTATATGAATCTTTTTCCTCCTTTGCGACTTAGTTTTAGCTAAGTCTACCTTCAGCTTCCAAGAAATTGTACGTCTTTGAAGACAACTTTTCTTTTATGAGATTAAATTATAATCTGTATATATGCATTTCCAAAAACATACTTTTTTATTAAAACTCATACTGTAATCTTTCCCCTAGAGAGAAACCTAGATAAAATTAGGAGCGTACGTTGACTCAAGGGTGGTCATTCGAATACTTTTGTTGAAAAATTATATTGTATATAGAGAAAATAATACTGTATATATAGTTCAAACCAACTTTTTAGAAATATATACTAAAATTTTAAGCATCATTAGTAAAATTCTTAGTTTTGCCACTGAGCTAAATTGTACTTGTTCATCCCCTTAAAAAAAAAGTTTTAGCTGAAATATTTTGTAAGCTTACTTGATAGACATTAAGTTCATGGACTGTGCTCCTCTACCAGCTGCTGCAGTTGCCATTGTTTCACTGACAAATTTGTTGTGTTTTTTAAGTGATGTATTTGCTAGCTAGCCAAAGGCTTTTCCATTTTTATAGTAGTTCAATATACTTACAAGTAAAGGGTGGTTAATTAATTGGTTATGTATAATTTAGTTTCCCAAGAAAAAAGGCTAAGGATCTATCCATATTTTTTTATAAAAAAAATCGTCGTACCTGCATAGAAGAATGATGGACCATAATCCTTTCTCATAACGATATGATAATGTTAGTTCCACAGGATATGGAAGTCTACTAGATAAAATAAACTTCTAGACCATATATACATCCTTTTTCTTTATCCCCTATCTATTTGTAACGATTATATCTTTTTTTTTTTTTTTTTAAATTATGATGTTCGGGTCAATTTTGTACGCTTCTAATTTTATGAAATATCTGTCACCTTCTACCATCAACAGGGTTATATATATATATATATATATATATATATATATATTTTATTTTTATTTTTTTTATTTTTTTTTATTATTATTTTTTTGTCCTAGTTAATGGGATTTGGGAGGTGTAGACATGTCTAGTCATTGAGATTTGAATTTACAAAATTATTGTTATTCGTGTGACCTCTTCATCATTGAATTGTTCCCTTCTAGCCGGGGGGGGGGGGGGGGGTAAGAATTTATCTATAATTGAGGAATTAAAAATACAGTTTTCTTCCTATGATATATGAAAAAAATTATAATTTTTTTCTTCCTAGAAATTTCAACCAGAAAAAGAGAAAATAAAATAAACTAATAAATAGGTTGTTTCAAACATTATGGGGCTTTGATCCTGACCTTGTAAGCACACTAACGGTACGAGTCTTGTCCAACTTAATTATATATGATATATCCAAGTTTGATCAACTAGTCACAAAGTTTTAAAAAATAAAGTTTTTTAGTTAAAATCTGGTAACAAATTTGTAATTACAAATCATCTTGTCAAGAATAAAGTAATTATTGATTATAGTTAAATTACTTTCAAATAAATTAATACACAGGGGACAGTGAAAAATAGTACAATTAAATTTTGTTCATCATGAGCGCCACACACTTTTAGTTAGTCCTTGCATTGTGGAAAGGCCATTCACAAAATTTGGTCAATAATTGACTTGATTAATTAAATGTCGTGGATGAGATCACTCCTTCAAACAACTTTGCATATATTCTCAAGAAAATTAAAATAAAATAAAAGTAACTCCTAAAGAGTTTTTTGGATATGTCATAATCCACTACTGCTGAAGTGAATAGTGAATATCCATTTTGCTAAAATAATGAGTTGTGCAATGATTTTCTTATCCATCTAACTGGTCCACACACCAACTGGGCAATGGAAATATGGTTACTTTATGAAAGTTTCTTTTTCCATTCATAGTTAAGTGCTCACAGGCCTTATCTTCACTTCATCTACAGTGAACAAATAACAGCCATCCCCTCCCCCTCCCCCCCCGCGCCACCCACACCACACACACGCACCATTCTCCCCATTGAGTACCTGCACTAAAATCCAACTATTCTGAATTCGCACTACATCCACTACATCATACCTTTGGTAGTAGGTAATATGTTAGGTTGGTGTAGCTAGCATGGAAAATTGCAGATCACATCAAGAATATAATCATTATTGATTGAAAGTAAAGGAGGAACCATGATTAATTGATATTTATGCAAAGATAAGTCCAATTTTTTTTCTCATTTCAAGTCAAAGTAAAGGAGGAACCATGGTTGATTGATATTTATGCACGATAAGTCCAGTTTTTTTCTCATTTCAAGTATCTTCCACGACTTGGCTTACTAGAGAGCCATCAACAACAACATACCAATGTAATCCCACAAGCGTGGTGTGAGGAGGGTGGTGTGTACCAGAGGCGAATCCAGGATTTCAAGAAAACGGGTGCACCATTGCTTTAAAGATAAGATCAAAAAATTTATAATAACAATAACTAAGCAAGCAATACATAAAAATTAATTTAATTTTTTTGTTTAAATGAAAAACATGTTTTTAGTTGGTAAAAATAAATTGAAGCAATTTGGGGCTGCCTGGGATCGAACCTGTAGCACCCCTAAATGCTAATAAGAATTTGTATATTGATTTACCTTCGCTAAACTACTTAAATATGGTTTATTCACATTTTGGGAACTTGAAATTTTGTGATATTTGCAAACTTGCTTAGCATAGATTGTAATCGTAATTTATGGGATTGTACGGGGGTATTTACGTAAGAGTTTATTTAGAATTTTGTATGATTGTAAAAAGGAGGTGAAAGATATATATATGTGTGTATATGTGTGCATTTTGGGCAGCACACAACACTATTTGGGCAGCTTGAAGGACAGCTGTCCAAAGTGATAAATATCACCTTGTGTGGCTATATATTTTAACACTTATCTAGAGAATTTCGTGGCTTTTGAAGACTTGGAACATTAGAACTTTAATTAAACCTTTCTTCATCAAAATCACAAGAAAAAAATCCTTGGTTTTTTGGCTGAAATTCAAGAGACAAACTACCTTGTTGGTAAGTGCTGGAATTTGTTTCTGAGCTGGGTAGTGTTTGATAATTCGTGTATATCTTGGGTTTTAGAACTCCGTTTTGGTTGAATAAAAATGTTTTGGAAAGCTGATTCATGTATCTACAACTCTTATGTTTAAGTAAAAGTCTAATTTAGCTGTTATGGACGTGAAAACTGGGACGCAACACAGGATAAGTTCTGTCCAGATTTCTCTGTTGTTGTAGCTGAGTAGGTTGTGTAACGTTTAGAATATCTCATTCTCTAGAACTCCGTTTTGGGTAAATAAATATGATCTGGAAAGCTGATGCATGTACCTACAACTTTTATGTTTATGTGAAAATCTAATTTAGCTGTTATGGACTTGAAATTTGGGACGCAACGCAGGACAAGTTTTGTCCAGATTACGGATGTAGAAACCCGGTAGGAACCACTGTTAGTGTATTGATGATATCTTTTTGTACAAAATGTATTTTTTGGTGATTCTTCTTGAGGTGCAATCTTAAGAGATGTATCTACATCTTTCATGAGGTTACAAAGTCTAGTTTTGCCGTTTTTCTGTTCAAAAATAAGTTACAATATAGGGTACTAAACTGGCCAAAATCACTGTTTTAGGAACAAAGTTGTATTTGTGCGGGCTGAGCTTACTTGTGATGATAACCTGTTTTATTTCGATATTATTGAGATATTAGGAATTAAATAAGTCATTTAATTGTATTTTTAAGGTTATATATATACTTGTGAACAAGTTGAGGACCTTGATACGTTGGTTGGTCTCCGGTTTGAGCTTGCAAAGTTGGTTGGACTGTTGCTACGCTAAAGTATTGAGGTTTTTGTATAAACTTGTACTTGCACTCTTGTAATGGCTGGTATATATGAAATTTGACCTTGATACCTCAGCTACCTCTTGTAACTTTGCATTGTCGTGTTGGTATGATGCTGGGTAACTCGCCCACTTGTACGGATTGTTTGATCACTTGGCACTCTTGTTGGGACTATGTCCTTCTTGTGGCTGTGGCTTTTTCACTATTGGCAGGCCTCTTGATTCGGATCATTTGCCATCTTGACTCTGGATTTGTAGTTCGTCTTAGGAATGGAAGTTATCCATTTTAAGTACGAACTAGAAAGCTATTTTTAATATGGTTCTTGGTTCTCTTGATATAGGGCTTCGGTCCTTCTTGGTACAGGGCTTCGGTCCTTCTTGATACTTGCTTGTGCCGGGTGTGACGACATGAAGTATATATGGGACAAGCCTTGCTATTGAAATTCTTAGAAAATGGTGCTATGAGCTTCTTGACATTTGTATCTTGGAATATAGAACTTGATACTTGTTATCTATTATTACTTGATTTATTTATTATGTTTCAAGTATGATGCTCATTGACTTGGAAAAGGTAGCTTGGTGAATTTTGAGGATTCCGACCCTATAGTTTTTACACCACTAAGCTATATGCTTAGCGATAGTTGTTTCTATCGTAGGGGATGATCGAGAGGAGGCATGAGGATGGCCATGGAAGATGGAAATTTTGAGAACTTTTAAGAAGATTACATTTGCATATAAACATATATATTTTGTATAAATTTTGGTACTTATATATGATCTATGTGATGTATATTTGCATTCGATTTTGAAGCCTAACCATATCATGTCCATGGGTTGTAATCTAAGTATGGCTATATGTTTGGTTTATTTGGGGTGTGTACGCCCAAGCTTGTAATATATTACATGTCCTACTTGTTTGGAATGATCGTATGAAGCATGAACCCAATTATTTTGGATACTCGAAAGTTGATGATAAATTTTTAGGATCATTATTTACTTGTATGGGAATAATATATGCCTAAAAAAAAAAAAAATTTAGTGATTTATTTGCGTATGGAAAATGAAAAGGGTCGTTACATAACCTGCGACCTTTGTGTTGAAATCTTGCAGTCATACTAGTGAACCATCCAGTCATCTTGAGAATGGGTTCAACAAGTTTTAATTTAATATATTCTTTAATAATTATAGAAGTAATATATCGAATTAAGTCAGATGACCACGGGTTCGGGTGACCCAAAAAATGTACATAAATTCGCCCCTGGATTGTGTACGAAAAGAGAGGTTGTGCAAGTTCGGTTGAATTGGTAGGTAGGATAATCATCTCTTTCACCTTCATGTTAATGAAACTGATAGCCCAAATTGCAGTGATGAAGAATAACTGATAATTGTTTTTTTTCCTGTTCTGAAAACTTATATCATTAACGTATAAATGGTAGAAACCTACATTGTTACAGCAGTATTGAAGCTATGATTCTGAGTTTCATGCATATTTTCTCTGCTTACACCTTGGAATGGATTGGTGCTTGCTAAAACCAGCAAGCCTCATGATCTTGAAAATTGAAAGTACTTGGTTAACCCTGTTGACAACTTCTCACTTTTCAACATTGAATTAAAAACTTGCATCCTCTGTTGTTGGTCTCCTCAAGAAATAACGCAGGCTATTCGCAAGAACCTATTCGAGACTGAAAACTGTCAATAACTTTCTTCAAGCTACCAAGGTCTAATGAAAGAAATTGTATATTGCTTCTGACTTAGCATCGGTTACCTGTTGAAGGGGCTTGATCAGCGCTTTGCCCTTGTAGTTGACATGAAATTTCGCCTTAGCAAGCAATCCCTACACCAAAATGAAACTTTTCAACTCTATGCTAGCTACTACAGGTTAATACTTATTAGACGGCACAACCACTACCTAAACAGTTTAGTGAAATGATTTGGAAAACCTCCTGAAAAAAATCTCACCTCAGTATCGAACTCTCCTGATTCAACATCAACGTTTATGTCAGTAATGATCTTGACAAGATCAACTATCAGTCCAGGCCTGTCTGCTGTCTCTACACAGAGTAAACTGAAAAATAGAGGCATTTTACGACTCTCTTCAAGTTGTGCACTAAATGGATCACTTAATGAGGTTGATTATTAAGTCTAGCAGTATCAGTATGTACTGATCAAAACCAAGAAAAGGAAATATGACCTCACCTTCTTTCAGGAGCATCGTCATAAACATGGATATGGGTCGCTATGTCCACGTCAATCTGAAAATTTTCAGCACCAACAACAAAGTAAGATTTAAGTTAAATGATTGATATGGAAGTTAATGTAAATCAAGCCTTGGTTTCTGTATCAAATTTGTACTAGAAAGAAAGCTATTAGTCGTTACTACAATGCAAGGACTAGCAGGAACCTTTTACATTCAGAAAACAACCCCCCATTCCCACATGTTCAAAATAACCAATACAGATGTGCATAATCTTGTTAATGGCATATGCACACACTGGAGGCGAGGACAACATATGAAGGCTATTAACAACCTTCTGATATGGTTGAAAAACACCAAAAGCTTCCCCCATAGCTAATCTGGAGCTAGATTCCTGCACCAGAAATTATGCAGTAAGAAGAAGCAGCTATATATGAATCCCTCAGGAGGTACCAGATCAAGCAACTAATGCTCAACAACTTATTGAAGTTCTACCGGGTGGTATTCCATCATATTATTGATGATCGTCAAACGAATTGCTTCAAGCAGCTCTGGATCATCGACCTTCCTACCCGTAGAACTAGAAACAAGCCCCAATAGCGAAACGATCAGAATTTCAAACAGGGAACTAATGTTGTTAGACGCATAACAAAAGATTTTCAAAAGTGTTTCAAGATATCTGGTGATTGATAGTATGCAAGGACTAAGTATAAGAGGAACAGAAAAATCACCTAGCAGCATAAAGGAACCCACAACATGAACTTACGCTTTTGTGATGGCGAATGTGTTATGCTTCCCAGATGAATCAAGACATACATTAGCCTTGACAACATTCAGCCCAAGGTTTTTTAATGCATTCATCTGAAATACACTTTGCAAATCAAAACCAGAACAGACAGCAAATAGCATTCAACACTTGGATCATAAGAGTAGCGGATTCTTACTGTGTCGAGAAGTGCCCCAAGGCGATCCCCAAAGGTAACCTCTACGATCGTTGCTTCTGGATCTGAATCCAAATCGATTACAACTTTGGGTGTTGGAACTGCAGCAGTCTCTTGTGAACTTCCATCCTGCTTGACCAGTTATTACATGAATCAAAAACAAACATCTCAATCTCAGATCAAAAATTAAATAGCAAGGAACAATTACATCAATCAGCTAATATGCTTAGATACCTCCACAGCTGTAACCGATGCTTTTGGAATAATTGTACTCCCAGATAAAGCTAATCTGGAAAAACAAAGTAGATTGATTTCAACTGTTGCCCATCTAATACTACAGTAATTCCAAGTCCATATAATTACTAAACTTTAGGAAGTCCATAGATCTAATTCAAAAATTATCTTTCTATCTCAGTTGGTTGAGTTGGTTGACTATCTGAACTTTCACCTTACTAGTGAGCGCTCGATTCCCCATCTTGTAATCCCCTCCCGATTTCCCTTTTCTCTACCCGCAATTCAAAATATAAAAATTGCCCTTTCCTAATTGACCAATTGATCTCACAAATTTAACCAGTCCTTGAGAAAGTACAAACTATAGACTTCTTTATGATCTCAATTAAAGAGTACATCATTTATCCAGTTGCATTTCAAATTTTGTGATTAGGTTAAAGGATACTAGTTGACCAAGACTCACAAATGTACTAGAAAACATTTTTAAAAATTGGGAGAAAATAGGATTCCACAATCAATAAAAGCAAATTAACTAAAGATGAATTAAACCAAATTCAAACAAAAATGTAGCTTACCTTTTTGGTGTAATGTGCAGTTTTTGGACTGGATTCAAAGCTAAAGAGCCATTAAAGAAGCCTGGAGTTGAAATGGGTTGCTTCTCTATAAATTTTAAACTAGTGGGGATTCCACAAGAAACCATCGCCACAGCCATTTCAGTTCAATAATATCAAGAAAGAAGAAGATACACAAAAAAGTAGACACTGTATTCCTATTCTAATCTTAAGATATATAGAAGACTAAAAGATATTTAAGAAAATGAAGCTATGGGGGCTAGAAAATGAAGCAGATTGCTTGTTCTAGTAATATCCGCATTATAATGGGAAGCCACCTATTATTGACTTTATAAGTATTTATATATCAACAACTTGACAGGCACAAATCTGTGGTCCTCCTTTTGTCTTTGTTGATAAACTCAGCCGAACAGATCACTCTATTCAATCTTTCCATGGACTGCGGCTGATATTTTAATTTATGTGACGTAATTTGATTTGATATAAAATTTATTTTTAAAAAATATTAAAATTTGTGGTAGAAAATAAGTAAAAGTAGATGTTTTTGTATTTACTAGTTTTCGGAAACGTGCATTGCACGTTTGTCCATTACTATTAAATTTCTATATCCTAAAAAGTTGAGTTATAAAATAGGAAATGCTCAAATTAACAATAGTAGTTTTACCATTTATATTTTATTCATTAAATAATAAAAAATATATTATGAAGAAGAACATTAAATAGATGATATTAAATAATAAAAAATATACTATGAAGAAGAACATTAAATAGATGATATACTCGAGCATTATTTGTTATCCTTCATTTGCAGTTTCTCATTCTTTTTTCTTCTCATGTTGAATTGTGCAATTTTCTTCCTATAGTAACATCAATCTTTGTAAATTGGTTCTTAAAAAGCATATTGAAATTTTAATTCTGAAAGTGCTTTTATATAATAGTGAAGAATTGACTCTTCATATTCAACTTTCAATTTTAAAAAATTATGAGTATGAGTAATAATAATTAACATCCAATAATTAGGCAGAAGAATATCACATTCTCTCAAGTAAACTAATATCTCTAAGGCAAAAGTAAACATTCTAATTTGGATAATTACTACTTAACTATTTATGGGTCCAACCAATAATTTGGAGACTGAAGATTGACAATTTTTCAGACATAATTAAAATTTTACATCAACAATAAATAGCTTATCATCACATTAAATAGACGTTTGATGCATACAATTTATAAGTTCTAAAAGACCTCTTCAATTTGATACATATGCAAATGATATAAACACTTGATATATTACAAAACACACTTGTAGCCATCACCAAAATTGTTATGTCAATTATTTTTATTATTATATCACATATACATCTTCTTTTTAACCTTAAAGAAGTACTGTGCATATGATTTATGGAGAGAAAGAATAATATTCTTTTTTTCATAAAAATTATCTTTGAATAATTAATATAAATTGAGCAACACAAATTTTTTAAAATGACTTATTCTAGATATATGGTCAATTTAAGGAATGAATGTTTCCACAAAATAATAGACTAATAAGGTCAATAGATTATACAATATAAACAAAAAGTTAAATAAATATACAACCTCAAAATCACATACTATGATTCATTATTTATCTCCAATTCGATAGCCCATTTTATTTTAGGGTATAGATTTTTTTTTTTTAAAAAAAAAATCATATGTGATTTTTCTCATTTAGTTATTCCTCTCTCTACTAATAAATAACAATCTCGAAAATATATTTATACTAAAGTAAAACACTCTATCGACAATCGCGTATCAAATTAATTGATTAATCTTTCATTATGAATTTCATCAATAATTAAGAAATATAGTAGAACATGAATTGTATTTCACTAATTTCTTCACGTAGGACACAAGCTATTCCAATAGAAAAACAAAATCATAAGAAAGTATATCAAAATATTAAAAAAGGACATATAAAATACTTAGGCTGGACAAGGAGGAGTGGATAAAAACAAAAGAAAATTATTGCACATACAAAATGATGAGCAAGATTAATGTTTTGCTTGATAATCTCTCATCCTCCTCTTATCATTTACATGAAGACCATGCTAGGCATTTTATAGCAGTAGCTAGGATGACCTTTGAGTAGATAAAATTAATTTGCATTAAATTAGTTTAGTGATTTTAGTCCATATCAAATTTATTTAATGAAAAAACTCTTCAAATACTCTTGAACTTTACAGCAAAAGAGAAATTAATTATTAATGTGAATTTGATTCAAGCACCGATTTAACTGAGTTGTTTATTAAATATTTAATTATATTTTATAATATTTGTTTTAATTAATTTATATAAGGATAAAATGATAATTCAACTTTGAGCTTTGAATCTTTCCACTTATAATATAACTAGTCTCTGACACGTGCTTTACACGTGTATCCCATATTCATTGTCACATAATATTGTAAAAAAATAAGAAATCAAAATTATATTCTACAATGAAACTACATTGCAAAGTTACGTGAGCATGTTGCTGGAGCAGACAAAAATACAACAACAAAAAGAGTAGATTGTTGTGGGGAAAGAAAAGGAAAACAGGCATATGATTTGACACTTTGGTGTCTTACTTATATAATGCGAAAACTAAACCTTCATTTAATATGCACTACATGATGTATTCTACATGCATATTGGGCAGTGGAAGGGGCAGAGACACTGTTAATTGTGAGTACATAATTGATAATGGCTCAACTTTGAATATTTGTGCAAATAATGAATTAGGATGAAAACGTTGGTTATTTATGATAAGATACATAAATAGATCCCTAAACTTGTTGTGCTTTTCCTTTTAGGCACCTCAACTAAGTCATCTTCCTATTGAACTCTTGAACCATTTATAATTTGTAACTTTTAAACACACTTGGCTGACATGGCACAAAACTTCAACAAATATTTTTTTTTGATTGTGTGCGTGAAATCTACATTTCCCACGTAGAATGTGCAACCAATCAAAACACTCCACTAATTTAAATAATTTACACATCAGTAAACCAAAATAAAACCAAAATAAAACCTAAAAAACCAAAAGGCACTTCATTTTCCCACAATACCACTTCGATATGACCCAATAGATGCGAAAAAGTAAAGAAATTGGTGTGATTTCAATGATTCTAGTGACATATTTATGCTATTTACTACTAAAATCCTAAGATTTCGAAATAATACAAAGTCGAAATGATCGTGTAGAAATTAAGCGAAGCAGTTCAAATGGAAATGATTTGTTAGGAATATATATTACCAAAATGAGATGCAAAAGAAAAGATCAAGCAAGAAATTTGGCTTGAATTTGCAGCTTAATATTAATGAATGCAAGACATTTGGTAGGATAAAGTTCGTGAAGAAGTTAACCAAGTTTGCAAAGGAGATTCACCAACTGTTGAACACCTTCCAAAGCTTACTTTGGTAAGTGCTGGTAATAATTTTAATTTTATTATACTTTTCGCGGCAAGAAATGAGAAGAATTCGCTAAAGAAGAGAGATACCTTGAGAAGCTCCAACTTAAAAATGGCAATAAGGAAGAAGAGAAATAAGAGAAAGAGGGGGGAAATTAGGGTTGAATAGACAAAAAAAAAAGGGAAGAAGATAGTTGTGGATTCCACATCTATCTTTTTAAAAATGTCTTTACGCGCTCAAGCGACTTGAGAATTGCCATATCAGCTAATAGTGTTTAAAAGGTACAAATTATGAGTGGTTCAGAGATTCAATAGGAAGATTGCATAGTTGAGATATCTGGGAGGAAAGGGCCTGTTTATGTATTCCGCCTATTTATTTCAATAGATGATGCATTTATTTTAATATAAAAATATCTAATGAATATCTTATTAACTAAATGGTGAAATTGTAATTCAACTTTGAAGTTAGAAATTTCCTACTTTTAGTAATATATGATATGATAAAATATTTTTATTAAAAATAAAATGAATATTTTAAAGTTAAAATTATTAGTAAGTATAAAAATGTGTCATATTTTTTAGATGGACTAAAAAGAAAATGAGTTATACAAATTGGGACGAGTGGTAGATTAGAATTTTGACATATTAGTAAGGGTGGTAATTGGGTGAGTTGAATTAAATTTGAACATGTCATAATGGGTTAAGACAATATATGGATCAAGAGTCAAAGCGGAGTGGATAATGGATTATAGAACTGGTCAAAACTCAACTCAATTCAGTTTTGTATTGTTTTATTTTTTCTTTTACAACATTTTAGTACTCTTTTTTTTACTACCTAATTAAATTATTTTAAAATTAAAAGTACTTTAACAACATCTCTCTCAAGTCAATTTGGGTTACTATCCATCCAATGTTTAATAGATTAAAATTAGTAAATAAGAGAGTACGAATGGAATGTATTAAACAGGTTGAATTAAAGATTAGTTATGCGAAAATTACTTCATCAATGATTTTGCGTATAATAATATAGATTTTTTTATAATAGATCAAGCTTTTTATATACATGTTCGTAAATTTTATACCTTTTGATATGAGTTTGGTGTATGACTGATAAGACCAAGGGGCAAAGAGGGGGGCGGGGGTGGTGTTTCTGCAAAAGGGCATTTGGAGAAGACGATGAGAAGGCTGCAAAAAAAAATACTGGTAAAAAAATTCTTTTTTATAATGTGGGCAAAATGCATGTGTCACCGATTTCTTGGGTAGTTTTTGTTTTTTTTCTTTTCAAAATTGATTTTTAAGAATTATTTTGGACACAGATGACAAGTGTCATCATTTAATTTGACACTTTACACATCATTAGCAAGTGTAACACACATATTATATATTTTTGTTGATTGTGTAAGAAGTGTCAAAATGACACAGCGGGGCCTGACATCAGGTGTCTAAAATGAACAAGCCTAGTTAAAATGTCTAAGTGAAAATAAGTATCAACTTTAACATGGTCACCGATGAATTTTTTGTTATAGGAATAGATTTCATTTTATTTATTTTTTGTAAAATAAAGAAATTTTACTATCCAAATTGAAAGATTATTTATCCTTAAAACAATACAGTTAAATTTATAAAACCTGGCTCGAAAACACACATATTAAAATGATCGAAATGCATGAATTGTATATATACAGTAACTTACTAGATTAATGTGAACAAGACGAAAGAAATAATAAATATATAATTGAAACAAAACTATAAGTTAAATAAATAGACTGGGTATAAGATCTGGTGTCAATAATTGATCGAATAAGCTTGATCTTATTAATTAGAACTATGAGTAACAAAATTGAAGAGCTTAATAATACAAAGTAACAATGTATTGCTAGGGATTGTAATGGGGCCGGAGGATGTGGAGCGGGCGAATTTAAGGATATATGGGGCGGGGAGAAGGCGGGGCAGATTGAAACAATTTTTTAAAAGTAAATGTGGGGCGGGACAGATTGCGGGTTTAAACAAAATAAAAAGTTTAAATCATTGTAATAGATATATTGATAAAATCTGAAATCACAAATGCACAAATTATATCAACTAATTGCCAAATAATTTATTATCTAACAACATATTAAAATAATATCTTAGTTAATCGTCAAAAAAATAAATTAAAATTATATATACTTACCGAAAATTTAGAAAAGTTTATTCATTCTCTTTTTTTGCTTTGCAATTTTCAGTTAATATACGTGTCTGAGTGTATGTTATTATTAATCATAAATACAAATATCAATTTTTATTATCAGGTATATTATATTATATATAGTACGTCGACATTATTATGATAACCTTTAATAGTATTAATAAGATTTTAATTTGTAAGCTTCCTTTAAAATATGCATCATACAGTATCTATTATTATAATATTAATTACTTAACATTTCATATTCTATGCTTACTTAAAACAATGAATAACTCAATGTCAATTAAATTTGGGTTTAGAGATGTAGAACTAGGCGGAAACATTAACATTTCACAAATTAATGTGGAAATATCTGTTATCATAATACTACTCAAAAAACGATTGTGAGGATTTCATATATATTGCTCTTCATTTGTCTGGGTATCATATATATTTAAAACAGAAAATAGTTTATTCTAAAGTCACACCGGGGCGAAGTGGGGCAGATTTATATGGAGCGGGATGGGGTGAATTTATGCGGAGTGGGATGGAACGAGTTGAAATCAATAAATTCTCTCGTGCGGGGCGGAGCAGGGCAGATTGAACTCTTTACCGATTTATGCGGATTTGCCCCACAATCGCTTTGCCCCACCCCATTGTCATTCATATTTATTGCTAGTTAATGGATTCATATTTGAGTTATAATGAACAAATAGAAGATTAATTGATAAAACTTTATGAAGCAGTATCAGCATAATTTGATCCCTCAAAAATTTGTATTTGCTCATTTTCGCATGTGTTATATAATGATTGATCAGAAAGATCGAAAATCTTTTAATAATGATTAAGTTTCATCCTTATTTTATTCAATCACGATTCGATATTTGGTGTCACAACTTTGAACTTAGACAAATCTAATATTGTAATATAGGAATCAAGTGTCCTAGGTTCGGATTTCCAAAGAATATAATTACTTCTCTCGATTGAGAGTAGAGATAAATTTGATATTCTCATTTCTCAGCAGAGGTTGAAGATAAATTTGTTGTCCACCATTATTATTGAATCAAATCTAACTTGTTCTTCTACATGACATTTTATGATTGTCCACGTACATGTGTGGTCTGATTTTTATTCTATACAAAACCATATTTATAAAATTGAAAGATTTATAACAATTACGAAACTATAGAGTAATAAAAATTATTACTTATTTATTGTACTAAACATAAATATATTGTTATTGGTAGGAATACAACTCTCTAAGCGTAGTTATTAGACTCGAATTTTAACTTTATTTGCAAATTACATTATGGATGATCATCTCATCAATATTTCTTTTGCGTTTTTCAAAATGTAGCTAGCAAATAAAGTAGACGTAGCCCAAATACTAATTAAATATATTATTTTAATTAAAATATATTTTTTTTATTAATTTCACTTTTAAAAAAAGAATGTCATACATAATGCAACACAAAATTAACAAATATGAAATTGAATTAAAAAAATTGAGAAGTGTGATTATTTTAGATCGTCAGATATGATATCTAAATTTATTATTCACAAAACTAAAATTGCAGTATAAAAAATACTAATTGGATAATATGGCTGCAACATATTTTCAATTTTTTTTTGGGCATGTTTACGTATAAAACCAAGACTGAACAAGAGAGTTTAACATTTTTTTTTTTTGGTTTAATCGTGTGGTCATAATGACCATTTTATTAAATATAATTAAAGTTTACAATAACACAAACTAAAGCAAAGGGCCGGCCCATCAACAAATAAAATCTGAACAGAAGTGGCAATGTCATATCTCCATCTGCATCAACTCCTTTATTTCCCAGATAAGGAAACCAAATGTTCCTTTCAGTTCCTTCCATCATCTTCTTTCATATTTTCATCACAAAAATCTCCTCCCATCTGATTACCTTTTTGTTGATATTGTTCTTTATATGATTTTGTTCCACCACAATACAGTCTTCAATCTCCATGTTTAAATTCATTTCTCTATGTAAGTTCCGACCATCTTTGAACTTTATTTCTTCTATTTTCGCACTTGAATATATCCTTTGACTAAGCTTTCTTTTGTAAATTGTTGATACCATCAGACCTGGATATTTATCTTTTATTTCATGTTATGATGATGTTCCTCCTTGATTCCTGATCACATATCTATTTGATTAAACTTATTGTTGCTGAGCCTCTGTGACTTCTTTATTCTTCATGATTCTTAACACTGGTTAAATTGAATGTTGATGCCTTCGTGCCTAATTTTGCATTGATTAAATTTTTTTGTTCTTATCCTCAAATTAGCTATTTGTTGCTTGTCTTAGTTGAGAATTTGCTTAGCTTTAGTAGGAAGCTCCATGAAATTAGAAGAATTGAATCTATCAGCTTTGTTAAAAGCTAGATTAACTATACAATAAGCCATATAATTACCTTCTCTATAGATGTGATTTATTATCTAACAATCTAAACTATAATCGCAAAATCAATCCAAGAAAATATTAATTGAATTACATGCTTGCGAACATATTTTCAAATTCATTTAGACATGTCTCTAATTCGACGTATAACATCATGTTTGAAAAGGAGGTTGTCGTTTGATTCTCCCAATTTATTATCTAACAATTTAAACTACAATCGCAAAATCAATCCAAGAAAATACTAATTGAATTACATGCTTGCGAACATATTTTCAAATTCATTTAAACATGTCTCTAGTTTGACGTTTAACATCATGTTTGAAAAGGAGGTTGTCGTTTGATTCTCCCAAGATGGGAGCCTAAGTGATGCAATGATAAAAAAAATTTCGCACCATTATACTCTATCAGTTCAAATAAAAGTAAATGAAATTAAATTTTAAAAGAAATCTTAAATTTATTTAACAATTTTTCTTTTATATTTTGTGTTTATTCTCATAATTTCTTAAAATATATGGTAGTTAATTATATCAGGTTAATTTTTTTTTTCAATCATCAATATAGTCAACCAATCTAATCTTTTGTAAGACATTCGTATACATATACAAATTATTGTACATCTAATAACATCAAAAGTGTTTATGTCTTAGACAATTTTTTATCCATTATAATTTTAAAAATCTTTTCAATTGATTCAATTGTTATATAAACTATTAAAATATTCTATAAATAGTAGAAATATTTCAAAATAGAACTAAGACTTCACTTGATTGAAAGAGTATGTCAATAAAAGTATCAATTTTTACCGGTGTAGTATCTTGTATTACTTATAATTCTAAATAGAACTAAATTATACAATATCATATACAATGATTGTTTTACTTTTGAATTAGACATTCAAAATTAAAACATGCCTTTTCAAATTTAACTGTTTAATAATCTAATTAATTTGTGATTTATGGCCCAAAGTGAAATTAGATTTCCTAGAACCTTAGAACAAACGGGTGTGCCGGTTAGGATGGCAACGTGACGATGCAAGTATAATGTATGAGCGGAGCGAGTTTAGACAAACTCAGGACGGTGTGATTGATATATTATTTTTAAATTTTATGTGATTGCGAGCCGAGTTCACTCTTCTTAAAAGTTGTATGAGTGAGACAGTTGATAACAATAACCGCGCGCACTGCTATGCTTACTATCCTAGCCGTTGGTTCTACAGACTTCTTTCTTATCATATTTGTTTTAATATCATATTAAATGTTTCAACATGCTTCTTTTTTATCATATTTGTTTCAATATGTTGAATTATACCGCTATTTCATTGTTTTAAAGAAATTCCTTTGAATATTTAATTTGTTAAAAAGTAAAATCTCAACCTAATTGGATTGTTTTTAGGAGTAGCGTCTTTGCCAACTAAACATAGTCAAAAAATAATAATTTTCCGATGTTAGATTATTTTTCCGATGTTGGATTAAATTAATCTAATAATGTGCAAACTTATATAAACTAATAATAATAATAACAATTAATAATAATTAATAATAATAATAATAATAATTTTTGGTAATTAGAGAATTTTATTACCAAGCAAATATCACTATAATAAAAAGGAAAAATTGTGCATTATATCAAACTATTAATTCAAAATAAATATATAGCTACAATTTCATTTAATTTCAATTCACAACGAACTTATTCGCCCCTCTCCCCTCTCTATGGAATTTCGTTCGCCACTCTTCTCTTTTTCAATTATCTCTCCCTCACCTCTCTCACTTTATACAAACACAAACGTATAATTTGTGTTTGTGTTTGTATAAAGCGAGAGAGACTATATATACAAATACAAATACATATCTCTCCGTCATAAACACATATAATTATACAAATATAAATTTTCCCCTGAGCAGTTTTCTTTTACCTTTCTCTCTCTATGTCGCTTTATACAAACATAAATTATGCAAATACAATGTATAATTCGTGTTTGTATAAAGCAAGAGAGAGATTTTATATATAAATACAATTTTTTTTAACTTAATTCAATTGTATACGAATTTAAATTTTATGCAGATATACAAATACAATCATTGATACATATACATAGTAGTTACATATACATTTATCTAACTGATATACATATACAATTCACCTCTCTCCACTTTGTGCTCTCTCTTGCTCGCCTCTCTCATCTCTCTCTCCCAATCTCGCTCATCACTCTTGCCTAACACATATAGCATATACATACACAAACACAATTTCATAGACATAGACAAATTAGCGTCTGATTATACAAATCAGATGCTCCATAACAAACATAATTTGACTATGGAGCGCAAATAACAAAGCCATAGCTATAGAGCGCTAATATGATTTTTATCTTTGCTATTTCTAAAATTTACTTTCATAAAAACAAGTTTTAGTGGCAATAAATATACACATTAACAAAGAATGCTAAAGATTTTACGGACATTAGTTAATTGTTATTGTATTCAATGTCGCTATTGGCTTTAGAAACACTTATAAATAGAACTAATTATATGCGGCTAAGGATCATTTTTTGGCCTAGTATGGATATCAAATAACTAAAGGTTGAACCCATCGGTGGCCCCCTAAAGTTGGCACCAACTTTCACTTAGACACCTTAACTAAGCTTTGTTCATTTTAGACACCTCATATCATGTCCGCTGTGTCATTTTGACACTTTTTATTGAATTGACAAAGTGAGTATGTTGCACTGATTTTAAGCGCGTAGAAAACATTTTTTTTTTTTGTGAAAAATAATATTTTTTCTCTTCTTCTTCTTCCCTCTTTCTCCTTCACCTTTCACCACCATTATGTACTAATTTTGAGTTATTGAAAAAGATTAAGAAAGAATCATAAGCTGATTGAAATAACTTACAAAAGTTATTTTTTTAAAAAAAATCAGATCTAAAAAATAACATCACTAACTCATCGAAAAAGATGAAGATCCACCATTTTTGTTACTATCTTTCTCTCTCTCTCTCCCTCACTTCCGCCAAAGCATATTTTATTTAGAATAGAATTATTAGTTATAAAAGAAAATATGAGACGTCATTGAAAAAAAAATTGGATCTAAATCTCCTCAATTTTTCCGGCGAAACTCTAATTTCCGACGATTTTTTTTAGATATGAGTCATTAAAATTGTTAAGCAATGTGAAGCTATGACAATTATAAGTTTGTTAGAAAAGTTGTTACAAAAGTTAGTTATAACTAACTATAGTTAAGTTAAAGCTAACTAGCTTAGTTAGTTAAATGATTGTAATTGCTACATTATATATAGTGAAGCTTAGCATACATTGTAGAACGTTTTTTCACTTTCATTCTATAAAATCTAATACACAGCTTTACTTCTTCTTCTTAGCTTAGCTTTGTGAAGTTCACCATTGTTAGAGCTTAACATAGTATCAGAGTTGTAAGGTGTCTTTGATCTCTATGTTTTTCGATGCAATTGCAAATTCTCTGTAGAACTGTTGTATTGTTCTAGATGCAATGAAGGATTCAAGTTTTTTTTTTCTGTAGTTTTTGATGATCTTTTGCGATGGTGAATGTTTCTGAAATCATATCTGAGCAAGGAGAAGGTACAGTGGTGCAAGGAGGAGGAACAATGGTGGATTATCATCATCCTCTACACATACAAGCTTGTGATACTCTAGGTTGCTCTCTAGTTTCAATTCAGCTTACTGGATCTGAGAATTATTCCCTGTGGAGTCGATCTATGAAGATAGGTTTCTTAGGTAAAGGAAAATTAGGATTTATTGATGGCAAAAGTTCCAAGGATAAGTTCAATGTAGCTTTGCATGATCTTTGGGAAAAATATAATGCTATAGTGCTTTCGTGGATTATGATCTTTGTTAGTCGAGAGTTACTAAGTGGTATAGTTTATGCTAGTAATGCTCAACAAGTGTGGACTGATCTAAAAGAGAGATTTGATAAGGTAGATGGATCTAGAATTTTTTTACTTGCACAAGGAAATTGCTACACTCAGTCAAGGGATGATGTCAGTTTCAAGCTATTTTTCAAAACTTAAAGAATTATGGATGAAATTTGACTCTCTCATGCCCTGTCCTGGCTGTGCTTGTGAAGTTTCTAAGGCTTATGCAATCCATTTTGAGCACCAAAGAATAATGTAGTGTCTCTTAGGCTTGAATGAATCCTACAATCAGTGTAGGAGTCAAATTATGATGCTAGATCCAACACCAGGTATAAACAAGGCTTATTCTCTGGTAATGTCTGAGGAAAGTCAGAGAATATTAGGAAAATCAAATGTAGTAGGCATAGACAGTGACATTATTACATCAACTAATTCTGGAGAATTGACTGACTCTATAGCATTCTTTAGTAATGGAAGTGAACATATGCCTAGAAATGGATCTAATTCTCCTGGTTTTAATCCTTCATCAGGAGCTAATTTAAGAACTCATCAGAAATCAGCCAATAACAATAGTACTTTTTTTGTGACTATTGTAATTGGTTAGAGCTATTTATTACAAACTGAATGGGTATCTTGCTGATTGAAAGGGTAAGAAGAGGGCATCTACTGGTTCTAGTACTATAGCTAACCTTGGAGGTGTTACTACTAGTACTGGACAATATTTGCATTATCAACAGAATTTCTATTGAAGCAGTTTAGGTTCAACTCCTGATAGCAATTCTTTCATATCAATTATTTCCTCTGGTGGTTCTCATGCTCTCATGGCTAACTTGCAGCCCTCACATCTATAGCAGCCTTACCCTCATTTTTCTCCGCAGTAGTACCAACAACTTTACATATGATAGATCAAGAGAATGTAAAGAAACACAATGACACTGCTATGCAAACTACAGGTATGATGCACAGTTCTACTCTGCATACTGATGATGATAAATGGATAATTGATATTGGGGCTTCCAAACATATGGTACATAATCTAGGAAGGCCTAGACTACACTGAGACTTTCTCTCCAGTTGCTAAAATGGTCATTGTTAGGTCTGTTCTTGCTGTTGCAGCTACAAAACAGTGGTCTATTTTTCAGATAGATGTGCACAATGCTTTATACAAGGTGACCTTTTTAAAGATGTGTATATGGTCATACCACCTGGTTTTTGTAGGCAGAAGGACTCTAGCAAAATTTGTAAACTGCATAAGTCCCTTTATAGCCTCAAACAGGTTCCTAGGCAATGTAATCTCAAGTTGACTGATGCTTTAGTTTAGTTGGGCTTTGTTCAAAGTCATTATGACTATTCTCTCTTTACAAGACAGTTGGCACTGATATAGTTCTAGTTCTTGTCTATGTTGATGATCTCTTAGTAACTGGTAGTTCCAGTTCTTTGATTCTCAAAACTAGAAGTGATCTGCAGCTTAAGTTCAAGATGAAAGACGTGGGTGAACTGAAGTTTTTTCTTGGCATAGAGTTTGCTAGGTCCAATGAGAGATATGTTATGAACCAACGCAAATATGCCTTAGAGCTCATTTTTGAAATGGGGTCAAGTGGTGCAAAGCCAGTTCATACACCACTAGATCCTAATACAAGGCTAACATCTTTTGAGTATGATGCAAGTATACAAAAATCAAATACTATATACTATTATCACAGACAAACCTTTGAAAGATGTTGGGAGGTATCAAAGGCTGGTGGGGAGGCTGTTATGTCTAACCATGACTAGAGTAGATATTTCCTTTGCAATACAGGTATTGAGCCAGTTTATGCATGCTCCAAAAGAGTCTCATATGAAAGCAGCACTCAGGGTAGTTAAATACATTAAAATAATTCCTGGTTTGGGGTTGTTTGTGCTTTCACAAAGCTCATAATTGTTAACTACATACTGTGACTCTGATTGGGGTACTTGTGTACAAACAAGGAAGTCTATTACATGATATTTATGAAATTTAGAGATGCTATAGTTTCCTGGAAGTCAAAGAAGCAAGAAACAGTAGCAAGGAGTTTTGTTGAGGCTGAATTCAGAAATATGGCATCAGCAGTTGCAGAGATTACATGGCTAATTGGTTTATACAAGGAGCTAGGAGTGAATATAAAGCAACCAGTAGACCTGTTTTGTGATAGCAAAGCTACAATCCATATTGCTTCTAATCCTATATTTCATGAAAAAACTAAACACTTTGACATTGATTGTTATTTTGTTAGAGAAAAGATACTACAAAAGATGATCAAAACATAGTATGTGTCAACTAAAGACCAGCTAGCTGACCTACTCACCAAAGGTTTATGGAAAGCTCCACATTTGCTTCTTATGTCCAAGCTGGGATTAAAAGACATATTCCAGCCACCAGCTTGAGGAGAGGTGTTAAGCAATGTGAAGCTATGGCAATTATAAGTTTGTTAGAAAAATTGTTACAAAAGTTAGTTATAATTAACTATAGTTAAGTTAAAACTAACTAGACTAGTTAGTTAAATGATTGTAATTGCTACACTATATATAGTAAAGCTTAGCATACATTATAGAGCGTTTTTTTCACTTTCATTTTGTAAATCCAATACACAACTTTACTTCTTCTTTTTAGCTTAGCTTTGTGAAGTTCACCATTGTTAGAGCTTAACAGAAATGACTTCCTAGAAAATGAAGTCTTTTCTTATTGAAATATTTTTAAAATATAAGTTTAAATGGTTTTTTCTTCTTCTTCTTATAATTAAATTTTTACTTTTTTAATCAAATTGACACATGTCTTCTCTTAATTTATCACCATGCCATGTCATCTGCAAGTGGATAACACGCATTTTTTAAACTTTTGTTGATTGTTAAAGAAGCGTCAAAATGACACGATGGGACATGCCATAAGGTGTCTAAAATGAACAAAACTCAATTTAAGTATCTAAGTGAAAGTTGATGCTAATTTTAGGAGGCCATCGATGAGTTCAGCCAATAACTAAAAGACCTAGTACATATGCCCCCAACACCAGTCTGCCAAGCATATTTGCAACATCCCATCATAAAACAGTACTATATTTAAATGTGTTAATGTGCATTCTGGTTAACAAATAAACTTTTTTCATATCTCACTAAATATCTTTTTTTATCAATATTTCTCTTTTTTTTTCCTTCAATATTTACATAATAGTGTTTGATTCTTGTATTTCTTTCAAACCTATTCAAAAGATTTATTGAATATAATTTTTATATCCTACAAAGTACTGTAGATAAGGTCGGTATACACCGATATGCTCTTCTCATGTCCCGTTTATGAGACTATATTAAATACGTTATATATAGTTCTTGTTATAGTATGACAAATAATTATTTTCTCTTTAAAAAGAAGTTCACAAGCACATGTTTCACCCTTTCAGGTAAAGTTGTCCTTCCAGAAAAATTTGTTATTTGGGATTCAAACATGAAATCTGCATATCATGATTATTATTGTGATTCGTGACTTGACGTCCTTAAAGGGACATAAATTGTTGATTTTCACCATTTAATGTCAAATATTTAGTCTTTGGTAAAATATTTTAATTATTCTAAGACGACTAATATTTAAATTTAAATTAAAGAGAGAGCTCAACTTGGTGTCATTATATGTTTATTATTCTATCCTAGTATAATTCACCTTCGATAAGATAGCATTAACTATGGTTTGTGGATGATGGACATAACAATATTTAGATGTTACGTACTTCTTTTTTTTAATTTTTGTTTAGATCAGAAATCACATTTGATTAAGTTTTGTGCGACAAGTTTGACTGGAAAAGGTGTTTTTCTTAAAAAAATTTTTATCTCCATTCCTTTGTAACTGGGATTTTTTAATTTTCAAAAATGGCTGAAGTTGAAGATCCGGACCCTAATTTCCATTTTAGTAAAATAAAACATTCATTTTATTCTTCTTTGCCAGGTATATTCCAAAAGTGAAAAAAGTAGAGTGCAATTAACTTCAATTAAAAAAGACATGAACTATTTTTGAAGCGACTCTACTTAATTGATTTTGTAGTCTTCTACAAATTGGATTTAAATTTTGTGTGTTTTTAGAATAAAAGATTTTTATATTTTACATATAAGACATCTCAAATAATATATATGAGATCTCTGAGGCTGTTTCGCCTAGCAGCACGACGCTTGTATTGCTCTCCCACAACTCCGTTTTCATGGTTATAAATCATTTTTATTTTAAAATTGTACAAGTGACCATAAAAAAATTATTTCCTCCTTTCTTTCTACGATGAGTTTAATAATTGAAGTGCACAAGCATAAGCTATAAAGAAACAATAAATTAATTAGGCCCGTCTTTATCTCTTTTCTTTTTTAAATGAGCTACCTTTACATAGAAATAATTGTAATCACAATATGATAAATAGATCTCAAAATATTTCAAATGTCATAATGCAAGAGGAATCAATTAGGTATACATATACTTATAGCACCATATATATAAAGTGGAACATAAAAAATATTACTATCATAGTTCGTATACATAGAGATACAGCGTAATTATAGAATGCGTCATATATACGTAAAAAAGGTATGAAGTGACAAAAGCGAAAATGGTCAAATTTATCTTTTCACCAAATAACATTTGAGAAAATTACATTGAATATGTGATTATTATTGTGGTTTAAATTTAACTTTTTGGACATTGCCAAATCACACTTGATGTTCGATGTATAGATGCATAGAACATCAATTGTAATAAAGTGATAAAAATATATAAAAAATTTTTTTCATAAAATTCATTAATTTCGTAAAAATGGATTAATTCGTTTATATAATATTGTCGGTTAAGATTAAAAAAATCACAGAAATTTAGAAATCTAAAAAGCAATTAACCCGTTTATTTCCTATTCATGACATGCATTGGTTGTTCAATTATTGTTACTTGAAGTAGGTGTAATTTATAAAAATAATTGAGAGATTAAACACACTGAGAAATGATACTAAAATAATTGTTTTTCTATTATTTTTATCTGAAATAGCTGAAATTAATGACCACGTTTTTTTTTCCATAAAACGTTTTTTTTAATTTAGAAAAACTTAGACTATGCATGAGGGAGGATTTCAACTTGCAAAGAAGGCCCAAAAACAGTATAGTATACACTCTTTTTGCTTTAAAATAAGATACATTAAAGTTCAAATTCAATTCATCATATATAGGTTCTGAAATTGTAACCAATGCATAATACTTGGCATGTGCTTTATGGACGTATGTACACGACATAAATAAATGAATATATACTTTATTCTTGCCTTCTTGACGATAGTGTAAAGAATACATTATACAAAAAAAGACATAAAGTGACATATGAAGTTGTCCCCAATTTTTAAAAAATCATCTTAACTATGCAAGCGTCCTGTTATCTCTAAACAATCCTAAACTAATATTATTACATCATTTTTTGTCCACCTGGCATTGAGAGTGTATGCACTCTCTTAAAGAGTGAGTGTGAACAAACTAAAAAACAAATATAATTTTATTTTTACAAGTATTTTGCTATAAAATATATTTTCTTATTTTTCATATTATTTTAACTTTTTCTCATTATTTTTTTCTTTTTCTTTCTTCCTTCTTCTTCAAAAATTTATTGTCATCTTCATTGTAGCTTCTCACTTTCAATGTTACTTTTTACCACAACTCCACCTCCCTTTCTTACTACTATTAGTTTAACTCTCTTTAATTTTAAAATTATATCTAAATATCTTATTACGTTTCGAACAATTTGATAAATCTATTAGATTTCAAGATGATTAGTAGGTATTATTTAGTTTTTTTTTAATCCAAATTTCAATTAAACTTTTTCAATTTTCGGAGAATTTTGATTCTTTCAAAATTATCATTTCTAGTTTTCAAGTTATATGAAAATGAGATAAATTAATTAATGATACCTTCAAAATTTTGATTTTTCTTAGAAAAATAATTAGTTTTGTTATCAATAACACAAATTTTAGAAAATAGTATAATTTTGGAAAGAAAGGAATTTGACCGAAGAAGAAGAAAAAAAAGAAAGAAAATGGAGGGGCTCAACTTGAAGTGGGGGTGGGGTGAGGTGAGGGTGGGAGGTGAAGAAGAAGAAAGAAAATGGAGGGAGTTGTAGCTTGAAAGTAGGGGTAGAAGATTAAGTATAATTTAAAATGAAATTAAAATTAAAATAAGTCAAAAGTAAGAGAGAGAAATAAAGAAAAACTTACAATGAAAAAAAATATATATTTCAAATTAAATTAACACGTGTCACACAATGATTGGTGTGTGATAACACTTATCATTTAAAATTTAAAATTGATTGAAAAACGATGTAATAATATATTATCGGAATTGTTTAGGGGTAATAGGACGTCCACATAGTTAATAGTTAATGTGTCTTTTTGAAAATTCGGGACAACTTCACTTTATGTCTTTTTTTCTACTTTATATACCAACACTACACATATCATCAAGTTATAGATCACCATTATCATGACTTTCAATTGATATATAAAACTTAAAACTTTATTGCATCACTCACACAAGCGCATATACTTGCGTCATAGATGATGCTTCCTTAATTTTACCATGAAAGAGAAACTGCGACAAGTAGAATTAAGAGAAGTGATGAATGTTGTAAGTACTCCTCATTTTTTGGGTTTTATCCCAATATGGATTTTTTCGGTACGAATTTATATTTATTCGAGCTTTAATGTGAGTATCGAATACTATCGAATGAAAAATAGAAAAAAATACTTTATTTGGTTACCTAAAATTTCCTTTGTCACAACTCACAACATCCATCACTTCTCTTAATTCAAACAAACATGGCAATATGCAAAGCTTTTATCTTCTTTTCTCATCCATATATATACAGATGGTAACACCTCCAGTTTTGCTCATTAATTTCTTCATTTCCCAAAATTCTGCCAGTCATCAAAATGCAAAATCCAGAAGATCACCACTCTGACAGGGAGTTTAGTAGTCCCTCAAACACCGCCAAATCTAACGATGACAAGTATGTCGAAATCACCCTTGATATCCGTGATGACTCCATGGCAGTCCACAGTGTCAAAAATGCCACTAAGACTAAAGCAGAGGAAGCAGAGATTGAGGCACTGGGAAAACGCCTGCAGAAGAAGCGCAGCTTTGGGGCTACAATCGTCAGAAATGTTTCGATGAGGATGCGGTTGTCTTCTTTTAAGAGACAACCGCATCCTCCTCGGACATTTGATAGGAGTTCAACAGCAGCTCAGAATGCTCTCAAAGGCTTCAAATTTATCAGTAAGACTGATGGTGGTTCTGGATGGGACACTGTCCAACAGCGCTTCGACGAGCTTACTGCCATCTCAGATAGCCTACTGCCTCGGGCGAAATTTGGAGAATGCATAGGTAAAAGAACCTCAGTTTAACTTCTTTGCACCGACCATCTATAAGTACTTCACATCATTAAGTTACCTAAAATCATGTACTACTGAATACATAGAGTAACTAATTACCCATGGGATTTCACTAGATATGTTGTTGTTGATTTTCAATGATAGGTATGAACAGGGAATCTGAGGGATTTGCACTAGAGCTTTTTGATGCGTTAGCTCGGAGGAGAAATATAACAAGTGGTTGCATCAGCAAAGAACAGCTCAAAGAGTTTTGGGACCAAATTGCTAACCAAGACTTTGATTCCCGGCTTCGAACCTTTTTTGACATGTAAGTATTAAAATATTATCATTACGTCTTTTGATCGAGTAGTTGTTCAATCAAATCAATTAATTTTTGGATTCTGATTTTTGTGAGGGATGTAATGCAGGGTTGATAAAGATGCAGATGGTAGACTAACGGAAGAAGAAGTCAGAGAGGTATTTGGGATTCCATATATTTATCTATCTTATCTAGTAGTACAATGATCTTTTGGTTGTGCGAATAAACTTCCACATAAAAAGTTGAAAAAACAAATCTATCCTGGCAGATTATTTGCCTAAGCGCATCAGCTAACAAGCTGTCAAATATCCAAAAACAAGCTGCAGAATACGCTGCGTTGATCATGGAAGAGTTGGATCGCGAACACAAAGGATACATCATGGTTAGACTAGTTTTATTTCATGTTCAATGATCTCAATTTGAAAATAAATAGTATCATTTCAACTATTGATCATCTGATTCAATTCGACAGCTTGAGAACTTGGAAATGCTTTTATTACAAGCCCCAATTCAATCAGATGGAGAAAAAGGCTTGAACAGGAACCTAAGTCATATGCTAAGCATGAAGCTTAAGTCAACACTGGAGACTAATCCTATAAAAAGATGGTATAACAATTTGAAGTACTTTTTGTTAGACAATTGGCGAAGAGTTTGGGTACTGTTATTATGGATTGGTGTCATGGCTGGACTATTTGCTTACAAGTATGTCCAGTACAGAAACAAAGCAGCATTTGATGTCATGGGTCATTGTGTTTGTGTGGCGAAAGGGGCTGCCGAGGTACTTAAACTTAACATGGCACTGATTTTACTCCCAGTCTGCAGAAACACCATCACTTGGCTTCGAAACAAGACTAAATTAGGTGGTGGTGTTCCCTTTGATGATAACATCAATTTTCACAAAGTAAGCTGTTCTTCTTTTCTCTTCTTCCAATTTATGCTGATTGTCAACTTATCGCCACCCTCATCTATTTGGGCTCGAGTAGGGACAGAGCTAGGATGGTGCAAGGCAATTCATAGTGTATATGGTCAATTATTTTTTTATGTATATTTAGTGCACGTTGAATCCCCTGACTTCTTTATGTGTACTTTATGTTCTAAACCCCTTAATGAAAATCTTGGTTCTACCACTAGATTTAAGACTGATTATGTGGACAAGAAAACTAGATATGGAATAATTGTTGTTTTTATCTGAAATTTCGTATTAAGTACCGTGTTGTTTCTCTCCCTTTGTATAGATGGTGGCAGGGGCAATTTCACTTGGTGTTGGAATACACGTACTTGCTCATATGACTTGTGATTTTCCTAGGCTTCTAAATGCTAGCCCGGAAAAGTATAAACCAATGGAGCCATACTTTGGAGATCAACCAAGAAACTATTGGCATTTTGTGAAGGGAGTGGAAGGAGTGTCCGGGATCATAATGGTGGTTTTGATGTCAATAGCTTTCACTCTAGCAAGCCAACGATTTAGAAGGAACAAAATTCGTTTACCAAGACCACTGAACAAGCTCACCGGTTTCAATGCCTTCTGGTACTCCCATCACCTCTTTGTCATTGTCTATTCTCTCCTCATAGTCCATGGTATCAAGCTTTACTTAACCAAAGAATGGTACAAGAAGACGGTTAGTCTACCCATCTTTGAATTTACATTTGTGAAATCATCAATAATTTCTTAATGAGTTTAACTTTTATACACTCACAACTATTAGATCAACTTACAATGCGAGCGTATACAAGTTAAATTCTTTGTTATAGTTATAATTACTAAAGAATGGGATCGGACTAATTTTCCTACTGGCAGACATGGATGTACTTGGCTATACCAATCATACTTTATTCTGCTGAAAGATTACTAAGAGCATTCAGGTCAAGCGTCAAGGATGTTAAAATATTGAAAGTAAGTTGAGTCCAAATCTATACATATAATTTAGTTATTCTTGATTATATCAAAGTTGTTGAGACAAATGATAAATTTACACTTAATATGGAGCTAGGTGGCTATGTATCCTGGAAATGTGTTGACACTTCAAATGTCAAAGCCACAGGGCTTCAATTATAAAAGTGGGCAATACATGTTTGTCAACTGTGCTGCAGTTTCACCATTTGAATGGTAGGTGATGCTTAATAAATATATAAATTACTAAGAGTCATGTGTTTCTTAATTGTGTTATTGTTCCTTTTCTTTTCTTGAAAAGGGAAGTGTGGGGACAATCAATCTTCTATTGTCTATCTATACTGATTTGAATTTAATATTATATGCACTGACAGTACAAAAATATTTACAGCAGAATTAGATAATTAACTTGTGAATTGATAGCATGTTAACTAATTGGTCATAGAGGTTTAAGTTTCGAATAACGTTTTTCAGTATTAGGTGATCCAAAGGCTATCTATATGAAAGGGAAAATTGGTAACGATGTCATAAAAGGTGTAAAAATATGTTAAAGTACATTGATTGTGCAAAAGACTTTTAATAGTAGGTCTGATTCTGCAAATTTCATTTCTTTGACAATAGCACATAAAAACAATGTAAATCTCGTAAATCCATTCATGCACACCATTAATTAGATGACCAGACATTTAACTACGTTAAAAGAGTCATCGTTCATTTCATTATTTATTCGCACTTGGTTGAATTTCTTCGTTTTTAACTCAATATGCATACTGTTATTGTGATTTGGCACATGTTATATATATACCAGGCACCCATTTTCTATTACTTCAGCGCCTGGAGATGAGTATCTAAGTGTACATATTCGAACTGTTGGTGATTGGACTACAAAACTCAGAGATGTTTTCTCAGAGGTAATCATTATTAAAGTAACGTTTCCACTATTTTAATACTCAAATCATTGAAATTTTTCTTAATCATAACATAATATTTTATTACTTATTATATATGCTTGACAGCCAACACCAACAGGAAGAAGTGGACTCGTTAAAGCTGACAGCTACTTGCAAGACAAAATAATGTGAGTCTTTTTTTCATTATACAGTCACCAATCACACTCAAAAATTGATTCACTTTAACAACGCATTAGTTAGCTAAACACAACTCTTCTATTACTCCCCTTACCAATAAGTTAAAAAAAAAAAAAAAAAAAAAAGTGGACGTTAGGAATGCTTGCATTAATTATATATAGATTATTTCTTATATATTGTTAGGTTTAGTATATTAAAAATAGTATTTATTGCATAAAAATACTTTTTACAATAGTATCCTCCATAATTATGATGGAAAAGATATAAAAAAAAAAATGTTTTGAGGGGCTATAAGATCTTTAACCATGCTAATGCATGCATTAAAAATCATTACATTACTAATACCATGAGTTTTCATGTATTAATAATATACAACTCAATACACATTACATATACATAGGTTGAAAAAATGCACTAATTAAACAAGATACCACTAATATACAAAACTAATACATGCATTATTTTTTCTAATATACTCTACCAGACGACCATAAAACTATTAGCATAGCTGATTATGATCACGTTTAATTATTTCAGTTACCCAAAAGTGTTAATTGATGGCCCATATGGAGCACCAGCACAAGACTATAAGGAATATGAGGTGCTTTTGTTGGTAGGTTTAGGAATTGGAGCCACCCCTATGATAAGTATTGTTAAAGACATAGTGAACAACATGAAGGAAAAAGCGTATGATCATGATTTGGAGAAAAAATCAGGATCAGGGAGTGGAAGATCAAACTTCAAGAGGGTATATTTTTATTGGGTTACTAGAGAACAAGGTTCATTTGATTGGTTCAAGGGTTTAATGAATGAGTTAGCTGAAATGGATTGTGATGGAATAATCGAGATGCATAATTACTGTACAAGTGTTTATGAAGAAGGTGATGCTCGCTCTGCTCTCATCGCGATGCTTCAGTCTATCAATCATGCCAAAAATGGCGTAGACATTGTATCTGGTATAACAAGGGTTAAGACTCATTTTGCTAGACCTAATTGGAGAAATGTCTACAAACGCATTGCTCTTAATCACACTGATGCAAGAGTTGGTATGTACTTGAGACTTCCTATAATCTTACATATTTTGAAGAATTTCAACTATATATATATAGGCATAATACGTAAACAATCCTTTAATTTGGCCTCAAATGATATCTATGCTCTCCAACTTTGACTATGTACAAATAAACACAATATAAGTTTAACTTAGTGTAAGATGTGTCCTATGTGTATTATGCCACGTAAGATGTGTATACACTTGTTTAACTTAATATAAGTTAAGTTGAATAGCATAGATACCAGTTGAGACCAGTTTATCTATTATGGCTATATATATACTTTCAACCAAAAAACAATGATTCACACATGCATGTGCAAATATCAATTTTGGTGACATTTTCCACTCTAAAGTTCCTTTCAAAAAAGGAATTGGCACTAAGGAGATCACTTTCAAGTGACACCTGCTCTTGGAAAATTTGCAGGAGTTTTCTACTGTGGGGCACCAGCACTGACGAAAGAGCTTGGACAACTGGCCTTAGATTTTTCCCACAAGACATCCACAAAGTTTGATTTCCATAAAGAAAATTTTTGACCAACCATGGACGAGCAAAGGATCAAACCAAACAGATAACAACGATTTAAAAAAAAAAAAGAAGCATATATATCCACTATCTTTTTTGTATAGAAAATCTCTTTGCAGATTTTGTTAATAGTTGGGTTTTGTATTGTTAAACGAATAGCAATTATTTTTGTGTAGGTCCACCCACCACTGGATTGGATTACCAATTCAAATAATCCTTTTATTTCAATTTGTTCGTTTTGTAAAAGATAAATGTATGTTGATTTATCTTAAATGATAATAAATATCTCCGATAATACCCAATTCAAATATTGAATAACTTTGTGAGGGTGTATTATGCTTTATTATAAATTTTTACTTATTTGATAAGATCCTATAAAAATTTGAAGCATTTTTTTTAATATAGTTTTCACAATTTCTAGAATTTCTATGTTTAGCATAACAAAATATAATTTAAAAATTAAAATTACATAAGCAAACAAAAATTTAATTTCATCTTATATTATTTTATATCATTGATTTTATCTCACGTGGTCAAATGGACCGTAGGAATACACCAGCCGAAAAGAGAAATAAAATTTTACTCCCTCCGTCTCATTTTATGTGGCACTTTTCGAATTTCGAAATTCAAACAAGTCTATCTTTGGTCATAAGTTTTTTATACATCTTGTAAATATTTTGAATTATCAATTAGTGAAACTTATAATATTTTTATATAGTTTACAAATATATAAATTTCATTTTAAATAAATTAAAAATTATATGCACAAATATCCGAAAAAACTTAAATGATTTGATTATCGAAAAAACGAAAAGTGAAATTTTAGCGAGCACCGCAAGAACAAACGTATGAATCCACACACATTAGTAAAACAGTCGGTCTGGTCCTCGTGGCTAATTACGTGGCGAGCTGCCCATGCTATTTTTGCCACTGACTAACCACGTTGACACCATTGTTCTTTTCCATTATATATATATTTCCACGTTAAATTATTTGGAATTTTTTTTGTGTGTTTACATTGCTAATTGCTACGTTCAATTGTCCCCAAAAAAAAATTTCCTACTCCAATTTCTTGATCAACATCATCCCCATTAGAATATTGGGTTTTACCTGCATTTTCTTACAAATATGGTACACTCTTTCTCCTCTCCTTTTTTTATCATCTCTTGCTTAATTCAAAATTGTGTTTCTGATGTTCCATTTTTTTTAAATAGTGTTTACTTAAAATGGTAAAGTACTTTTTACATCATTACCAATTTAACATGATAGTTTTGTTAACGCACTGATTACTACTGTATTATATGCAACTTCTTGTTTAATTTCCGCTGCAAGCTAGTTAGTTGTGCCTAGGGGTGGTAAAATCAAACTCAATCCGATCCAACCCATTTAGGTTTGGTTTGATTATTGATACACACATTTGTTAGCTCAATTCATTTTAATCCAATTTATTTCAACATATTAAAAATTGGATTGATATGTAACCCAAATTGATTTTGAGAAATCTTGTCAAAATATTTTAACTTTTTTTAATTTTATTTATTATATATAGCTATAATAAAGAAAATAATAATTTTATTAGGTACCAAAAACTTATAAAATAACAAATAAAGCTATTAAAATTTAGTAAAAATTGAGCGGGTTGGGTTATGATTACTAACCCATTACCTTGTTAGGATTGAAAAATAATCAGGTGTAATGCGGAAGCTAGCAAAGCAAATCTCGAAAGACTATAAGTAAGAAGTCAAACGAAAAATATACCAAAAGACACAAAAAATTAACGTGGTTCGGTCAATCGACCTACATCCATAAAGGAGATGAACAATCCACTGTATAAATATAAATATGAGAGTACAAAATATAGAGAGAAATAACCTCAGCCAATTCACTTTGAAAGCAAATTTGGATCAAGTTGGGTCTTAGCTCGTTTATTGTGTTGACTCATTTTGACCCATCCAAATTTAATCCAACCCACCCAATTGCCACCCTAGTTGTGCGTAGCTCACCCAACTATGTGAGTTGTGTGAGACTTCTTTTTTGTCTCATATGCTGGTAGACAATTTTTTTAAGCCTCCAGAGAACTAGTAACGTTTTTAGGTCTAGCCAAGCAGTGTTGGTCGTCACTGCAACAAATAAGGAATTTAGCAGTAATAATATAATTGTCATTATATTATCTTTAGTGATAATAATAAATATGAGTATTTATAGTCAGCACAATTTATAAATGGTATCAACTCAATTGCCACTAAATGTATTTGCGGCAAGGAAAATTTATTGCCTCCAAATATCTGTTTTTATTGTAGTGTGTGTGAGGTGCAAAATATTTTTAGACAGTTAACATTTAACATAGGTTAGAAATTGTTGAATATAGTTTAGCACTTTAAGAACTGAAATATCAGACTAGAAGGTGAAGATTTTTAGGGTATATTTGCTGTTTGGTATGAACGAATGTGTTTTTCATGAAAATAGTTTTTTTTTTTTTTTTTTTTTTTTTTGGGAAAATTAATGTTTGTTTGTTTTACTTATTTTTTGGTGTTTGGGGAGTAAGGTATAATGCAGCCAAACTCCATGATGTGATTGAAGCTGAAAATGTGATTAGTGACAAAATGGTTAATTCTTGTTTCATATTTAATCATCAAGCTATGCCTTTCCTCAAAACTAACATTTGTAGAGCAGGTGAGAATTTATAAAATGTTCTACAAAATTTTACCACAGAGCACCTGGGTTTATTCCCGGAACTTCACCTCAAGGTAGTACATTCGAATTCGTAATCCACGATAAAGATAGTAATCTTTGTTATTTGTATGCCACTTTCTGTTTGATAATCTGTAGTCATTGCCCAGGACAGTGGGAAATTAGGTCCTAAAAACTGCGGTGAACACTTGGAACAGGCGAAAAATGAGTTTCCGGTATGTAAATGTGGATTCGACATGTTGGATGCTGGCTTTTTCAATGACTGTAAGGTACTGTGACGGAGTTAAATTCACTAAACAATTTGTTAGCTATGTTGCACGGATTATTCATAAATGTCAGAATGTTGTGTGTTGGATCCTACAAAAGTAGCACATTTTTTTTGGAGTGCTCCCAACATTTTTGGAGAGCCCGAGCAAAATAGTTTGTTAGTACTCTTGCCCTTAATTGGAAAACTGAGTAAGGCAATTTTTGTGTCTGGTGCTGATTCTTTTCAGAAGCTTGAAATACAAAAGGGCGCAAAAGATTTTAATATTCCTATAATAAGATCTAACCGGAAGTTAGTTGCTACTGAGAATGGAGGTTTGCGTGACCCGTCTCCTTTAGTTTTCAATTCTGCGTGGAAATCCCAAGAAGCAAAGCGAGTAACAGACAAGTTCAATTACCCTGTATGCTTTGGCATTCAAATTCCGAAAAATGATGAGGATATTGCTTTCATGAGTGTACGTGCTCCCTAAATGGCTATGTTAACGTAACTGTGTTGCACCAATGTTTCCTAGTTTAATTTTATTATTTGAAATTGCTTATCAGGTTCTTGAACTCGGGCAACTTCTCAAGGCAAAACTGATTACATCCGAGGAGCTCACTCAAATTTTTCTGAACAGATTAAAAAGGTATGGTGAATGCTTTGCTTCCATTTATCTGATTTGCGTGCTATTGAATAATTTGATTCTGAAAATGATGTGTTGTGCCGGAGTGTTACAGGTACAGCCCTGTCCTTGAATCTGTTATCACAATAACTGAAGAATTAGCATTTCAACAAGCAAAAGAGGCTGATCAAGTGCTTGCAAAAGGCAAATATTTGGGTATACGTCCACTTCCTCTCTTCCCCTTAGTCCTTGTTCGTGTCTCTCTTCTCCACAATTTTAGTTTTTGGATGTCATGAGAAAAATCTTTTAACATTTGTTCTTATGGAGTGAGGTGTTTGAAAAGAGAATATTGAAATTTCAATTCAAAGGACCACAGATGATTCTGTTCTTTATAGGTCCTCTTCATGGGATACCGTATGGTCTAAAGGACATTATTGCAGTACCAGACTATCCCACAACGTGGGGTTCCAAATCTTTCAAAGATCAAGTTATTGATGTCGAAGCTTGGGTTTATAAGAGGTACTTACAAATTAATGAATGTTGAGGCCACATCCTGAAGCCAGCCTATATTGTACATGTGTTTGTACAATAATTTGTAGATACGGTTGATGCAGGCTGAAATCTGCTGGTGCAGTTCTTGTTGCAAAATTAGTCTCTGGTTCTTTAGCTTATGACGATACCTGGTTCGGTGGTAGAACAAGAAACCCCTGGAATATCGAAGAATTTTCTACTGGTTCATCAGCAGGGCCAGCTTCTAGCACCTCAGCAGGTATATTGAGTTAGCTTTCTCTTATACTCCCTCTGTCCCAATTTAAGTGTCTTAGTATCTACAGCTGTTTCGTTATTTGCACGGGTGAAAGAATGGATTTTTACCAACCTTTAGCCATATACCGATCCAATGAATGGAATCTAACAGATATTGCATACAATGCCCAGTCCTGAAATTGGTTCTATAGATATGACCAGCAACGAGAAAAATAAATGCAGTATTTAAATGGTTATACGGAAGATGACACTACACCAAAAGAGACCTTTAGCGGCAAGCGGCAATATTTAATGCCACAAATACATTTACCGGCATTTGATTAAATGTCATTGGATCCAATGTCGCTAAAGCCTTTAGTGACATTTATGTCGAGTGCCGATAAAGACCCTTATTATTGCTGCTAAAAGTAATTACTTTTAGCGGCATTTATTTAGCGGCCTTTACTATTGCCATTAAAGCCACCTTAGAAACAAACATATTTGTGGCTTTTGTTATTGCCGGCAAAGATAATAATTGTCACTCAATTATTGTAATGCCTTAAAACTGATCATAAATTCACCTTAACTCACCTATTTAACCCTCTTTTATAACGTCAAAAAATAAGATTTACAAGAGAAACAAGTTCAAAGGTAATAAAGAAGAATTACCAAACTCAATACAATGTCATTCACTTAAAATAAGAACAAACAATTTTAATACATTTACATTTCGTAGCAGTAAAAGAAACTATGAATTATCAAAATAGAAAAAATACGTTCAAAACAATGGAGAAAATAAGGCAATTAAGCTACTGTTTTTTTCCCTAATGCAAAATGCTGCAGCTTTCTGGATTAGTGTGTCATTCCTTGAACAAGCTCACCATTTGAATGAGTATGCCACTGTACACATATAACAATATATGGTTAGATGACAAAAAAATGATATGACAATTACATATCTTACTCACTAAGACTAGGTGACTAAAATTTGAAGAAATAGAGAAGAAAATGGCAATCCACCACTGGATTATGAAGCAGCTCCAAGGAGAAAAAAAAGGATCAATAGTGGATAAATCAATTCTGCAAGATAATGATGAGCTTGCTAATAATTGAATGAGGATCCAAATGAACGCCTAGATATGAAGGAAGTCTATGCCAACTTGTCCAATTTGGTTGGAACAACAACGTCAAATAAATCAATTATGCAAGAAAAATAAGGAAGACCTTACCATCTTGTCCAAATATAGTAACTCAAACATGTAAAGCTCCATGTATAAGCAGAATATCAACATTTTGTATTTTGTATAAGCAGAATATCAGCATGAGTATGTTATAAATGTCTGCAATTTCATCTTCCAAATTATTCTACTACTATTGGACTTAGTCACCTAATGTTACCTAGAAGGACTACAATGTAACATACCTAAGGCAATAGCTTCAAAAGTCAGTATAACGAGGAAATAGATTTGGAGAAAGACATACCTGACATAAGCCCAATGTTCATTCCTCCCAGAATCATGGCCTATAACAGATGCAAAAAGAAGGGAGGTTTTCAGTATATCTGTGATAGTGTTAAAGAAGGGAGGTTTCCACAACTCACTACAATATTATCTAAAGCAACTTTATGATAACACATTAAAACAATCACGAAAATATATAGCATAAGCTTGAGACAAGTAACAGAAACGTGGCTGGAAAAATAAATAGCATAAACTTAAGACTACAGTTATAATCCTGCAACCAAGTCATAGCATGATAAAGATGACAAGGAAATTAGCAATTCTGAGGTCACAGAAGAAAGAGGTTAAATAGCTTGCCTCAAATCTGAATGCATAGAAGCCCTTCTTTTTGAATTCATGCCTCCCTGATAGCTCATAAACTCATTTTTTGTCTCGGATGTTGTGGCAAAGAATGCAAACAAGGGACACCCACATGTTCCTATTCAATGAGTCCCCCACAAAACAAGCTTTTGCCCTCTCAATCTCTCCAGAAAATCAGTTGCATTGAGGCTAGTGTGTGAGATGTAAATCAGTTAAATTGACCAATATAACTAAATGTGCAACATAGACTATGTAAATCAAATAAACTTCATTGGCAATGAGAATAATGTCAGTAAAGAAACACATTTAAAATGACGTCAAGTTTGGCATTACAGCATTTTACAAAGGCATGCTTCTGCTTGCATTTCATAGGTGTGCACTCAAACTTCACACAAGATATAGTCAAAAACTAACACCTTTAAGAAACTTACAAGCAATTGCTACATACTGGATCAACTGATTAGAAAATACATCGTACTTTTTGGAGTAGCATCGGAATATAGATTTCTATGTTCTATCTTACAAGGTAGTTCCACAACATTTGTTCTTTAAGTTCAATCCAAAAGTCAACATTGTAATATCATTTTATGCATTGAGGGTGTTACCAAAGACTAAATTGTAATTCATAGTCAAATTTCAAACATTGTGACTAGGAGTATTAGTACTCATACCTCGGTATGTCATATGCATATGGCTGCCATCTCCACTTGATATATTCATTCTGGCCTCTTATTAAGGTGACAATCAAAATCTCTATCAATAATAGGGCAAGAACCCAGAGGATATACGGCTTCGTGTCATCTCTAACCCATTCACCATCATATACATCACAATCCCCATAAAAATCCTTATCGCGTCTAATCAATGATTCTCCATAACTTTTAAACAACACACCATTCTTCTCCACAGATAGACCCCCTTTACCCTCACCCACTGCCACTTTTTTTCTATCACCACTACTTGATCCCACAACATCCTCAATATAAGTTGAGGTCACATTATACTAGGTGGAATCTTGGATACCCAAAACAGTCTCTGTAGTCTTGGTTTTAGAGGAAAGTGCCTTAGTACCTTGGCTGGACAAGAGTTGTTCTCGAGTGCCTTGGAAGCATATGATTCATTCGAGATTTTCTGCCTCAAAATGCAAAATGATGGGAACCTTGTTCAGTACCCTGTCGATTTGGAGAAAGACATACCTGACATAATGCAGTATAACAAGGAAATAGATTTGGAGAAAGACACACCTGACATAATCCCAATGTTCTTCCTCCCAGACACATGGCCTATAACAGATGCAAAAAGGAGGGAGATTTTCAGTATATCCGTGATAGTGGGAAAAAAGAGAGGTTTCCACTTCAAAATTTAAGATGATGCATTAAAACAATCACAAAAATAAACAGCGTAAGCTTGAGACAAGTAACAGAAACTTGGCTAGAAAAATAAATAAATTGCAGTAGCTTCAAACTCCTCGACCTTGAGTTACATCAACCCAGTCACATTTAAATAAGACGACCTTATATTAAGAAATATATCCACAAGGCAGTTTGCTTTCCATCTTCTTTTAACTCAATGGCCCATGTTTGATTGTTGGTCATTAATTGATTTTCTTACAGTAACATGAAGCTTTCCATCTTCTTTTAACTCTGCTTCAGTCTCTAAAACTTATCTACCATCTAATGACATGACATCAGAATCAGAATCAACATGTATAGAGACAATTGAGACAACAGTATCAAGAAATTGCTCAGAAATTAGCAATCTTGCACCTCTAAACTCGAACACAAAAAGCTGGAAACTACTTGCCAAAGTGTATCAAATGATACACTGTAATACAATAATTTGCACCATTAAACTCCCAGAGAAATCAGTTAATATGCTGAAACATTGAGAATTAAGGATTTGTAGACTAATGTTAGGGGAAAACAGAACACGCTCGACCTGCAGCATCTACTGATCTGTAGTTGTACTAGAAATACTACATTTCTACAGCTACTATTTTTTTTTTTTTATAGATTGATATGTTTGGAAGAAAAAAATCATGAACAAATCAGTCGATAACAACCCAAATAATCAATATTGCAGTAGAGTTCATTACATCAAAATGAATAGCTAAACAAATGCCATTCCTAAATACTCCAAGCATCTTGGCACTAAATCCAGCTGCTGAAAGGTGTTGAATCGAATAAAGACCAGTACCAAACAATCTTATAGGGTGTGTCATTTATGGGCACGACCATAGTTACAGATTTCACCAAATCAGGGCTGAGGCAACCACTAAGAAAGTCTACAAACATGGTCTTGTGTGCAGAGGAAAAGCATGAATACACACAAATGTAAGATTTAATCAATACACACAAATGTAAATAAACATTGCAAAGTACTAATTTAAAATTTGAATATAACAATGAGATAGCCATACACATTTGTAACAATCAGCAGTTAGTTCACCTCAAGTCCTCAATTATTAAGTTTCACCCCAAAAATATTTACAAATAGTTGCCAATTAAGCTAAAAAATGGATCAATGCACGCAATTGTAAAACAAACATTTCGAATTACTAATTTATGATTGAATACAGATATGAGATAAACATGATTTGCGAATTGCAAGTTTGATTGCTTACTTGCTGAACAGACCAAGCGTAATCAGCGTCGTCGGAGAGATCGGGAACGTCAATTTCATGCACTCCTATGAAAGCCAAAAAATCAAGCAAAACCAAACCTAGGGCTCGAGTATGAAAGTGGGCGATATCGGAATCTGAAGTGAGGTGAGGTTGAGAGTTAAGATAGAAAGAGAGTAGGTAGAGTGACGACGGCCGGTGACAACATCGCCGATGAATGGATATTCACCAGTTCTGAACTTTTGTTGCAGGTTTACAAGGGAAATGAGAAGCGGTGGAGGAATTGAAAATTGAAAATTGGAAAGATAAAAGAAATGGTTCAATTGGAGTACTTATTCCCGGCTAATGTTTAATTGCCGCTAATACTTGAGTTCAAGAAATGTATTGCTGGCATTTAATTAATTGCCACTAAAGATGTTTTTTCTAGTAGTGTGAGTCAACCATGACTTTGTGTCTTTTTTTTTTCTAATACAATACCCTGAGAAGAGACAGAATGGGCGGTACCGAATAAGATTAGTAGTCAGAGTTTATTGTTCTACAATGGTGTTTTCACATTGCAGGTCTAGTTCCATTTGCAATTGGTTCAGAAACTGTTGGGTCTATTACCTACCCAGCTACTAGGTGTGGTGTTACTGCATTGCGGCCCACTTTTGGAGCTGTTGGTCGTACTGGAGTTATGAGCATATCGGAAAGCTTGGTATCGTATCATTTCCACAAAATTTGATTCCTTTTGTATGTGTTTTATCTTTTACCATAGAGGTGCTGACACTTGAATTTGGCTGGTCATTAGGACAAACTAGGCCCACTCTGCAGAAGTGCTGCAGATTGTGCGGCTGTTCTAGATGCCATCCGGGGAAAGGATCCAGATGATCTTTCATCCAGGGATATTATGTTAGGTGATCCATTTTCAGTTGACATTACTAAACTCACCGTTGGGTATCTTGAAGACGCTGACAAGGAAGTAAGTGATTGTTCTACATTACCAGAAATTCGCTATGCAAATTAGATTCTTTATCCTCTTTGAAAGCCCGAATTAACTAGACTGTTTAATTATGTCAATTACAGGTTGTTGGTGTACTTAAATCAAAGGGAGTGAATATGGTTCCATTTAATCTGAATTACACTGTTGATAGTGCTCAAGGTATTGTTAGCTTCACTATGGATGTTGACATGCTAGCTCATTTTGACGAGTGGCAGCGCTCAAACCAGGATGATGAATTTGAAGCTCAAGACCAATGGCCTCTTGAACTTCGTCGTGCCCGCGTAATATCTGCTGTAGACTATATTCAGGTATATGTCACAATCTAGGAAATATCCTCTCTAGATGTTAAAACACATTGCCTCGGATAGAGCCCGATCCACTTTACCAATCAAATATTTAGCATAGTGTTAAAGAACGAAGCTATACTTCACAGGCACAGAGAGGTCGAAGCAAATTGATTCAGGAAGTGAAAGAGAACTTCACAGTTGATGCATTTATTGGAGATTCGGGTGACTGGGAGAAAGTTTGTGTGGGCAATCTTGTGGGTATGCCAGTAGTGGTGATTCCAACAGGTTTTAAGAAGATATCCAATGCACCGTCTGATGATACTCGCAGGAAGACAACAATAACTACTGGCATTTATGCTCCTCCTGACCATGATCATGTTGTAAGGCTTTAATCCTCTATCTTGTGTGTTTGGGATATTGGAAAATTTAGAATCCTAGAGTCTAGCTTGGTCAGAATGAATTTAATTTTCTCATATGTATATATGTGAACGTGCACACATGGTTCGAGTGGAAAGTAATGAGTTCAACTCAGAACCTGAATCCGTCCTTGTTGCAAGACTAATGACCTTTGTCTAAGTGTAGTCGTAGTGGCTTTCTGGAATTCTAGTAAAAGCTTCATGTCTTCAGAGTTTTGGTTCTGCTAAGGAACCTTTATATTGATTTCGTGTGTCCCTTTTTATGCGCAGGCTTTAGCATTGGCAATGGCGTATCAGTCAGTGACCAACCATCATAAGCAGCGCCCTCCAATTGACAACATTGGACCAAATGATTCAATTCCAAACCCACCCAGTTCCGCTGTACCCGCGTGACAACTACGTGATTACTAATCTCTCAAGGGTGTTCAATGTCACTCTGTGTTGTCCTTTTAACTTATTATTATAGATGTATACCACTAGTTGTAGTAGTCAAAGCTGTGTTGAATCGTCTTCGCTTAGTGACGGAAGGAAGAAAATACTTCTCTCTCTTTTTGTTTATGATAAAGGAGACCACCATTCGGGGGCTTCTTTTTTGGTATATTCGTTTCATTCTATAGCACTTTTCAAAAGTCGATAGTTTAGCTATATACCTCTTGCCATTGTCGCCAATAGTTTGTGATAGAACCCTGGGTTGACGTTTTAAATCGAAGAAAGGATCAAGAGTAGTTGTTGTATGGTACTATTGATAAACAAAAGGCATCCAGGAGCAGCCTATATAAGCAACTTTATCATGACTTTTAGTTCAAGAACTATGGAAGAATACCTAAATTATATGGAACTGCCTAAATCTACATTGTCATACATTTTTCTTGTTAAAGAGGAAAAATCTCAAAAATTGGCGAAATGTTTGCTCGCCTGGCCATTAGGCAAGAAGAGATAAGAAGTAAAACAGTAATAAAGGGAAACAAAAGAAGAGCATAACACCTAACTCAAGTATCTAAGTCCTTCTAGCAGGCACAATTCTCTGTTTCAGCATCTCTAATTTTCACGTCTAGTCCTCCTACGAGGAGCAGTGGCGTCCTCATTCTGGTCTTCTTTCTTCTCCGTGGCTCCTTCCTTGTTTGAACTTGATGCCTCGGAACCATCACTTTTCTTAGCCTTTCCAGTAGCTTTTGCCTGCAAAAGCAACAAGTGGTTCTTTTATCAAACATACATACCCAACCGACATGAAACCAGTTTCATTCGTTTCCTGTTTCTTTGTGTGTGTCTGGTTTGGGGGCTGAGGCTGAGTTCAGACTTACGGGTTGCTGCTGTGTCCCACCAAAGATGAGCTTCAAGAAAACTGTGAAAATTATGATTATGATTGAAATGACAGCACCAACTGTGAGATTGGGCTGTTTCTCAGCCTTCTCAAGAAGATCCTACAAGACAAGTTATGTATTAGTCATACATACAAAAATGAAACAACATGCAACGTCAAAACACCAGGTCATTCACTCACCAATACTTTGGACTTGTGCTCGCTCAAGAAGGGAATGTCAGCCACCTTGTAGAGGAGATCAAGTACCATTTTCTGCAAAGTGTTCCAAATATATCTCAGATCAAGTGATGGAATGACAAGAAAAATCAAGAACAATGGGATGTATCTTGAAGAAAGTGTAAACAATTACCTGGAATCCTTTGAGCCCACCAGTGCTTGCTGCTTCCTCAGCCTTTTGTTTCTCTTTCTCTATGTCAAACTTGGGCTTCCATGCAGTCATCCTGTATGATTCTGCAACTTTCTCATCACTTGCTATCATGATATTGTCAAATAATATACCATCTTGCATTGTCCAGATTTCAATGCCAATTGCTGCAATAGGCTCGAAATTGGGCCTGTCGAGTTTGAAGTAGTTGGGATTTGGAATATCTCTTGGCTTCCAAACACCCTTGTAATTGGGATTCTCAATCAGTGGAGCATGCCATTTTCCATTGTATGCTGGATTTATCTTCATTGGTCTTGTCCACTCCCCACACCCAGGGACTTCTTCACACTTTGGGTTGTCAATTTTGGGAGCCTCCCATTCACCATCTTCATCGTCAACCCAATCTTCAGGCTTTGTTGCCTCAGGATCATCGATCTCTTCAGGCTCGTCATCCAACCATCCCTCAGGCTTCTCAGCATCCTCATCTTCAATTTCCATTGGTGCATCCTCATCCCAATCATCTGGTTTCTTAGCATCTGGCTCTGGAATTTTTTCCCTCTCATCCCAGTCCCCAGGCTTCTTATCATCTGGGTCTGGAATGGTCTCTGCTGGAATAAGAGGTGGCTCGATATCATAATCTGAGAGTAAGTCAGCCTTCTTCTTCTGTTCCCCGTCAACTAAGATTAACAACTCATTGTTGGGTTTCAACACCGCAGTGTAAACATGGGTTAGTTTGTCCGAAGGTACAGATGGTGGATACTTAAGGTGGTGTTCAATGTACTCCCCGCTCTTAGGATTCTTATGTTTCAAGATGAAATGAATCTTGTCTGTAGCTCCACATCTATCTGGTCCAAACATTATAGTATAGGGAGACTCATTGCTGAATTCCTTGGGAATCCACCCTGCCTCCTGGGGGCGGAGGTATTTAAGATAAGCACCACCACATTCGAGTCCTTCTTGGAGGCGAACTTCATATTGAAGAACCATAGTTCCATCATTGAGGCTGACAACATTGTCAAGCTCCTTGACAATAGCATATTTCTTTGCCTTCTCACTCACAAGAAGCCCATGGTCATCATGTCCCTTACTCTTGGCATGTTTCCACGCACCTGAGACACAATTTAAACTCCATATGAACACTTGAAACTTTAACAATCAAAGATCGACTCAGCATTGTAGAAATAAAGACATTGCACAATGTTATGAGGCACGCTCGATGGTGAGAAATTTAATTTGAATCAAAGATTGAGTTAGCACTATAGACATAAAGATATCGCACAAATATCTAAGACTGGCTAATATGACACATAAACAAGGAATTCTATATTGCTTCGAAACAAATGAATTTTGAGCCATATTTGTCACCGGGAACAGAGTTCTGCAGTATAAACATAAAGTATTTCAACTCCAGGTTCATAATTTGGTGGGGTGGCAAATATACAGTACACCTTTGAAAAATTAATGGATTTGAATAATGGTATATATTCAATGGACTACATAGAGCATTTTTATCACTTGATTATATAAGTATAGACAGATGTTGTCACAAGCAACATAATACAGATATTAATTGAAGATCCCTCCGTCCTTTTTTTAGTTAAGTAAGCATTGAACACATTAATCAGCACAACTCTTTTAAGTTTCTATTTGATATTTTGGTATTTTTTTCACTACCTCCACCCTCAGTCAAGGACTCAAGGCTAATAATAATGCATTATCCATAGTTCTGTTTAATTTTCATACAAATTAATGAATGATGACATGAATCTGAAAGATATTCGCGGATCATAGTAGGAACAACTAGCATGTACCAATACAGTATAAGAATTAACCGTCAAAGAGAAGAAAATAAAACAGATGAAGTGAACCTCGTCACCCTCATTCATCCGCCCAAATTCAAAAATATAACTACAATTTTAAACCAAAAAAAAGAAGGAAAAGAGAACACAAATTGATCTCATTTTATGTTGCATTCTGGATGACTGCTTCTTTTATATACACTCGAAAACTCAACATCCAAATTTTAAACTTCGGTGTAATTTTTCTAAACAAATCAACTTTTCAACTATTATGATCTGTCAAATTCCAACGGAATACTTATAACAGATCCAGAGAAACACTTACCATTAAACTCCTCTTTCTCAGACACAATCCAACGCCCATCAAATGTCTCATCGAACGACTCGTAAAATTTCTACAATCAAACAACGAATTCTCAGCCAACGCATCACATGCATCATTAACATGATCCAGTAGACACACTATTGCGAAAACAAACACGATCACACATGCAATTAGAGATATACATCTTACCACATCCGAAGAAGCGCAGAGTTGAGAGACGAAGCAACCGGCCAATAATAACAATGCATATTGCGTCCACATCCTCCGATTCCGCTCTTCCATAACCAAATATGGAATACTCACTGAAGAAAAAAAAAATAGCAGAGATCTGAATAGGTATAGAAGAAAGGGAGAAAACAGTGTGAAATTTGCGGGGAGGAGAAATTCAGAGTATAAATAAATGTGGCGACCAGTTCGGGCAGTTCATACCACATGAAGTGGACCAATGAATATATGCCACGTTGGTAGCCGCAACTTCAACGAACACCCGCAGGGGAAGTTGGATCTACGACTGGGATAGTTTTGTGTACACTTCAATTTGGTGGCTCTAATTTTTTTTTCATTATTTCATCAACTATATAATGTTTTATTTTATATTGTTATGTAATTTCATCAAAAGTTTATGTCATGATATGATATTCAGAAACCACACATATCATTTTATGGTTTATCCATCTATTTGGTTCGAATTTCACCTTATACACTCATAAAATACCTTATTAGATATGCAAACTTTTCTAATACTCAACGATAAGGGATATGTTCAGATTCCTTTTAGTTTTCAAATCCAAATAAATTGAATTTAATGCTTGAATTCATTTGATAGTGGCCAACTGGCTATGAACTCCATAAGATTCTTCCAATTTCCAAACCACTTGAGAGTTCAAAGTGTTGGGTAAAAGAAGTGGACGGTGCAAACTGCTTGCAATCTATAAAGAGAAGCATTTGGACATGATTTCAAGTGGTGATTTGAAATCAATGATTTAACATCATGCTGATTTGAAATTGAATATTTAGTTGGACGTATAAATGAATTTTAAGTTAGTATTTTTTTTATAAACATAAAAGTTTGTGTGATAATTATTAAAATATTCTCAATTATTATACAATCTTATCATATGAGTAAATTATCATTCATAAACAAGGTATCAAAATATTCTAAAACGTCATATCCGTAAATTGCATATTTCGATGTTTGTTTTATGAATAAATGTTTGTGATCATTTGTTATTACAAACTATCTAATACACATAGTTTTACAAAGATCAAATAGTCAGCAATAGTACTAATTAGTTATTCTTCAATATAATCTTTTCAAATGATACGAACAATTCTTTTGCAAAACTTTGAAATTCAAAATCATGATTTAAATTGAAGCTTAAATTTTAAGCAGATTTGATAAGCAAAACCTTAATGCAAACACCTACTTATTATTGTATATTAATAATACTCTACTTTTGTTAAGGCTGCTAAGGGCTAACTTGCTACAACTCTTTTCCCCTCTTAACATTTTGCACACTTGTATTCTTTGACTTGCACCTTTTGAGAAGGCACATTCCACTTCTCTCCACCTGTCAGCTAACTTTGGCCCCCCAAATCCCAAATGGTATTTTCTTTAATCTTTTGCTTTTTCTCCATATGGAGAGTGAACAGATTTCCTTGTCTTTTTAAGTAACTAAAATCTCATAAATGTGTTTGAAAGAGACAACACACATTTGTTTCATGTGGTGGATAAACAGGAGGACCTAATATATATAAACATAATAATGCTAGGAGAGTGACCCTTCTAGAATTGTCATTTCTCTATCATGGTGAGGAAGTATTGGGTTCCACAATTCCACTATCCATACATATAGTCTTCTTGTGCCCAAAAGAAACCATCATCTCAAACTAAGACACAAAAAAGATGTGGAGAAAGAAGAGAAAGAAGAATATGACAAAATCAAGGATGACAACGAACACAAGTACCCCTTTAATGCATCTAATCTAAGTGGATGTCAAGGACTCACAGGCAAGTCATCGAGGCAAAGGGAAGGTTATGCCTTTCTTCCATATCTTTTTTTTTTCTTTGTTGTGTTTTGGGTTAATGTTCTTCATATACATTCAGAAGTTCGGCTTGACTTTGAAGTTTCACTTTATATGTAATGTATGCTTGTTTTGGGTTGAAGTTCTCTAAATACAGTGATTCTTGTTACCTTATGCTGTCATCCTGTTCTCCCCAATTCCATTACTTTCTTATCACACTTTAGTCTTCACCAGTAAACAAGTTATAAATAAAGTGTTTGAATCTTTCAAGAGAGACTCAAAGTATGCTTACACAATGGAACTAAGAGCCGTGAATACAGTTCTAGCATTAAACATCAAAACCAACACATGAATGTGCAAACAAGGGAGTAGAAGATTAATTACTTCAAAATGTGTCAAGACTAACAAGATGGACAATATTATAGTCAGAATGCCATCAAAAAAAGTACCGAGGAAAGGAAAAGTTCTCTTGACCAATTCATTCTATAAAAACCTAGATTAAAATATATCATAGCTAAAAAGCACCTCTAGCAAGTATCAACCCAAGACCATCATATCCTTCTCTTTAACCCTAAAAGAGCATCCTTCAGTAAGTTTTGCGCGGCCACCAGTTGGCTGGCATAGCACTTGCTGGCAATTGGGGCATCTAACCACGGTTTGCGAGTGGCTGAAAATTGTTGTTCTGTAAGAATAAGATAAAATTATTAGTACACAAGTAGTAACAGGCTTGTAAAAAAACGAAGATATTAACCACTAATTTTCAGTTACTTACATTTGGAAGCAGCCTTGACATTTGACATCCTGCGACGGTATATAAACGTTAAACAAGCAAGGCAAGGAATCATATAATGTAAATACATATATCAAAGGAAATCTTAAATATCAGTGATTGATAGTAGATTACCAGAAAAGTAGAATTAGGTGATTGGACCAAACGCTTAAGCTTGTGATTTTGCTTCTCAAGCTCAGCAGGAGGGTGAAGCAAGTCAGTGTCATTTGAAATCTTTGGAATACCCTGATAAAGTCACAGGAAAAGAACATGAAACCACAATTGCCAACTAACCCAATGTCAAAATCTTGAAGAATTTCAAGTGGTCACTCACCATATTGTCTTGAAGCTTTTGTACGATCACAGATGTTGCAAGTTGCTGTCGATCAAATGAAAGCAGAAACTCAGAAAATTAAGAGATCGTACCAAAACATTCATAAAAGAAATTGCAGTAGGTAATAGAGGGGGGCCAGGATCAGCAAGTCATGTCTTCGAGAAACAAACCCAATTGAAAGACATAGCACATTCATCAATAAAATCAGGCATCAGCTATGAATCTTTTACATCAATTTACCTATATTCTAGCCCGTTCCATGATAAAATGGAACCCCCTTGCCCTTAGTTGCACACACTCTGCACTTTGATGCCGCACCCTTGTTGGATTCACCAAAAATACACTATTTTGGCGAATCCACAAAAAATACACTATTTTGGAAAATCCGACACGCACCCATTGGCATTTGCCTTCCACTAATCCTAAAACTATGAATTCTTCAGATCTCATTATGGATATATAACCCTTCTGGTATGAATATTTCAGCCCTATAGGCATGCATACTCAATTGTCAATGTACGGCATGCCCAAGTGAGTACATGTACCAACAGATTCAGTCCTCATAGGCTTACAAGGCTTATAAAAATAAAAGCTGAAACTTAATTGCCTAATGCTGTACATTGATGTAGTTAATGACCAAGGTTTCAATACACATTTTTCTTTCCCCTAAAACAACAATTTATCACAAACATAGGGATCTTTCTAAGGTACAAACATAGACTGGCTCCCCAAAAATATTGCATTATAAATGTATTCTGCTTACACATTTACATAAATTTTAAACCTAGGGATCAATGAACAATACACTGATAGATTAAACAAATAAACAACAACATATCCACCTAGTGTAATCCTTATACAATTGGCGTTCGGATAGACAATCGACTCAAATATACATATAGATTCATATTTTCTAATAATCACGCATGCAAAGTATAAGATTAAAGCAATACAATTCTAAGAGATGATCAGAAAACGAGAGCTGCCTCCAATAAAAAAACCCTAAGCTATGTTCCTTCTTTGCCTCTGTGAGGTAGGATAGGCAAAATTTATACTAGCTTTCACCTATTGGGCCTCTAAAGAAAGTCTGAAAATTTTTCGGCCCAATAATAATAAATATAGTAAGTAAATCTTCTCAATTAATTAATTTATTTTAGTGAGTAAAGTAAAATAAGAAAAAAAAACTCCTGTAACGTATGCAACTCTTGTCCAATCCAACCTGCAAGAAAAGATACCCCAGCACGATGAATCATTATTATTTTTATTTATTTGGAGGGAAAAAAAAAGTATTTTAGTTTTTGCGAAAAAATGAAAAAGTATTTGAGTAGCTTTTCACTATTTTGTAAAACTAGAAACTTCACTATAAAATTTTTATTTGAGAGACGGTTTATAAAGATTAAAAACCTCTCATAAAATGCATATTCGTAATCTAAAAAATGGTTTCGTCTTTAATTTATCAATAGTTACACTTGAGCTGAGGGCCTTTCGGAAACTCTCTACGTACCTCCACGAAGTAGTGGTAAGATCTGTGTGCATTTTACCCTCCCTAGACCTTCGCACATTTTGTTGTTGTCTTTAATTTACCAGCACTAATGTGTTGATTAACACGTGTTTGTAGAACTAGAATATTAAATGGGATTATTTTAAGTCTTAGGATCATATTAAACAGATGATTGTATAACTTACTTTACACTTATAGAGCATTAGAGGCTAGTTTTTCTTGAGTTACAATTACCATTATTATTACAATTGTTTCATTTGCATCTAGGCCTGCATAAAGTAAGTGCAGAGAGCATAAAGAGTTGAATCTCACTTGCATATAATCCATATAGCAAAAACCTTAAAGGTCTGCACCTCACTGTATTCATTTAACATTTACTTGGCAAAAAGTGTAGAAAGGATATTCCTATAACTCAGACATACATTGTAAAAGAGGACTATTCTCAATTGCCAACGTACATTTGTCAGTTGAATCTACAAGAGAAAACTCTATAACTATAACCCCCGCCGATATCGAATGGGGAGTCAAAAATCAGGTGTATGATTTTGATAATCATATCACCAATGAGCTAAATTTATCTTATTTAATGTCACATTATCATCATCATCTTCATCAGCCTCAGCATCAGCAGTTTGAGCCTTAAATCTGTTGCTGACTCTATGTCAGCTAATCAAGATCTAGACTCTTTTTCATTGATTCGTATACAAGATAGGTTATGCTTGCTGCTGGCACAACTTTTAAAAGATTAGGAAAAAGTCCTTTGTAGAATCCCCCGAAGCCTTCACGCTGAACTGTTTTTCGAAACACATCAGCCATACCTTTGTATGCAGAATCAGCTTGCATTCTAGCAAGAATACAATTTAGAGTTAAAAAAAGGGCACGTCACAAGATAAACCAGAAAGCTACACCATCCAAAAGAAGGGGTGAAAATGGCAGTTGTTAGATCCAAGAATCAAACTGCAGGTTTACCTGGTCCGAATAACCTGCAAAGGATAAACACATGTTGCTCCCAGGGCTCCTGAAATTGTCCCACACCCCAGTTGCACGAGAGGGCCGGCTTCTGTATTACATGCACAATTCGTAGGAAATTAGTTTTCATTGTCTTGGAGAAAATAGGTAGTAACAGTTGAGAAGGCACAAGTTAAAGCTGTACCACTATCATGAAGAATGTAAACCTTTGACAAATCCTTTAAAGTTTCATATGCAGCTAAATCAATGCCTGCATAAGGGATGATTCCAAGTAGAGATGGTACCAATCCTCTATAAAATGCCCGAGGTCCCTCTTGTATAAAAATATCTTTTGATAGTTTCCGCAGACTAGGAACGCTTCCACTCTCACATGAATGAGTCTGTAACCGAGTTTTAACAAGATCCATGGGATAGATTGCAGTTTGTGCAATTGCACCGGCCATTCCACCAGCCACAAGACGCCCAGAAGTTCCTATGTCTCTCTGGTCTTCAACACCCCTGGCACGACCAATAGCATTTTTCAAGGTTTCATATGCGTAAAATTTAATTGCACTTTCTGGTGCAACCTTCAACACATTTAACCCATTGCCACGGAAAAACCCCAATAGACCACCTTCCTTCCATATGCTTTTGACTGCAGGACCAATTGAAGCATGAGTTGTTTGCACTTGTAAAATGACTTTAAGGCGATCAAGAGGTGCTGTGGCAGTACGAGAAGCAGCTCCTGCAACTCCCCCTGCAATCAGGTATTTGGATGCATGAACATGCTTACTGATGCCTTCCGGAATGACTGTCTGCTCCCCAATATCTACAAGACATACCCTCTCCAAGTATTGGTAAATATTCTCAATGGTGGCCTCATGTGGATAGAGTAGAAGAAAATCCCTCCATTCCTCAAAAGTGATAATTCCATTATTATCCTTGTCCACGTGTTCCACAAACCGTGCAAGTTCATCATCATCTAATTCTATTCCTGCAAGAAAGAAACTGCCCTAGCTTATAAGAGGAAGACAACTAAAACACATGGAAATGAGCATGGAAAACTCCTCAAGCCAGAAACAAAATAGATTCCAAGAGATGAGAATCATAAAGCAAATCATTGAGTGATAACAGAGGAGAAATTAGTATGTTGATAATAAATGGATAATCCAATTTGGATTTGTTATGCAAATTCATTAATGGGACATCGTTTTGGCACCTTTATTTAGTAAGCATGAAATTGAAAAAAAAAAGTACTTTTCCTGCAGACACAGAAAAAGGGACCAGGAGAGCAAGGGAACTTAATACTGATGGGCAAGCAAAATTAAACCGTTTGTGTCAACAATTTACCAAGGGCAACAAGTAGAGCAACCAGGAAAGAACATATAATTATTTTCCAAGTGCCCATATTTAGATTCTAGAAAAGAATAAAATTAATTAAAGCACAAAGTATCAACAGTGTCACACACATAGCTAATTATCATATGAAGCAACATCACTGAATCTGTAGCATAAAGGAAAACAGAGAAAAAAGAAAAATGGACAAAAAGAAGTAAAATAATTATGACGGGAAAGCACCATCTGAAGGACTTAGTTGTCAGGTACCTTACCCTATTTCTTGCATGAGAAATCTCTCAATTTCCCACAATTTATAGGGAAGCTCATACTTGGTGGTAATAGTGAAGGTACATACAACTCAATTTGTACTGTACAATTCGAACATAAGCCTTGTTTGCATTGAATTTTTTTAGGTCAGCTTATTTGGTTAAGAAATAATCTTCGGTTTTTAAAACAACCCAAAAAGCTTTTCAACAAACAAAATTAAACTAAGTAGATTTTCATTATTTTCAAAAAACAACTGAAGCAAAGTATAGATGTAGGCACAACAACCAGTTGGAAATAAGTTTCAATCTTTACTGGTACACAGACAATAGTCCCATATTTATCAAATGTCAGCTTGTTTAGAGTTTTGTAAGTCGGTTCGGAATAAGCATGAGGGTAAAAGAATCTCGAGTATATGAGAACAGAGACAAATTATTAAGTTTTTTTTTTTTTTTTTATGCAGTGAGATTTCATTAAGGCATTCGGTAGATGAAAACATACAAAAAGGGGGATCTGTAAGCTCAGTAAGAACAAAAAACTTATAGAGCTAAGAGCTGACAAAGTCCAGGTAATGATCTAAGTTATTTACAGGGGAAAAGTTGGCCCAACTAAAAAAGTTAACCAAACAACTAGCCTTAAGCTTACAATTGGAGTCAAAACTCCATCGAAATATCTCCTGTTTCTTTCATTCCAAATAACCCAAAAAATACAAGCTGGGGTGATGATCCAGATTTTCCTGATGGATTTTCTAACTTCCATAGAGCTCCAACTAGTGTAGGCATCTCTGATATTGAAGGGCATGGACCAACTTATACCAAAAAGTGCTTCCAGAAGTGTTAAAGTTAAACTGAATCAAAAGAAGCAGAATTGATATGGAAAAGGATAGTCGTGTTGTTTTGCTCATATTTACGGAATAAACACACAATCCATACACAATTGATTTCCCTGACACTTACAGAATTGCTTCAAAACACCAACTCTTGACCTGATTATGCTGGACCCCAGTTTGATTACATAACGGTAAACTCAAACTCATCTAAATGTAATTCTTTGTCTAGAGCAGAGAGAAAGAAAGAGTTAACTCATTTTAATGTAAAGAACAAGTTCTCCTCAACTATGAGTAACTTATAGAGAACATCATGGCCATCTTAAGCATCCTATAGCTACAAGAATATGAATTATAGCATCATATCATCATCAACCAGCCAACTTATTAACCACATAATTTAGCTCAGTATAAGCCTTTACAATCTACTCTGCATATTTCTAAATCAAAGAATTGAAGAAGTCCTGCGAGAAATAGTCTAAGAATTAAAATTAAGAAATAGAAAAATTATATACCACAGGCACAAGAAAAGAAAGTGCAAAAGCATCTTCAAAATAAGACTAAAAGTGGGGAAACCGTAGTAGCTAAATTGAAGACAAACCAAAAACCATCTGAGCTAAGAGAAGTGGCACCTCAGTGCATAAAAATACTACTACTACTACTATTATTGCGAACAGTTAAACATTAACATCTTGCTCATTAAAGCAAAAATTGAACAACTAAAATAGCATAATGCACCAATTTGCTATGAAGTGATTTCACAGACACATTCATTTTACCTTGTTTCAACTGAAATCATGAGTATCAAAGTAACAAGTCAGCTAAGTGAGACTACTTATCCCACGACAATTCCTATCTACTGAATAAATGACTAGTGGAGATCCAGGGCAGAGGAGAATAGATTGAGGTGGCCTCTGATAGCAACCATGCACTGAGACAAAGCTCAAAGATGGTGCATGGAAACAACAGAGGGGAACAACTCTCCTATGCATTATGTGGTCCTTATGGAAGTAATAAACCAGGATATACTATGAGGGGAAATAACTTGTTGATTGTTGTAGAGATTTTAAAGCATAGTTGCTTAAAGCCTTAAACACCTTTTTACATAGGTGATGTAAATGACTTGGTGAATTTTATTAATTTGTAAGACTCCATATACATGTAATTTTGTAAAACTGTGGTAGCACCCTTCTGGAGCCTTTATACTATTGAGATTGAAGTACTCTATTCATCAAAATACAAATAATAAACAGAGAAATGCCAACCCAGACCAGTAGATAAGTGCTCTATCCTTTTATTCAAAAAGAAAAAAATTCTAAAGATTGATTTTGTATCAACCAATCACTACTTTTCTATAGAAAATTCAGCAAAATGCAAACCACAATCTCCAAAGGTCTAACATAACAACAACAACATGCCCAGTGAAATCCCACAAGTGGGGTCCGGGGGAAGGTGGTGTGTAAGTAGACCAACCCTACGTTATGAAGGCAGAGCTCCTCGACAAAAATACTTGACTATCCAGATCATGGAAAATTCATCAGATGGGGAGCTTATTAAGAAAATAACTACATTCTGAGATTCAAGTTTATCATGAACATTTTACTCTCCATTCTTCAACAACTGGCACATAAGGATTGAAGCATCTGAGTGTTATTGATACGTACAAGCACAGAATAGATACATATATATTCTGTCTATACATATGGGTATAATACCTAACATCATTATTCATACTTATGGACAACTCTTCGTGTAAAGTCACTGTTCATAGTATCTGTTTTGAAAATTTGAGATAAAAGTATGAGGTAGAGTTGTGGACGGGAAAAATATAACCCCTGTACACCTAACCATAAGTGAGGTTATGATGGATAGAAGATGCTTAGATCCCTATACACCCATATGATGACTTGTGATATCTTCTCAACAAGTGAGCAAAATACATTGGTGCAAGAACAACTACTGGGAGACAAGTTCAGATGTTCCAAAAAGATTGTGCAGAAAATACTGAGAGTAAGCTTCTTAGCAGAAAAGTTAAGTACTACAATAAAAGAAAGTTCCACAGAGCAGTAAGGTGAAAGGAAGTTTGATGCATCAGGTACAGGAGGAAAATTTCCTCTTTTGGGTGGTAAATCTCTCGAGGACTTTGTGATATTTGAAACTACCTAGTGCATAATTCTCTAACACAGTAATGTTGGTGCAACAAGTGCAAAGCTCAGAAGGATTTTCAACGTAATATCTGGGTTTCATTCATTTGTTTATGCTAATTAAGTAACTGTGGTTATTCTTCCAGTGGGTTTCATTCCACAGCTCCCAACAGAGCATACATTAAACACAAACTTCCAACTAAGTCCAGTTCGGCAACTGATCCCTTAACCTCAATTTGAATAGCAGAGCCATTTAAGGTTTCAAAAATGTATCTGAACAAATAATCAGGACTTACCAAACTAGTTCTGGGACCTCAACGGTGCAAATTTTCAATAAGATAGATTCCTTTTATGAACCACAATAGACGGTTGTATTGCACATCCAAACCACTTACTCCCCCAATGATCAAAAAGCCAATATCATACTTAACCATTAATCTAGGAACCAGGAAGGTAAAGCGTTTTAAGAGAATGAATAACAGTAAAGTACCAGCATTTACAAGGGCATCCCATAGTTCCTCTGGCAAGATGCATCCACTATGCTCCACATCAATAGCCTGAAAAATCCTATACAGCTCCATCTCCTTATCATCCATGTATTTCCTAAACTCCTGATAATCAACCCTTCCATCCTTATTGGCATCACAACCATTCAACAATTCCTTAGCAAACTTATACTCCGCTGGAATTTGCATAGCAGACAAACCCTTTTCAATTTTCGCATAATCCAAGTACCCCGCATTGTCAGAATCGAAAAAACTAAACAGGCTTCTGATTCTCGACTCCCTCTCTTCCTTGGTCTCACCTAAAGCTGATAGCACATGCTCCAACGAAACCGGGCCGGCCTTCTTCACCGGGTTACAACATCCGGACCGGTCCTTTGTTGCCATTGCTGGAAAATTCACATGCTCTACTGCCTCTCCAGCCACTGACATGCCAGAAAATTGATTTTTCCAATTTCTTCACGGCATAGGCAAAACGATTGAATTTTTTTTAATGGATCTTTTCTTCACAGATCTAACGCTACTTTGAACAGAAGGTACCTTACAGTGGAGGAAAAAGAAGAAATTAGATTTGTTATTGGAAGAGGGGAGAAGAAGAAGAGAATATTTGTGGAGGATCTTCTTTGAGAGTGACCCGATGAATTGACCCGGTTCTATTCGGGTCAAAATTCGAAGTTTCTGAATTTAAGGTCGTTTATTACGTGACTAAATTAAGATTAAGACTAAACAGTATTATTTCATTGATTTTTTACCAGCAATAATAATAACATACTCAATATAATATCACAAACAAAAATAGATCCTCGATTTAAGTATAAGAATTAAATTTGTTTTTACTAAGTTAAGCAAAAAAATCAAATATTTAATTTACACTAAAGCAGAATTGGGTCAATTAATAGTAACTGAAAAGTCTCTCGCTTTAATAATATTCCAAAGTGCGTGGAAGGTAATCTCGATGATGTTTTTCTTTTCGAAACAATGATGATTAACAAGTTTGTTTGGCTTTCGAAATTTTTTACCATAAAATAATTAGGAGTAAAGCTGAATTGACAAAAGTTGATTGATTATAAACTTGTATTATCTTCGTCTTTATTTACTTGTCAAATATGTTTTAATTTACTTTTTTTTATTTGTTATTTTTTGATAAATCAAAAACAATTACTTTTCTATTATTCCTTTAATTTATTAATATTAAATTAATATCGTGGAAATTAAGTAAATATCCTTAAAATATATAGTGAATAAATATATTTGAGACCTATCAATTAATATAATAAAATGATAAATTTACTATAATAATTATTATTTTCTTCATACATATATCGAATTAAAATTTGACTACTAGAAGAAAAGGGAGCGAGTAAGCAGGAGTGGTAGCTTTATTTCCACAAAAGGAGCAGATCAATAGGAAAAAGGTGAAAGGCCCAATTTTGGTTTCGTGAATAAAACGCAGCAATCGTGGACCAATGGAAGGATGTCAGATGTCCAATCACGTGTTTATTGTTTTTAGGTGAAATAAAGACGACGTGATTGTGACAATTCATTCCTTATTAATTATTGCAATTTTTATGATCAAATTTTTATGTAATTTTTTTCAAATTGTTGAGTTATCCAGGATTATAGCATATATTGAAAGAAGCACGGAGTTTGATTGTATTTTTGAGCACAGTTAAATGTAAATATTTATGTAGAGTAAAGTCCACTTGTTTCTCTGTTTACGTTCTGAATTAAATATCAGAAGATTAAATTTGTTCATCAGTACTTAATTATGCATACTAACTAAAATTGGGATAATTATATTTTTCACTAAAATATGGGATTTTATGTCCATGCAGAAGGTGCATATTGCTCTTTGTTATAATCATGGTATAACCTTGTTTTAGAAATAAACTAACCCCCCACAGCATCTAAAATATTGTTGGGTGTAAAAGGATGAACAACGACAATTTTGATGACTTCATCTCATTTTTATGTCAAATATATAAAGGGAGCAAAATAATGACCACGCGTTTGCCATAAAATACATTGTGAAACCCCATTATTATTAGTATAAAAAATCTATGTCAGGGAATAAATGGTATAGAAAGAAAAAAATATCAAAGATAATAAAGTGTGAGTAATCAATAAAAAATTATCAGTATGACATATCAAGGCAATAAGTATCGCTGTCTGATTAAGATTTCACCTTGACGAAGTCCCCTAGTGTTATATTATGTTCGTGCCAAGTTCTTATTTTCAATTCACCTTTCAGCTAACTTTCGAATTGAATTAGGCCTCGAAATTCATTCTGTTATTACTTTTGACTGGCTTGTTGCACTAGGAAAATAACAGCCATTTATCATGTCGATATGTTGAATGTTGACCATGTCCAACTACATTTAAGAAACAAAAACCATTGGATCAAATTAATTAACAAGCACCATCCTTTGCTGCAAAAACCAGTAGCCTATTTACATGTGACCATACATAAAGACTACAGAGTATACAAAAGCGAGTAATACAGTGTTAACAGACTAGACGCTCTCCATCTGCATTTAGTTGTTGATCAGATCTTCAATAAAGTTATTCCTCTAGTATAGACTATTTAACAGATACACTATATGCAACATGTAATTAGGAAACTAAGACAGATATCAAAGCATCCCATAGACTAAAACATCTACAATTTAACTGCCTAAAAGTTAGCATATGTACCAAGAACCAACTTGAGTCGAAACAGTTGATCACATGGTACATCATACCGGTCCCCAGAGGTTAGGCTGAAAGAATTACCTCACATTAGGATCGATTCACACCCTTCTTCTCTTTCGCTCTGATGTTGATAAGTTACAGTTGCAGCAACAAGTGCTGCGATTCCAAACCCTGCTAATGCCAAAACAGCATTATGTAGTATGACAATATCACCGATCTGCAGAAACAAGGAACACTAAGTTTAGGATCTGTCGTGGTACTTGAGAGGAGGCCATTATAACAATAAAATGGATGGGCAGAATACATAGATGGCTACTTAAGCTTGTCGGTTTTTTTCATCTGGACACTTTAACTAGAGAGGTGACTTATTGAACACCTAACATATACTGATAATGTACCTATTGAACTTATTGTTGACAGTAAGCCAGAAACTAAACAGGTGAGGTTCACACCAAAAACCAACCAGCTTCTGCCATCTCACCCGAACCCCAGACTCTTTGCTCCGACGAAGTGGCTTCTCAGACATCTTTTTCCTCACTTCCTAGCATACCAACTATCTACACAGACCATCTTTATATTCAGCTTTTAGACATTAATTGGAAGTTCATTACATCAGATCACCTGAAAAGATTTCAGATAAGAACATGAAGCAAGATCTTACATTGTCTCTGGAATGCAGGATAGAGCTAGATTGCCGTGACATTTCAGCAACCAATATATAGAACAGGCCCATAACTCCTGTATGCCTTTGATCACAGCTATAGTTTGATAATAAAGTCAGAGTCTCACCCTCGGATATCTTGATAGATCCAGGTCTGGGATAACAAGTGGACATACCAACAATATAACCAGTTTCATTACCTGGTTCCTTTCCTTCTCCATAGATTGGAAGAGATGAGCATATAACCCGTCCATCCTGAACCAATTTAGTGGAGAAACAAGAAACAGTAATCAGCAGACCTTGCATTCCTTTGACGTATCAAAACAATCACAAGACGATCAAGACAACTTCAAATAGATATGCTACAAATCATTATCGTCACCTTATTCACTAACCATAGTACTGAAGTTGATTGAGGATTTTATTGTGATACAGATAAATACAGTACACAGAGAAAGAAGGAACCAAGCCGTGCTTAGCTTAACACCAACCCTTTGTGAGAGCTTCACGTGTAACTTCGTAGCCCCAAGAAGATTGACCAAGGACTAGCATCCACTAATCAACTCACAAAGGGAGTGTGGATTCGTAATCCTCAGAAGGCGACACCATATCAACTAACTTTCAAAGGTTTAATTAAGTAATTATCTCAACCACACAACAAGAAGATAGCTATTAATCTTTCCCAGACATTGAAGAGGAAACAAAGCAATACTCTACAATTTTTAGGATCTAGATAACAATTGCAATCAACAAAATCAGTCCCTAAAAGTTTGATGCTTGTGACAGTTTTGCCTTAAGATCGACCCATTGGCATCGTTCAGGTCCTTTATCAGTAGACTGGTTTACAAGGGAGCTTGACTTTAAGGTCTGCAGAAATTTGGCCAAGCCTATGTCACTTTCTTAATCGAGAGAAAAAGGAGACCAAAGAAGTACAGGATTCATGCATGAATGATCAAACCATAGAGATGGGAAAAAATGCCCCTCAGAGACCCAAATATTGGGGAGTTCGCACCGTGTGGCATAACAGAAACTGTAGTTTGATTATTTTCCTCACCTCAAATACATTTGAAGCAGGACATGTTGATATTGTGTAATTGTTATCACCTGTATCCAGGTTAGTAAAACAGAAACAGCCTCTCTGAGATACAGTCCATCAACATTACAAGTGTATCACCAAGAAAAATTTCATCCTAGGTGCATAAATTAGCAAAGTGGGAAGTCGGGGAATTAACTAGATTCTGAGCTGACTATGACCAAAAAAACAAATTTTAACATCTCAAAGTACCTCTCCAAGGAGGGTTGAACCAATCCCACCTGCATGCTGGTGAGCAACTCCATAGATAACATTTCCACCATTAGGCAAAGCTACACTTATCTTTTTTGTATGGATGCATCCATTATTAGCAACAGCAGCAGAACATGACTCAACTTCATATTCAATCTGTATCAAGAAAGTTCAACTAAATTATTGACCGCAATATCTAGGGGATATAGGCTTCAAAAACTCTGCAACATATGAATCCAATTATCACTTATTTTATACAATAATAATAATAACATAGGCAAATAATTGCACAATTCCTAGGTCCAGATGAATCTTTCCTGGCATTACTAAAATCTTATATACTGAAGCATCAAATCTATCGGGGGTGGAAGGATAATGCCGGCCAAAACCCAATAGATTTGGTTCAAACTCTGTATTTGTCTTTAAAATTCATTTAATATTTAGAACCCATAAGATTCAAATCCTGATTCCTCCTCTGAAATCAATATTACTCTTTTTCTAATTAATATCACTCTCTTATTCATTCATTAATTGGAAATACTTTCTAAAGGAAACCAACAAAAAGTTTATGTAGATATCCTAGAGAGGATTTAATATTGCTGATTCCAACCAGTTTGGGATTGGGTGATTGAAAGCGAATAACCAAATTAGAAGTGTTCATCACCTGACAATGATGTCTTGATGGCATAAGTCCTGTTGATTTCCGCCTTTTCCATGTATCAGTGACATCAAGAATATATATTTTAACAGGCTTAATGAAGGCATGCCAATCAACATATTTGATTATGTACTTCAGGTACAAACTTCTCTTTGGACCCTGAAACCCTTCTCTTGTTCTGCATCTTGTTTCATCATGACAACATCTCAAGCCTCCAATGTAATTTGGCTCTATATCTCTGTCATACTCATCCTTTGTAACATTATAAAGATCACACCTGCATTCTGTGCATCCCATCTTATCTTCGGAACCTCGTATCTCAATTGCATGTACATTAAGCAACCATCTTTCTTCATATCCAGGAGGTACTTCTAAAGGATTACCAACCTCTATCCCATAAGGGTCTGGAACATATTTCACTGTTTTTCGAGTTTCAGACCCAAGGCCAAAATATTGAAAAAGATCCCTTCCACATATCCCTGAGTTCCTCACTAATATATAATCTGACTGTTCAAACCCCAGATCGTCATGGTACTTTGACACCTCCAAACCTTTGTGTTGATAATATCTTACCACGAACCAATGATGGAGATATGTTTCATAAAGGGGGACAGGATTCCTTGACTCATCAACTACTTCAGCATCAAAACTTTTGATAGCAATATGGCCTTTAGGGAAATCGATGTTGTAGTAAAATTTGTTAGCAACTAATCCAGGTTCGAGCACAAAATTTGGTGATAAGAAAGTGACAGTTTTAACCTTGTTTTCATTTCTTAGTCGAGTCTGTAAGCTTGGGCAAATCGTTGTTAGCAGCAAGCAACTGGCACTTTGAATCGAATGCCATTTTTTTCACTTTAACAACTCACTTCTTGTTTATACATCTGGCAACAACACTTCAACCAGTTAAACATCCATAGGTTAAGTTTTAGAGGTATCTGTGAGCTAAAAAAGTCTTTACATTTTTGTCATCGAACAACAGTACGTTCTAGACAGATTAGTAGATTACTCAATTCATCGACTTTTGTTTATTATCACTGATTATAAAGAAAAGAAAGAGACATTAGACCGGTTAACTGACGCTATGTTGAGACAAAGGGTATCTGTCGAACAAGATCATTTCACAATTTTCGGTTACTTTAAATTGTGGGAAGTCTTTTCTGTGAGGAAAATGTTTTCCAACAACATAGAGCAACTGGATGAGTCATTTTCCTTTACAAATATCCTCCCTCAAACTCCGTATCACTTGCTTTAATCAACAATTCTGTCATTCTTATCCCTCTCTAATATAAAACATTTCCATCAAAACACTATAATCATATATAATCACCTACAATTCGAGCTATCAAAATGGGCTGGCCCAACCCAACCCTAACGGGCTAGAGAGTTAAATGGATTGTAATGGGCTGGCCCTTTTAATTAAAGGACCAATAGCAACTCAACTCAACCCTAAGCAGGCCACGGGTTGGCCCTTCAACAAAAAAAGGACAACTTCCTCTTAGAAAGGATACGAACGCTGATGTCCGATGAACACGGCATCAATACATACATAAATTCATTCATGAATTACACATGTGAATATTTACAAAACAAATACATAATCGCCAAGATACAACATTCATTCGAGCAAAAAATATTACATGATTACTATTTTCATAAACAAGACAATAAAGGGGAAGTAAAAAATTTGGCATAAAAACAAAAATAAAAGAGGTCAAAGATTCATAATTATAATGGAGTAATGGACTTGGGCTAATAAGAAAATTAGTGTCTTAATGACCCTAAATTGTAAAAAATATGTAAAAAATATGGTCTTGATTTTATATTGATGTTTTAAAAATATTTATTGACAAAATCTTAACAAGTAAAACACTACTTAAAATATATATAATAAAAAAATTTAAAATTCACAGCCCACGAGCTAGCCTCTGAGGCTTGCGGGTTGTGCCTACGAGGCCAACAGGCCAAATGAGGTTGGGCTAAAAAGCCTCGTTCCTAAATGGGCTGAAAAATTGAGCCCAACCCCATTTAATTCAAAGGTTGGGTTGGACCGACCTAGCGGGTCAAATCCATTTTGACAGCTCTACCTACAATACAAACACAAAATGGTACTTGGATAGAACTTTTTCCACATAACTTTTTTTTTCATGGAAAACATTTTCTTTGTAACCATGTTGTCTGAACCAGCTTGCACACACCTCAACTAATTTTATCTCTCACAAAAACAAATACCAAGCAACTCTATCTACAAGGCTTTAATATCCACATCTACAGAATGATATCATAGTCAAACGCATCTCAATTCATAATTTACCAATATTGGGTCCTCATATTAAATTGTCCACACTCCAGATGTTCAACTCTCAGGGCCTTAGTATGAGAGAGAGTGTTGTGTCCCACATCTAAACTCTTCATGTGATTGCGATTGGGCGTCCATAACATGTTTTCATCCATACTAAACACATATAAAGGAAACATAACGAGATGAAAGATAAACTCACCTGATATGGTGTGTAGGGCTAAAAAACAACCCAAAGGAACGAGTTTCTTTCTTCGAAATGCATACGTACGGTAGAATTTGCCGAAGCAGAGGCGAAGTAAACTAAAAAGTTGAACTTGGTTTACATGGAAAGAGTATATATGTGGAAGTTCAAGAATTTCAGACGGCGACAACTGGACTCCGTTTATTGTCCATCAATATTAGGTGTTGATAGGAACAAACGTGTCACTTGGAGAAGCAGTCGCATTATTTTCCAAGTCTTAATGACAAATGGCATTATTTTCAATATGAGATGTGAAGAACACCCAAAATGGAAAAAAAGACAGAGAAAATAAATAGTACTCCCTCCGTTCTATATTAGATCAATATTTTCCTAATTGTTTCATATTATTTGAACACTTACTAAAAAACTTATTTTATTCATATAATTAATATGGCCTTTAGAATTTAAACAATTCTCAATACTAGCTATTCCTGTACAGTATACTCTGTGTATTTTTTCTAACTTATTTCTATATGCATTGATATGATCAAAGGACAAAAATAGTATAACTAATTAATTTATTAGTGAAAATGCCCATCTAATATAAGACGTACGAAGTATTGTTATTTTTACTTGTTCATATAATATTTTTTAAAAAAATATCAATAATTGCATGACAATTACTTCAATATTATATAGTAATATATAGTAAAAATCTCCACATTATCAACTCTTACATTTACTTCTAAACCAAACGATCCCGTTATTATTTTGCCAAATTAAATTTATCTTAAAGGTGGTTGAATTGGTGTAATCGAGATATCCCATAAAGGAGGTCAGTGATTGAGTCTCACTTCATCGTTTCTCAATCCATTGAATCTCTCCTAGCTGATCTCTTCTCAATCGAGCTCGTTGCATCAAAATTACGTAATACAATTCACATTTCTCATGTGATTTCCTAATTATTCCAGAGAAGTAGGTTTATCAATGCGGAGCATAAGAAATTAAGAATAGTAATTGCTTATTTTTTTGAGATTTCAAAAAAAGAAAGTATTTATTAGTTTTAAAAAATTAAATCTATTCTTAATTAGAGAAGGGTAATAAACAAGTGAGAAGGAAAAAAAAAACTTCTATATTTAAACATTTAAATCTACTAATGCTCTTATCTTAAAAGAAAGACATATACCATAGATTAGCTAATTTACAAGAATTTAATTTCTTACTTCAAATGCTATTATTATCCACCATATGAATACGAGGGTTTGCTCAAAAACTTTGAAACCAAAACAAAATCTGGAAATGAGTAGTGGGTGAACCAAAGTGCAGAATAGCTTGAGCTTTGAACCCTAAAAGTCAAAGAAATAATGGGTAAAAAGGAGAGGGCGCAAGAGAGAAGAGAGCAGAGACGCCAAGAGATCTATCTTCTCCGTACTATTCCTTATTCTGATCAACAAAGGTCAGTTCTTTGATCCATAAAAAAACTTTCTTGATATGTTTTGCATTTTGTCCTGAATTGAGTCGAAAATATCCGTGCCTGAATTGAGGGTTTCTGCATTTGATTCAGAGGAAAAATGCCAAGTCAAAGGGTCTAACTGCCAAGTGCTTAATTTTGCCCTGTAGCTTAAGCATTGGGTTTTAGTTAAATTAACAAGAGAGGAAGCTGTCTGTAGATAATGGAACAGTCTCTAGCGTATTCAAGTTTGGCATACTTATTTTAAAAAAGGCATCTTCAGTTTTAGCATCTTATGCATGAGATACAAGAATATCATAGTTAAGATGACAAACTCAAAAATAGCTCATTTTTCCTGCTTTCATATAGTTAGTATCTTAGGAAATGGTTTTAGGTTGAAGATTGTTTGTGTGTTCTTATGCTTATTGGACAAACAGCTCTGCAGTGCAAATGTTGCAGCTTGGATTCTAATAATGTGACCATGTTGTTCTGTTAGAAGTATGTTTTTGCTACAACGAAATTAGAAATGCAAAGATGTGAGGTGTTTTTAGAACCCCATTCAAAGAACAGAAACCTAAAACGGTTATGCTTGGTGCATTATTTTTGCATGTTTGCTCTAGTATTGTTATATGGGAAACAATGACATCGTTGATTGTATAATCAGCTTAATATCAGATTTAGAAAAGAAATATGAGAATAATGATTTGGTGTACAGTTGGTTTATTTCCATTCTTCCAAAGCTGCCTCTGTACTTCATCTATGATCTATGCAACATATTATAAGAGTTCCTATGAATCATAACCTAAAGTGACTGTATCATTGGAAAATTATTAGTTCTGTGATTACTTGCCAATCAGTCTCGGTAGTTAACTAAGATGACGCTCCAAAGTGTTTTGATAATCTTTTGGCTAATTGTTCCTATTAGTTATCAGAAGATCTGGATAATTACTATTTCCATGGCATAATAATCAAGATGGAATATGGTTCGTCCAGTTAAAATTGGTTTACTATAGGATGTTGATTCTGAGCATTACACTTATAGACGGAAGATGATTTTCAGATGGTGGTCAAATGAAACTATCGCTGTCGTGACTGGTTCAAACAGAGGAATTGGTTTTGAAATTGCTAACCAACTGGCATCACATGGCTTAACAGCAGTTCTTACATCACGAGAGACTCGTGTTGGTGAAGAAGCAATGAAAATCATGCAAGAAAAAGGTTTGAATGTTGTATTTCATCAATTGGATATTGTGGACCCTTCATCAATTGAAACATTTTCTGACTGGATAAAGGAAAACTATGGTGGTTTAGATATACTGGTAATCCATCTACTCTATTTTCTCTTTATAATCTAGCATTGGTCTGTCTACTCTATCATATCTTTATGATGATGATACGATATAAGCTTAAATGAAGAAATGGGGATTCATATAGCCGACCCCAACTTATTTGGGACTGAGACGTAGTTGTTGTTGTTGTAATCTAGCATTGATCCAGTAGCATATACATCCAGTTGCAGAGCCACCTTGTCCAATGGGGTGTCAATTGACTCGCCTTTACTGGAAAATTACACTGCTTAGATATGAATTTTTTAATGCTTATATACTATATGTTGAATCCCTTCAATTCCTCGTGTGGCTACTTCTCTATATGTTGACACCCGTAAGTGAAAATCCTTGCTTCACTACTGTGTAAAATTTTACTGGTTACAATAGCTTACTACCAGGTGCTAATTTTTCTTGTACTTCACAGTTTGACCGTGTTCTTAGTTATTATTTTTTCATTTTCCTTTTATATTGCTTGGAGTGGGGGAGAACGCAACGGGGGGGGGGGGGGGGGGGGGGGGGGGGGCGCTTACGCTATATTTGGTGTTATTTTACTTTCATGTGGTTATCAATTTTGTCTGTTAACTGTTTTGGCAAATCTGGCCCTTTCGGCTAATGATATGGAAGTATTTAGATCAATAATGCAGGAGTCAATTTCAATTTCGGCACAGATAATTCAGTGGAATATGCAGAAACTGTTATCCGGACCAACTACTTCGGCACCAAAAGTATGATTAAAGCTATGATTCCATTAATGAGGCCTTGTCCTTTTGGCGCTCGTATTGTTAATGTGACCTCACGATTGGGAAGACTTAACGGCAGACGGAATGTAAGTGCCTTAGTGTTCCTTTTCATTCTTATTCTTCTTCTCGCTCCTATGCCCTTGTTCATCTTGTCGGAAGAGTATTCCTTTTGTTCTTTTACTTTGTAGTCAAGTTTTTTCAATACTGCACCCTTGTAATGCTTCGTAGGAGATATTTGTCATTCGTCCAAAGCAATAACTTCTTGAATTCTCTGATATGCAAATAGCTTTTATCTTCACATGTCAAAATGATCTACTTTTGTTTGATGCCCACCAGAGAATTGCAAATGTCAGCTTGAGACAACAACTGGAGGATGTGGATTCCCTATCAGAGGAACTGATTGATAGTACTGTGAGCTCATTTTTGGAACAAGTAAAAAATGGAACATGGGAATCTGGGGGATGGCCACAAGTATTCACAGACTACTCATTGTCAAAGCTTGCTGCTAATGCTTACACCAGGCTAATGGCGAGGATACTTTCTGACCAGCCAGAGGGCCATAAGATATATATGAATTGCTATTGTCCAGGTTGGGTGAAGACTGCTATGACCGATTGGGCAGGGCATACATCTCCCGAAGTCGCTGCTGATACTGCAGTCTGGCTTGCTCTTATCTCAGATCAGTTTGTGAGTGGTAAGTTTTTTGCTGAGAGGCGTGAAATAAACTTCTAAAGTGGGCATTGAAGACAAATTCAAAAATCAGCCCAGTTTCTTTTGCTTTTGAACGAAAATGTGTTATGAGTACAAATAAAAGCTAGAGTACTCATGTTACAAGATGCTACCAAGAGCCTACTGAAAATTGATATTGCTGATGGGAAACAATCTGTATCGGTACAAGTTGTTAAGTTGATTACCTAGTCGTCGAACTCTGGAGGATGTGTTAACTTCGGGAAGAGCTGAAAGGGTGGTCTGGTTTTCTAATAATCACATAGAGACGTCCTGGATTAGATCATTTGCCTGTGTTTTGGTGTACTATTTGTAACTTTTAGTACAGATTAGCAATGCATACTACATCATATTGGATAGCTAACCACTTAAAATATGTCTTGTTCTATAATTATAAGCATTAGTTGTTTTAAAAGATCACTAAATCGATCCGCACACGTACTCCTAAAGAAATAACATTCTGCCTTCTAGTTTGAGTTCTTTGACCAATATATATTTTTATTTTTTCCATGGAGAATTCACAATCACTGAATAAATTTGCTCCTATGCAATAGCTTGCAGATTACACAAAATAAGTAAATCGTACTAGACAAGTTCAGCCGATGAGTTTTAGGAATACCACAATTCTGCCACCCATACAGGTGTTATATTTATTTTTTGAGTGTGACATACACCTTATCTACTTCATTGTGTGTGTTGTATGATCCACATATTCCCTTCTGAGTTTCGATTACACTATATTACTGATTTCTGACTTCACCTTTTATATTTGTTTCCAAATAATAAATTAAGAGAAACAAGAACAAAATGTATTTTCCAATCAACTTCATCTTCCTTTTCACTTTATCCCCTTTCTGGGTTCCTTCAAAAGCATTGGAAATAGATTCAACAGACCCAATTCCATCACCATGGCCGCACCAGTTCCATGCAACTACCATCATGAACTACACAGGAGGTCTCCGGAAAGTGGATCTCTGGTACGATTGGCCTAACAAAAGGTACTTGCATATAAACCAATACCAATTGGGGAAAAAATTGTACGGTGTTGAATGGCAGAACGGCACTTCATTTTACTTCACTTTGGACTCTACCCAGGAGTGCACAGTCAGGCATTTCCCTGTGGGGATTTTGAGACCTAATTGGCTTGAAGGTGCAAATTATATGGGCCAGAGGTATAAGGATGGCTTCCTCTGTAATGTTTGGGAGAAGACTGATTTCGTACAGTATTATGAAGATATTGCTACCCAGCTACCTGTTTATTGGCAATTTTATGATGGTATGCCCATTTAAATATGCTTCAGTTTATTATATGATTTTGAGCAATTGCCGCTAATTTCGGATTGAGTTAGACTCATGATTCATTTAATTACATATATCAAAGTCTAAGTGCCCGCTTGGCCACAGATCATTTCTCACTCACAAAATTCCGTATTCATCAACAAAAAAAATCAGTATTTTTCTGTACTCGTTCCGAATTTGGTTCTGGGGTTTGCAGGTTGTTAGAACACATTGTTTAATGCTTTAAAACGTATGATGTATCTGTTTATATAGTTTTTGGGTAATACTCATTTCATGAGCTAATTCTGTGTTAAGTTTAAAAGTCATTTCCTTTTTCAGCCTCTCTGCATATGTCAATTTTTTTCCTTGTGTGATGAAGTAATTTAATTCTGGATATATGTGAAATAATGCAGGATTGATCGAACATATTATAACTTTTGAGGTGGGGAAAGTGCTGGAGGATTCTAAGTGGCAAGCCCCCGCTTACTGCTTCAAGGAGATTGAAAAGGGAAAGAAAATTTTGCAAGATCGAAAAGTTCAAGACCACTCACTTCTCACTTCGTTTCATGAGAGAAGATTTAAAAGTGATAAATGAACGAATATGTATGACAACAATATACCCGTGTTTTGAGTTTGTAATGCTAATAGTTTGGGCCAAATACATACGCATCCCTTTTAACTTGCACTTTCATATATAATGGCATACTGGTCTGTATGTGTTGCATTGCACAAATACTATTTCAAAATTATTTGTTTGTAATCTAAAAAAAATACCGTAAGTGGAAGTTTGGAGGTGAATGGTTAATGGTGGAGAGAAGACAATGAGTTTGGAAAATCACTTTAAAAACTTGCTTTTACTATCTTCACAAGGTCTACAAATTTTATTTTGCTTTTTAGCCATCCATATATATTTAGTAAAAATTTCGCGTGACACTACTTGGGCTAAGGTGTGTGCACCCCTGGACTCAAAGGTTCTTAAAATTTCAAGAGCGGCCTATTTTAACTAGTTAATACAATGTATACTTCATGATGACGTGAAATTTGAAATTTAATATAATGATTATTTTTTAATTAAGAAGCTTAAAATTTGTTGGCATGCCTTATTATTCCGTTTGTTCATAGAAATTGGTCAATCAAGTGAAATAATCTTTCTATTCACAAAATTTCAAACTTTTTTTTAAAATATCACATTTGTTATGTCCAAACCTCTTTTAAGACAATATAATGGAGACTTTATTGAGGGGTTTACAACAATTATTTTAAAGTTAAACAATTTAAAAAATTTTACCTCGATTGTTTCATGCATAAAATATCAAAGAGTTCACGTTATATGAGCTTCCTTTTCCAATATCTGACTTACATACAAGTCAACATTAACTTAAGAAGCCAAAAAAAAAAAAAAAAAAGTAGCTACCTCGGGAAAAGGATGAAAGTAGACTTTTATAACACTAGTAACAAGTTTTAACTTTTAACCTTAAAAATTTCCAATTGAATAAGCCACAACGTGATCAAAAATTCAAAATCACCAATTCTCAAAGTTATTTCCTCTAACTCATATTAGATGGACACTTTCTATTATACACAGTAATTAAGAAATTATAAATGAATTGATCAACTTTACTATTTTACCCTTTGTTCATATTAATTTGCCTCTTAAATAAAAAATTTAGATATTTAAAATTTGTTTAAACTTTCAACGGTCATATTAATTTTAGGGGTAGAATGAAAAAATTTAATTAATGCTAGCTTGATTTAGTAAGAGATCAAGTAATATGACACAAATATTTTTGGGGAATCTACATAAATTGGCCACAAACTACAAATTAATTACAATTTTATAGTCCAATCCAAACTAATTCAGCAAAAACTCATTCACCCAAAATAAATTAAAGTTCATACCCCTCTTTAGTTTAGGCGAAATTTCCCTTCACCCCTTTAAATTTAGGCAAACTGCATTAAGTATTAGAGAATACAAGTAGGGGAGCTGGAAAGTGGAAAGGGGATAATTGTATTTCGTTTGTTTCTGGGGTAGGATATACTAATTTTTGGACTTTAATGAACATTTTTCCTTTATCTTATCTTATCCCATCCCCACTAAACTAATAGCTTACGTTTGGTTAAAAAAAATCAGTTTTTGTAGAACTAAAATATTGCAAAAATCTTTTTGAGCCAAACATCATCTTCTTCCCAAATGTTTGGAATCAAGTTTAAAAGAGGAAAGGGTGTTCAATTGTATAATTTTGGGTCTTTAGAAATAGTCCAACTGCCACAGTCCCTTATAAAAGTCACCATTTCGTTTTAGAGATCTCGAATAACTTTGTTTCGCTTTTCTATCGAAGAAAACATAGAAATACCACAACAGTATATACCTTAATAATACCACACACACATATATATATATACACACACTTTTAGTATCATTGACTAATTAATAGGGTGTGACCAAGAAACCTTAATAATACACAACTTTATATATAATGAGTATGGTGTGAACAAAAAATCTTAATGATACAAATACGATATATATATTGATTTAGTATTAGTTAAACGAAATTATCAGTTGGGGTATCATCGTAAGGAGGCGTATATTTGTAATTAATTTGTATTTATAAGATATTTGCTTAGTTTCCTCAATATTTTTAATAAGAGGTCCATCTAATATGGGACAGAAGGAGTATTGATGTAGTAAGTGGGCCTTTGAGGTTGGGCTAATGATATGGGCTTCAGTCCAGTGTAAGATTCTACTATCCGAAGTCCTTTTGTATCGTCGCATCTGAAAAAACAAGTGATGGTAATTGATCGGACGGCGTGAGGCAAAGTTTATACAAATTACTCCATTTTCAGTAGTTCAGATTTTGCAGAAAGCTGAGAAGCAGAAGCTAAGATGATTTATCGGTTAAATAATCTGCTGTTGAAGAGTCCACTGTAAGTGTTAAGCGCCGGCATGTGTACGGGCTCGAACTCGGGTTTGGGTTCGGATTCTAAGTCGGATCCCGACTCAAGCGGGTGGAGCCGAGCTCGTGGAGCGGTCCTCAAGTCGCTGGTGCTCGTCGGAGGCGCCTTATTGCTCCGGCGGCTAACTAAGTCGACTACACGTTGGGACCATGCTCGAATTGTCGCAGAGTCACTTAACGGTGAAAAGGTACTTTTTTGCGACTTGCTGCTTTCTGTCTCTGCTATCTTTTGCGTCTCTAGAACTGTGCAAGTGATAATAAATAACTATTTTTGCGTCTCTAGAACTGTGCAAGTGATAATAAATGATATTTTTGAGTTCTATTGTAGTTTTCAAAGGAGCAAGCGGTTAGGGATCCTGATAATTATTTTAATTTCAGGTATTGCATTCTTAGTTTGAAGTTTTCACTGTTTCCTCTTTTGATTTTGGATTTGTGTTAGAAATTGTTGCTGCCAAATTTGCTTGTGTGAGTTTTGCGTAGCTGGTTCCCCAGCTGTATAATAGCTAAGAAATGTAATTTGTGTTGAATCTTATTAACTTCAATTTCATGATAGGAGATTGGCTCGAATTGAACTGATAGAGCAACAAACCTCCAACTGGTCTGTATTGAGGCTTAGTGGATTTTATTATTGGAGGTGAAGAAGGAGAAGAACACATCTAGTATTAAATGTTGATATTTTGGCACTTTTGTCTGTTGTTGCTCGATTGGCCTGCAAAGTTTCAAACTTCTCTTTTTGAGAAATGTTATGTTTAGGCTAGCTTGTGCGCGCCTCAACTAATTCCATGGGGTACTTCCCACCAACACATGTAGCGAGTGACTCTATCCATCAAAGCTTCAATAGATTGGAAGAGATCACCTAGTAGTTTTGCTTCTGTTAGGATTTGAACTTGAGACGTCATGATTGTCAACCCACTTCATTGATCACTACTAGGTCACACCCTTGGGTGTAGAAGTCACAAACTTTAGGATGCATACATTTCATAATTTGGATTTCAATCTCCCAATGATCCCTTCAGGTATGTGAGTGTGTTTCTCTCCAGGAGCTTTGCTTCTAGGCTCTAGCATATGGTCATCTCTTGATGTAGAAAAGACACGGTGGAAGTTCTGTTATTTGAAAATTTTCTTTTATTCACCTTTCATATTTTTATGTCTAGATGGCTTTCCTGTCCTGCTGCAGACATGGTAGATGGCTCTAAGGTTTTATATTTTGAGCAGGTAAGTATCTCTATATCTCGATTTGTTTTTTTTCATGCTCCAGGTTTGAACCAACAATGATCAGTTTTATGATGGATCTAATTTTGTTTTGTAGGCATTTTGGCGAACACCGCACAAACCCTTTAGACAGGTGAGTAAAATCCAATAATTTTTTTCTTGTTCTTGACATTTAGATCCGTGGCATTATAGACCTGATAACTCTAGTCCAGTTTCTTTGACTTGTTTGCTTTGATTGCTGAAACATACATAATCACATAAGATGGCAGAAGTTTTTAATTTGATTAGTTGCTCTTATAGCTGAGGGAACTTTAGTACTTGAATTCTAACAGAACTCTTTTGCAGAGATTTTTCATGGTCAAGCCTTGTGCAAAGGAGTTGAAATGTGATGTTGAGGTTGGTCCAAATTCATATTTCTGTGACTAAACTTTGCTCTGAATTCTACTCCCCTTGCTAAGCCTCTTCACACTTATGTTTGGCATGAGCAGCATAAATTTAAAACACATACTTTATTGTAGAACCATCATCCTTTATTATTGCATCATGTAGTATAATGTGATTGGGTACAATTCTACTTCACTTACAGGCTTGTTCGCTTGAATAATTATTCATTCTAATTTATTGTCGGTGGGTGTGGGTGAGGAGGATTATCAGGAGTCTGGGTAGTAGCATGAAGGTATGATGATGGTGTTCTGGTTGATAGGAAAATACTCTTTCTGCACTGACTGTAGTGGGAATAATACACCTTCCCGACATGGTTGCCTAGTGTTCATGCAGCTGAATTCTAGAATTCTTGTAACAATTCTCCTGCCCTTTTTTTGGGGTCTGTGTGTGGGGTGATCCGGTGATGGAAAACAAGCACTGGTAATAATATTGCAGCCTTTAATTCCATTATCCGTTGCTAATAAGATTTCTTCATCTTCCTGTACAAACATCTAGGTAAGCACATATGCTATCAGAGATGCAGAGGAGTACAAGAACTTCTGTGATCGCCCTAGGGATCAGCGTCCACAACCCGAAGAAGTTATTGGGGTAAATATTCAAATACATTAAGATTGAATCTCTTTATGTTTTACATTTGAGTATAGACTCTTTCTGTACCTTTGTAAGATGTGTTCTCTCTTATTTCATGTCTCTGTTGCTTAAAATAATCAAGTCTACCATGACAAACTGTTTCATAGTATATTCCTAGTTTGATTGTAATGTAAATACTTAAAAGAAGTTTGATTGTTATGCAAATAAAAACTGTTATAGAACACACGGTAACCTGAAGGAAACATTTAGGAATTTGCTGGAAAGTCAATTTAGTTCTATTGTTATGTGTAGGATATTGCTGAACATTTGACTACCATTCATCTAAAGCGCTGTGAGCGTGGGAAACGATGCTTATATGAAGGTTCAACACCAGCAGATGGATTTCCTAATTCATGGGTATTTCCCCAATTTTTCATTAATTTTAGTGGTGAGATCCATATCATGAGAGCCTTTGATGTTTTCTCCTTTCCTATTAAGTTTTGGAAGTTTATTTTGCCTGTGTAGCAGAATGGTGCGACATACTGTACCTCAGAACTTGCTGTGTTGAAGAATAATGAGATACATGCCTGGGATAGAGGTTTTGATGATGATGGCAATCAAGTTAGTTCCATATGCTCCGTACTTGTTTTTTCCTTGGAAGTTATAACCCGTCTTGTGAATCTTGTCTTGATTATATATCCATTTATTTGATGAACCAACAACCTCTGACAAGGCTTGTTTCCCTTCCAAATATTACAGGTTTGGGGTGTAAAAGGAGGTCCTTATGAATTCAAGCCTGCTCCTTCTTCAAGTTTTAACGATGTGCTGAATCCTTTGAGTTTTGCTTCACAACCCCTGGGGAAAAGAATAGAGGGTTCATTTGTCCTACAGGACTGATTTCTTGTTGTATAATCCCCCCCCCCCCCCTCCCCCCCACAAAAAAAAAAAAAAAAACTGCCCACATCTTGTAAATTATAACTCAACTAGGTAAATTTACCCGCGCTTCATGCGGGCATAAATAATCTTTCAAGGCTTTTGAACAACATTTCCAATAATCGATTGTTGTAAGAAACAAAAAGAGAGTAAATTTTAGTAGGTTTTAAGAACATTTCAATAGAAATTAAATGATTTGAAATTCAAACCATTGTTTTTAAGATTTCATTTAGGCATTCATGGTCATAAGTAAATTATTTAACTTTTGAAATTCAATTTGTGACACATAAATTAAGAATGAAGAAGTACAAATTTGAGAGAGATGTACGAAAATATTGCATATACATGAAAAAGAATCAATTGGAAGTGCACGAACGTTAATAGTATTGATATATGAACGTTATCTTCTAGCATTAGCCAGATTAAATAAATACTTAAGAAATGAAGTTCATCCAAATCATAAATACTAAAACATAGAGGATATATATATATATATATATATATATATATATATATATATATATATATATATATATATATATATATATATATATATATAATAGTATAAAGAACAAAAATATAAGTACATTGACCACAACTAATGATTATTTCAAGTTTGTATAATCGTATAGAAATAACATTTGTCCTATAATTTCTTCAGATAAACTTGATTTCTGCTTTTCTCAATAGATTTAGTTGGACCCGAGGCTTAATTTTCGTATGAAGTAACTTCATAACTCGGAAACTGAAAATCAACAACTTTATCTTTTAGTATGATTGATTCAATAAATTAAATAATATGAAGTTGACAGAAATTATGAACAATTATATTTAATAAGTCAAAAACATAACTTATGAGCATTACAATTTTTTTTTATATATTTGGAGAGAGGGAAGATTTCATGTTGAAGTCCAATCTTGAACTGAGGTTAGTAACTATTACATAAAAGTACACACACAAAATGTAGCCAGGTTACAAATATATATCCCCCGTCATTTCGAACACAAATTACAAATTATGATTAATATTAGAGTTTGATGGATTTCAATTTGAAAAAAAATGAAAATAATATTAATAACAGCTACACTAATAGCTAAATAGTCTCACAAAGTGAGGTTCGAAGAGAGTTGAGTATACAAAGACCTTATCCTTCCTCAGAGATAGCGAAGTTGTTAACCATAGACCTCGACTGGTCAAAAATTTCTTCAAAGCTAGAATGCTAAAATTGGAGTGGAGGTCTCAAGTTCGAAACTTTTTGCCAGTCAAAGCAAGGGATTTTCCTTCTAGATCGAGCTCGTCGCACCGAATTTGCCTAGTGTGGTTACCTCTTTTGTATGGTTGTGAGGCATAGGAGCGGAGGTTTTACCATGTGCGCACCGAAAGGGTAGTGGCTTTGGATTTCCCTAATCATAAAAAAAAAGTGTCAACAAATGTGGAGAGTTTGAGATATATCTATTGTCTGTGTTGTTATATGGCAAGTATCTGTATTTAAGCAGTGTCCCAAATCTGAGCCTTGATAGTCTTATGAACGATTTCTAAGGTCCTCGTCTGGAATTCAACACCCCTGGTACCTCTGGTGGACTTATATTCTCTCTAAGTTCGTTCAGCCAGTAGCTACTACTAAACCCGATCGATCAAAATGAAGATAGAATGGGTTCGTGAGGGAGCAAAAAAGTTTATGCCTCTCTCTTAATGCGATAATACATAGGAGTAATATATTTTCAATAGCACTTCTCTTTCACACGTACTTCCTACAAAGTCTAAGAAGTAAATCATTAGAACCTTACTGTACAATTGCTAGTAGATTTATCTATAAATGATCATTTTTGTTGAGGAACTCCATTAATGGGAGTTGAGAAAAGCTTAGAGAGAGTTTGAGGGAATGAACCAGAATCTTATTCATTCAATCTGTATGAATCACACGCTGATTACATGTATATATACAAGTATGAGTAGGCATAGTTTGACAGCTGTAATTCCTAACTTACAAAGATGCTTTCCTAACTAACTTTATACAAATAACTAACTAATCAATTCTAGATTATAGTTAATTAACTATGTCTTCAACACTCCCCCTCAAGCTAAGAATTGAAAAATATGTTTTTCATTCCAAGCTTGTCGACCAGTGCATCATGTTGTGGCTTGCATAATCCTTTAGTTAAAATATCTGCTTGCTGTTCCCTTGTTCCAATGTGTTGTGTCTGAATTAGCCCTTCTAGTATTTTTCCCCCTAACAAAGTGACAATCTATGTTAAAATGTTTTGTTCTCTCATGAAAGATTGGATGTGCTGCTATTTGAATTGCAGCTTTGCTATCACAAAATAAACTCACAGGTGACTTGACTTCTACTCCTAGCTCCTTGAATAAACCTTTCAGCCATACTATCTCAGCTACTGTAAAGGCCATACTTTTGAATTCTGCCTCTACAGAGCTTCTTGAAACTGTGTTTTGCTGCTTTGATTTCCAGGACACCACATCATTTCCCAATTTTACTATGTATCCAGTCACTGAACTCCTGGTTTCAAAACATGCTCCCCAGTCTGAATCACAATAGGTTACCAAAGTTGACTCTTTAGTACTTGGCATAACAAACCAAGACCTGTTGTTCCCTTTATATACCTTACCACTCTAAGTGCTGCTTCCATATGAGACTGTTTTGGAGAGTGCATATATTGGCTAAGTACCTGGACAACAAAGGCTATATCAGGCCTTGTCATTGTTAGGTATAGAAGCCTTCCTACTAGTCTTTGGTATTTTCCATAATCATCAAGAACCATTTTAACAGGGGTCTATGATGAAAAAAGAACCAGGGGAAACACAAACAAGATGTTCAAAATCGAAGCGAAGTTTCGAAATCCAAAATTTAACAAAACATGTTTTTTCATTCTTGTAAAAGTAAAAGGCTTAAAATTTTAGATAAGCGATAACTGAAATTCTTAGTTGTGGTGTGTGCAGATAGGTGAGTCTAGGATCCTCTGTTATATATACAAGTTGTTGGCACATATTTGGATACATTTACTCTAATAATCCTAATTTATTTGTTTTCCTATAATACAAAATTACAAAATTAACAAAAAACAAAAGCAAGAGAATATATACCTCAAGCATAAATAAATTAATGGAGTTTCAAGAGTGACTGTTGTAGGGACTTGTTCTACACTACATCCATGTACTCCAGAACTATCATCAGCAAACAGCCAACGATAAGATTTGAAAAATAAAATGACTTTTGATTTAAACATAATACTAATCATAACATATTATATATATATATAAAAGAGAATCTTCCGGTCGATGATGTGGAGCATTCACAAGCAAAAAAAGTTTTTTTACTTTAATATTGACAAAAATACCCTTCCCCTCTGCCTCATACACGCCATACTCGGACGTCACTTCCCTTCAATCCTTCAACACCTACACGACTCTTCCATTACGGCGTGTGGGGCCACCGTAAATAAACCACTGCATATTCCTGCCCACCACCTTCTATACATTTCGTACCGACTTCTACGAAAACACTCTTAAACTAAATTCCATCGTTCTCCATGGCTTACTTCAAAATGTTGTTCAACGTCGTGCCAAAATCTAAACCTTTGCTTTTGGGGTGATCTTTGTGTCACAATCCGTTATTTTCCCGTTGGTAGGTTTTGTTGGAATTGTTCTGTTAATATTTCTGCTTTATGATTACAACTTTGTTGTCAAACAATTTGTTAAATCGAATCATTTTTCATGTTGAGTTTCTCTTTCCAAGTTTAGTTCTATGATCAAGTTTTCTCTGTTTCGACAATTACACTCAAATCTAATCTCACCAATTTGTGTTTTCTGAGTTTTACTCTTCTTTTAATTTGCTTAATTTTAGTTATTTTGGTGGCACTTGACATATTAACTGCTATAGGGTTGAATTATTTGCTACTTCCTCTTGTGTTCTGATTATTTATTTGTGTCAAAGATATAGAGAATGCAAATCAATGAAGGCTGCAGATGTAACTCTTGAAACTTCCAAGCTTAAGGTGCTATATTCTTATACTTTCTTTATAGTTACTGTGCATTTATGATTTTCCAGTAATGAGTGAGAGATTGAAATTTTGTATTTTTAAAAATAGATGTATTACTAGCATGTTGCAAGAACTTGTTTTGATTACATAACGTTTGATTTGAGAGGGCCTACATCATCTGGTCTTTCTCTGAGAATGTCTGAAAGAATTTTGCGGAAATAGTAATCACCCCTTGAATTAAGATTGATATTTGTCATGTATGACTGATATAGTGTTATTGAGAGAATTTGGGATCAATACGTCTTGTCACTGCGGCATGTCAATTCGGTACTACAAAATTAGAAATGCCGCATCTTAATTTGGCTCTGTGAAAGTGGATTTCTACAGAAGGAATAACAAATTGCTGAGTGAATTTTCGTTAGGCAAGACTCATAATGGGTCATTTGATGTCTCTCTTCAACTGTGACCTTAACTTTTTGTAGCTACTTCAGTTCAGAACATAAGGTCTGATTCTACGTTTTGGAAGACCACATACTACAATAGAAAATCACTAATTAGATAAATGTTCAACAAACCAAAAATCATTAGACCAAGGGAACTTTTCGAACCACTTTTTTGCTTTATGAACCTTTCTTATCCTCTCTACTTCTTGACGTACTTCATAATATTTTACAGTATTTTCTTCATTCTATTCATTTAACATGTTGGTGCATTCCTGCCTTTGTCTAGAAATGTGCAGTTGCCCATCAACCAATTGGTAGCTTAAAAGTTGGCAGAGATGTCAATTTAAAACACTCAGGCTTCAACAATCAATTGTACAGGGAGACACCTAGTTTGGAAAAAAAAAAAATACTAGCATCCGGTGTTCACGTTAAAATCAATGAGTGCAAAACAATCCAACACAGCGCTTAAATAGCAAGCACTCAGATCCACATAAATCTTGGTGATCATCATGGATGAAAATGCTATGATGGATGAGAATGGGTAGCTCTTGCTCAAGACCCGGAAATGAAACATAAAAAAGGTGGGAAAGCATGGATCAACATAAGCTTTTACTAATAATGATTAAATGCTGAAGTGACCTTGTATGTTGAAGCAATACAAAAACTGAAAGAAATTTCTCAAACCATCCTAGTATCATAAGGAGTAGGGAAGTGCACATACCCATATCTCTAATGCAGAACCCTACCAATCCAAAAATGAACGTGGACTATTCCAAAACTACACGGTTACAATTTACAACTCAGATGAATTAAGCAAGTTTGGCACAGAAGAAGGTTTTGGCGCCAAACAAAAGAGTGAAATCATCACCAAGAGCCAGCCTCTACCAAGGTTTGAGGTCACCAACTGGACCAGCAGTCCAGTTTAAGGACTTCTCCCTGGGCTTCAAGTAAGTGCTCTTGTCATGTGGCAGTTTACGCGCAAGTCCATTCAAGATCTGATGGAAAGCATCACCTGATTGAGCAGGTGTTGGAAATAACATTGCCTGCTTCATAGAAGGATTGGCAAGCAGTCTCTGCTTCCTCAATATTTCTTCTGGTCTAATAGAAGTGAGAATGGTGTCCAAATTTGGAACATCTTTCTCTGCTACAAACACGCCTATATCTTCCCAGGGGATTGCGTCAGCAAATGGCAAGACAATGTCATCTGCTATAATAACAGGGATGCATCCAAATATAACTGCTTCAACCAATCTCGGACTCCATGGTGCCCATCCTAGAGGGCACAAGCAAAAGATAGCTCGCTGCATGTCTTCATAGTAAGTAGTTGGATGCTCAGTAGAAATATCAAAGAGAGGATTGTTTTTAAAGTTCTCCCACACTGCTGCTCGGGCACCTCTGAAGTGAGAAATAATCATGGTTAATTATTTTGTCTTTCCATGTCTCAGAGATCAGTAGACTAAATGAGAATATTATTTGTCAACTTCTACAGTCATCATTTATTCAAACAATCTTCATTCATAATTTCAGGGAAAAGAGGAACTCTATAATCCCAGAATCACAATGAATAAATCAATCAACTAAGCATCTATACTAGGGCCTTTTGATAAGTAGCTTGAAGTGTTAAAAAAGTGATTTATTCATATGAGCCATGGTTATACCTCGCATAGTAACCACCCTCTGGATCATTTCCAACATCATAAAACAAGCCTCGGAAATAAACAAAGATAGACCGGGGAGTATCTGGAGGGATCAAGTGGGACTGCATTTTCTGTGGGGGAGCATATGGAGGAACTGTAATTGAGCCATCTTTCAAACAAACATGATTTCGTTGTCCAAAAGTTTGAACCAAGGTAGCACGTTGGAGCAATGGAAGAATTCCCCTCTCAATAGCTTTTTCTTCCTGCAATGGCGCAAAACCAGTGTAACCAAAACATCTTCAACACCCTTGAAAGTAATGACAGAAAACTACAGTTGAAAATAACAAAACCGATAATCATGAACCTAAGGGATATTTGTCGGTAACCTTTCCCTGGCTTCTATCCAATTATGTGAGTGTGTGTGTATGATAGAGAGAGAGAGAGAGAGAGAGAGAGAGATCCTCACTTGATAGTGAAAACAAGCACCAAAATCATGTGGCACAATGAAGAAGTGATCAGCTCCCTCTGTCCTATTCCAGTAAGGCCAGTTAGAAGAAATAAGTTGTATTGCACTCCTCATCATACGTGGTGACTTGAAAGGTAAAGGAAGGCCATTTGGTGTAAGGTCACAAGTACTGTAAACAGGGGTGTAGAACCAATCTGCTTCCTCGGGATTAAAAGTTCGAACAGCGCTAGATAATAGGAAACGATGCATAAAGATTTCAGCAGCAAACATGTGGTTGAGGCATCGCTGATCTTTCTGCAGAATTTTCTTGTTGTATTTGCTGGGAAGCTCATAGACAAAAACTTTTAATCTCCCAACTGGATTATCTTCCAAGACATCACCCGCACTTCCTGAATTTTGGAAATACAAGGAAAACAAAGAAGTTAATACTTATCCAAATCATTATAGGCTAAAACAAGTTAAAAGATGATTTTTATCTGCTCTGAAGAATTTGGAAGTCTGTTCTATTGGGAGTCTCAAAATACCCCTTGGAAAGTTATGACAAACCTTAAAACATCTAAATTACTGCCTACCAAAGTCTTCAATCAAGTAATTCATTTAGCTTAAAAAAAAACAAATGCAGAAGATCATAGATTTTTTGAGAATAAATACCTCATTTTTATACAGGGTTAGCTCTAAGGTGACCACATTTGTTATAATTGATACTATAATGGTTCCTCATAGGAATGATCTTTCGGGTTAACCACTACTATATCCCTATAGAACCTAGAATTCACTAATGAAGCCAGCTAAAGTCGTCAACAATGTTGAAGTCTTTAAACAAAAGCCTTACACAGAAATCAAAGCTAATATCATCAATCTCACTAACATGAATTTTCAGCAGTGCCTCTAAGACCAGATACTTGTAACCTCCTACATTGCCTAAGTTTCCCCAAAACACATCCATTTCAGAGCAGGAACCAGCTGAATCTGGACATATTTATTGAAAACAAAAAGCCCAAAAGAAATTCATACAAGTATGAAGTACCCAATATCAGAAAAACCTAATTTACTATAACAAACAAGTATTCCCATCTCAGTAACAACCTAAGTTGTGCGTACTCTTCACTTTCGATGCCACAACAGCAACAACAACATACCCAAAGTAATCCCACTAGTAGATTCTGGGGAGGTAAGATGTACACAGACCTTACACCTGCCTTTACAAGGTAGAAAAACGTTTCCGATAGAGCTCCAGCTCAAAAAGGATTCCCATCTCAGTAAGACATGAAATTACATATAATTCCAAGCTAAACCACAACAATTTAGCACCCAAAAGAAAATGTACCTGATATTCTCTCAGTATGTTCAGACCTATGAAATTTCAAGCCTTCAATTTTCACCAACAAAGCAAGATAAAGAAGAACAAAAATGCCCCTACTCCAACTCCTCATTTTCTGTTATCTCCCTGTACAGAAAATATTAACACTCTAAAATGGCTCAAAACAACAGAAGAGGACCAGAGATTTAATGGGTATGCCCCAATAACAAAGAAAGTTTGGAAATTTGTTATTAATATAATAATGGGTAGGAGGAATCAACAGTTAGAATGTCATTAGCTGGGGTAGTTGTTAGTAGTATTTTCTTGCTACTGGGGTTCTTTCAAAGACAGCTAAGAAGAGAGAAGTAAAAAAAAAATGAAATCTTGGTGATTCTTGTATACAGTGAGAAGAACAAAGATTGATAGGGAAATGGGGTTGTAAGAATTTGCTTCAAGAAACAGAGAGGAAGGAAAAAAGGGGGGGATTTGGTTTGGATGTCAATTTTCAAGCAACTTTCTTGAAAAACTTGGCAATATTATATTGGATGTATCAGGTACTGGTCCACTGGAATAGTGATATTGTATAAATGAAGGTACATTTGATGAATTTCTCAATATAAATAAAGAATCTACGTGAAAGTTATTGAATTTCCAAAAGTCCACACTAGATAATTTAGATTTGCTCTGTTGGAGAGGTTGAGAGAAGGTGAGGTATAGGTAGATTTTACCCCAATGCCGTTAAGTTATTTGCTATAAATGTTTTCAATAGATTTCATAAAGAATAGATTTATGTTCGCTAAATTTGAAAAATTCAAAATATATAAACTAGTTAGGAAGTTTGAATATTTGGATACAGTTTTACAACTGGAAATTCATGAATTACACATGGGTTTTTTGCCTTTAGAAATGTCCTTCCTTCCTAATGTCTAACAATTATATTGGTAATGGCTAGTTACTAACTCTTTTATTTTGACCACTTTGACTATTTATAGTTTTTAAATTTTATTGCAAGCTGCAAATAAATCGAATTAATACTAGCTTATATATATTTTTATTAAACTCATTCATTATCATAAAATAAAAAGAACAGTAGGTGCAATGTACAATTGTGAATTATTGATTCCCTTTTGAAAAAAATATAAAATATCATAAAGAAAAAATAAGCAAATTAATACATGATTAAGGAGATGGGTTGCTTTTAGATGTCGATGTGGTTCCTTGTTACTTTAGAAAATGTGGGTTAAGCTTGCTTTGTAAATAGATTATTATGCATTAAGCACGTTTACTTCTAAATCATTTGCGGAATAAATGATTTTGTAGTCCTTTATAAATTTATTTTAATTTTTATATCTTTTACTTTGCATAGAGAAAAATAAAATGGTCTGTCCAGAGAACGTAGAAACATTCCGTTACTTACAAAATGTGGTTATATTAATTGTACTAATTTCTTATGTAACTACCAAATGAATGAGCTTAGTTTACTAAATAAATTAAGTTGGTAAAACATTTATTTTCCAGCAAAAATATGACCACTGAATAATTCCAACGTGTTAAGTAAGGTAAATATTGTATTACTATTGGATTTTTCCTAATGTTCTCAATTCCATTATGCTGGTTCGAAATTAATAATATCTTCACCATTTAAGGCTCATTTGATATAATATATTAGGAATGTTGATACTAGTTATACTGAATCTTTAATTTGATATATTAAAAAAATTTGGAAGCAATTATATATTTGATCAAATTAACACATGCATTAAAAATCTTTACATAATATCATGATTTGCATACATTAATTATACGTAACATGATACACAAATAAAATATTATAGTACTTGATACGTATACTTCAAATATATACTAAATAAAGTAATAATAATACACAAAATGAAATGCATCCTACCAAATGATAAGGAGTTGAAGAACATGGATGTTGCAACCACATATTGACAGAGAAGCATAACCAAAGATGCCAAGAGGTTATGTTACATGAAATGACTATAAGAATTAATATTAGCGCAAATAATATTTTGAATAGTTAGATTTAATAGTTTGCTTCTGTTTTTCCCCAAGTACTTCGCAGAGGAAAGCCTTATCCTTTTTATTTTTCTTTGTCAAAAGTCAATCTAAATTTATCCATACATTTTTAAAATGTTTAAAAGTTATTTTAGCTTAAAAACACTTAACATAAGTCGATCTAAATAGGCTTTAGCCATAAAATTAGAGATGACAATGAGGCGGGGTGGTGCAGGTTTAAGATTGTGCGGAGCGAAAGTGATGTGGGGTAGGTTGAAGTAGGTGTTTTTTAAACTAATGCGGGGTGGAGTAGGTTGCAGGTATATGTGATTCTATGTGTGTTCAAACTTAATTTTAATTTTTTTTTATATGTTATAAGAGTGATAGAACATTATTTATTGAGATAATTTCTTTAAAGCTACTAAAATATTGAAGGTAGTAAATGAAAATAGTTCTATAAAATGATACAATTTTACACGTTTTCCAATTTGACCTCTAAAAATTAAATTTTCAAGTCATTATCTATTACATTAATACAACTTAATAAAAAAATGAATTTATTTTTATATATTTTATTTTGTAGCATCAAACTTAACTAGAGAAAAAAAACTAATAAAATTATGTGAGGCGGGTCTATGCGAAATAGGATGGGACGGATTGAAAATGAAAAAATTGTTATACTTGGAGTGGCTATTTAAAATTTTGAGGGTTAAGCTCAATCCGCTTGCCACGCACTGCACCGCCCCATTGTCATCCCTACATAAAATACATATTCTAATCAAGCAAAATCCTATGCGGCTCTCTTAGGATCCATTTGGACATGTGATATGAATCATGATTTAGAATCAAACTAATTTGAAGTTGAAGTTGAAATTTTGTTTGAACATGTAATTTTAATTTTTTAAGTTAGATTTTTTTTATATTCAGATTTTTTCTTATAAACATAATTTTTTTTATAAGTTATGAATTATGAAAATTATCAAATTTTCTTCAATTCTCATAGTACAATTGACAAATAAGCAAATATAGTTCATAAACAAGATATCATATTATCTTAAGGCGCCACATCAAAAAATCACATATCTCCGTGTTATTTTTATAAATAAGTATTTGCAATTACAAACTTGTTATACCTAATTTTATAAAAATTCAATAATAATTTTTTTTTTTTTTTTTTACATATTTCAAACAATGTCAAACTTTGTTTTCTTTTTTTCCCCTTGTTTCCCAAATATAACACAAGCGGTTTCCATTGCTTAATCTTCTTCATCCTTCCGACTCATAGATTCTCAATCAAGCTTCTTTGGTTATCGAGAGGTGACTTAGCTTGAACTGACTCTCGAATTGCTGTATTCTCCGAGATCGGAGACAGACGGATTGGATCTGGAGATCAGATACTGTTCTAAAATCCTCATTTTTCATAAATTCACTGCAATTTCGCTCTTGGGCTCTTGATTTAAGGTAACCCGCAACCCCTTCCGCCGTTTTTTTTTATACCCTTTCCATTGTTTTTGTTATTGCAGATTTTAAATTGCCTTATATACAACGACTGCCACTTCGTAATGGATGTAAAGTTCGGGTTTTTACAAAATAAAAAATCCTTTTGGGTAGGTTCTTGATAAGGAGAAATTTTGGTTTATTGAGGGAAAATGAAGTGAAGGAGGAATTCTGGTCTGAACACTAAATTTGGTTGAATTTGGTCTGCTGGAAAACTGGGTTTAATTTGGTGGGTTAGGGTTTGAACCTTTTCTTCAGTTTCTTTTAACCCCTACACCCAGAAAAAACATGCAATTACCAACCCGAGTATGAAAACTTGTACTTAGAGTAGGATTTTAGTTAGCTTGCTGTTTGCTTTCAAAAGTACCTAACTGGAAATGAATTACGCAATTAATGTTGGTACTTATTCAGTTCGTTTGGTTTATATAAGTTTTCAGAACTTTTGGTAATTGTGCTTCATGTTGGGCTCTGATAGACTTTGTTCATGATCCATTTTCTTGTTGCTTTTAGCTGCTTAATGTTAACAGTTGTATGATATCAAGTTCTATGTCCTCTTATGTGTTTTAAGTTATGAAACAATTTGGTATTGGAAGTTAATTATCAAAGCACAAATGTGGATTTTGGAAGTTTTTTTTCTCGCAAGAATATGATAAGAAGATTTTATATCATTCGAGTTTAATGAAATTTCGGCAATGAGGCATCAATCGGAACTTGGAAATTTAAGTATTGTGTGGTCAAAGGAGCTTACATGCTGTAAATTTTGCATAACCATAGCTGAGTACCTGACTCCATTATAGAACCAAGACAGTCCTAGTGTCCAAGCTCAGTTTTTCCCATTACATGCCAGCCCTATGGTGGTATACACTATTGAACATGTAGACTGTGGTACTTTGGAAAATTGTAGAGCATTGCAATGAAAGATGTTGTAGAAAACAGGCATTGGGGCATCTTAGAGATTGGAATAGTAAATGATGTCTTAAGTCTTACACTGGTTAATCTGGGTTATCTGTAACCCATAGGCCAAAGTTGAGGTATTAAACAGGCAGGCGATTGCAGAAAGTCTGCTTGAAATTTGCTGTGTAGTAGCAGCTGGCTAGGATCATTAACATTGAAGAACGAAGCTTCAGTGGTAAATGCAATAGTAAACCGTAGAGTCTTCTCTCCCAAAAAAAAAAAGAAGGGGAGAGAAGACTCTAGACAACAAACCTTGGTTCTTCAGCATCACACATTACGGAGTTGGGAATGTTTCTTTTCCTGATAAATGACAAGAGTTAAATGTGTCATTACTGCTTGACTGGAAGGGGCAATATAAATACAGTTGCAACTTAAAACATGACTACAAATTATTCCTGTTTGAGTTTGAATGGAGATCTAATTTCCTGGCAGCTATATGTTTTATGCTAAAGTCTCTTTTTGACTATTATATGCTTTTCATTTCGGGGGTCTAAATGTTTCTCTAAGGTCATTGAGTAGATAGATAAGAGTTACAACCTTGGGTAATGCATACAGTAAGATTATAGAGAAGATTGAATAATTCAGAAGATGAAACATGAGAAGAAAATAAGAGCACTGTTCTTGCTCAGTGCAGAAAGCTACTATACAGACTCAGATTTTTCTTATTTCAAAAGCATTGCTCATGAAACCTTAATGGCTTATGCTTCTACAATTTTTTTATTTTATTTTGTAGGGTTTTATTTACTTAATGAATCTAGTGTCAACTTAGTGGTGGAGTATCCTTTTCATTTTGATCTGGTTGTAAGGTGCTCATGGTCATCCATTATTTCCTTGTTCCATTTCATCATTTGGTCAAAAGACAAAGAGCAGGAACAACAAAACTTTTTGTTGCAATTAATGTTTTGACAATCCGCTAGTATGAGAGGAGTTGACAGATGCTTCTTTACTGTGTATAGGCTTGGTGGAAGGCAAAACTGATTTAGAGAGGAAATTCAGAAATGGTAAGTTAGACTATAATTATTGTTATTTTTGTTGTTGAATTTACAAGTACTATGCTCATTTTCTTCTGCTGATATTTTCAGTCGGCGCTCTTCAATTTCCACTCCTTTTTGACAGTAGTTCTGTTGGGGATTTGTACATGCACTTATGTGAAGATGCATTTTCCTGCACTTCTTGAACAGAGAACTGGGTAAGTCTTCTCTATAAGTAAGTTCGTTGTAGCTACAGTATAGGAATTTAGCATTGGTGTCAATGTTACCTATGTTGATTCTTAATAATTCATATAGGAGGTCCTTCTTTGTTTCCTCTAACTGGTTAGTAAATGCCTTTTTATTTCCTTTATTGTGTGGATGCCGTTGGAGAATATCTTTTTGTAGTGCATTTTCTGAATTTATGCTACTTCTACCCCATGTTTTTATTATTTTGTCATGGTTGGAATTTCATGTATGATCACATTTAGGCAGCAGGTAAGCCTGTTCTACTGTTACTGGGTACTATGTAAACCTACAAGATGGTACATTATGTCGTTGGATGGGCTCTGTTCTCATAATGACACATATTAGTCCTCTCCACACCCCTCCCTCTGGGACTCCCCCTTCTCCCTTCCTCCTTTAATGCCCTCCCTCATTCTTTTTTGCAACGAAAAAACTGGGCCATGGGGGTAGAGAGACTAGTTAGGATTGGAAGAAATATCTTAGAAGAAGTGGGGTTCAGGAGAGAGGCACATACTTTGTGAGATCAAAATTCTTATCCCTTTCCATATTCCGTCTTTCATAAAGTTTAACCCCATAAAATGAAGTTTCTAGTATGGTCTAAGTACTAGCGACTCAAGACTGATGATTTTCTTCATGCAATTATCCTACTCCTGAGCTACATATCCACTATGACAAGCCATATAACCCGCTTTATGCATCATATAGTACTTAGAGGCCATGAGGATTTAAGGGTATCAGATGTACTTCTATTTCTCTGGGAAAATTAGTGGTTACACCTATATGTGTAGATGGTTTTTAATTTGAAAATGGCTTTGCTAGGTCAAAAGATGGGAAACTCTTATCTGAAATGTTCTCACTGTGGTTGAACATAATGCTAGTTTTGGGGGAGAAAAGATAACAAGGGCACTTTTAATTGGATCTAATTTTTTCGTTGGCTTTTAATGGGATTTCAACATGTCATTTTAAGTTGAGGGCATCTAGGCATTGACTATTTTGCTTGAATTTTCACGTTTTTTGAAGCTAAGAAAGTTCTGTAATATTTTCTCCAATTTTATCTCCCCCTAATGTTGTGTTGGTACTTTATTTTATGTCTTATTTCATTTTATTTATTTGTTAATTAATTTCCCTGTCTGCTCTACATCCTAACTAGATGGTAACTTGGCAGGTTTCGAGGTTTCTTTTGGAAGGCTGCTAGAATAGGTAAGTTATCTCATTTGCTTGCAGCAAAGAATTGTCTGGACTAATTTCGTCATTGTTTTTACAGAATCAAAATTATTTTGCTGATTGTTAAAAACATTGCTTGCATTTTTCTTATACCATTACTGGCCTGTATCCTAGTAAAACCACACCATATAACAGGATGTTGATGAATTGCTGAATCACTGCTGATATGTGGACATACAGTTGATAACTTGATGTTTAGGCATCATACTTCGACAAAAACGAATAATATTTTCCCGGCTAAGCATTGTAATTCTCTCATAAGGCCTCATCTTATTCTCGTAATTCTCTCTTGCTTGACCAATTCATAATATTTTGGAATATAACGATCTTTTCCCTTCCCTGTTTTCTGCTTGTGTGATCCATATTGCTTAGATGCCTATTTAACCAATCAAAAAAACGTCACATATATGCCTATTTATCTTCATGGTGGTTCTTCATCCTTTTACTCTTAACTTGTTTATCTTCTGCTGGTTGGGGGGTTTTCTTTTTGTTTAGAGGGCTTTTATTCTTTGAACATTTTTCACTTGTTCCAAAGTCAACAAAGTGGAGGAAAAAATTTGCTCTTCTCAAAAATTCTCCTGTACCTAAAATTTGTAATTACATGTATCCTAAAACACATTACTTGCATTAGAATATAGTGAATGTCCTTTGCCGTCCTACCTTAATAAATTTTATCTTTTATCCATTTACTCTACCAATGCATGAATTTGACAAGGCCTATGATGCTTCAATGTGGACAGGTGAACGGTTGAGTCCTTGGGTGGCAGTGGGCTGCTTGACGATGGGTGTTTCAATAATCTTCTTCTGAGAGAACAACTGTTTGTAATTCATGAACGTACACTCTCAGCAGGGCTTAAATTAGCACTTGAATCTGTTTTTCATCATTTGATCTGTTCGATTAAAAGATGGCACGAAGCTTGATGTGAGACCAACACTACTTTCTTGATCATGAACTGAGTTTCATCGTGTGGAATTTTGGATTGTGACAATGTTGGACTCTCTGTTGTGTCCTTTTCTTTAGACTAATTATTTTACTGGAAGTAGTTGTACCTTTGTGTCAAGAAGTCTGATGCTGTCTTCTACTTGTTTAAATGATGAGTATCATCAATCATGTCACATCATTTGCATCAACTACAGCTTCTTGAAGTAGCAGTGGATCCTCCCATCCACAACATAGAAATAATAAAATAGAAGAGAAAAACTATGAATAATTGAGTTGGAAAATATGGTCAAAATCGATGTCCATTCTTATGCCAAGCATTAATTGGTTTGTCTTCTGGCCAGCTGCACTAAAAAAACTGGAGTACCATACATAATATGCCTTAAATTATTCGTCCAATTTCCTGACAAATCTTGCAGGAAATTACCGTGGTATGGTACACACGTTACTGATGAGGTATGAGTCATAAATGTGCCTTTTAATTTGGCTTCATTTCATATTTATGCCTTCCAATTTTGAGTGTGCACAGATAGACACTTAAATTTGTATAAAATTAAACAAGTAGACACATGAGTCCTATGTAGCATAATACATGTAGAACACAATTGCCATGTAGGATGTGCCGATTTGTTCAATTTTATACAAGTGTCTACCCGTGCACACCCAAAGTTAAAGGGCATAAATGTGAAATTAGACCAAGTTAAATGACATATTTATGTATTGTGCCTATAAATTATTCAACATATTTCATGTAATAAGTATGATAAATTTATTCAATTTTCTTATATTTATTTAATAAATCTTACGGGAAGATAAATACATGAAAAAGTCAACAAAAAAAACTAGAAGACGAAGAAAAGGTAAGTAACTCCTATAGTTTTTTTTTTTCTTTTTTTCATTCGTTGTTCAATATCATATTAGAGTCCAACTAAATCTAAATTACGCCATGAAGTCCCATATTGAGGGTTAAAATGCTCTCTAATAAAGACAATTTCGTACCTAGGGGACTTGAATTCGAGACCTCTGATTAAGGATGAATGAATATTTATCACTTCACCATAACCCTCGTTAGCCAATATAGCTTTAATATCAACTAAAGTATCACAATTATGGAAACTGATGTGGCTATAAAGCAGGTGGGAAATTAAAGAAGAGGAGGCTACTTTGGGGCCTAGACCCATGTCAATATGAATGAAAGGTCTTTTATCATTGGTATAAATGCAACATATTTGTAAAAAAATAATGATTTTCCAGTTGTTATAAGATGAGTACAAGAACTACTCTCGATTGAGTTGGTTATTTTGCACCACATTTTCTCATAATTGTCATGTCAATAAAAAGTGATAAAATGACACAATGCATTATGATATGCGGTGTCTGAAATAAACAAAGCTTAGTTAAGATGTCTAAGTGAAAATTGGTGTCAACTTTAGGAGGCCACCGATGAATTATGCCAAAATAGATAATATACAAATAGACCATAAAAAATATGGTGTAGTGAATAAAGTTATTCCTTCATTAATCAGAAATTTTAATTTTGAGCCCGGTATATAAAAAGCGCTTCCGCCGAACGAGCCCACATAAAGACATCAAACGCCGAACAAATATATTTCGTAATCCAAAAAATAAAATAGTGGTGCTGATTGTATACAATAAATGCTTAGGCGTCCAAGAAGTAGCTCTTAGTCATCTATCAAATTAATAAGGGAGGTAAGTTGGTGAACCCCCAAAGTCTGTTACCAAATATGGTAGAACAATCAAGTCCCCTACGCAACACTTCATTTATATATTATTGTTATTATTATTATTTGAAGAAGTGAACACTGTGATTTTATACGTCGGTATCGTGTTTGATGTACATACCTCACTTTCTTTTGGTTAAATTGGCCTTTGTTTTTGTCTAATTTGAGCGCGTATCAAATATTTCATCAACTACTTGCTATTTCCAACCTGCAAAGCTAAGTCAATGAGAAGCCATCACCTTAAATCGTTGTTTGGTTAGGGCCAAGGATATCCTGAGATTATAATACCGGAATTATAATCTCTATCCTAGTTTAGTTACTACCAATGATCAAGCACAGATGCTTAGTCTAAATAATATAGGAACAAATTTTCTAGTCTTGGTTAAATTATGCTCTGCACTATTAATAATAGACGTGTTTATTTGAGTTTATAAATAAAATATTTTTCATCATGATTTTCACTCATTGCATTGACGGCAAGACCACCCTCCTAGGGTGCAAGTCTTTCTTTTTCTCACCACTTTTCTCAAGTTAATTTATATCTAGATTTCAACTCATCAGTCAGTCAAATACCCCTATCATGGTCAATTGGCTTTACTAATTTCTTTCAAAGATTTGATTTTTCTAACTTCCCCCATCTTCGTCTTATATATTTTCTTTCTTCAACTAGGTTGAAAATTCCACAACAAGAGGAAAATTGTTATCTTGAAAGTGGGGTAGAAGCTTCTGCATTCCATTGCTATTTATCTCACTAGTTATAGGTGCAAGGAAGACTCTGATGGAGGGAAAAGCAGAGGCAGTAACAATGAAGCCAAATAATGAAGAACTTCTTTCTAAACAAATAATGAAGCAGGAAGCAGCAGCAACAGAAAAAGAAGAAATTCAAATGCCATGCGACGACACAATGAAGCCAAATGATGAACTTCTTACTAAACAAAGAATGAAGCAGGAAGCTGTAGCAACAGAAAAAGAAGGAATTCAAATGCGATGCGACGATACAATTACAGATCAAGAGAGGAACAAAATTGAACTAATGAGAGCTCTTGTTGAAAAGCAAGATCCTTCTTCCAAGGTATTATACAATTTTCTGCAGCATTTCTCTCCCTTTCTAACTATAAAAATCAATATTTTTTAAACAGAAGTAGAATGATTTCCATGTACCTTGTTTGTAGGAAGTAGATGACTATGCCTTGAGAAGGTTTCTTCGAGCTCGCGATCTGGACATACAGAAATCTGCAGCAATGTTCTTGAAATATCTTAAATGGAGGCAAAGCTTTGTACCAAAAGGGTCCATTTCAGTGAGTGAGATACCAAACGAGATTGCACAGAACAAGATGTTCATGCAAGGTGAAGATAAACAGGGATGTCCTATTGCTGTAGTTTTTGGTGGCAGGCATATTCAAAACAAATTAGGAGGTGTTGAAGAGTTCAAACGTATGACTCCCTTTTTTTCTTTTCCCCACCTAATTTCACATGGCCTACTGCTTCATGGTCAGTGAAACTGGCTTTTGAACCAGTCAATTTCTCACATCCAAGTCTTTCTTTGATGCCTCAGGTTTTATAGTCTTTGCTCTGGACAAACTGTGTGCAAGGTACAACATTTAGAATAATAGTAGCAGCTTTATTCCTCTCCTTTTTTACTTTTCCAAAATCAGCGGAAAACATCAGCAACTAACTCCACCATGGACAGAACACCTGTTTTTAATTTAAAAAACAACAAATTATTGAGTATTGAAATGTAACAAAAAAGGGCAGAATAAATATAGAGGATAAAAACAGCTCACCATTTGGACGACAAATTATGGGGTTTTATTTATGAATCAGGACCTCACCAGGAAGAGAGAAGTTCACAATAATCGGAGATCTCCAAAATTTTGGCTATTGTAACAGTGACGTCCGTGCCTATCTTGCGGCCCTATCCATCGTGCAGGTTAAGTCACCAATACTGTCTAGTTATTCAGATAGAGGCTTACCCTATTTTTGTCCATAATCTAAGAGACATCTATTTTGCAGGATTGCTACCCAGAAAGACTTGGCAAAGTACTTCTTGTTCATGTTCCTTACTTATTTTGCACATTATGGAAGGTTTTGTATCCTTTCATAGACAACAACACCAAGAAAAAGGTGAGTTCTAAAATAATTGTGTTTCACATAAAAGGTGGATGAATCAGTTCTAGAGTTCAGTCATACTTGCAGTTGATGTTGAGGATAACTTAGTGAGAGACTTGATTACAACTTGTATTACATCATCCTCATTTTCCATTTTCACAGATCATGTTTGTGGAAAACAAACGACTGACAGCAACCTTACTTCAAGATATTGATGAAAGCCAGCTTCCGGAGACTTACGGAGGCAAAATGCAATTAGTTCCTATACAGGACGCCTAGGCAAGTAATTGCACTAAAAGCTTCAACTTGATCAAGTTGACGGTGCTCTCTTTTTAATAGCTTTGAGGAAAAACATTACATTGCAAATATACATCTATATGCATTACTAATCATTCAGCTTTTACATGGAGTAGAAAATAAATGATATATTTTTCCACCTGATCTGCTAAGTTTAATGGCGTTCTTGATGAATCCAGCTTCCATCTCTATCTATCATTTTGATACGACAAGCTGGATGATGTTCAATCTTGATTCTGCAAAAAGTGAAAAAGAGTTATACAGAATTCAATCAAATCCGTTTTATGTTTTGTATCAACATAACGCGTCACTATTTCCTTTGCTTCTCTTTTGAAGCAAGATACACTATTATATAATGAAATTTGCGTAGATGAGTTGGTTTTAACGTGTCCAAATCCAGCAATGCAGAACCAACCACCTTTTATTGGAGAAGCGTACCATGAAATTGCTGCATCATTTGAATGTCAAATTGCATTCTGGAAACTAATGCAATGAATTCTCAGATAATCAATTTTAAAATAAAGGGAAAATCTCTAACAGAAGATCAAACAGTTAAGAAAAAGTTAAATACACACACACACACACACACACACACATATTTATATGGCTAAATTCCAACTAAAGTGAAGCTTAAGAAGATTGAGATGCCACTGCAGAAAAAGTTTACTTCACAATCCAAAATGTTGTAACTACCCTTGACACGTCAAAAACTCTAGGTGCAAATTCAATTCAACAGTCACTTGAATGTGTCCTTTCTTTAAGAAGTAATCTTTCTCATATAATTACTGAATGTTTTCTCTGGAGCAACAAAAGCCACTATCCTACCTTGTCCAAGTAACTCATACGGTCAAATCTACTGCACTACCTGCAATGAAGCTTCTGCTACTATGTAAATTATATAAACTACTGGTCACTTGAGGGTATTGCTTCTTTTTTTTTTTTCGGTGACCAACTCAAGTCTGCTGTTTTCTTGAGGAAATCTTTACTTTTTTTGCATTAGTTTGTCCAAGTAGCCAATCTAATCCAGTTTCCATACAAGGAAAGACTCAAACAGTTAAGAAAAAGTTACTCATAAAAGATTCAAACAATTAAACAGCAACACGATATTCAGGAAAGAGAGAATTTCATACCTCAAAGACCAGAAAATAAACTTAAGAACTTTCCTGGATGTAATATTCAGCTAGTTCTTCCACAGACAGGGATATCTTATCTCAAAGCTTGGAGCTGAAGCATATGGAAATAAACCATTTGACACTGACTGTAACCAGATGCACTTTACTACTACTCAAGGAGGTCATCATCGCTGTGGTGTGCTTGTACAAAGAGTGCAGACAGCAGATGCGATGCTAGAAACAGGCAAGATAAGAGCCACAAGAATCATTGAGACATCCACTATAAGTTGTCTACTTAAGCTTCAATTACCAAACTCAATTGGAAATTCAAAGAATTGCTACCAGTAATCCCCACAACTACAATAACCATCTACAAAGTGATGAAAGCGGATCCTGTCCCTCACAATGATTTCCCTATTCAACACCTTTGCTACCATTTTCATCCAAGAATGGCAATCTGGACAAGTACGAAGATTTTTCGAAACTTGAATACGAGTTCCAGGACTAGATTTTAAGATCCCATAGGTTAATGCCAATTTTTCACTGTGGTAACTCAAATTTTCCTCCTTTTCCTCATTAGAAATATCCATCAAAACCAACTCAGTCGTGGAACTAAATCCTTCCAATTTGGTTCGATGAATCAATTCTTTCAAAGTTTTATATATTAGTTCAGCTTCAGGGTGTGATCGGTCACCTGCCTTGAACTGGTGAACAGCATTACCCACTTCAACCCAACTTTTCCCACTATTTTTACGAACTCCTTTCCATTTCATCACACATCTAACTTTCTCGGCGTAATCCCATTTCTTAGTCGAACAATAAATGTTTGACAGTAAGACATAATCACCGCTACCAAGATGAGATATTTTTGTGCTAGCAACTTCACCCATTTCAGAATTTTTGTGAATTCTACAAGCACTGAGAAATGTCCTCCATATGATTGCATCAGGTTCTATTGGCATTTCCTTGATTACTGTATAAGCTTCATCAAGCAGTTCAGCTCTGCCTAGTAGATCAACCATTGTTCCATAGTGCTCAAGTTGTGGTTGAATCAAATACCTATTTTTCATTAGTTGAAAATACTTTTGACCCTCTTCAACCAAGCCACAATGACTACATGCTGTTAGAAGTCCAATGAAAGTAATACTATCAGGTGAAACATTTTCTGGCCCCATCAGTGAGAAAATCTCAATTGCAGCTAAAGCAAGACCATGGATTCCTAATCCATTAATCATAGCATTCCAGACAGAGACATTTGTACGCTCAACACTATCAAATATTCCTCTAGCTATCTCAATTCTTCCACATTTTGAGTACATATCAATCAAAGCAGAAGAAAGAATGTAATTTAGTTCAATCCTTCTCTCAGTCATTAAGTGATGTACCCACTTAGCGTGATCAATGGCTCCAAGTCTAGCACATGCAGTAATGATAGATGCAAAAGTATATCCATCAGGTTCAACATTAGACCTCAACATCTTTCTGAAGACACTGAGTGCCTCCTTATACATGTCATTTTTGACATAACCACCAATCAGTGAGTTCCAAGTAACCAAATCCCGGAGGGGAACTTCGTTAAATATCATCTTGGCAACATCAACTGCCCTCATCTTCATAAATCTAGCAATCATTAAATTAGCAGAGACAGCATCAAATAACTCAGTAGGAATTTCAACAAGCAGCTGCCGAGCAAGATTGAGTCTATCGCAAGACGCATATGTCACTACCATCAAAGAAATAAGAGAAGGATACATTCCATAACCAAGTTTAATAGTATTAGCATGTGCGCCAGCTGTAGTTCTCAAATTTGGTGGCACCTTACATGCTTCAAGAATGCATAATATTCTGTGATAATCTGCAAGATATCATGAAATAAAAAAGTAGCCTTTAAGCATAAAGTTTTGATTTACAACAGAAATAGCCAGTTATCAAAAGGAAGGAAACAAAAGATATTTTTTTTCTATTCAGATTTTTCAATCAAGTTCGTCACATTAGTAGTAAAAAGGGAAGAAAGATGACTCTGAATTATTCATATAGACTATTTGTGTTCATAACATTATTCATATACCTAAACCCAACTAATTTGAAATTAAGATGTATACAACACCATAAGCGGAGTCTCCAGAGGGAAATCCTTACCCTACCTTAGCGGTATAGAGGCGGTTTCAAATACACCCTCAGCTCAAGGAAAAACAGTCTACGAAACACGCAAAGAACCAATTTTGCTAGTGTATATAGTGATTAGACTACTAAAAAGTAAGTAAGAATATATAAGAAAGTTATTCAACCTTGTGAATAATCAAATTCTGTTGGAGATAATGAAAGGTGTAGTAGCCCTGTGCTAAAAGTAGCGCTGAGATTCTGAAGCCACGGTGAAAATAAGGAAGAAGAAGAAGAATAATAGCAATAAAGTCTCCTCCAACTGCCGGAAATCCTGAACATCGTTTCAATTTCCTTCTATGTTCATTCGCACAAGTTCATTTTAATTCTGCAATTTCTCCATTGAAGAGAATTTCAAGAGTACCGCTACTGGTGTTGCTTCTCCATTCCCGGGGACCATGATTGGGCCGGATAGTAAATGGTTCGTAAGGATGCTCCGAAGAGGCCCATGCTTATTTTCGTGTTTTGGTAGCGTCATTTGCATTTCTGTTCCCGTTTTGTGCTACTGCAAAAGTTTATTCAGGGGGACATGAGTTTATATTTTAGCACTAAAATATCAAACAAGTTTTATTTCACGTTCTTCATTTTTTATTTTGCTTTCACACAATTAAAGGGTTCCGATAAGCTAACACATTGAACGTATTTGTTGGCCGTTGCTTGGAAACAGTGGCGGTTTCAGAATTTAGAGTTCGTGGGTGCCAAATAGACCAGCTTTTTTCCTTAAAAAAACGTGGTTGGAGCCTTTTTTTTCCTTAAAAAATGTCTGCAGCAAATTTCTAAAAAGAAATAGGTACAAATGGAATTAAAACCCGCAACATTAGCCATCTAAAGTTTCCCTTCTACCGTGGCACCACAAGCCAATTTTGTTTACTGGGTGCCACGCTTTATATTTATATAAATATTATATATATATATATATACCAATGTATATATAGAGTTTCCATCGAAGTTCGGGAGTGGTGTGGCACCCCCACACCCATACATAGATCCGCCCATGCTTGGAAAGCTACTTCCAGGCTCTCTTTTTTTTTGAGTCTCATGAACCACTTTTAGTATTTGTGTGTGTATTTGCTTCACACCTTCCACGCAAAAGGATCATGGGGTTCTTCAACATACATGTTCAAAGGTGCAATTATTTAGTAGGCAAGGATCGAAATGGGGTTCAAAGGTGCAATTATTTGTGGTTTTTCTGCCTTTAAAAAAAGACCCTTTTTTTTTTTCAAAGGACAAAGTCAAGTTTGTTACGGTCACCAAATCAGCCCAACATTATATCACTAGGGATTCAGATTGCGATAAGTTGACCAATCCATAGATAGAAATCGTTTATTGACCGGTCGACTCATCCTAACGGAGTGTCCAATAGGCTACCGGATGCAATTGCTGCACGTAAGGGCAATGGGCCTTATTTATTTTTGGGTACTAAGAGCTATTGGGCTTCACGTTATACTTCTTGACCCATCAAATAGGCTTCGCCTCCGAAATCTGAAGGCTGGCTTATTTCACAAGCCACCAGTTTGTGTAAAAAGGCTTCTTCTATTCTCTTTTTCTCCTTCCAGAGATCAAGTCTTCTTCTTTCTTCGTGTGCATTCCAACCTTCTCCAGCTGCTCTAAAGTCACCGTCCCCTGAACGCAGGTTTAGTTTTTCTTCTATCGTTACTGTAATTTTCTTATTTCCCGCAATAAGTTTGAGTTTCAAATGATGCAAATTGGTGTACCGATTCATTCTGATTCTTGTTATGTAATGATTTTCCTTTTTTTTACATGTTTTTTAACTGCTGTAACTCTTTTGTTTAGCTGTATGTTAATAAAAATCCCATATTTTAGGTAGGAAACGAAGTTACTACCGTGAAGTACTCAACGATTATTTTGCGAACCATAGAATGATAGAAATTTAGCAGCCTGCCAGTAGGTAGTTCTAGTTTTATTCTGAAAAAAGAGTAGGTACTTGACTTCTATTCTGGTTTGCTTTTTTTTTTTTTTTTTATGTAGTTTTTGGTTTTGTTCATTTTTGTATTTGTGTAATTAGTTTTTCAAAAATTTAAGGAAGACAAAAATTGCACCTCTGGTACCTAGTTTTAGGGACCGTACATAATTTGTGCGCTTGATACCTGATTTTAACACTTGTATCTTGTTGTAAAGGTGATAACTTTTGGATGGGAAACATTCATGCCTCTTGAGGATGTTTGGTTTTTTAGGTTTAAAGCCTGTTTTTGCTTCTTTATCTGTTTTATTGTGCATACAACTCATCAATTGACATAAAATCTCTAATATATTATAGGGAAAAAAGTCTGAAATATATCTTAACTTTAACCGAAATTATTGTAACAATACTGAACTTTAAAAAGAACCTTTTACCTCCATGCACTATTTAATAGTGTATTTTAAAGGTATATATGTGTCCACGTGGACATCATAAATATTGCATCATTATAAATAGTAACATTTCCATGTGGGCACATATATACCTTTAAAATAAACTATTAAATAGTACAGGGGTAAAAGGTTCTCTATAAAGTTTGGTATCATAACAACAATTTCAGCAGCCAAAGTTTGAATATTTTTTAGACCTTTTTCCCTATATTATAATAAGAAAAGAAAAGGTAGGACAAAAAGGTATGGACTTTAAAAAAATACGTAGCAAAAAATGTGATTTTGCCTAGTGAGAACTGTATCCAGCAGGTTATTCTAGTTTTCTTTCTCAGTGGACATTAACAAAAATGTTGCTTTTATTATTTCTTAGCAAGTACATGTACAATGAAATCATGAAAGTAGTAGCAGCGTGTATTTGATAGTTCATGCTTTTAACCTCTTTAAATGTAGATAGAAACAGATTTCCCTGTTTGCATACTATATTTTGTTTTTACGCAAAGATTCATTCAAAGATGCTTGGTCTTATTGTAGGTTATTTGATTCAAATTTTGTTGGAGTGCTGCTACAACAGTTTGGATACTTATATTTCTGATTTCCATAATGGTAAGTACATTATCAAACTTCCCTCCAATATTCTCCTTCAAATCATTGTGTCTAATTTGCCTTGTCTATTTTCTGACCACTTGTTTGACTTTATATTAATAGAAATCTCCTGTGTGAAGTGAGTTTTTTCTTTTTTTGGGGAATCTTGATTGTCTGACTTGATTCAGTTTTCCTTTCTTTCTCAATTTGGATGGAATTTGGCAATTTAGTAAATATAGAACCATCAAAAAATGCATATGGTGGAAGTTGTTACATGTTGTTTTATTTTATTGGGTGGTGGTGGAGGAGATAGAAGACTCTTGGCCATTTATGTTGCCAAACAACTTCACAGTCTTTAGTTATGTTTCTTGAAACAGAAATGAGGACAAACATTAGAAGTCAGATTGAAGCTCAGCTCAGTGCTCGACATATAATTAGTAGCAAATCAAAAACATGTTGGAATGGTTGGATGACTAAGCATGTCACTTCACATCTTAAGATACTGAAATTGATTGTAAGAAAATAATTGAGATGGAGATTGATGCAGGTGAGGGATGGAAAAAGGAATCACTGTTAGAGATGGAAGAGGGGAAAGAGATAGACCTGTATATGGTGAAGGAGGCTGTAGGTTTCTTTAGTTTGTATAGAGGTTTTGTATTTGCCTTAACATTCTATATTTTTGTAGTATTACCTCCACCACTACCACCACCACCAAGTATGCCTTAGTCCATTAGGAGTAAGTCAGGTATAAAATCCTCACGGATAACCAAAATCATCTGAGGCTAACATTTTGTCAGTATTAGCAAATTCCCTGTTAACTTTAGGAAATCCCAACCTTAATTTACAGTTTATGTAAACAAGTCCTGGTTCCTAGTGTAGATGTTAGCCTAAGCCCAAAACCTCTTAACTATGTATATTGTATATTGATTGCATTGCTTTTTGCCTACAATAACATTGATAACTTCTACCCTGAACGTAATGTGCTCATGCTGGTAAGGGGAGTTGGAACACGTATAGCGATGGTGAAAGTTTGAGGGTGCTGGATTCTTGATATGGTGCTTAAATTGAGTGTTTGCTGACATGATTTGAGGTTGTCAGCAAATTTGCTGATAATACTCAGCCAAATGTTTGTAGCATTTTCCTTTGGCATGAAATGACGTGTTATTCTGGCTCAGAGTGTTCATGTCAATCTTCCATCAAGGAGGAGATCTCGATTGAGTTTGCTAATGCATGAGTTCTTCCGAGTTCTGAATACCAAAATAGGAACTCTGATTGTGTGTGATTGTTCTTTGCCTTTTATTTTCATTTCATTTTCATCTTTCTGGTTTGTTGATTTATTTAGGTAAATGACATAATCAACCTTGCTTAACAGAATGAAAATGAAAGGCTACCATTGGATGGATTCCCCTGAGCTTTAGGTAGGCAGGATTGTAGTGTGTACATGCAGAAAATTCAAATGTATAGACTTGGTCTTCCAGGATAGAAATGTAGCTTATAGAAATAAAATAAGATGATAAAAAGGAGGAGTGTGAAATGATCTATGCCATGGGAAATACCCCACCAAAGTAAAAAGATAAGTATGAAGGATTTTGGGACAAGTAATGTCACATGGGAGCGATGAGATGAGTGTCGTAGAAAATATGAATGTGTTGATGGATGTGCAGCCATACAATATTTAGACAAAACGATAAATGATCACTTTGGACGTAGGATGCAAGTAACACACATGAATAATAAAATAATAAATAAGAAAATACTGTCTGATATGATTTGGCCATATCCTTCAAAGACTTCCAAATTCACTGGTCCATAGGTATGATACTTTGCTGATTGCAAGGTGTTCTTGAAACAGTCGAGATGGACTAAAATCACGTTAAAGGGTGTAGTCTCAACAGATCTATGATCTCTTGAATTTCATGTAGTTTTAACACAATGAAAGTAAAAGATCCTTTCAAGCAATAGTGCAATACCAACTAAATGGGATTAAGGTTTAGAGGTTGTTGGTACCTCTGCATTAAGTTAGATGTGTGTTAGGATTGTTTTTAGTTTGGTAAGCAATTGGTATGTCACTGTATGGATAGGTGTGAAGAGCAGAGAATATCTCGTTTTAGAGAATTCCTTATTTATCTTAAAGACTGAGAGTTGGAGTGATATAACCATAAGCAGAGCAGAATGGATATAGAGGATTTATATAGCTAAAATATAGCTGAGTCCTCCTAGTTTGGAGTTTTTGTGTAGTTATTGTTGTATGGACTCACTCTATGTTATCAGTATATTGTGAGCCTACAGAAACTGAAAAAATATACATCGAAGTAAGGAACGCATATTAAATTTCATTTCCATCCTAATTCCTATCAGCACCCCCACCTCCAAGGCTTTAAGAGAAGGGAAATTGACCCTAGATTAGAGAAAAAGGTATGCTGAATGTAGACTTGAGGCAGAATTTTTTTGAGTTGAAGCAATTATGACCATTTTCTTGATAAAAGAAAATTACTATCATATTTCAATAGAAAATGAATGGTTCATGCTTTTTTTAAATATAATTAAGCATGCCTTTAATTTTATTTTTTTAACTAAACATATAACATATCTATGTTCTATAAGCATCTCATATAAATGGAATTCTAAAAGATGGCCTCAGCTGCTTTTCGAAGCTCCACTTTTGCCTGCAAAATCTTCCAGAAAGTGACATTGGTTTCAACTTTGTCTTTTTTTTTTTGGATAATCGTGGTGTTTTGAGCTAGCTTGCACACACCTCAACTAATTCCATGGGTTACATGTCCCCACTTCCCACCAGCAATAGGTACTAGGTAACTCTATCTATCAAGGCTAGAACAAATGGGAAGAAATCACCTAATGTTTTGTCCCTGGTAATTGAACTCGGACCTCATGGTACTCAACCCCCTTCATTGACAACTAGGCCACACTCTTGGGTCCTTTTAATTTACTCTTTCTTTGGATAAGGAAATGGGAACCCCGCAGAAATTAGTCTGGAGTCTAGACACAGCCATAGATTTTTCTTACACATCTCTGTTCTTGGTTGACTAATATAATATTAGAAGTATCTATTTTACACAAAGGGGGCTTGTTCCTTAACCCCTGTCATTACTTTCTCATTGCAGGCTGCGAGAATCCTTGCAAACATAATTATTATGGGTTCTGGAATAATGGCAAGGGCCTTTGCCCAGGCATATCGCCAAGCTCTCACAAGTAAGTTTTCGTTGACGTACACCCCTGTAATTTTCTCCTTCGATAAGAAAACTTGGCATTTTAACTACTGGAGGTTTTTTCTTGGTTGGGGGGAGGGGAGAAGAAAATTTGGCAGTTCTCTATGGCACTTGCTTTTGAAATAGAAACATGATTTTACCTGAGGAGAAGTGTAAATGTGAATCTTGGCCATGTAATGTTGCACAAAACCCTTTTGATTCCTGCAAGTTACAGTTCTCCTAGATAGGAAAGCAACGGTTCTTGAAGTAACGATGTCCCTAGATTCCAAAACAAAACATATAGTATGTGATAGGTTAATATCCCATTTGTTGATGCACTTGAAGCTTTGTCTGCGTACTCCTTGCAACCTTGCTTGGATTGATAATCAAGTTGTGCTTGGTTAATTGTAGATGCTTCGAAAAATGGTGTTGCTCAAGAAGCAGTACAGAACATTAGAAGAGCAAGCAAAATTATGACAGAGGTGGAGGCTAGGCAAGTTCTTGGGGTTGCAGAGCATTCATCATGGGAAGACGTGTTGCAGGTTTGCCTTTGGTGTTTTTATGCATCGTTTTCCCTATGGGGTTTAATGCATTGAATTGACACTTGAAAGTTCTTAATGCGTTTCTTAATCATTTCTTGCAGAAATATGAGAACTTGTTTGAGAGTAATGCTAAAAATGGAAGTTTTTATCTACAATCAAAAGTTCATAGAGCGAAGGAATGCTTAGAATCTCTTTACCAAAGTAAAGCAGAGGGCCCAAATTAGTTCTTTGAAGTTCCTGCAATGCTACATACGTATTCAATCCTCAATTTTGGCCCATTGGAGAGAAGCAGTTAAATTAATCATTCGTGTAGTTTGCATCACTCTGCCTTTTCTGTCATTTTGCTTAGAAGCACGCTTCATTATTGTTTCACGCGTTTGTACGGCTACCACAGATTTGTTGGAAGAGGGGCGTGAAATTGAAAGTTCGGAATGCAATATCTTACGTCTTACAAAATGAAATAAATTGTGTGTAATTTGGCTGTCATGTATAATTTCTTCAGGCTGGGAAATGCTCCACAGGAATAAACTTTTAGAACTTCGATGACTCCCTCCATTTTTCCTTGGTTGTTGTAGTTTGACGTGGACAATGTCTAATAAAAAATGGAAAACCACTAAGATTTGTGGTCTTCAATGTCATATAAAATTCTGAAATTTATGATGTTTAAATATTATAAACATGGTATAGCATGTTTTTGACAATAAAAGCTTCTCACAAAAGTATATCGGGAGTAGTAGTTTTCGTGTACTGGTTGACAGAGCCGTCAATATGGGCTAGGCTTGTTGGGTCGGCCTAGCTTAATCCGTGATTTGATAGGGCTGAGCTATGATTTTGGAGTCCATTTAAAAAAAGGGGTTTTTAGTCCAGCTTGAATAAGCCCGTCGATTTGTGGGGCTCGAGAAATATGAATAAGGTTGGCCCGTGGGTTAAATAAAAATTAATTAAAAATAAAAATAAAATAGACTATTAAAAATAACAGGAGTCTACACTCAAAATATGTTTAAAGTTTAAAATATTACAATTTAAATACAAATTATGTTTATAAAATATGTACTACATTAAATAAAGTTTCTAAAATTTCTAGGCAATCACTACATAGGCCATAGCCTATGGAATATTATCATAGTTTTTGTGTTTTATTATGATCATTGGAAAACAATTAGGTTAATATTTCTATTTAGCTATTTATGTTTTTACTTGAAATCAAACTTAATAAATATTATATAGATAATTTTATTTGTGTATTTGATTAACAAGTAGTAACACTAGTCGATATTTATGATAATATTTTTAAATTATAATTTAATTTAAAAAATTATAAAAAATATACTTTTAAGAAAGAAGGGCTGGCCCGGCAAAGCCTGTAGCTCACGCACATGTGGGCTGGACCGACCATTTTTTGGCCCATGTAAAAAATAGGGTAGCCCAGTCTGACCCGTTAAATTGCAAAGCTTGTATGAGTTAGCTCGAATGGGGTGGGTCAACCCATATTGACAACTCTACTGGTTGATGTCAATTCTGTCTAATACAGGTGCATTAGAATAGACTTCTGAGATAAATTATAAAAAAAAAAAAAAAACTTCTGAGAAGGTCTTTAACACTTCTTTATAGTTTCCAATGCATAAACTAAAAATGAGAAATATAGGAGTTTCTAGTAAAATCATTCTTTTATATAATGTGATGAAACAACTCTTTTTAATTAGTGTGTCAAAATCCAACCGGAGGAAGTAATAATTCAACAAAAGTAGGTGAAGGTCTTCTGAGTCTCCTATCTTTGTAGGTAGCGCTTTACCCTCAGGACTTTCCAACGTAAATTCTAATGTATCTCTAATGTGAATATCAAACCTCCAAAAAACACATATTTTAATTTTTTTTTTAAAAGTGTGCGCTTTATCCTCATGACTTTCTAGCGTGAATTTTAATGTATCTCTAATGTGGAATCAAATCTCCAAAAAACACATATTTTAGTTTTTTTTTTTTAAAAGTGTTGGTATACGTTATACAAATATTTTTGTTAGAAAAAAAGAAGAAGAAGAATTAGAGACTTCGAAACTTATTCTTTTGAACTTTTCAAAAACTCCAAAAAGTTTGGGCCGGCTTTGACTTTGCAAGTGCTTTTGTTTGACTTGGCCAATGATTGAGGGAAAAAACCGGAAAGTTTGACAAGTGAGGAACTGGGCGCCGGAATAATAATAGATATTTGGCGTGTGGACCCATTAATCACATTTTCCCTTTTATTAGTTTTCCCATACTGTTTTGTCCAGCTTTAGGACGATACATGGGATTTGGATCCGCAATAACAATATATTTGGTATAATTTCCAAGGGCGCATCCATGTGCAGTTGTGGGGGTGCCACGGTATTCAGTGTCTTCAGTTGAAATTTCATTTATGTATGCATATAGGTATCGGATATCTTATAAATATTAAACTTGCCACCCAATAAACAAGTTGATGCATGGTGCCTCTGATGGCAGGTTGAGTTTCTCCCCCCAAGCATGCGGGATTGAATCTTGATGGGTACATATTAATTGTACATATTTTATGATGCAATTCTTTTTGTTCTTTCTTTTTTCACACAGCATGGATGCGAACCCGCATTGCGATATATGCTTTATTTTATAATATACACTAAATGTTAACATGTTGTGAAACACTAATTTGTATTTTATTGACTTTTTTTCTCTTTTTTATTTTAAACATAAAATATTAGTCTTTCCAATTTAATTTATGTGATACACTTTATTTTTTAGATTATTTCAAAAGAATATTACTTTTCTATTATTAAAAACAACTTTAATTTGTAATTTTCTTTTTACCCTTAATGAAATAATATTTAGTCATACAAATGACTAAGATTTGTTTTAAATCTTCTCCTCCTCCAAAGTTTTCTTTTCTTTTTGTTAAATTTTTTTGAAATGACGTCGAGTTTCTCTTACTCTTTGCTATTATCTAAATTATTTGACTGCATATGAAAAAGAAGTAGTTAAGATTATGATAATTTAAATCTTATCGAGAATGATTTAAATTACAAAATAAAATGCATGTTGCAATAAAGGACGGCATAAAAATTATAGTGAAATCTCACATGATTTCGTTGGTCTTTTAAGACATTTATATTGTGAGTCAAAACATCAACATAAGACTTCGTTTCTGTTACTAAAATTATGCATGTGAAAAATTTTCAACTACTTTATTTAAGTATGTTAGATAGAGCTTGAACTATTGATAAATATAAATAATTATGTCATTACTAAGTGTATTTAAAATATGAAAATTCAACCAAGTGCAATTATAGAGGATATTGTTGGAAGGCTTTTTCTTTACGCCAAGTTGTTATAATTTATTTATTTTTTCGGTTCATTTGTCTTTATAAACTCAAAAGATAAATAACCGAACAACAGTCCCAAGTTGCTATTTACAAGGATAAAATAGATTAAATATTGGATCGATTTAATGAACATGTCTATTTAAAGGCCATATGGCACCCACGATCTTTAAATTCTGGATTCGCCTCTGATAATTTCATAAATGAAGTTTGAAGAAGAGGGTGAAGATAGATATTATTTTCAATAAACTTTGACTCAAGACATGTGGGATCTGAAATTTAAGGCCTTAAAATGCCAGTTATATGAATGTTAAAAGTATTCATTAACTCGCAATACAGTAAAATGAATATGAAAAACGTTTGTTATTTACTCAAAAAAAAATGCATTGAGATCTTTCATTAACATAAACCGGGTGAGTTTTCTGGTTCATTTCCAAAACGAAACCACACATATATAATAAAAATAATAATATATTTGATATAATCCCACAAAATGAGAAAACACCTAAATATGTTCAAAATAAATTTCAAAGAGTGAACTTGAAACAAAAAGAAAGGGAAAGTCAACGATTCATGAAGGGTCAACCCTAATATCCAGTACATGTGTTTTTGTCCGGTTGAGAATATGATGAATGATGATGGCTCTATATAACTTCCAAGTTGAGTCAGGGGAGAGGAATCTTAATTTTCAGAGGTTTAAAATATATAAAAATATAATCACACGACCCAAACGAGATTCAACACTAATATATACATAAAAAAATAATTTTAATCATATCTAATATATAAATAAATAATTTTCCATCAAAAAGAATTTGTATGAACTCCCTTAATCCTACCTTACTCCCGCCGTCAGCTATTTGTCTTTGCATGTTGACATCGTCAATAAAATTATAAAAGCCAATTTTTAGTACAATTCCATTCACATTTGCTCTCTTTTTTCATATATAGCGAATGCTTAACTTGGAGATTTTAGTATCCAAATGTATAAATCACTATAATATGCAAGCAATAGCACATGCCATACTCGTGAGCATCAAAGCTAGAGTACTTCAAGCTACATGCAGAAATGGAGTTATGATGCGAAGTCTATAGGTTCGAAATTCTATTCCTTCTAAGTTATTGGGCTTTAAATTAATAATTTGTACATATTCAATGAATATTTTAAGATGAATATAGGATTTGAATCAAAGCTATTGGGCCAGGTTTGACTGAATCCATAACCGGAGCGCTAGCTTCACCCTTAACATACAGATTCGACAAAATTCAATAATTTTGACTAAAACTTTTTATTTGTGTTTAGAATTCCGTTAAATATGTCATAAACTTAAAATTTTAGATCCGTCTTTGATCACAACGTTTTCCAATAAAGCTAGCCTTTGATCATGCTGCAAAGGGAAAGATCATCAGATTATCAGCCATGGTCAATCAAACTTTATTTGGAAGTGTTAAAGGTGAGTTCAGACGAACTATATGTTGGATATAGTTTGTCAAAGTAATGATATTATTTTTATTTCTATAACAAAATATCAGTTTATTTGAATTTAATTTCTTATAAACAGAAGCATGTTTCTGTTTGTGCAATAAAGTGACGTGAGTTCCCTACAAAATATCAGTATTTTTCCTAAATATGTGAAGTATGTCTTATCAATTTCGTTTTGTAAGTTTATCTATTTCTCTAGTACAAATGGAACATCTTGTTGACAAATTAAAGGAAAACTAAATATTATGTGATATTACATTGAATATGTGTTGATAAACAAAAAGGAAAGAAATGCCACTTTTCTCTTTACAAAAATTGTTAAAGTTTAATTTCCTTCTACTTTTTATGGCTAATAGTTGAGAGTACTTTCTTTTTTTAATCTAGAAATATTTTAGAATATTTATTTTCTTTCCAAGTCTAGAATTTTCATTAATTACATAACACAATTTTACTTTCTTTTAGTTTAGTGTCTATAAAGAAAATAACATATATTTATTCTATTCCCACTTGTTCCCTATAAATAGTGATGTGAATGCAAAAAATAATACAATTTATGCCATCTTTAGACCATAAAATACATATGATTTTTGAGAACATTATATACTTATTAAGATTGTAATTCCTGCCCACAATTATATAAAAGTACTTGTCTATATGTTCTATTCTCACTTGTTCCCTATAAATAGTGATGTGAATGCAAAAAATAATATAATTTATGCCATCTTTAGACCATAAAATACATATGATTTTTGAGAACATTATATACTTATTAAGATTATAATTCCTGCCCACAATTATATAAAAGTACTTGTCTATATGTTCACCGGGAATGAAGCTTTAGAGCTTGTTTGGCATTGTTGTTGAAAGGCTAGAAACACTTATTTTGATAAAAAAAAAGAATTTTTTTATTGAAAAATTAAGTATTTGACTAATCAGTGAAAATGTTTTTAAATGAAAGCAGAAACAGTTTTTCTGCGGTTGGAAAGAAGCTAAAAGTTTTTGTTTTTTTTTAAAAATAGAACAGAAACAAAAAACTATTTTTCTCAAGATTAAAATATAATTTTCATATATATATATATATATATATATATATATATACACACACACCAATATATTTCTTATCAATTAATTATTAGTATATTTCATAAGTTTAGTTAAATTTCATTTAAGAATTTTATTTTTTATTTTTATATAATAAATTTTATAATTTATTTTATGTTTATATATATATTATCATTTTGTATATTATATATGATTTTGTAGAATTAGAAAAAAGGTAATAACAATATTTTTACAAGATTAGAAAAAAGAAAAAAAAAACAATTAATGATTGCAGCCTCCAAAAAAGGTATAATATTGATTGAAAATTTAAACACGTAAATTTTATTTTCTTAAAAAAAATTAATTATTTTTTATAATAGATATTTAAAATAGTTGCTCTCTATAAAATAATTTTGTATTAGAAGTACATTAATAATTGTCTTTCTTTTTTTTTTTTTTTTTTTTTTTGTAATTTGACTCTTAAAAGCACTTGTTAAAAAAGATAAGCCAATAATTGTCTTTCTTTTTTTTTTTTTTTTTTTGTAATTTGACTCTTAAAAGCACTTGTTAAAAAAGATAAGCCAAACGTAATTTGTTTATGAAAAACACTTTTCAAATGAATTAGCCAAACACAAATTGTTATTTTTCATAAGCACTTCTCTAAAAAGTCATTTTAAAAAAGTGCTTCAAAAAATAAGTTGTTTTTAACGGCAATGCCAATCAGACACTTTGTTATACTAATAATGGAGATGATATATATACTCTAGTATTTTAAGCAATTATACGTTCAAATGTATATACTATCTTTGGAAATATTTCTTATGCTATAGTACAAGGCAGGAGTCAATGTCAAACCTCCATTACCACGAAAGGCGAAAGCGCCTGGATGAATGACTTAATTTTGTTACAAAATGTATATACTATACAATAACATTATTATGCAATATTAACTTTAATAAAGTGATATACACTTGCACAAAGCTATCAATATTCGAGTCCTTGTGATCCTATAGAGACCTAGGAGTTGAGCACATATTTAACCATATGGTATTAATTTATTTTCGTAGTACAGAACTATATAATTCCTGTTCAATTGAATTTATCAACTAATTGCATGACAAACGAAAGAAATTAAAGGCATTTTAGAGCCAAAAACTTATTAATATATAGTACGTAAATGACATATATCCTCAAGAAATTGTATACCTTCATGTTGGTCGAAAAAATTAATTACTTTAGATCTTCAAACTGATCCCCCAAAGTAGGCCCTGAAGTTGAACTAGTCCCAAAATAAGATGAAAATTTCAGATTGTTTTCATCTTCTTGCTGGTAATTATGCTGTATGTCATGGGATGCTTGTTGTACCAAAGATGTCATCGATGATGATTTCAAAGGTTCGACAGAATTCAGTCTTTTAGGGTTGAACCCTGCAATATGTGTGCACAAGTATAAGATACGGACTACAGTTACATATTGTTGAATACAAAATTAAGTAAATATAATTATGTTGTTTCTAACGATTTTAATTTTTAGACAAGACCCTCAAACACTTTAACATTATAGTAGACTGACAAGCTTCTAAAGTTTCAACTCTTTGATTCTAATTAATTTCAGTGTCAACCATTACAAAAAGAATTTTTACATGCTCCACCTGTGAAAAAATGAATTAGGCACACACGTGACGAGGCATGTTAAAGACAACATAACTTGATTATTTTATATAAGAAGCGTTTTTTCAAAAAAAGTATTTTCGAAGAGTAGTTTGTATTTGTCTAATCAATTTGAGAAATACTTTGCCTACATTAGAGCATGAACTTGTGTCTGGCCAAACGCCAGTTATGCTATTACTCAAAAACATTCTTTCCGTCTAAAAGATTGGTCAAACACCTTAACTTTTTAGATTAAGCATTCTCTGCTTGCTTGCTAGAAGCTTGACCAATCAATAGATATAATTAAGTAAATAAATATGTATTATTCGTTGCGATAATTTAAATTTTTATATAAGATAGTTACTAATTCAACAAATATATATTTTAGAACCTACCATGCATGTCTACTTTCGAGTTGATTTCTCATGTAGTTGAAACAAATTGAAACCAAGAGGAAACCCAACTTTTTAAGATAATAATTATTAGTTGAGTGACCATGTGAGAAATCAATCGAATCCTCATCTATACCTGTAGGGTGATAAAAGCCAAAGCTCAAATCATCAGCATTATTATTATTACTGCCATCAGGAAGTAGCTGGGCATAGTGATGTAGTAATTGATGAGAATTTGGGAGAAATTTATTGGCTGGAAATCGATCTTGTTGATGATTAGTAGTAGTAATTAGGTATGATGTCCCAAATTGATCAGTTGTGGATTGAACCCGTTCTGGAAAGTTGAGTTTAGCTTTGTTTCCTTTAAATTTAAGTGCAGCTTCATCATATGCAATTGCAGCATCTTCCGCAGTGTGAAAAGTACCCAACCATACTCGAGCAGCTTTTTTCGGGTCACGGATTTCGGCAGCCCATTTACCCCACGGTCTTTGCCTTACACCTCTGTACTGTCTTCTTCTTCTTTCATTATTCCCTTCACACAATACACAAATAACCAGTTTAAGCATTCGTTGTATAAATTAGTCATCGAATCTTCAGGAAAATAAAACCCTAGCTAATAAAATTTGGTTGATCATTATGATCGAAGATATATATATGAGTACCTTGTTGTTGATTGAGCTGAGGTAATTGGTTTTGCATAGCTGCAGTAGTACTAGACCGATGATTTAGGGTTAATAATGGCTTATGATGCACGGAGGAGGAAGCTGAAGAAGAAGAATTTGTATTAGTCGTACTTTTGTTACCAATAACTTGAGAGAGGACAGAAACCATAGTAGACATATCATGTTGAGATCGAGCTAATGAGTACATATGATTATTATTCGTATCTTCTTTCTCCTCCGATTCATAGGGCCTCTTCCCATGTCTAGTTCGATCCATTTTTTTTTATTCTTCACTACATATATGATTCATTCATATGTACGAATTCTTATTAACTTTGTGTATTACTAACTACCAAAAGGAAAACAAATGAAGAAGTTGAAAACTAAGAAACTGAAGAATGAAATGCTAGGGTTTATAACTGATAGTCTAGATTGAGTGGGGAGGTTATAATTAGAATATTTGTTGTTTTTGGTCATACTAATTAATTTGTCGTTAGTTGATGATTTTTCAATGCAATTTTTTCAATGGGTGGACTATACTCGAAAATGGATGTCATCCTCAAGAGCTCATAGTGTATATATAAGAAATGTAATTAAAAAGATGTCACTTTTTAGGTGCCTTTTTAATGGACAAAATCTTTGATCGACCAATACTTTTTTCCCAACCTATGATAGAGGTAAGAGGATCAATTGTATTTTTAGTTGATCTTCAATCTATCGGTTAATGATATGATAAAGGTACTCAACTCTCTTGAGCAAGCCTCACTTATTGAGATAGATCAATACTTAAGCAAGTCCTCACTTGTCGAGACAGACTAAGGCATATTTGATATCACGTGCGTGCTTTGAGGGCGTTTTTGAAGGGGTATTTTCGTGTATGCAAATTAAATAGATACAATTTTCTCTATGTATCTTGTTCTTCACCTGTAATATAATAAATTGTGAAATTTATATGATTATTTTGAAAGAGATAAGTGTCAAAAATACATTTAAATTTTATTTTAAGTTTCATATCTAAGGATAAGAAACACACCTAAACTATTACTCATTAATTTAAGAAATGCACCTCAAAGTTGATTGAACCAAATGTGTGTATACATACACAATCAGGCGCATCTAGTCTTGAATTTTTAACCACAGTTTTTTTTCTTTTTGCTGACACATTTTTTTTCATTTTAAAAAAATATATATTTTCAATTGATTTTTAAAGAGTGCAGTTATGTGTTTCAATTTATACCTTCAGCTAGGATTGTTATGTGTTGCCACTTTTTGTCATGGTAGAATTGTTTTTCCAAGTCGCAATTCATGTGAGAATTTTTTTAGAGAAAAGAGAGTAATACACACACCATCACATATTACTTGAAGTGTATTTCTCAAACTTATTAGTGATAGTTTAGATGCGAAACTAAAAAAAAATGGATAGTTTTAGATATGTTTTGTTAGTCACTCTTTTAGAAATGTATTTGGTACATGCTTATCCTCATATTTCAACTATACCTAGCACTAGCTGAACAATACATTTTGTTCTTTTTGAATTGGGGTGGGGGGTTGGGAGATGCTATGAATTTAGGGTAAAGAATAAAAATTGAGTATAGTACTGTTAACCGGTGATAGCTCATTATTGATGTTACAGGTCAAGTCAATACTTGTCTAACCAGGCGAAAGAAGTCATAGATGGGAAAAATTAGATAGTAATAGAAAAGAAGTGGAAGACTTGGTCAGCAAACAGAAATACTTCCAATTTATTGATATTTGTTCTATTATTGTCACAATCAACCCCAGTGGAACAGAACTTGGTAATTGAAATTCACCTTTTTTTAAAAAAAAAAAAAAAAGAGAGAGAAAGTGTATGCTCTTCCTTTATTTTGAAAATGAAAATTGCTATAGCATATGACCATGAGTGTGTACTTGGTAATTTTATCAAATTTCAACAAAGAGATGAGTATGATCAGACTAACAAATTATGGAAGTTTGAGTTTTATCTTACATTGCAGATTGACATACTGATTGTTGCTTAATTTGATAAATAAATAAAAAGGGACGATCGATAAAAGATGAAGAAGAACCAAATCCCAATTACTATTTGATTTTGTATTTGAGAATAAGACAAGCTAAAATAGGGCATTTGATTGTGTAATCGAAAAGACTCTACATAGCTTGGACTTAACAAAGTAGACTGGCCAAGTGTTACTAGAAGAAACCAGACTAAAAGCTGGCTTCTCTTGCAATTTCATATTGTGTGATAAAAGTCGCGCAAGACTTCTTTTTATTTCACCAATTACTATCTACACATAGCGCAAGCTCCTTAACTATTTGGAATTGAATAGCAATGTAATTTGTAGATACTCACAAAAGGAAGGTATTTTCAGCAACCTCTCATCCTGACGAGATTTCAGTTAATCAGTACAAAGGTAACGAGCTTCATTTGAATTTTTATCAACAAAATAAATAAGAACACGATTATGAAGAAATATAATTAAGTACAAGCTTCTGGGAATAGGAAAGGGAAGGCGAATTGAGACATCCAAAAACAAAACTTTTGACACCATTGGGGAACAAGCTAGAAAATGGCGAATTTAACAGGACACAATACACGAATCAACATTTTGTATGTACAATTCTTGTATGATCATTAAGTTGGCTGGATCCTTTTGAGCCGCATGTATTCCAAAAACTGGGAAGGTAATTCTGCTAAAAGAGCTTGAAGGACCGAATCTCCACCTACAAATCAATGCAACGGAATCAGGTCACATACAGAGAAAGCCCACTCACATCTGTCCTCCTCTTCAATAAGAGATGGCTCGTGGTAAGTGTAAAAATGACCTACTTTGTACATCCCGGAAGGGAACAAATTGAACTATGTCACGCACTGCAACACGTCCACGTGTTGATTCAAGTCTCTGTTTGTCAGCATCTAAAATCTGTGGACATACAATATGGGAATTGTCTTTACACCATTAGATGATTTAATACTGTTGATAATACTGCATTCTGGATAAAGAGAAAATACACACCTCCATTTCCTTGAAATCAGCTCCTCCAACCCCAACAATAAGAACTGACAAGGGCATATCCGCAGCATGAACAAGGGCATCCATTGTTTCTTGGAGATCTGTTATCACTCCGTCCTGGGATTTTGTAATAATGTAATCAGCATATCGAAATAACCATATGAAATTTCCACACAAAAGAAGCATGATGAAATTCAGCTTCAACCAAAATTAGATAGAGGGGCATCACTCCAAGTGAAATTCAAGTCAAAGGTTTTCCCCACCACTTTTATGCATTCCAATGGAATATTTACATGTACTCTGCCACTTGCCCCTAGCTTAATTGAGCAAGGTTTGATAGGAACTCAGGCTCATGCTACCAAGCAAGGTTCAAACTTAGCTCATTTGTTGAATAGAAAGAAAAACTCCCACTTAACAAGCCAATAAATTCTGATCGTGGAGAAGAGATTGGCTAAAACTCAAATCAATGGAAAGCAAACGTGCTAGCACAACAAGGTTAACATTTTACTTGACCTAAAAACCACAACAATCAGGAAATAAGATGTACCGTGATTATTAACAAAATGAAGTACTTCCGCTTGCGCTTCATCAAGGACTGATTTGCTATATCTGCAGCTGACGTAACAACTGGTCCAAATATAGTTGGTCCTGCAAGTGAAACATTAAAAAGGGCACTCATGTATGCCGTCATGATACCCTGGATTCCTTCCACCTAGAATAAGAAAATACTGATTAATAAAATAAGATGATAACCAGAAATAAGGGAATTCACAACATTAAAATATAACAAAATTTGGACATACCTCACAGTAGTCACTGCTGCCATTTAGATTGAAGCAATGAGAAACAGGGCCGTCAATTGGGCGAGCTCCAAAACCCCAAGCAGGATAACGTCGGTCTTTATCATAGAACTGCAATACCTCTCCAGCATCCAAGATGGCCTGAAATTTGAATTCCGATTAATGAAGTTATTCATATGAAGGAAACATATAAGATCATTATGTACAAGACCAGTTTCTCACTCTCTGATAATCATTTGGCCGTCCTGAAGGATCAATATAATGCAATGAATCCGGTAAGCGTGGATTTCCATTAGAAGCTGACAAACACAACTCGCGTGAGAGAACAAATGCATGCTGAGATGAAAAATAAGAAAAACGAAATATCCAATGTCCATAGCAGAAGAAAGCTTAGAGAAGCAAATAAATATATGTGTAACTAATAGAATCAACATTATAGATGCATATCATTTTGAAGGGGCAAATCAAACTCTGTCATACTATTACATCTTTCAGTTAATCCAAGCAATTCTTCGTGTAATGATACAAAAGAATTCCTATGGATGTGGAGTAAAGTGCCACAAATTAGCTAGATTTAGGATGATACAGATACAGTCAGTCACACAGACAATCAGAGTATACAGAATAATGGGCACTCCAAGAATAGGAACTTCAAGCCCCTAAGGTGGCTCAATCTAACACCCCCAATGACAAAAATGGAAAAGGCATCAGAGATAGTGATATAAGATTGGTGAAGGTAATGCAATATGCCCATGCATAGCTACAGTAATATAAGCAACTTTGCTCAAACCTGATATAAAACATATACACAGACCAATACGTACCAGTAAAGTCAATGGCCACCATGAAGTTAAGTTCATAACCCCATGCCAAGTAATCGAGGAATGTATGCTGCGTTTTCTCGAAAAAGCTATCCACAAAAAGCTGGCTCTTTAGGACCTGGTGAAATTGTTACCTTAATGACCAAATGCAGAAAGTTTAAAAGAAGTATCTTTTCCTGACAACAGAGATTTTTACCTTGTTTTGCGAATTTTGTCCTACAGCAGCTGATGTGAAAAGATTTGCACTAGAACCAGTCGAGTGCAACACTTCTAAATCTGCTAGTGATTTCTGAACCTTGCTGACAATAGGCATAGGAGAAAGACAGTCAGTTTCCAGTCTGTAAAGGTCAGAAATGACAGAAAGATGAAAGAAAGACCATTTACCCAATTAAATCATGCTTTCCGTTTGAATTGAAGTCATAACACTCAATTGTCAATGGACTGTCCTGCATTTGTTCAAATGTTATTGATATCATAATAAAGTTTCCCGACATACTCGAAAAAATGGTTATTATTTAGCAGATACATCCCCACCACTTTAGTATGATTATTAGAGATACAGGCCCTCAATTCAAAGCTATAGATGACTACTATAAGATGAGAAACCTTTGATTGTATTCTGCAACGGATAATGCATGAAACACTTCTAAAGAATCCTGATGATAAAATTATTTAACTAGCTAATAAAATCAGAAATATCATATTAGATTAAAGAGCCAAAAAAAAAACAAAAAAAGGACAGCCCGGTGCACTAAGCATCCCACATTCACGCAAGGTCAGGGAAGGGCTACACCCCTAGGTGTGTAATGTAGGCAGCCTACCCTGAGCATCAGTGGCTGATTCCATGGCTCGAACCTGACCTATAGGTCACAAGATGGCAACTTTACCATTGCTCCATGACTCCTCTTCAGATTAAAGAGCAAATACATGGAAATTCTTCCAAGTGAGAGCACACGATCTGCCAAAACTCAGTAGTGCATATTGTACGGGCATCCCTCAACTAATCAATGAGTAAAAGATAACTAGCTACACTTCAAATCCAAATATCTATGATTGAGTTAGCAATCCACAGAAAATATGGTTAATGACTACATGAAAAGTATTTCTTTTGCACCAAATTCAAAATTCTATTGAACATTCTAACAATTTCACACTTGCTCATACCAACATCTGATTCACATGGAATAGCCTATGGTCCCATAGAAAGAGGCACTCTAGCTCATAGCAGTATCTGTATCACAGGGTTCCCTGTTTTCTCCCTTCCAAGATTCTACATTTTGGGGGAGGGTCTCAGAAATTCTTTTAGGAAGCAAATGGAGGAACATTTCTTTTATACCTTACTTCCAACTTGTTGAATATTCACGGTAATTGGTTTCCACTTTGGACTATGATCATCTTTTATAACTTCTGTTTTGCAAATTGGAACCACCATTCCACTCTCTGTATGTTTAGATATCACCAAAAAGGGATCCTGCCACGAGCAATAAGATATTGAACTTATATCCATCACACAATTCAGAACGACAAAAGATAAAACTACTTTGATGAGTTCTTACACTTTTGGAGAACAAATCCTTAGACACCAACTCTGAACATCTCAATTTCAACTCTACAGTAGTCTTTGACGCAACACTTTCTTCTGCACAAACAGTAAGCGTACCAGATTTTTCGGCATGCTTTGGACCAGAAGATTGTTCTCCACGTATAAGGTCTAAGGTCAGGGACCCATTTGACTTTGTGACAATCTACAAGGAAATTCAATAATCTAGTATTAATAAGGAAAAGTTAACTTCATACGTACAACTATATTGATTCTGAAATCATTAGTTGTGTAAAGATATGGCACCCGGGCCTAACTCAACCCCAAAAGCTAGCTCATGAGGGGAGGTTTGTCCAAGTCCATATAAGAAGACCAAATTCCCATCCCTCTAAGGATGTGGGACTTCTTAACACTCCCCCGCACGCCCAGACCTTAACTGGAGCTTGAACACTTCCAAATGGGTGCCCAACATTGGTGAACAACAAATTGGGATGGGTCTGGCTCTGATACCATGTAAAGATATGCACCCGGGCCTAACTCAACCCCAAAAGCTAGCTCATGAGGGGAGGTTTGTCCAAGTCCATATAAGGAGACCAAATTCCCATCCCCCTACCGATGTGGGACTTTTTAACAAGTGGGAATAAAAAAAAACTGCACGCAAGAACTTAAACAGGAAAAATATATCAAGCAGTTTAAAGCAGGCATCAAATGTGGCTATTATCTTGCTGGTAACATTAATAACCTCTCGAAATAATCAAGCAATTGGATGATTGTGAAGCAAATGCACAATGTTTTAATGACCAACCAACACACAAGAAAACCAGTGGTGAGATATGCATAACCGAGTTACACAAAGTATAGAGACTTAAATGCAAAATGTGTAGTCTCTAAGCACTTCAGTTCACATACCAATTACAGCCTCAATATTAAGTCATATCTCTTACACCATAAGTAAGAAACTACGCTGACATTATAAGTTCAAAAAATAAAATATTGAATTGACAGTGATCAGCACCTCAGATAATGTGCAACTAGCCTCACCAAGAAAGTCCTGCTCCTCAAGTTTAAGCATCTGCATAAGTTATGCAGACTTTGACATATTAGTCATGAGCCATGATTATATATGTTTGTATCCTCTAATATTGCTTGAAAAGTAAAATGGTTTATTCATTTGCCCATAGACAGTAAATGATGGAACAGATAAATGAACTGCAAAGCACATGACATGTACTCATCAAGTAAGATATGAAATTTGTTGTCCAGCAACCTGTACAGATGACAATGTAGCAGAGTGAAGAAAATGGAAATAGAAACGCTTCGCTTTACATGTTTATCTTATTACTCCTCTACAGCAAGCTCAGGTGACCTACGAGAAGCTCATGGCTAATATTAGGTGTCAGAGAATACAAGGATCAAATAAACTACCATATGCAAGATATTGAAACTAAATACTAGTAAGGTCTCAAGAAGAACATATTTTTTCATACAAGAAGATTGGTCAATATCCCAGACCATAATGCCTGGGATGCTACAGAAGTAGTCTACAGGGTGGATAAGTTATACCAAACAAAGTAACTCCGTGAACTTGAAGTTATATTTAAAATATTATCTAGAAAACCTCGCGCTCTTGAAAAAGAGCAGGCTTGGCCAACTTTCAAAATCTGCTTATTTTGTGAAGTATTTTTTGTCAAATGGAGTTTCACCAAAAAGGTACTTTCGAATGATAGCAGTTTATTATGAGACTTTCATAAGTTTTTCAATTTCATTTCATTGAACCGTAAAAAATAGAATAATAAAACAAAGAGAAGCACATTTTTTAGACTTCAGTCAAAGATGTATTGCCGATGGTGCATAAGGTTACTTTTTGTTCGTACTGTTGGGATAGTTTGATAAACATCAACTTTTGCTTAGGGTAACTTTGACCTTAGAAATCCTTTAGAAGAGGACACGCATATATACCTTGACATCTTGATTATGAAATTGAGTGTCAACATCACAGACACGAAACCTGAGATAAAAATAATCTTGTAAGACAGAAAAGAGGTATCTAATTGACAGAAACATCCGATTCTGAAGTGTCAAGACTCACACCAAATTCTGCACTGTCTCAAAATGATAGGCAATAGTATACTTTGTAATCCACTTGGGATTCAATGAGTTTGGAACTACTTCAGTACGACCAAGCTCTTGCAATGAACCATCTCTTCCTTTTGAATAAATGACTACCATAGGATCGCTCTGTAAACAATAAGAGATTTAGAACAGAGCATGATAACTTGGTAAAGTCAAACACATTTTTAGGCCAAGACAATAATGCTAGCAAATAAAATGTATTGTAAAGTAACAATAGAGCCATTCAAGTAAGAAAAGAAAGAAACAAAAAAGGGAGGGCATGCAACTACTAACATACAAAATAAATACACTCCTAAGAGTTTTAGAAGAAAAATACACAAAGTGCATCATTTAATTATTCAGTGTAATGAAATAGTATACTTCTTAGTTAGGTGGACACAACATTATTCAACATCATAGTAATACATAAACCATAAACCATAAACCACAAACCACACAGAAGTCAGTAAGTCTCTAAAATGCCAGTTCAAAGAGGGAAATTTCTTAAAAGAACTTGTGATATCTGCTATAGAAGTTACAACAACAGACAATTACTTTCTATCGCAAACTCTGGAGTGAGCCTGATAATATAAACCATATTTCTAAAGCTAATATAGAAATAAATGGAAGATATCAGATAATAGAAAGGAGCAACAACTACTATTCGTATCACATGAACAACAACCTAGATGATTGATACAGAATTCTGGAAGTATAGTTCCATCAACCTTTCACTACTAGTTTGCTCTAGAAGCTAGCTTTGGAGGATATCCTATGTAAAATACGTGAACAGTCTTCTGGGTCTAACCTTAAGCATTAACACGAAACTTGATCCTTAAAATGATTGGCCTAATGAAATGAAAAACACTCTTGAGTGTAAACATTCAATGCTTTGCTCCAACTATGGAAATGAAGTTACAGAAATTGTATATTGATAACAACAAATAATATTGAAGCAGTATTACCATGAATCAAATCACATGAAAGTCAGTATTTTTCATTCACATTACCAAACTCTAAAGAATAAGGAACAAACCTTGGAAAGCACATCGCGATCACGCAAACCAGTAGCAGATAGAGATAACTGCAAGTAAATAGAATAGTTAAGACTAAAAACAACTGTAAAAGGAAGATTTCGATATCCACAGTTAATCGCCGATGTTTAGTTTTGTCATAGGCTCCTAGCCAAGAACTAGAATGGATGAATAGCTTGTAAATAGTGATGGGCTTGCAAAATGATTTCAAGCAGAAAAATGATTAATAAGAACCTCACACAATCTGATATAGTTATGTCAAAGTAACAACATTGGGATATTTACACTATAGGAAACCAAAAGTTAGAGATTTAATCATCAATTTGAAACGCCTGATACTTTTATCTTCCTTTTCAGCACATTGTAAAATATTATTAAATTAACAGTAGGTCAATTACTTTTATGCAACTTGGCAACCTTCAAATTTATATTTGCCCTGTCATCCCACTGGACCATCACTAGAAAACTGTAGAAGGATACAAAATATATCCAACTACCAAATTGATCAAGCAACAGCACGATAACTGCTTAGAAACACATTTAGTTAGCAGTCTAATCTTTTTGGATTTCACAAATAACTATTCTCATACCTAAAATAGGTGACCTTTTAGTTTATAGAAGGCAATTATGTTTTGTAGCATAAGGTAAATGTTTTAAAATGACTGCATTTTTAGGTCATAGCACCTTTGAGGTAATATCTACATCTTAATTTAAGAACCAAAACTAAATAGGTCAGCTTTAATCTGCAGCTAAATTGGACGGACTCGGGTGCGTTTGTCCGATAAAGGTGTAAATCTAGAGGTCCGATCCTTCATGGTCTAGATTTTAAGATTTGGGTGTGCGAAACTGCGAATCTAGGTGCGGGGATTCGGCTAAAAATAATTCAAATATATAAAAATAGAGTTATATGTCTAAATTATGAGACATTATGTGGAAAATATACAAGGTATTCCAAGGAGAAAATATTGATCAAGAGGAGAATCCCAGAAAGTGATACAAGGAGAAGGACTAACATAGAAATTTCTATATACAAGGTACTACATTTTCTTCAATTTCACCTTAAATTTTGTTTTGATTCCAGAAACCATTGTATCTTGTCCCAAATTTTTCCTACGATTTTAGTCAAAGTATCCAAAATCGATTAACCAAATCAGGGATGGATCACACACCCATGTTATGTTGATATGGGTGCAACAGCGAAAGTGAAGAGTCCAAGCAACTTAGCTATGCAATCAAACTTGATCGATTTAGGTCTCGATGATTGGGAAAGTGTCGAAGTAAAAGTACCTTTCCAGGAGCTTGAATCTCAATCCTGTTGATTAAAGTATAGATCACGTTCATATTGAACATTAATCGCATACATAGACTGAGTGCCTTATTAAGCAGCATCATTCTATCTCTAGCTCGTACTTGAGATGCACTAAGGTCAACTAACATTTCCTCTTTTGACTTCTCCCGCATATGTTTTCGAGAAAATTACATAATTTGGCAGATTGGAGCAAAAAAACTACCAAAAGTAGCCTTACATCCTTTTCTTTGTTAACTAGCCTTAAATCCTTGTTTTATTACAAATTGGCTGACGATTCCGTCTCTACTTAGTGCTTCTCTTCATTTTCTACTCCGCTGTGTTTTTCTTCTTTATGCTATTACTAGTTTTTTCTATTCTAACCAATATTCAATCATTAGATATAATAAATTCCATCTCCACCATCAAACTTACTTTATTTAAATACAATATAACTCAACCTTTATCTTAATAGTCGTTTTCAAATCAAATGATACACCTAGACATTTCTACAGGGACTAAGTTTAGCATGAAACGATTTTCCAAAATTAGATTTTGTTTCGAGTGGGTATTGTTGGAATAGATGGGGTACATCTTTTGTAGTTAATTTCATGCATAGCATATTGTTTGGTTGCTTGGAAAGTGACGAAGATGAGCTAAAACTCCACTGAAACTCTCTTACGCTTGACTTTGAAAATTCAGGTTTTTGAAATTGGAATTTATTTCGAGTTGGTGTTGTTGGTATAGACTGGGTACATGTTAAGGAGTTTGAATAACAATTTTGGGATGATTTGGTAGAGATTTGAGGTGGTTTGAATTGAAATTTGAGCTATGGTTCGAAGGAAGAAGATGAAGTTTTTGCATGTATAACTGTGTATCGCTTGTGTATCTCATACCCCATGTGTATCCCATGTATATGTGTATATCCATGTTTACATGTCTGTGAAATACATGTGAGATACATGCATCGCAAAAAAACTTTTCCACTACGAATTATGACTCCAAACCTGTTCAAAACACCTCCAATCTTCCTCAAATTTTGTATATTGCCTCGTCTATGTGTTCTCAACAACTTTAAACCATACTCATTAAGAAAAACCTTTTTTCTTAAGTTTTTGACTGTTGTATATCATTGGTAAATTTTTGTTGACCAAAAATAGTTAAATAACATTCTATGGTTAAATGGATATAAAATTCTTAAACTTTGGTACATTCCCCTAATTCTTTCTATGGTTTTTCTTCTCTTCACTTATCAAGAGATTCAAACATGGATAAGGTACACACCATATTCTTTGCATTACATTCTCATAAATCCCGTAAGAACAGTGGATGACATAACATGAAATAGGCAAGAAGAGATATAGTGTCATATCAAATATCATATCACATGCAAAAGTAGGTAGGGAAATTAGTTGGAATCGGCTATATCAATCCTCAATACATCCATACTTCCTCAATATATCCATTCAAAACTATGCAAAGACATGAGCAAATTTTCTGATCAAGTAACTGTATGCTCTCTATTCTTCCTTCCATGCCCAATGTTTGCACCTACCCCCACATTCAATTCTCGTCGACTTGGAAGTGAACAATTCACTTTAAAATCTTTGCAGTGATAAACCTACAGTATCCTCTCCAACCCCAAATACTTCAGTTTAGTAACATAATACATTGTTTCTTTGTTATGGACAAGCATCCCATCCCTTAGCATAGATATACAACAGTCAACTAGTCAGCACTAGTTCCTGGTCACAAAATTTTGATCTAAGGTGTCTATATCAACTTCTTTGTCCCAGCAAGGGAGACATCTCATCAAGCTGATGGTTCGGCAATCACGTAATAAGGCACTTCCTGGAATCTTCTGTCCCCAGTCAATGCAAATTCAATTTGCAGTCCAATCTGATAGATGTCAAGAAACTGCACTACATCCTCACCTAACACGAATTCTCCATCAAAGATCTTAATCAACCACAATGATCCAAATAAACTCTAACGAAATCACGGGAAAATGTGGAGTACATATCTACTCAGGCTGTCAATTCAGAAAGGAATAATACGGCAGCTTTCAAATTATCTTCTTTCGGTCAAGCCAAGTAAACTTGTAGTCCAATCTAATAAAAAGTCAAAATCCAGCTACATTTGCTCATCTAAGACAAATTTTCTCACTATAGATAACATTCAACCAAAACCGATCCAATTTAATTCTAATCAGCAGAATAGAATAAATCCGCATTCATTCATTAATAGAAACTAGTCATCTGGTGATACATCTACACCTACACCTGTATAAGAATAAAATGTAGAAAAACAGAGAGAATAAAGAACCTCGACGTGCGAGTAGAGGCCTTGATAACCGCGAGACTTGAGAAGAGCATCGAGGGCTTCGTTATGACCGTTGTTTTGATTTGCCGCGTAAGCACTGTTACCGCCGACCGCCGAATGTCCACCGTTCTCGTCGGAGCAGCAATTTCCCATGGCTGCTACTGCCGCCGATTGCTACAATTTCAGGAAGCTACAAATCCAAATATCTGTGCGCGCAGAAACTTTGGTTAGTAAACTTTACTGTATAATGTAATGGGAATTTCTGAACAGAGAGAAAGGGAAGAAGGGAGCGGGACCCACACTAGCTGCGTCAGTCCAAAAGTTGTAATAAAATAAAAGCGCGTTTATATATTGAAATTATCTCTATGTTAAGAATTCGAATCTATTATCAAAGAAAAAGATTCTTTTCTATAGTTATTAAGATTATCATTATCAATGGTTTTATTTCAAGCTTAGTTAGATTCTTGAAAATGATGTTTTACCAATTGAATTAAAGAAATGAATCTTTTCAATTATGTTATGTGCTAAATGAATATTTCTTAGGAGTTAAAATGAAAATCTTGTTAAATTCACTAAAGTTGTGCTCATTTTGCTACACGCAACCATTATTTAAAGCGAAAGCCAATCCGGACTATACACAACATAGCCATCGCACACTCAAGAGGCTGCCCACCAAGTCAAAGCATGGACCACGAGTTTCTCAAACGAAAACAGCCCCAATTGACTATTACATTTAAACCAGACACGAACACTCAACAAGTTCAACTTAGATTCATGTCAATTGATTTTTACAATAGCAATGTAAAACCCTGCTTTAACATGTGGAGGAAGACTCTGTAAATAAAGTTGGGAGAATATTTCCTTAGGAAAAAATTAAAAGCCTAAAACTGCGGAATATAATTAGTACTAACTCCTATGTTATTTTGTGTTAGGTAGGTTACAGGTGCACAGAAATTTACTCTAAAATGTACATGTTAATACGAGTATTATAATTGAAAAAGAAAAATCTTAACTAGCATCTGCTGACCCCATGTAATGATACAATGATAATTATATCAATCACCGCTCAGACTTTTTTATTATTGATTGAACTAATGCCGCCCACTTGCGCAATCTAATCTGCACCCATCATTGTCTCCTTATTTATGTTTAACAGACTAGCATAGCCACATATTCTAACACTTTGTGTTGGCAGGCAAGAGGTCAACCAAATTCGTATTACCAGACAGACAGAGAAGAAGAAACAAAATACCAACCTCAAATCACACCAGAAGATGAATAAAGCAAATTCTAAGTTTGCCACTACTAGCCACACAACTGATAATATTAGTTTTTAGACAGAGAGGACAAGCTTCCTAAAAGTAATCTACATTTTGCCTCCAGGGCACAACAGATGTCTTCAGAAAGAAATTTAAGACTATTGGAGATATTCTTTTACATGCATATCATTCCGATAACAACCTAATATCAAAAGTCTACCCATAACGCCTTATAAGGGAGCGCTGGTATGACATGGAAGAAGTCCCTTCCAGTATTGCAGCTTCTGATGAAGCATATTGCTGCAGAACAGGAGGAGCATAAGGAGCTGAAGGGCAAGAGAAGTAGTTGCGTGTAGCACTACTCTCGTGAGGTGGCAGCATTCCTCGCTCTACTCCCGAGTACAATTGGTAATTCCTGTCATTTAGCTCCATGAGATGTGGCTGCGACACGACCCCACTTTGCATTGATCCATACCTGCCAATGGGACAATTTAAGATCACCCTTCTATATTTATTAAGTTTGAAAATGGACTGATACACTAAAAAACTAGAAACAGGGGAGCAATTCGTTTTTTTTTTTTTTTTTTTGGTAATAACTATGAAATATTACTATAGACAAACAAAAATAAAACACCTAAAGAGCACCTAACAATCCACCTTTCAGGAAGCGGTAATATGATTAAGTAGGCATCCGACAGAAGACAAAAAACTAAATACATAACCTTTGAATCAGTAATCTGCATTTATGAGCTTTCCTAGATCCCTGCAGAAACTCTATCCTCTATATGACTTCTTTCTTTATCTGTGCCACTAACAAACTGATATTTACATTTACACCTCTAAACGGCTTCCAGTTTCTAGTTTGTCAAGTGTGATATATCATAGCACCCCACACTGCTGCTACCACTTCCTTCTTGAATACTTGAGACAAACTCTCAAACATGGGGCTAATAGTCTAACGTCAACCTAATACATGCTAGAAAGTTTCTTTAACTAAAGCCAGAAATATGTCAAACACAAGAAGATAATTTGAAAAGAGAAGGAACATCATTGCTGAATTGCAAATATACACCTTGCTAACAGCAGGAAGTATTACTATCTTAATGTTAAGCAAGCAATTGGAAACCTCATGTCTTCCGCTCCCACCCCACAGCTTCCAGAACTGAAGGGAAGAGAATAAAGAAAAGAAAGAAAGCAAAGGACACAAAACCTGTGATATGGATTCCGTATATCAGTTGAAATGCCTTGAGTGACATATGGTTGATGAGAATATGCATGACTGGGAGCAGTCAACTGTTTAGGTTCTGCAACTGTAAGAGCACTCTCCATGAAGCTCGTGGTTCTAGGCCATCCATGCTGAGCACTTTGGAGTTCATAGACTCGTTGAGATTCCACAACGGGTGGAGGATGAACGTGCTGCATTCTGGTCGTATATGGATTCTCCACAGAACTGGGCATCGAGGAATACTTAGCATGATGTTCCATATACAATGCAGGAATTGCATTTGGTGGTGGAACATTGGCCAATGATGAACCCATTTTTGCCTGGGGACAGGACAGCAACTTAACCCGGTCTTCCATAGCCCAAGCGGGTGTAATCTTTGGCATGTCAACATTAGAAAAAGACTGGCCCACTTTTTCCAGTGGATGGGGCACTGCTGTTGCTGTTTCTGACGCAGGTAGGGGATGAAATAAAGATAGTAAATTCCTCACCTGTATATTTTTGAAGGCCCTTCATGAACAGCAAGCTTTAAAGCATTTGTAAGACACCAACTAATGCTAAATATATTGGCACTCCATATCTAAGAAAGAAATCACTTACTTGACGATCATTTAATTCGGGTTCAAACTTTCTGTCACGATAATTGTCCTTTATAGCGTGTCTGAAAGAGGCTTCTGGCAGGGGAAGACATTCCTTAAAAATTCGAAATTTCACCTGAATGAGAGCAATAGTATCATGAATCTTCGTAACTAATTGCATAAGCCAATTACGTGGATGAAGTGATAATTGTGAATCTAAATAACCTAGATATCAAGCATGTCAATAATACCAGATAAAAACCGAATAGCTAAACTACTAGCTTACCAGTCCACGACCTACTGCAGCAACAAAAGAACCCATAACAAGGGTCCATATACAAGATTAGTTGTTTGAGTAACCAAGGGAACAAAGTGAGGAAGGACAACAGTTAGCTCCTGAGTGGGCAATTTTGGGGTAGAGTGACCACATACAAAATAATCATAATAATAATGTGACAAATAAAGAAGCCATGATATGCTGTCCAAAAGAAAAAAGGGAAGCTATGATATGTCTATTACTAAAATGATATGAAAGAATCACTCATCAACAACAATGTCAGGTGTTTATTGGTCCAAGACTAGGAGGTTGTTTGGTTGATCGTATCAGTATAATTTATCTCAACATAAAACCCAGTGTAACTAATGAGGATTTGGTTGGCCACATAAAAAAAAAAAAAAAAAAAAAATCTGCACAACTAATGCAGTGCTTTGTTGGTGATAAGAAATAATATCTGCATTAAGTTACACAAGAATTTACGCATTAATTTATGCAGGATAAAATATGGAACAAGAAAATGATATTAACAGTACAAGGATAAAATTATCCAAATAGAAAAATGTCCTTTAAGTAAGTAATCCTTGCATAAAAATCCCTTCATTATTAGTTACTGCTTACAATTCCTTCATTATTAATCACTGTATGATTCAAAAAAAATTATTATTCACTGCATAAACAACCTCTGCAATTTTTATAATACACATATAACTAGTGTCAAAGGGGCTTCAAGACTTCCTTCTTCTTACTACTCGCTCCAAGTATTCCACTCAAATAACCTCTAAGTTCAATGGTCAATTACAACATTGGTGTTTGGTGGTCTAAGACACTAAATTATCTACAGAGTAACATTCAGAAACAAACTAGAATAAGAAATGCATAATCATGTATAAGTTGAGCAAAAGGCAACAGATTTGGGATGTAACAATTTAGAAAGTATCTTAGTAATATCCCTGTGACTAACAATAACAAGCTACAAACTTACACTGAAGACACATAAGAGTAGATAGAAGGATGTGGAATAAACTAGCAATGACTTTTTACTGATAGTGACAACATCATGAAATAAAAGCATCACGTGGCTCAAAGCTTCTTTATCTTTGGTATTATTCACATCAAAGCCTACGAACTTGCACAATGACTTGGAAATATTGGAGAAGGGAAATTCTTAAGCTTGAGGGCTTAAGAGCCAAGCAAATCATAAATGCAAGCAGGATGAATTTAAATCACATTGAACCCCAAACCCATTTCTTACTATCATCATGTATTAAAAAAATCAAGAAGTGGAGAGAATTTTAAATAACTGACAGCAAACTGATATACCTGTGCTGGAAATTTGCCTCCAAAAGCAAGTGGTTCCAAGTTTATTATTCCAGTGGATGTTGCCTCATATACACCATACAGAAGCTTTGCATCGAAATCAAACAGGAAAAGCTTTGCTCCTGGCATAATCTTTTTTATCCTTTCTTGTTTGTTCGAAGGAAGCCCAAAAACACGGAATCTGTAGCAATCATGTTTTGTATTTCTACCACACATGAATATAAAGCCAGAAATATCATCCTGGCGGTCAGATTCATCCTGCAGGACCAAAAAGAACACATTTCAGAAACTAAGAAATAGAACAGGCTAACCACGTATACTTTTGATGCCGATAAAAATATAACATGCTTTTATAGTTACAGAAGGGTAATGATTTAAATAATGATAGAAGGAAAAAAAATAAAGAGTACTTGGGTGTCCTCAGATGAATCAATTTCTACAGCATCACCAGCATTTTGCTCATCGACAAAAGCAGTTGACAAACGAGGCTGGTGCTTGGGTTCATCCTGCACTTGAGAGACCAGTAAATGAGGCTCCATAATGGGTGGAGCATGAAAGTGTGGCATTCTGGTAATATATGGATCCTGGAAATAGATGGGTAATGACATATACTTGACCTGGTGTTCCTTAGAAAAAGCAGGATTAGTATTTAGTGGGCCAACATTGGCCACTGATGAACCCACTTCCTGAGGATACGGCAGCAACTTGACCTGATCTTCCACAGCTAAGGCAGCCATAATCTTTGGCAAGCCAACATTAGCCAAACATAGTGCCAATGGATGGGACACAACTGCTGCTGTTGCTGATGCAGTCAGGGGACAAAATAAGGATAATAGATTCCTCACCTGTATATTTCAAGATTTTTTTAAAGAAAATAAAGTGGTAAAGCATTGGTAAGTGTGTGAAATACATTGATACTCCCTACTAAGAAAGAAATCCCCTACTTGATAACCATTTAATTCGGGTTCAAACTTTCTGCGATGATGATTGTCCTTTATGGCGTGTCTGAAAGAAGATTCTTGCAGGGGAAGACATTCCTTAAAAATTTGAAATTTCACCTGAGTGGACAGACGAGCAACAGAAACATAAAGCTAGTATATAGTCACGCAGACCAATTAGGTGGAGAGAGTGATTTTCGTCAATCAGAGTAACTTGGACACCACAACAAATGCGTCACGATTAAGCTCAAAAGGAAAGAGAGTTAGCAGTTGATTCTACCACATCAAAAAGGAAGAAGAAGAAGTTGTGCTACCCCGCGTAACACAGTAATAAAAAACTTTAATGCCTGAAAGTATATGAAATAACTAATTTTCCCTGTGACTACAACCATGATATGAAACAAATACACTCAGACAACACAAAAAAGCACACAGACATGTACAACAAATTAGCAATGGCTTCCTACAATGTGTATGAGACAGTGACAACTTAACAGAAATAAATGCATCACACGGGCTCTAGAGAAGTAAAGGAACATAATTATCCCTCAGAACTTCCGCCTACCAGGAGAATATAATATCCACATCGACGGACTAAGCACTTGCCCCATTGACGTGGAAAGATTGGTGAAGAAAATTCTAGATGGGTAGAGTTTCTTAGATAAAATATCTAAAAGAATTGGATTAGTTCTTGAATAATACACATACATGGCAAGCTTCAGGGTAAAAAAATCTAGCAAATCATAAATGCAAGCAGGATTAGTTCAGATCACACTAAACCAGAAGGTCCTGACCTCATTACCTAATACATCATGCATCTTTTAAACTAAGACTAATAACAATTAGGTATTTTATATAACTGACAATAACTATGAGTTACCTGTGCTGGAAATTTGCCTCCAAAAGCATGTGCTTCCAAGTTTATTCCTCCAGTGGATGTTGCCTCATACACCCCATACAAGAGCCTCAACTCAATATCAAAGAGGAAGAGCTTTGTTCCAGGTTTAATCTTTTCTACCATTTCCTTTTTATTTGAACCAACCCCAAAAACACGAAATCTGAAACAATCGAGTTTTGTCTCTCTATTGCACAAAAATATAAAACCAGAAAGGTCCATGAAAGCTTCCTCATCTTTCTCTTTGTCTTGTGAGGCAGCTCTACAAACACTAGATGAAGGAGCTGGAGAAGCAGCTTGATATATCATACTACTTGGCTTAACCTCTGCATCCTCCATTTTCTTCATAAGTTTGTTTTTTTTTTAATTTAATTGAGTGAAAGTTTTCCACTTCTTGTCTTTCATCCAACCATGAGTGAAGTTGTTACCTGGCAAAGGAAAAAAGCACAGCTTAGATGTATGTGCTCCACAATGAGGAAACAGGATCAAATTGAAGAAGAGGGAATGTATAAAGAGAAACAATGAATCTGCACAAAACAGTAATGATCAACCATATGCTGGTATCAGAGAAACATGACAAGAGTGAAACCTGAAATCTAGAAAGACAATGTGGACAGGGAAAATATGGATCATAAGTCTGGCCTACGGCTTAAGAAAGAACGTACATCCTGAACAATTTTATGTTATCTGCTATAGGAACATTTTCTCCGATTTTTTCTTTCTTTAGGATCAGTAAGCAAAACACCCATTTCTATGACTTGAAGATGTCATTTCTAACAGCAACGTAGGATTTCTATGACATACATAATTTCAGCAGCAGAGACGAAAGTCTTATGTTAAAAGTATTGACTCACAACAATACAATTTAAAAAGACCAATGAAATCATATGAGATTTCAATATAGTTTTCATGTCATCCTTAAATGCAACATGCATTTATTTTGTAAATTTAAATTCTCAATGAGATTTAAATTATCATAGTTTAAACTACTTGTTTTATCATATGCACCCAAAATGATTTGGATAATAGAGCAAAGAGTAAGAGAAACTTGGCATTGAGTTCCTAAAATTTTGACCCAAAAAAGAAGAAAATTTTGAAGGAGAAGGTCTAAAACAAACTTTAGCCATTTGAGTGACTAAAAATTATTTCATTAAGCGCAAAAACGAGAATTATAAATTAAAGTTGTTTCTAATCATAGAAAAGTAACATTCTTTGGGATGGTCTAAAAAAGAAAGTGTATCACACAAATTGAGATGGGAAGGATAATATTTAATGCTTAAAATATAAAAAGGAAAAGAAGTCAACAAAATCCAAATTAACTTTTACATGGTAATATATGGGTATATATGGAAAAAAATGCAGCATAAAATGTGCCCAAGTGGAATCGATCTCACGTCCTTGAGGTGAAAGGATCAACCTTTCACCAGTGGCACCATGTGCTCCCTTTGTGTTGTGGGTGGCACGTTTAATATTTATAAGATATCTTATATATATATATATATATATATAAACAAAATTTCAACCAAGGTCAGTGGGTGCCGTGGCACCCCGTGGCTATACATAGATCCACAATTTGCTGTTTTTATCTACATGACGGAACACGGGAAAAGTCATGCAGAGAGTAATTTCTACTTCCCTCCCTAATCTATGGAAACAAATTGATAAACGCACATGTACAAGAGATAAATCATCCTTATAGAAGACTACCAATCCAAAAGGCCAAACTATTCAATTAACTAATGGAAAGAACTACCAACATGAAAACCCTACTATTGCTTTGCACATTGAAACAGTACATATTTTCTATCTTAACTTGCAAAGTCAATTCGACCTCATCTCTCACTTCACACGTCGCCTAAAATATTGTATCCCTTCCATTTACTTCTCTTTAACTAATAGAAAGAGTAGCCACATAAATAACCGCGTATAGGAAAAAGATGTTTTAATTAACATACGTTTAGAAATAAATGCCACCTAAACCTGACAGGTTAATTAGACATTCTATTTTCACCCCGTACCTTCCCGCTAAAAATGATTCGCACCCAAGGGTTCAAAACTCAACAGAAACAAAAAACACTAGATGTTTCTTCTCTATGCTAAACTTGGTGGACAGAGTTGCCTAGTACTTGTTGCTAGTGGAAGATAACACGTATCCCGTGGAATTAGTCGAGGTGCGCGAAAGCTAGCCTAGACACCACGTTCATCAAAAAAATAAAATGACTCGTCACCACTAAGGGCTTTAAGTTCTAGTACAGTAGCACCTAGCTCCATAACAACACACCAAACGGAGCTAAAATAGACACATTGGCTGAAATAATCTCCGCATTCATAATAAACCACACAACTCATACATAAATTTGCACACGGATGTTGAAACTGATCATAACACCTACCATTCCTCTAAAAAATCAGTCACATCATAGGAACCACCAATGTCAAGCGAAAATCCGTTTCTCCAAAAAGAGAAATAGTAAATGTTCACACACATCAGGATACCCAAAAACACAAACAAACAAAAAACTCTCAAAATTCTAAACTCAGCTATAAGTTACAGTCCACAACAAAAAATCCAAACAACTATGTGTAGTAAAATGTTCATGCATCAAAAGATAAACAGAAAAACCCCATTTCAATTCCAGGAACCTGTACTTCGGACGGTTACCAATAATTCAAACGAGGAATTGGTATTCGACCCAAAAAATAAAGCTGAATTCTGGGCGATTAACGGACTAATGTTACTTGATAGCGCAAACAAAAAAAAGAAGTTAAATTTAACTTTGATCTGAATTCTGCTATTTTTTCAGTAGAGAACAAAGAAGTAAAATTCAGGCATACCAGCGAGCAACGATCAGCGAGCAGCGAGCGGCGAGTAACGAGCAATGCTTGTGCGAGTGAAGAGTGAATGGACGCAGCTCCGTTTTTTCCAATAAATTCTCCTTTTGTTTTTTCCTAAGTTGGCCTTATATATAGCCAGGTTTAGTGGTACCAAACAATGTTTTTCCCGAAAATGATTTTTTTTACATATATAATTTTAAAAGCAATGGTCTCCATATCATTGCAAAAATATTTGTAAGAAATAATTTAGGCAAGAAAAAATAGTGTCTTAAGTTTGATGACGGATTTAAAATAGTGTCTAAATATACTGTGGATAGGACTGGTTTATTAAATTCGTTGAAATTGATATATCAAATATTATCGAGTTCTATGAAGGAAAGGTAATTATTCATTAGGAGTCTCATATGGTGAAAAGTAAATACGTGAAAGAATTTGAAATTATTTGAAATATTAAATTTCTAAATTTAGCAAACATTCTTTTTGAAACGGGTCTAATCTACTTTGGAACTTGAATCAATGAGTTTCTAGATAGAGTTGTAGAGAAAATTCTTTGATGTTAAGCCTCTAAACAATGATATTGTGAATATCATTAATGAATTTTAGGGAGAGGTCAGAAAAAATTTCTATGCATATCTGGCTGCAAAGAAGTCAACAAGTTTTTTCGTATTAATACAACTTCCCAGCACAACATTTTATTCCTCTAATCCTTAGGAGAGCTGTTGAATTCAAATATATGATTGATTCCCCCAATAGCCTCTAGCAGAAAAGATACAAATTTGTTGGATTCCTACAGCCACTATTGTTTTAAACCTAAATATTGATGGAATTTTCGTTCATGCTAAACATATGGGTGGAATTGGTGGAGTCATTAGAGACCTGAAGGAATAGGGTTATTAGTATTTACAGAATGATTTATATCTACAGTCATGTAATGGCAGAATTGTAGACTCTTAATGACTCCACCAATTCTTACAGTCATATGTTTACAGTCATGACTCTAGACATAAATCATTCTGTAAATACTAACAACTCTATTCCCTTGAGTCTCTAATGACTACACCAATTCCACTCATATGTTTAGCCTGAACGAAAACTCCCTAAGTATTTAGCTTAAAAACAGTAGTGGCCGGAGGAATCCGATGAAATTGTATATCTTTTCTGCTAGAGGCTATCGGGGGAATCAATTATATATTTGAATTCAACAGATCTCGTAAGGATTAGAGGAAGGGAAATGTTGTGCTGGGAAGTTGTATTAGTATGAAAAAACTTGTTGACTTCTTTGCTGCAGATTTGCCTAGAAACCTTTTTTTTTTTTTTTTTTACCTCTTCTTAAAACTCATTAGTAATATTCACAATATCATTGTTTAGAGACTCAAAATTAAAAAAAAAAAAGTTTCTCTACCAACTCTATCTAGAAACTCATTGATTCAAGCTCCAAAGTAAATTAGGCCTGTTTCAAAAAGACTGTTAGCTAAATTTAAAAATTTAATATTTCAAATAAGCTCAAATTCTTCGTTGTGTATAACTTTCAACGAATTTAATAAATCAATCCTATCCACCGTATATTTATACACTATATTAAAGCTATCATCAAACGTAAGACACTATTTTTTCTTACCTAAATTATTTCTTACAAATATTTTTGCAATGATATTAAGAGACCATTGCTTTAAAATCATACAAGTAAAAAAATTCATTTTCGAGAAAAACATTGTTTGGTACCACCAAACCTGACTATATAAAGCCAACTTAGGAAAAACAAAAGGAGAATTTACCGGAAAAAACGAAGCTGCGTCCATTCGCTCACTCGCACAAGCATTGCTCGTTGCTCGCTGCTCTTGCTCGCTGGTATGCCTGAATTTTCCTTCTTTGTACTCTACTGAAAACAGAATTCAAATCAAAGTTAGGTTTAACTTCTTTTTTTGTTTGCGCTATCAAGTAACATTAGTCCGTTAATCGCCCAGAATTCAGTTTGATTTTTTCGGTCGAATATCAATTCCTCGTTTGGATTATTGGTAACCGTCCGAAGTACAGGTTCCTGGAATTGAAATGGGGTTTTTCTGTTTATCTTTTGATGCATGAACATTTTACTACATATAGTTGTTTGGATTTTTGTTGTGGACTGCAACTTATAGCTGAGTTTGGAATTTGAGAGTTTTTTGTTTGTTTGTGTTTTCGGGTATCATGATGTGTGTGAACATTTACTATTTCTCTTTTTGGAGAAAGAATTACTCGGATTTTTGCTTGACATTGGTGGTTCCTATGATGGGACTGATTTTGTAGAGGAATGGTAGGTGTTATGATCAGTTTCAACATCTGTGTGCAAATTTATGTATGAGTTGTGCGGTTTATTATGAATGCGGAGATTATTTCAGCCAATGTGTCTATTTTAGCTCCGTTTGGTGTGCTGTTATGGAGCTAGGTGCTACTGGACTAGAACTTAAAGCCCTGAGTGGTGATGAGTCATTTTATTTTTTTAATGAACGCGGTGTCCAGGCTAGCTTTCGCGCACCTCGACTAATTCCACGAGATACGTGTTATCTTCCATCAACAAGTACAGGTAACTCTGTCCACCAAGTTTAGCACAGATGAGAATAAACACCTAGTGTTTTTTTGTTTCTGTTGAGTTTTGAACCCTGGGTGCGTACTAGGTAACTCTGTCAACCAAGTTTAGTGCAGATGAGAAGCAACACCTAGTGTTTTTTTGTTTCTGTTGAGTTTTGAACCCTGGGTGCGAATCATTTTTAGAGGGAAGGTATGGGGAGAAAATAGAATGTCTAATTAACCTGTCAGATTCAGGTAGCATTTATTTCTAAATGTATGTTAATTAAAACATCTTTTTCCTATACACTGTTATTTGTGTGACTCTTTCTATCTGTTAAAGAGAAGTAAACGGAAAAGGTACAATATTTTAGGCGATGTGGGAAGTGAGAGATGAGGTCGGACTGACTTTGAAGGGACTAAAAGCTCATGCTTCACACTTTCCTTGGTGTGATTGCATTACCTTTGCAAGTTAAGATAGAAAATATGTATTGTTTCAAGGTGCAAAGCAATAGTAGGATTTTCATGTGGGTAGTTCTTTCCATTTGTTCATTGAATAGTTTGGCCTTTTGGATTGGTAGTCTTCTATAAGGATGATTTATCTCTTGTACATGTGTGTTTATCAATTTGTTTCCACATATTAGGGAGGAAAGTAAAGATTACTCTCTGCACGACTTTTCCCGTGTTCTGTCATATAGATAAAACAGCAAATTGCGGATCTATGTATAGCCACGGGGTGCCACGGCACCTAGTGACCTTGGTTGAAATTCTATTTATATATATATAAGATATCTTATAAATATTAAACGTGCCACCCACAACACAATGGGAGCACATGGTGCCACTGGTGAAAGGACGTGAGATCGATTCCACTCGGGCACATTTTATGCTGCATTTTTTTTCCATATATACCCATATATTACCATGTAAAAGTTATTAATTTGGATTTTGTTGACTTCTTTTCCTTTTTTTATTTTAAGCATAAAATATTATCCTTCCCATCTCAATTTATGTGACACGCTTTCTTTTTTAGACTATCCCAAAGAATGTTACTTTTCTATGATTAGAAACAACTTTAATTTATAGTTCTCCTTTTTGCCCTTAATGAAATAATTTTTAGTCACTGAAATGGCTAAAGTTTGTTTTAGACCTTCTCCTTCAAAATTTCTTCTTTTTTGGGTCAAAATTTTAGGAACTCAATGCCGGGTTTCTCTTACTCTTTGTTCTATTATCTAAATCATTTTGTGTGCATATGATAAAACAAGTAGTTTAAACTATGATAATTTAAATCTCATCGAGAATTTAAATTTACAAAATAAATGCATGTTGCATTTAAGGACGACATGAAAACTATATTGAAATCTCATATGATTTTATTGGTCTTTTTAGGTTTTTATTGTTGTGAGTCAATACTTTAACATAAGACTTTCGTCTCTGTTGCAGAAATTATGTATGTTATCGAAATCCTACATTTCTCTTAGATATGACATCTTCAAGTCATAGAAATGGGTGTTTTGCTTACTGGTCCTAAAGAAAGAAAAAGTCGGAGAAAATGTTCCTATAGCAGATAACATAAAATTGTTCAGGATGTACGTTCTTTCTTAAGCCGTAGGCCAGACTCATGCTTCATATTTTCCCTGTCCACATTGTCTTTCAAGATTTCAGGTTTCACTCTTGTCATGTTTCTCTGATACCAGCATATGGTTGATCATTACTGTTTTGTGCAGATTCATTGTTTCTCTTTATACATTCCCGCTTCTTCAATTTGACCCTGTTTCCTCACTGTGGAGCACATACATCTAAGCTGTGCTTTTTTCCTTTGCAAAGCAACAACTTCATTCATGGTTGGATGAAAGACAAGAAGTGGAAAAAGAAGGGGAGAACTTTCAGTCAATTAAATAAAAAAAAAATAAACTTATGAAGAAAAGGGAGGATGCAGAGGTTAAGCCAAGTAGTATGCTGGATCAAGCTTTTCTCCCTATTATTGACTCAGCAGGAGTGTCCGCTTTTGTTGCTTCTCCAGCTCCTGCCTCTAGCGTTTGTAGAGCTGCCTCACAAGACAGAGAAAGACGAGGAAGCTTTCATGGACCTTTCTGGTTTTATATTTTTGTGCAATAGAGAGACAAACCTCGATTGTTTCAGATTTCGTGTTTTTGGGGTTGGAATGAAAAGGAAATGGTAGAAAAGATTAAACCTGGAACAAAGCTCTTCCTCTTTGATATTGAGTTGAGGCTCTTGTATGGTGTGTATGAGGTAACATCCACTGGAGGAATAAAATTGGAAGCACATGTTTTTGGAGGCAAATTTCCAGCACAGGTAACTCATATTTGTTGTCAGTTATATAAAATACCCAATTGTTATTAGTCTTAGTTTAAAATATGCATGATGTATTAGGCAATGAGATCAGGACCTTCTGGTTTAGTGTGATATGAACTAATCCTGCTTGCATTTATGATTTGCTAGATTTTTTTACCCCGAAGCTTGCCATTTATGTGTATTATTCAAGAACTAATCCAATTCTTTTAGATATTTTATCTAAGAAACTCTACCCATCTAGAATTTTCTTCACCAATCTTTCCTGGACATTGGGGTGAGTGCTTAGTCCGTCGATGTGGATATTATATCCTCCTGCTAGGTGGAAGTTCTGAGGGATAATTATGTTCCTTTACTTCTCTAGAGCCTGTGTGATGCATTTATTTCTGTTAAGTTGTCACTATCTCATACCCATTGTAGGAAGCCATTGCTAATTTATTGTACATGTCTGTATGCTTTTTTGTGTTGTCAGAGTGTATTTGTTTCATATCATGGTTGTATTCACAGGGATAATTAGTTATTTCAGATACTTTCAGGCTTTAAAGTTTTTTATTACTGTGTTATGTGGGGTACCTTGCACACACCTTGACTATTCCACAACTTCTTCTTCCTTTTTGATATGGTAGAATCAACTGCTAACTCTCTTTCCATTTGAGCTTAATCGTGACACATTTGTTGTGGTGTTCAAGTTACTTGGATTGACGAAAATCACTCTCTCCATCTAATTGGTTTGTGTGACTAGATACTAGCTTTATGACTCTGTTGCTTGTCTGTCCACTCAGGTGAAATTTTAATTTTTTAAGGAATGTCTTCCCCTGCAAGAATCTTCTTTCAGACATGCCATAAAGGACAATTATCATGACAGAAAGTTTGAACCCGAATTAAAAGATTATCAAGTAAAGGATATTCTTACTTAGTATGGAGTATCAATGTATTTCACACACTTACCAATGCTTTACCACTTTATTTTCTTTAAAAAAATCTTGAAATATACAGGTGAGGAGTCTATTATCCTTATTTTGTCCCCTGACTGCATCAGCAACAGCAGCATTTGTGTCCCATCCATTAGCACCGTGTTTGGCTAATGTTGGCTTGCCAAAGATTATGCCTGCCTTGGCTGTGGAAGATCAGGTTAAGTCGCTGCCGTATCCTCAGGAAGTGGGTTCATCAATGGCCAATGTTGGCCCACTAAATACTAATCCTGCTTTTTCTAAGGAACATCAGGTCAAGTATATGTCATTACCCATCTATTTCCAGGATCCATATATTACCAGAAAGCCACACTTCATGCTCCACCCATTATGGAGCCTCATTTACTGGTCTCTCAAGTGCAGGATGAACCCAAGCACTGGCCTCGTTTGTCAACTGCTTTTGTCGATGAGCAAAATACTGGTGATGCTGTAGAAATTGATTCATCTGAGGACACCCAAGTACTCTTTTTTTTTTTTTCCTTCTATCATTATTTAAATCATTACCCTTCTGTAACAATAAAAGCATGTTATATTTTTATCGGCATAAAAAATATATGTGGTTAGCCTGTTCTATTTCTTAGTTTCTGAAATGTGTTCTTTTTGGTCCTGCAGGATGAATCTGACCGACAGGATGATATATCTGGCTTATATTCATGTGTGGTAGAAATACAAGGCATGCTTGTTACAGATTCCGTGTTTTTGGGCTTCCTTCGAACAAACAAGAAAGGATAGAAAAGATTAAGCCAGGAGCAAAGCTTTTCCTGTTTGATTTCGAGGTAAAGCTTCTGTATGGTGTATATGAGGCAACATCCACTGGAATAATAAACTTGGAACCACTTGCTTTTGGAGGCAAATTTCCGGCACAGGTAAATTAATTTGCTATCAGTTATTTAAAATTCTGTCCACTTCTTGATTTTTTAATGCATGATGATAGTAAGAAATGGGTTTGGGGCTCAATGTGATTTAAATTCATCCTGCTTGCATTTATGATTTGCTTGGCTCTTAAGCCCACAAGCTTAAGAATTTCCCTTCTCCAATCTTTCCAAGTCATTGTGCAAGTTCGTAGGCTTTGGTGTGAATAATACTAAAGATAAAGAAGCTTTGAGCCACGTGATGCTTTTATTTTTATTATGTTGTCACTATCAGTAGAAAGTCATTGCTAGTTTATTCCACATCCTTCTGTCTACTCTTATGTGTCTTCAGTGTAAGTTTGTAGCTTGTTATTGTTAGTCACAGGGATATTATTAAGATACTTTCTAAATTGTTACATCCCAAATCTGTTGCCTATTGCTCAACTTATACATGATTATGAATTTCTTTTTCTAGTTTGTTTCTGAATTTTACTCTGTAGATAATTTAGTGTCTTAGACCACCAAACACCGATGTTTTAATTGACCATTGAACTTAGAGGTTATTTGATTTGGACACTGGTTATATGTGTATTATAAAAATTGCAGAGATTGTTTATGCAGTGAATAATGGAGTAATTTTATTTTTTTAATCATAGTGTGATTAATAATGAAGGAATTGTAAGCAGTAACTAATAATGAAGGGATTGTTATGCAAGGATTACTTAAAGACATTTTTGTTTTTGGATAATTTAATCCTCGTACTGTTAATATCATATTCTTGTTCGATATTTTATCCTGCATAAATTAATGTGTAAATTCTTGTGTAACTTAATGCATATATTATTTATTACCACCAACAAAACACTACATTAGTTATGCAGGTATTTTTTTTTATGTGGCCAACCAAATGCCTCATTAGTTACACTGGGTTTTATGTTGAGATAAATTATACTGATAAAATTATACTGATACGATCAACCAAACAACCTCTTAGAGTCTTGGACCAATAAACACCTGACATTGTTGTTGATGAGTGATTCTTTCATATCGTTTTAGTAAGAGACATATCATAGCTTCCCTTTTTTCTTTTGGACAGCATATCATGGCTTCTTTATTTGTCACATTATTATCATGATTATTTTGTATGCGGTCACTCTACCCCAAAACTGCCACTCAGGATCCAACTGTTGTCCTTCCTCACTTTGTTCCCTTGGTTACTCAAACCACTAATCTGGTCTTTACCACTTGGTTATCCACCCCTTGTTATGGGTTCTTTTATTGCTGCAGTAGGTCGCGGACTGGTAAGGTATTAATTTAGCTATTCGGTTTTTATCTGGTATTATTGACATGCTTGATATCTAGGTTGTTTGGATTCACAATTATCACTTCATCCACGTAATTGGCTTATGCAATTAGTTACGAAGTTTCATGATACTATTGCTCTCATTCAGGTGAAATTTCGATTTTTTAAGGAATGTCTTCCCCTGCCAGAAGCCTCTTTCAGACGCGCTATAAAGGACAATTATCATTGCAGAAAGTTTGAACCCGAATTAAATGATCATCAAGTGATTTCTTTCTTAGATATGCAGTGCCGATATATTTAGCATTAGTTGGTGTCTTGCAAATGCTTTAAAGCTTGCTGTTCATTAAGTGCCTTCAAAAATATACAGGTGAGGAATTTATTATCTTTATTTCATCCCCTACCTGCGTCAGTAACAGCAACACTGGAAAAAGTGGGCCAGTCTCTTGCTGATGTTGACATGCCAAAGATAACACCTGCTTGGGCTATGGAAGATCGGGTTAAGTTGCTGTCCTGTCCCCAGGCAAAAGTGGAGAGTGCTCTTACAGTCTACAAAGTGCTCAGCATGGATGGCCTAGAACCACGAGCTTCATGGAGAGTGCTCCTACAGAACCTAAATGTATAAATACAGAATTTGTATATACTTACCTTGTTTGTATATTGACAAGCGAAATATACAAACGCAGCCCCCATTTGTATATACCTGTTTGTATATTTGCAAGCAAAATATACAAACTGGCAAGCGGAAATACAGACTGCAACCTCCATAGCAAACAAAATTATAGTTATAGAACGCAATTACAAAAACTATAGTTGTAAAGCATTATTATATATGTTATCTTTGCTATTTGTGAAATTTTCTCAATTTTAGTTCAGCATTCATCCAAACAAACTGATATTTTATGGACAAAGTTAAGTCAGCCCACCATTTCAGTGGGCCTCAAAACAATCAATCCAACCCAACCATACATGGGTCGCAAGCTAGGACAGACCTGCCCACCACTTCTTAATACTAGTTTCCGGGAGCGTGCGTTGCACGTTTGTTCCTTATTAATAAATTTCTATATACTAAAAAGTTGAGTTATAAAATAGAAAATTAATTTCTATATACTAAAAAGTTGAGTTATAAAATAGAAAATGCTGAAATTAATAATAATAGTTTTACCATTTATATTTTATTCATTAAATAATAAAAAATATACTATGAAGAAGAACATTAAATAGATGATATACTCGAGCATTTTTTGTTACCCTACATTTGCAGTTTCTCATTCTCTTTTCTTCTCATGTTGAATTGTGCAATTTTCTTCCTATAGTAACATCAATCTTTGTAAATTGTTTCTTAAAAAGCATATTGAAATTTTAATTTTGAAAGTGTTTTTACATAATAGTGGAGAATTGACTCTTCATATTCAATTTTCAATTTTAAAAATTATGGGTATGAGTAATAATTAACATTCAATAATTAGGCAGAAGAATATCACATTCTCTTAAGTAAAATAATATCTCTAAGGCAAAAGTAAACATTTTAATTTAGATAATTACTACTTAACTATTTATTGGTCCAACCAATAATCTGGAGACTGGAGGTTGACAATTTTTGAGCCATAGTTAAAATTTTACAACAACAGTAAATAGCTTATCATTACAGTAAATAGACATTTGATGCATACAATTTATAAATTCTAAAAGACCTCATCAATTTGGTACATATGCAAATGATATAAACACTTGATATATTACGAATCACACTTGCAGCCATCACCAAAATTATTATGTCAATTATTTTTATTATTATATCACATATACATCTTCTTTTTAACCTTAGAGAAGTATTGTACATATGATTTATGGAAAGAAAAGAATAATACTCTTTTTTTCATAAAAATTCTCTTGGAATAATTAATATAAATTGAGCAACACAAACTTTTCAAAATGACTTATTCTAGATATATGGTCAATTTGAGGAATGAATGTTTCCACAAATAAATAATAGACTAATAAGGTCAATAGATTATACAATATAAACGAAAAGTTGAATAAAAATGCAACCACAAATCACATACTATAATTCATCATTTATCTCCAATTCGGTGGCCCATTTTATTTTAGGGTAAAAAAAATCATATGTGATTTTTCTCATTTAGTTATTCATCTCTCTACTAATAAATAATAATCTCGAAAATATAGTTATACTAAAGTAAAACACTCTATCGAGAATCACATATCAAATTAATTGATTAATCTTTCATTATGAATTTCATCAATAATTAAGAAATATAGTAGAACATGAATTGTATGTAGGACATAGGATATTCCAATAGAAAAACAAAATCATAAGAAAGTATATCAAAATATTAAAAAAGGACATACAAAATATTTAGGCTGGACAAGGAGGAGTGGATAAAAACAAAAGGAAATTACTACACATACAAAATGATGAGCAAGATTAATTTTTTGCTTGGTAATCTCTCATCCTCCTCTTATCATTTACATGAAGACCATGCTACGCATTTTATAGCAATAGCTAGGATGACCTTTGAGTAGATAAAATTAATTTTCATTAAATTAGTTCAATGATTTTAGTCCATGTCAAATTTATTTAATGAAAAAACTCTTCAAATACTCTTGAACTTTACAACAAAAGAAAAATTAATTATTAATGTGAATTTGATTCATGCACCGATTTAAATGAGTTATTTATTAAATATTTAATTATATTTTATAACATTTGTTTTAATTAATTTATATAAGGGTAAAATGGTAATTCAACTTTGAGCTTTAAATCTTCCCACTTATAATATAATATGATATGATTTCTAGCCTAAATTTACAAAAAACTTAAATATATACTTCTTCCGTCCCATATTAATTTATCATTATACTAAATATAGTTATTCCATATTAGTTGATCACCTTATAAATCAAGAATTTTTTTTTTTTTATATTACCCTTGTAATTAATTCTTTTTAAAAATGTTCACTTCTGCTTGTAAGATTCCTAACAAGTTTTTAAAGGACGAATTAGTAAAATCATCTTCATTTCTCTAGCACCGTATGAAAATAAAAAGTGATCAACTAATATGAGAATCACGGTGTATGCGGTAACATTACATAGTATTATTAATCAAGTCTTAAGTTCATAATTAAATCATTCCAATAATATAAAAAGGTAGTTGCGAGAGAAAGAATGATTTTTTTTTTTGTAGCAGTTAGAAAAATTGTTAATTTGCTAAGTACTTATATTATCATTTTCTCTAACTTAATTTTGATTTAAAATTTAAGACTTCATTTTTAGGACTTTTTATTATAATGACCCAAGTACAATTTCAGTTTAAACTCCTTTCTTTTTGTTATTTTTCTACTTTAAAAAAATCAAGTTTTACCAATCAAAAAACTTATTTGAAGTGTACTAAAAAGTCTTATTCTTAAATAGGCTAGTAAAAAAATATATATCGACCCAGTAGTCCAAACTCACCAATGACAATTTCGAAATTTCTTTAAGTGAAATGACAGAGATGTTACCTTCGTCATATGAGTTGTTAGTTACTCTCTTTTTTAATCAAATAAAATTTTCTTATCTACATATTTCTACCCAAGACATATAATTTAAAGGTGAGATATGAATAATAAATACAAATATCCCTCTATATAAATATTACAAAACATTTTTTTTAATAAATATATGTCATAAGTCATAACTTAAAACTTCACATAAATAAAAAGGAACGAACTAAATAAATACTTTGCTCTTTTATAAATTAAAAATCTAATTAAAGAAGAGATCATTGATCAAACGTTCAGAGAACTAGGCACATGCCATGGGTCAATACATTTGCACCAAATTAATATTATAATTAATTTTTTTTTTTAATTTTTTTTATATACTATCGTTTAGCTATAATTATATTATTTTTTTTTTACCTAAAGTACTTTTATTATAATATTATTATAACAAATTCATATGCCTTTGTCAGAAATAATTTGAATTGCAGCAAATTTTGGAACTTATTAAAATAATTATCAGTAGACAAAAATCAAATGGCATCCAACGCAAAAGACATAGTCTTTTCCCTTTACCCCATAAAAGTTGCAAAAATAAAGAAAGAAAGTAAGGAGAAAAGAACAAAATATGTTGAATACGACATAGAACTGGCATGGATAAACACCACTCGCTTTTTCTATCTCTATTTATTTGTCTACTTATATTTTTTTATAGTTATCTCTAATTATTTGTATATTTTGATAAATATATATATATTTTTTTACCTATTATATCTTTAATTAAATAATTAATTACTTTAAAAAATGTAAAACTTTTCATTCACTTCATAATTAATAGAGATAAAATGATAAACTTATTATGTCATTAATTATTTTTTTAATAGATGTATCTATCCAAACATGAATAAGTAATTAGAGACAGAATGTATAAGATAAGAATCGTCTTAAAAGTTTAATTTTTCCCAGTCCATATAGATGAGCAAAATAATAAAGTTGGCTAATCTCTAAATAATATTTAATCACAATATAAAATAGAAACTAGAAAGTGTCCATTTAAAACAGAGCAGTAATTTCCAAGTAGACGTAATTTTTAACCTTATTTTTAACAATTATCAACACTTAGCTTTGTCAACACTCAAGTCAATCCTAAGCAAAGAACCCATCATATAGAAATCGTCAAAATCATTAATACATTACTTATCGAAGACTTCACAAATCTTGATTTTTGAATACGACCCTTTATTATTAAGTTTTCCAATTAATCTTGTAGGTCCTTTGGTTTTGATTCCATTTCTTGATTTATCTACAAAATTTAGGCTATTTATAAAGACTTGGGGTTTATGGTTTAGTACATTCTCTTTCAGTGAACACTCTCAGCAATTGTGGAAATGAAAGATATGGGGAAGTTTGAAATTTGGTTCTTGATTTTGATGGTTTATGGGTTGTGGGTAGTGGAAGCCAAGTATATGGTTTACAATACATCACAGGGAATTGTTGCAGGGAAGCTTAACGTTCATTTGGTTCCTCACACTCACGATGATGTTGGCTGGTTGAAAACTGTTGATCAGTACTATGTTGGTTCCAACAATTCCATTCAGGTACCTATTTTTTCATAGTAGTAATAGATTGTTGTTTGAATTTTATAAAAAAGGCAGCCGGGTGCACGAAGCATTATGAAGGTAGCTCATCCTAATGCTTGCTTATGGAGATAGTTTTACTGTTTCTCCGAGGTTCCCTTCAGTGTTTTGACTTTTAAGCTGATGAATTTGAGACTGCTATATGTCAATTAGTATTTCCTTCATATAGGCAATGTGAGGTAGTATGTTGAGATTTTGGTGAGTAACTACTCTGTGTGTTTTAATTTGTTTGTCTGTTTTTGGCTTTGACATAGAGTTCAACTAATTAAAGATTTTTTTTTTTTTGAATATTGTGGTCTTAAACTGAAGATATGTTGAATGTATCAAAATGCCCTTTAATCGGTCTTGAAAATGCTATGTGGCAATTTAGAATTAAAGAGTTGACAAAGAAGTAAAGATGCATTCTTTCTGAAATGGACTAAAATGGAAAGCAAGACAAACAAATTGAAACAGAGTGAGTAATACATTACATAAGTTGCACTGAAAACTGTAAAAGTAATTTCCAATTTCAATGGATATAGACAACAGTTCAGGTGCTCATTCATCTTAAATTAATTAATCATGGCTATAAAATTGAGTTGTAATGTGGCAGGTGGCTTGTGTTCAAAATGTCTTGGATTCATTGATTCCAGCATTATTGGCTGATAAAAACCGAAAGTTCATTTATGTTGAACAGGTAGGTCCCGACTATCACCTTTTTCTCAGTGTGTGTTAATGTTTGTGTATCTCTGGGATATACTACTGATGAATGCTTGTTTTTTTTCCCTCTGGACTGGAATGTAGGCTTTTTTCCAGCGTTGGTGGAGGAATCAGAGCCCCGGAATGCAGAGCACAGTCAGACAGCTCGTCAACTCGGGTCAACTTGAGTTCATGTATGTAACTATAGAAGCTAAAACCACACATTTGTAAAGAAAAAATATCAAAAGAGAGATTATAGTACTGTGGACAAAAGTATCTTTGCACTCTAGATAATCTTGATATTTTGTGTGATTTTTCATATACATTTTTTCTCTTTCTTTTCCTGGAGGTGTAGGATAGTGGGTGGATTACTTCTTCTTTGTCGGAATGCTTATACAAATGGTATCTTATTCACTATTATGCAGAAATGGGGGTTGGTGCATGCATGATGAGGCAGCAACACATTATATTGACATGATAGATCAGACAACTCTAGGGCACAGATACATCAAACAACAGTTCAATGTTACTCCTAGAATTGGCTGGCAAATCGACCCTTTTGGACATTCTGCTGTTCAGGCATACCTTCTGGGAGCAGAGGTGCCAATCTGCATAACTGTTTTAAATTGGAAATTTGAATAGTAACTCTTGTGCTTCATTAATTGATAATGAGGCCGCCTTTGAAATATAAGCAATTTCCCAACACTCTACTGAAAAATGGTGTAACTAAAATCCAAGTACATTTAAACAACTGTTGACCTCATACATTTTACTGCTTTAGGTTGGATTCGACTCTCTTTTCTTTGGACGCATTGACTACCAAGACAGAGAAAAGAGGAAAATTGAGAAGAGCCTTGAGGTCATTTGGAGGGGTTCTAAGAGTCTTAGTTCATCCACGCAGGTACGCCTTTCTTTCAAATCTTTATAAGTTGTAATACATGTTTAATGTTATTCCTCTTCCTTATTTAATATTTTTATTTATAAATCTCTTGTTCGCTAGATTTTATTCAGCAACTGACTATAACCTTTTGTTTCATACCAGATATTTTCTGGTGCATTCCCTCAGAATTATGAACCTCCCAGTAAATTTTACTTTGAAGTGAATGATGATTCTCTTCCTGTTCAGGTAAATCTTTGGTAGATTAAGACAGTAGGCTCTTTAACTTTAAGCAAGGGCATGCACATGATGTGTTTCTTTATTGACTGAAGGATGATGTCAACCTGTTTGACTTCAATGTCCAAGAGCGGGTCAATGACTTTGTTGCTGCTGCTTTGTCCCAAGTAAGTTTTACTCTCAGACCATGTTATAGGAGGTGTCAGTATGAGTGTGAATTGCTTCTCCCATATAGTCTGCTTTCATCTTGTTTTATAGCAATCAAGTTGAGGGAAGCAAGGGAGTCAAAGTCAAATACAGATTGTTAAACATGCCATGGCGTTGTGTGTACGTCATGACATGCTTAATGCATCTTACCGTATTTTAGACTCGTTTTAACTCTGTTAGTGAGAATACAAGCCACCTAGTTGCTTGGCTGGTACTCTTTATTATATTTCTGTCGGTAAAAAAGTCAACAATCTCAATTGACAAGCCAACATTCAACTGTAGTTGGAATTATGTGTCAGACTGCAAGACTTTATAAAGATTTGTCCAACGAAAAAGTTCACAGTAAAGACTTAAGGATATTGCAAGATTACTCCTTAATGCCAAACTGCCAATATTGTTTCTAGACTCTCTCCAAGGAGTTTCATGCACGTAACTTTTGTTATTTCCCTTGCAGGCCAATATCACTCGCACAAATCATATAATGTGGACCATGGGAACCGACTTCAAGTACCAATATGCTCATACATGGTTTCGGAATATGGCAAGCTCATTCACTACGTAAACCAAGTGAGTTTTCCGCTGTCATTGCTGTAATTCAGAATTTAGACAATCACATACAACTATGTGAACTGTAATTTTCCTTTCATTTTGGTTGAACATCCTGAAACTACTGTTTCTTTAAGGATTGAAAATCAAGATTGGCATATTTCGTTAGCAATACATGAAGACACCATAAAAGTTGGGAACTCTGGTATTTCTTGAATCTGCATATATTATTGAACTGGAATCAATAAGAGAGCCCGAAAAATAAAAGCTTACATTTTTGGTCACGCTAGGTTCTTATACAAATCCTTCCTCCTCATATAAGTATTGTCGCAGGATGGTCGTGTCAATGCTTTATATTCGAGCCCTTCAATTTATACTGATGCAAAATATGCTTTGGACAAGTCATGGCCTCTCAAGACGGATGACTATTTCCCGTGAGTGTCCTTCTATCTAAGCATTTTATTGTAATTTTAATCTCAGTATATAGAGCTTGATGCAAGTTCAAAAATAAAAATAAAAAATTCAAGTTCAAAAAAAGTAAATATAGAGCTTGATGCATATTTTGTATCAGGTACGCAGACCGTATTAATGCTTATTGGACTGGATACTTTACAAGTAGGCCTGCTCTCAAACTCTATGTTAGAATGATGAGTGGCTATTATTTGGTAGGCCATGCTGCTTTTCCATTTTCCTGAAATTAAGAAGCTGCACCATCTACAGAATTTTGAATATGCAATTCTCACTTGGCTCCTTTGTGTAATATAGGCAGCAAGGCAATTAGAATTCTTTAAAGGAAGAATTGAGACAGGACCAACAACCGAAATATTGGCTGATGCCCTTGCCATTGCTCAACATCATGACGCTGTCAGTGGCACTTCAAAGCAACACGTCGCTGATGATTATGCCAAACGACTGTTCATAGGTTACAAGCAAGTGAGTTTGCTCCGAACTCCTAGGAAAAACTTGTGATTGCCATGGATTCAGTGAACTTGTATTTCAAATGATTATAATTACCAAAAACTACTTGCAGGCAGAGGATTTAGTGTCTAATTCACTTGCTTGTATGGTGGAATCGGCTTCAGCATCTGGATGCAAGAATCCTCGGATCAATTTCAAGCAGGCAAACATTTGGAGCCCATTCTTTAATATAGGCTTTCTTCTTATTGAATTTGCATTTGTCTTTATTAAGCTATACCCACGTGTTCTCCCCCCAGTAATCCTATCCTGCTACTGCTGAATGCATTTTTGCATCTGATGGTTGAGTTCATTCATGCACATTCAAATTGGTGTCATGGATTGGCTCCACTATACACTTCTTATGTTGCATAACTCAATTCCAAAGCAATGAGTTTAGGCATTTTAATTTTTGTTTTTCTGAGTTAACTCTTTTGTTGCTCTATTCTCTTCCAGTGCCCGTTGTTGAATATAAGTTATTGTCCCCCAACAGAAGCTGATCTTGCTCCAGGCAAAAAATTGGTGAGTAGTCTATTTTCAATATCTTTTCATACTTTTGAAAACCTTCACATCACATTTCTGTGTGGTGGGAACTGAGGAAAACTACCTGAGCTCTAATTAAAACAAAGAGCAGATTTTCAAATCATTATTTCCACTTATGTAGGTGGTTGTCGTGTACAATGCTCTTGGGTGGAAAAGAGCAGATGTTGTCAGAATCCCTGTGAGTCATTTGATCTTTTCCTTCCATAGATCGTAATGCATTTTAAAATATTTGCTGCTTTGGTTCTCATTCTCCCTGCACAACAATATGTCCTCTCATTTAACTATTGAGCAGCAGCGTTGGGTGTATGGCAGTATTTAAGAGTTCTTTAGATCTCAATCGTTCACCATAGAATCTCAACATAAACGTAGTTAATGAATATCAGTTGACCTATCTGAACAAAACCTGGAAGAAGTGTATTTATATGAGTATCAGGAGTTATTAAGACATGCAGAAAATGGCGTCAGTTTGTGGCATAGGCTCATCGATCTCCGGGAATGATGTTTTGTAACATGTTGAATGAGATAAAATTAGCCAAAAAAATAAATCTCGAGTTGAGAGTAGGGTAAGCTTGGGATTAATCTTTCAAAGGGGCCAAACCAAAATTCCAAGGTGCTTAGATTTTAAGAAGTCCCATGGTACCAAAAGAATAGACTTTAAAAATGCCCCCAGGGCTTAGTTTAACAAAGATCGAGGGACTTGTGGCATAGGTCACATGTTTGAGCTCTGCGCCATGCAAACTAAACCTAGTATATAAGTGGAGAAGGGTAGAGTGGGCTCATTGTCTCCAAGTTTCAAAGTCTGCGGTTGGTCCTAAAGGGTTGGCCCAGACCTGTTTTGGGTAATGAACTAGTTGGGTTCAAATTTTAGAAGAATAATCAGGCTATCACATTTTGTCCTTCAGAGCACTTCATTTCTTTTGATTTCTTGGTTCAGTATTATGAAATTTGTCTTGTCGTTCCAGATGAAGAGAAGAAATTACCAGAAAAATATATTTGAAGCAGAAGTGGTAAAATAGAAAGCAAAACTTGATAAATTATTTGGCACAAAATTACTCTTTCCTTATCATCTTTTGTGTGATGGTTGTTTGTGGATAACAGTCCTGATTTTTTTCAACTTTCGATAATGTTTATGCATAAAATGAATAACTCATCATTTATCACCGACATCTCTGTTCAACCTTTATATAAATTTTGGACAGGTTGTCAATAAGAATATCATCGTTCAGGATTCCACTGGAAAAGAAATTGAATCACAGCTTCTTCCAATAGTTAAAGAATCAATAGCAATAAGGAACTACTATGCTACAGCATATGTCGGTGAATCCCCTACATCAAGCCCCAATTATTGGCTTGTGTTTACAGCTACTGTTCCACCTTTGGGCTTTAGCTCCTATGTTATAACAAGTGGTAAACAAGCAGGTTAGACATCTGATTGGTATATCATGAAAGTTAACATGAAAGGTGGTGATCTTAATAGTTTCCAATTCTTCAGCATCTGAACGCCATATCACAAAAAATTACATTCAAACTGATGATTGTAATTGTCTCTAGCTGTTTAGAGGGTTGATAAAATAAATCTCTTCTTGTATACATTACACATGCAGTTGCTGCTTCAATACCACAGACGTTCTACAAAACTGATGGAAGTCAAAGTGATTCTGTAGAAGTGGGGTCAGGGAACTTGAAACTGTTATATTCTGCAAATGGGGGAAAGTTTACTCAATATTTTAATAAGAGAAACCAGGTAATTTTTGTTGGACAGTCAGTATATGCTTGTCCTATTTCAAATGGTCGTCGTTTGTTTGTTTGAAACTTTTTCTGTTCCTCTACAATAACCAGCAATGCAGATTTGAACATTCACATGATAGAATTTTATAGTTTTGCTAGATGTGGGCTGATGGTTTGCCTTCGTCTCACTCCCCATCCAACATCAGCCTTTTCTCAGCTTCCCATTCTTACACTAGAAGATACTGATGATGGAAATATTTTTTTATGTTGTGTGTGAAGGTTAGAAGCTCTCTGGAGCAATCATTCAGTTATTATTCTGCAGATGATGGAAGCAAGGATGATCATAAAGACATTCAGGTAGTAGAGTCTGATGATTCAGTACTGTTCTTAGTATCTCATTTCATTCACACATAAGCTAAAATGTTTTATCCTGATTTTGCAAGGCCTCTGGAGCATATGTGTTTCGCCCAAATGGCTCATTCCCCATCCACCCTGAGGGAAAGGTTAGCAAGGCCTTTTAAAACATCAAATTTGCTCCATTAAATTTGCAAGTAAATAACTAAAAGCTGTTTATTCTTGATCAGGTCCCAGTTACCATTCTACGAGGTCCGCTGTTAGATGAAGTTCATCAAAATATCAATTCATGGATATATCAGGTTGTTCAATTAATTAATATCGAAGAGCTTTTACAGACTTATTGATATACTTGTTCTCTTTGTCCTATTCACAGAAGTACAATGTAAGAATAAAGATGACATTTGATGCATTGAGTCCTTTAAAAAGTATAATGGAAGTAGTTATAGTATCTTAAATATGCATATATGTTCTGGATGTGATCGCATTGATTGTCTAGGAACATTGGGCTGCAATATTTCATTCTTCTGCTCTCTTTATCCATCTCTCTGGATATTCTACTTGGTAACCATTAAGAATTATCTGGTCAACTGAATAATATCTTACTCTTACGATAGACAAACAATTTGAGAACAATCTTAATCATGTTTCTCACACAGATTTAACATGTAAATGAGCAGATCACTAGAGTGTACAAGGAAAAGGAGCACGTTGAAGTTGAGTTCACTGTAAGTTAAAGCTCATGTTTTCTTCACCTGTATTGTCTCTCTTACTGGTGGAGATACGATATCCAAATGCTTTGAATGTATAAGCTTTCAAAGCTCCAGTGATTAAGCAGTCCTGAATTCAGGTTGGTCCCATACCTATTGACAATGGAATTGGGAAAGAGCTGGTGACTCAGATTCAAACTGACATCAAAAGCAACAAAACATTTTACACCGATTCTAATGGACGTGATTTCCTCAAAAGGGTGAGTTGAATTTTCTCCCTCTAGCATAATAGTCATTAGAAAAATAACAAATTTTGTTCCATTTATATCTGCAGATTCGGGATTATAGAGCTGACTGGGATCTTCAAGTGAACCAACCTGCTGCTGGAAATTATTATCCTGTATGTTAGTAGACTTTTAAAATGTTTGTTTTCCTTTAAAAAATTGTTTTATGATAGCATTTGTTTATGATATTAAAGTATCATGTCAAGATTTGAATCTACTATTTTTCTAATCTAGTTTCTGAGTTAAACTTGCCTATCCAAATATTTGTAGCTAACCATTTTGAAATCTGAAGTGGTGCAGAAGTTCCTTCGTCCTACCTTTGGTTGGGGATGGAGGTGCTTACATTTTGGAACTTCCATATGTTTTACTATGTTCTTTTTTGAAAAGTCTACTTGGGAATCGTTGTGAATTTCTTATATATACATGTATTTCTTTATTTTGCATAAGAATTTCTTTCAGAGAACTCAACAAATCTTTCCCATAAAGTAGCCTGTTTATTACTTACTCTGTGCTAGAATACCTTCTGGTGATGTTAATTATGTTATTTTGGCTAATCCATTACAGATCAATCTTGGACTTTTCCTAAAGGATAACAACAACGAGTTCTCAGTTTTGGTTGATAGGTCTGTAGGTGGATCCAGCCTTGTTGATGGCCAATTGGAGCTAATGCTTCACCGGTTTGCTCTGCTCATTTCCCATTCTATGTTTATCGCTTTTATCATTGCATTCTTTCTTCTGTTAAATCATCACTATTTGAAGTTACCAATAGCAGAATCTCAAAAGTAAACGATTTGTACATTTCTTCTTTGTAGGAGGTTACTCAATGATGATGGAAGAGGTGTTGCTGAAGCACTGAATGAAACCGTCTGTGCTCTTGGAAAATGCATGGGCTTGACTGTGAGCACCATCACACTATACTTCAATTTGATTGTGGCACTAATTATGCTTGTAGTTATTGCTTAATATGGTGAATGCAATTTTTTCTTTATTTTCTTTTTGCAAATTCTTCGCTTAAACCTATAAAGAGAGCCAATGAAGCCTAAGAGATCGAGGATTGATATTAACATTTCTATGTTAGCATAAGAAGCTAGTACACTTTCAAAGACATGTTCATAATATTTTGTACATTTCTTGTTCCTCTGTAGGAGAGTAAATGAAAACACACTAACTGTACTGGAATAATGTGGATTTAAAGTTGGTTTTGTGTATATTATGGCTTTAGTTTTCTACGCTCAAATGCCTGATATGTATCTATAATTTTAACTTCATATGATACAATGCCATTACCATATTGTTTCCATCCGTTCTTTATGCATGGCTACTCATTTTAAATCGGTTTACCTTTTTTCTTCCTAATAAATAATAACAGTAGTCCCGGCTTTCACCTTTTATGTTCTTCTGCAGCATAGATCGGTAGTGTTTGGAATGTTCCCTATCCTATATTCCCATAACCTCGTTGTCTGAAACCCTTGTGTAAACAATGTTTAGTTTTTATTGTATGTTAAATCTAATACAGCCCACTAGTTAAGCATGTTAACTTATTTACCCAGGTCCAAGGCAAGTACTATATCCGGATTGATTCTCTTGGGGAGGGAGCGAAGTGGCGGCGGTCATTTGGACAGGAGATATATTCTCCATTGCTTCTAGCTTTCACTGAGCAGGTTATGGAAATTCCAGCATTTTTCTTCATCTATGCGGCATCCCACCTAATTTTCATGTGATGTTTCATAATTACAGGATGGAGATAAATTTACAAAATTTCCAGTTCCAACCTTTACAGGGATAGATCCATCTTACAGTCTGCCTGATAATGTTGCAATAATCACCCTTCAGGTATTTAGTGTCAATCTGAAGCGTTATTTAGTACCTTGGAAGCAACTTCTGTGTTGTAGTACTACTATTTGTTATCTACCTATTTACCTTTTTCCTTGGTAAATGTAGGAGCTTGAAGATCACACCGTCCTCCTGAGATTTGCTCATTTATACGAGGTTTATGAGTTCCTTCTTGTGATGATTCAATTATACATGTTTAAGTTTGAGTTCACTCCTCATTCATTTCTTGGTCACTTGACATTCACTGTTACAAATTAATAATGTGATTCTGTGGTGTCCTAATTGCTCCAAGTCCAATTCCGAGATGATAAACTATTACGTTTTACTAGGTTGATGAGGATAAGGATCTATCCACCAAGGCAAGTGTAGAATTGAAAAGATTGTTCCCAAAGAGGAAGGTAAAACAATATGCATCCATTTGCCGCCTAGTTCTTGGCTGTAATTAGGAAAACAAGTTTCACTTGACTCTACCAACTCCTTGAAAACATTTATTCCAGATAAACAAGATTAAAGAGTTGAGTTTATCTGCCAACCAAGAAAGAGTAGAAATGGAGAAGAAGAGATTAAAGTGGAAAGCAGAGGCTCCTAGTGATTCGCGAGAGGTGGCTAGAGGGGGACCTGTTGATCCTACAAAGCTGGTGGTAGAGCTTGCCCCAATGGAAATCCGCACCTTTGTTATCGATCTCAGCCAGAGTGTGCCAGAAGGGTAAAAAACTTAAGCCGTTTGATTGTGTTTGCCTTGTAAAACATTGTAATAATGGCGTCATACTCTGGTTTTGTTGCATTGTTTGCAGTTGGAAGTCACATATGTCTCTATGATAGCAGTCCCCTGCAGCAGTCCAATCCAATCCGAATCGACAAGACGTCAAAAGGGTATGAGCAGCTTGAAACCTACTTGGGACCTATTTGCCTATGTTGATATCACCTTGAGGATGCAGCATTGAGTCTCTTGTTAGAAGATGTGTTATCCTTTTTGTAATGGAATGAAAACCTCGTTGACAGAACAATAAACTTATAATAATAATAATAATGATGTTGAAGAGAATAATTCATGTCTCAGCAGATCAGAAGTTTATGCATGCAGTCCATCTTATGGTTTGTTGGCCTGGTGAAGAAAAATGCAGAAGCACTTTGACCATCTTAGATCCCCCAATAAGATGACCGAGCACTGTATATGTAGATAAACAGGCCTGGATATTAATTACCCTTCAATTTTAACCTTTTTTGCTTTTACCATCCAGTAGTTAGCGGAAAACTTTCCATTTCCAGAACTTGAATCTGGATGAATAGTTGAAGGAGAATGCAGTACAACTATTTCACGGCATCCCAAGGTGGAAAATAAATCAAGATAATATCAGAATTAATGTGTATTTCATTGACACATTCACTTTTTATACACTAAAATTGCAGAACAATTGAGAAAACTGCTAGTTAATCGGTTCGCTAAGTAACTAGTAAATGAAAGCAAAGGTTCATGGAATAACAAATAGTGAGTTGTAACACAAAACAACAGCATGCTGAATGAAATATAGAAATACAAAAGGAGCATAGGAAATTGGCTAAGAACAACAACTAGAGTCTAAAGTTGAAAGTTGTGGCTACATTGTTTCCCTTTGTCAATCATAGAAGCTTATATCATCCCATGGCAACCAGCGGAATCCAGCAGTACTGCTTTGATTTGATCAGGATGAAAGTCTTGACCTTCTTTGCATTGCTGAGATTACACAAACAAAAGCGATCATCTAAAGAAGAATTCACTTCCACAGCACATAAAATTGGCAAGGATAACAATCCAATTAAATCACAGATCATTTAACTCTTGCTATTTTCTTCTTCTCCAACACTGATCGGAACAAGCAAAGAGAAAACATGCTTTCTGGAAAGGGAGACAGACTGGTATGCTCAATCAAGGAGGGAACAGATCAGAATCTATGCAATCATGGTGGAGCTCATTGAAGTGGTGCCACAACTTACCATGAGTAATTTGGACTACCAGCTTTCTAAAAGGTTATTTCTCAGTTGTCTACTGGTATCACATTTTTTTTATATATTATTTTCTTTTAACGTATCTTCAATGTTCGCATGTTAAAAGCTTAATATGGTTTTAGGTTCTGTTCGTTCCAGAAGGATGTGCATTGCCGGGATTGATAGACTTCAATTTTCTATATATGAACTTCTGCTAAGCATTTTCCAATCGAAGAGTCCAACATTGTCAATTAAACAGAAAATCAAGTACCTCAGCTCTAAAGATATCTAAGGCAAACCCATTGAAGCAGCTGATAACAGCTTGTTGGATGTCCAGTCCGAGGTTGTCGAGTGCCCTCATTGTTGAGAGTAAGAGGCCTGGTCTGCGGCTGCAAAACATATGGATATTCACAGCTCTTCCATCTCTTGCCTTTACTTCAACCTAAAAGTTAAACAAAATCTGCATTACATCATCTCAAACCAATAACATGATGACTTTTAGACTTTACCACCATGAAGAACACCGTAATAGTGCTCAATGCAATCAATGTATATGTATACACATCTAACTAGAAACATATGTTTGTATTATGATAAGTTTCTTCTGGATGAAACATTACTGTTGGTTAAAGATTTTTTACCCTTGCAGGTTGTCCAGTGGGGCTAGATAGTGGGCTTGCAAATGAACTCGGATAGAGTTCTTCCTTGATGCGGCCTGGCAGAGCTGGTCCAGTTGGTGTTAGAGGATAGAAGCTTGTTGTTTGGGTCAATAAAGAGCTAGGCGGTGTGGACTCCAGTTCATTATGTAGGTCATTGATTTTCTGTAGAAGCTCCTTTAAGTACTCGATTGCATCCCCTAGGATTGAAGCCCTGTCCATCTGTGAACATGCATATTCATAAATTGCATGCCAAGAAGACGCTTTTGATATTAGGTAGATAGGAAGATTAAAATCAAGTCCAATGGTTGTTTGGAATTAAATCTCAATTAAGACGCAGATGTTAACTAGAGGTAGATAACTTTCAGTATCACGGTTTATCAAAGATAACTTCCTACGTCTTGGTTTCTTAGAGCTCCAGTAAAAATGTTTCCACATGATAGTGCTGAAATTCAAGTACCACGTTGTTGCCATACCATAAATTTTGACATCCTAATAAAGCATAGTATTTATGACCATTTACAATAATCCAAGCTGTTTGAGGAGTGTGAAACAGCAAACAGACTCCCCCCTCCCCTGCGAGAGGGGGAGGGGGGCAAAGAAACAAGTTGAAGCACATATATACAATAGAGATTAAAATAGAATATAAGAGTTACTGCTCAAACTGAAAGACTTACAGCAAGTTAGTGATGTCTATTCTCTTTTGTGGTCCAAAATAAAAGATACTTTTGAAATCTTTTCATATAGTTCATGTGAGTGAATTTAATGCGACTATCAAATAGCTTTAATCCAGAAAACTTTTTTGAACTATGCATAGGACAAAGTTTATACCTTAAGAAGAGTAAATGAAGTACATTCAAAACAGAAAAGAAGAAATAATAGCACTGTATTTCAATTTCGCCTTTTTTTTTATCATTCTCTTGGGAAAGGAAGCTAAAGGCTGACAATTTTGAATAAGCTAAAACACGTTAGAATAATATAATCATACAGGAATTCACGAGAATTTGATGTAAACAATTTCTTACCTTGCTAATCCTTGGTACAACAGACCTCAACATGTAAAGCCTATCGTTTAGCTTCTTCCTACGTCGTCGTTCAGCCATCAAATTCTTAGCCGGAAGTCCCTTTTTCTTTCCTTTCTGATTCCCACCGGTGACAGTGCTAGTTGCATTTGAGCTATTTCCACCATTCTTAACACTATCATCCACTTTATTAGTAACATTTTCAGTAAGATCATCTGAATCATAACTCAATGTGCACCCATCAAAGCTCACATCATCAAGTTCTTCCCCATTACCCCACTTTCTCTTCCTTTCACCCTCTCCATTGATGGAATTCTGCCCAATTTCACCTCCAAAATCCCCCAAACTGCCACCAGTACTATTAGCTAAGTTCTTCCTAAGAGCAGCCCTTTTCTGAAAAAGGGTTGGTTGTGCTCCATTTGAAGCAAAATTATCAAGTGGCTTTAACAACTTAGACCTATTGAGAAACAGAGAGTTCTCATTTGCAGAACCATCAACAAACCCTAGTGGACTAAACCCAGTCGTACTACTATTTTGGGGCAAATGGGATGATGGGTATTCAGTAAATGAATTCAAATTGGGGTTACCCATTTGGTTCTGTGAGCCCAAATCATGAAACCCACCACCAGCAAGAAGAAATCCCCCTTTATTCAAACCACCCATACCTTGAGCTTCAAGAAAACCATTTTCACAACCCAAATTAAAACCATAATCCAAAGGGTGGTTGTTAATAGCCTTTTGAGCTAAAAAGTAATGTACCTGAGATGGGTCTAGACTGTTGAAAACAGAAACTGAAGATGGTGAACAAGAAGATGAAGAATCCACTGGTACTACTGGCTGTAGAAACATGCTGTTTTCAGCTATTTCAGTGAAATTCTGAGTGAAACAGATATTTTCAGTATGGTTTTGCATGTTGTTGTGATACCAGTCTACATCTGTACCATCTAACATGGATTTGAATGTAGAAAGTGCACCCAATTCCATATCTTCTTTGTTTTCTAGCTCACCATTAGTGGTATTCTCCTTGTTGGTAAAAGTTTCTTCTTTTTCCTCTTCTTGTTTGCCTTCCATATCCCAACCCTGCATACTGTTAACTCTTGAGAGCATTTTTTGGTTAGATTCAGAGGATTATGAGGGTGTTAAACGGATACAGAAAGTAATGGAAGGCAAAGAAGAAAGAAGACGTAAGCAGCAGAGGAAAAAAGGGTAATGGCCTTTCTAGAGATGACACTTTATAGCTCCTTCGAATGTTGCGTTTTCACTCAGACTCTTATCATCATTATATTACAGCTTCTGTCCCAAAATTTACGTAAAAAAATACTCATTTAGTCTCATTTTACGTGACATTACTTAATTTTAACATATTATTTTCTCCATTTTATTTAAAATAAGTTAGTTTGATTTCGCATAAAATTTAAGAAAGAACAAAAAAAAAAAAAAAACTTCTGAGACGAATACTCTAAAATAAAAGTGTGGTTAAAAATCATTTTATTAAAGTTAAAACAGGCATTTTGAAGTTGTTATTAAATATAAAAATGTGTTTATTTTAAACCGATTAAAAAAGAAAGCAAGTCATATAGAGTAGGATAAAAGGAGTGGTATTTTTAAAAAATTATTTATGCGACGGTAAATCATTGTAAAAAGGAAATTTAAAATTAAATTATTTCTAATTATAGTAAAGTAACTTTCTTTTTTAAATGCACTAAAAAGAAATGTATATCACATAAAATGAAACTGAGTGAGTACATTGATATATTTAGTAGAGTAATAATTTAATTTTTAAATTTATAATTTTTCTTAATAAAATAATTTAACAAATATGTATAACTTGTTTTAGATTATAAATTTAAAAAAAAAAATGAAAAAAAATCTCAAGTTTCATATCAAGTCAAAAATATCACATAAATTAGAATGAAAGTAGTAGTTTATTACAATGACTCCTATTTTTAATACGACACTTCTTCTATTCCATTTTACGTAATACTTATATTTAGCTAGTATAAAGGAAAATAATACATTTTTATTTTTAATAATAGTTTAATTTTTTTTAAAATTATTTAATGAGATGATATATAATCACATGAATATTTTACGTTTAAGTTTTAAACAGCACTGGCTAATATCATGCATTATATCCGAACATCGTCATTATTAAAGTTGTGTTAATGTTGGGATGTTTCAGGTGAATAAAGTTTGCATAATATCTGGATTTCTGTTTAATTTTCTTGTAATCAGTAATAATAATTAGTAAAGTAATCATTAGCAAACTGCCAAATCTCTTCAATGATGAAGAGTCCTTTTTGATCTCCATGAAGACCAAAACTGCTACTTTGAATTCAAATGCCTGTATTTTGCCACTAGTATTATTAGATGAAATTTTATAAAATTATGGAAATTTTCTTAAATAACTATACTTTAGAGTGGAATTATGAAATATAGTTTTAATTTGTGCATTTATGAAATGTAGTTAGAATTAATATATTAAGTGGAAAAGTTATATAAAGCGAGTATCAATTATAAAGTTATTTTAGGTGATCAACATCAGTTCTATCAAGCGAATATTAATTGTATCAATGCATACTATATCAAGCAGAAAATACGGAAAAAAATTGTATCATTACATACTATATCAGTATGCATGTGTATTGTGTATATTTGCTATGCAATCCAAAATGTAACTACTAAGTTGTGTAATTTTTTGAAATTACAGTTATGTGTCATAAATACGGTCTAAATATTTATAATTATTTAATTATAAACTCACTTGCTACATTATATTTACTTGAGATTGAAATAGAAACCAAAAAAATTAGATTTTAAATTCACTGCTATATATAGGTTACATTTTAGGAAAAAAAACAACATAAATACATATTTTATTTTATCATTATCTTTTGCTACCATTTAAAAAAATTACAAAAATGTCTTCTCAGATACATCTTTATCTCGGTCTCTCTGATACATCCATTCCATTAAGTAATGTAGCATTCACAATTCATGAGCTATTAGCTATGTATCTACAACTTTTCTGATGTATTTGAGATTTTGTAATTTTTTGGGATTTTTATAATTTAGAAAAAAATAGAAATGTGATGTAATTAACTCTTAACGCGATGAAAAATTTACTTAATTTTTACTAAATTTTGTGGATAGAATAAGATTTTTACCACTCTAACTTTGAATTCAACATTTCTTTTGTGAGCTGTAATTTAATATATAGGTCATGTCATGCAAACATTATAGGAATAAGTAGCAATCAACATGTGAAATGATAGAACAAAGGAAAATAGAGACTGAACTCTTAGGTAGCAGCCAGTGCATGTGATTGTCTTGTCGCAAAAAGAACCATCCAATCTAAAATGTTTGGTCACAATAAGAATAAAAGGTGCTTCACTTGCTTTTTCTTCTTTACCTCAAGGCAAATCGCAATTGCTATTCGTAACATACAAACAGGATAAATTTCGCTCTAATATAATAATACGTAGATTATAGTTAATATAATAGTCGAGAAAAACCATATTAGGTATTTTGTATGACGAGGTCGATCGAGAATGTATGTGAGAGATTGTTTGCTCAATCAATTTAGCTATCCTTATGGGTAGGGCTGCGTATCGGTCGGTTCGGTTCGGTTTTGAAGTTTATCGGGTTGGCTTATTGGTTATCGGTTTGTAGAGATGTTAAACCGTTATAGAACCATTAAGATATTGACTTATCGGTTATTGATTTATCGGTTTTTGATTGTTATCGGTTCGGTTGTCGGTTGTCGGTTTAACCGTTAAGATTTAACACAAAAATAAAACATTGAAAATCACTTAGAAACAAGGTGACAAACCAAATAAACCATGCACATGAGTTCACAAGTTACATCTTGCTCAAAAGCAAACACTTTTACATTGTAGAATAACCAAGTGTTTGAGATGATAAAAAATAAAAGTAGGAAATCAAACTCTAAGTCGAGGACTTTATATACAAAATGGTATAAATATAATTATTTAATATACTATCGGGTTACCGGTTAACCCGTTAAGAAAAAACTTCAAACCGTTAAAAACCGATAACAAAAAAAATCAAAACCATTATCAAAACAGCTAAACTAATAACCTAATACTATAAATCAATAACTTTTTTGTCGGTTTGAGTTATCGGTTTCGGTTCGATTTTGAATAGCCCTACTTATGGGTCATGTTTGACTTGTTTTTTGGATGTATATAAACCTAATGAATAATTTATTTATTTTAATTTTTACAATGTTTTTGAGTTGATAATATAATAATAATTAAATTAACAATTAAATATTTATAAAATATATTTAAAATTATTAAATTCACGTAAATCTAACGAGATCCAACAAGTTGTTAACTCGGATAATTGATTATTTCACAATACGAGAGGACGCAGAAGTTTTATTTCCTTCATGTATTCCAAAGTGGAAAAAGATGGGCTACTTTTCAAGTTAATTTTGACAACTCAAATGAATTTTATTTAGATTCCAATAGAATCGGTCAAACTCAGTAGATTTAAATTAAATTTATTATTTATTTGAATTAAAACTTTCATAATTTAAAAAAGATAAAAATCTAAAATTCATACATTTCAAATTTTGTCTCCGTCCTTTGCCACTAAACTAATTTATTTACTAAAAACAAAGTAGGAAATTTTTTTATAAAGAGCCAAGAATCTCGTGAGACCTTTCAATTTTACCGCACCCAATTTCTCAATTATAGACTTAAATTCTGGTGCCCCATCCATCTCATTTTTTCTTTTTTTTCATATATCAAACACCCTTTTATTCTCTGGATTTTGTTGCTTTACTTCCCCACCTTTTTTTTAATTGTATTACAAATAAAAGAATTTAGAAAATATTTCAATAATTAGAGAGTAAATATACTTTAATTTAATATTATAAAGACTAAAATAAAAATTTCCTAGTAATAACTAAAGAATAAAACATGCTATTAAAATGGATTACATCGTGTCGTAGAGGGAATTGATTTATTGCCAAAACTTATGAATTTTTCAAACAACCATACGGGGTGGGGGTGGGGTATTTAATTAATACTAGTTGTGTTTCAGAATCGACTTATTACTTTCTCTGTCCCAAATTATGTATCGTATTTTTTATTTAAAAGTTCGTAAATAAATATAAATAAAGATGGGATTTTAATTATTTTAACTTCATTTATGTTTAAAGATATAATTTTTTTTCATTAAATATTTACTTTACTGAGAATTTCAATACTAAGTATAAAACGAGAAAAGATAATGAATGTTATGTTGAACTTTTAAATGATACGAAATATGAGATATTTATTTTAAAAATTACAATAGATAATTTGAAACGGACGTAGGACAATGATGTAGAAGGACCATTAATTATAGAGAAGCAGCCTTCACAATTTCCTCCCTTTGCTCGTGAATTGCGATATTGTTGTTCTTTCTCCTCAAAATTACCCAATTTCCAAAACAAACACGAGACAATTAAATTTACGGAAGACCATTTAAATGAACTGAGTAAAAAATTATATGCATTTGATATTTAATCACACCAAATTAATAAACCGCAAAACATGCTTGATATTTTTTGAATTCGTATATCGATGAATTTCCCCTAATTTTTTTTTGGATAATAAGGAAATTCACCGTTGCTATTTTTTAAATTGCACTTCGGATAGCCCTGCTTCAATGTAACAGCCCAAACCACATACCCTCATACGATGAACTCGATCAACACAAATAAAAGAAGAAAAAAGCCCTATGCCCCCTGATCATGCCTCGAAGAAGGCAATTCACGAGGAAAGTGGATATCTCCTTTCAATCGAGCTGGAATGGGTTCCTTCCTATCACTTTTCTCTACCCAGAATTGTAAGAAGTGAGGTAAATTGCCTTTCTCCCCACCCCCCCACCAACAATCTCACCCCATCCATTTGGATCCTTCAAGTTTTGGGCTTACATGTCATTATAAGTGCCTGGACTGTTCATCATTTTGGACCTTTAATTGGATTCGACCAGGCATAGTTGTTGACTCACGTATATACACAACATATACACTGATATATTGTGTAAATTTCAATCATATTGGTAACCTAGTTGACTAATGGGTATATATCCATAAGAGTACCCCACATATACATATATATATTGTACATATTTTATAAACTAGATGATTGAATAGTTCATCCATAATTAGTGTACTTCATCAGATTAGTTTGTAAACCTTTAAGTTGAAATTTCATAAAGTTTGAGGTTTTTGTTTAATTTGGTGTTGTTTTTCAGTTACTTCTAAATTCAATAAATTTCACATATTAAGTAGTCAAATTTACTTACTGAACAAACATGATATCAACTAATCCAACACATGAAGAATGGATTATGAAAGAACAAATATTTAGTGATGGACCCTTTTGCTTTCAACAAAGCTTACTGATTGCTCTTCCAGCATTCATTTGCATGCCAACCAAAATTTAAAGAAAGAAAATGAAAACTAAAACTAATTTCACAATTAGGAGGCCCTAATATCATACTTTTTTAGACTCTTCTTGTCTCCTTCTAATCATTTCTTTTCAAAAAATCGTGGTGTTTTGACAAAGCTTGTGCGCACCTCCACAACTTCTAATCTTTCCGAGCAAAAGCAAAAAAAACAAGGAACCTTTTACATTTAACTGTGAAGTGTATGCACAAGAAAGATCTATTTACTCTGGCTGTCCAATCACCAATTTGGGATCTTAGAATACTTCAGGAAGTGCCTTGCCTTGAAGAAATGACCTGAACAGAACAAGTGATCTCTCTGGCTGAGAGAAAGGAGCTTCATGAGCAGCACCTCTAATGGTAGCAAATGAAAGGATATTATCATACACTTGAGTCCATCCACCAACCTAAAATGATGAAAACAAAAAAAGAAGAGAAAATGAGTTTCTACATGAAAGTAATATTAAAATTTATCTTTTGTTATTTCGCAAAATGGACCAAATGCAATTTGTTTACCTGTTGTCCTGAAAACCAAACTCTATAGGGTACAGTTGTGTTCAGTCCCATCTGGTTTGCTAGTTGATGTACAACGGAGCGACTTCCAGTCAATGGAACAACAGAATCTTGATCCCCACTGTTGTCAAGATATTACACGTTATACTACGATCTTGAATCAGAAGAGAGATTTCAAGAAACGACACATCTATTTACTAGCATTGGTGTTTGATGGAAGATTATAATGTCGGGTTATACTTCATATGTACCTGTAAATTAAGACTGGAATTCTCTCCTTAACAAGCAATCCTACTATAGATATGGTTGGTATCTCTATATCAAGCAATTGATAATCCAGAATGCTGTGGCAGTAGAAGGAAAAAATAATTAGTAAATACTCACAAAATAGGTGGACCTTTAAAGCTACAAAAACAACTTGTAACTGTGGTATAAGTAAATCTGTATTGAGTTGAATTGTAGCAAGTGATGTGGAGAAACAACTTCATTTATATTAAAGTTAATTTTCTTAATTAAGATAAGCTTGTGGATTGACTTACGTGCTGCAAACATCCCAGCTGCGAACGCCAACAAGTCTGGCATGAAGAGCCGTTCTCACATCTTGTCGGTTTAAGTAATTGACAGTTTCATCGTCGATGCAGACATCTATCTTCTCACCATTTTCCTAGTTATTAGTATCAGTAAGACACAGTCAGCGTAGTTCGATAAGACAAGGGAGACAGTATTGAGACATAACACAGTTTAAGCAACGACTTACTTGTGGACTTATAATTTTGGACTGAGAGAGCACTGATGACATACAGACATCCAGGGTAACATCATATTTGTCCACAAATTTACTGGTTTCTCTACTTACAAGACTCATAACTCTTGAACACATTAGTGATACACCGTCCCTGTAGTACTCGCTCACATAGCGAGAATAATTGCAAACAGAAGTGAACATTCTGTATGTGGAATCTGATATTAGGCCATGAGACCAGAAGTACTCAGCCCTCGAATTGAAGTCAGTAGCAAATTCCAAAACAGGATTACCCAGCTGCCATGACAACAAGAAAAAAGAATAGGGATTAAAAAAGAACTAATTTTTCGATCTCATACACTACAAACACAACGCGCTTGATCAAATGCAACACCTTGTTTGCAAATGTGAAGTAAAAATTCATTTCATTAGGTCATACTTACTGCAACTCCTTTCAAATTGAACAATTTCTTCTTGTTGTTAAGCTCAATCATGAGCTTGGCAAGTTGAGGTACATAATGGCCTGTAATCAACATCCGAAAATATCAATACTAACCAAGAAAAAGATCTAAAATTTAAAAATGTTACCATGTTAATCAATGTGCTTAAGAAAAAACTACCTGCATAACTCTCCCCAGTTAAAAATAAATTGTTTTTTCTGTACTGTGGGAATTTGTTAAACCAGCGTTGCAAGAACACAACATTGTCCCTGGCTAAAAAACATAAAGAAAAACACAAAAGTGTAACGGCTTTAGGATTTACATATATAAAAATATAAAGCAATTAACAGTTATACTTCACAAAGACAAAACAGTAGGATTCCAGAATCTCATCAAACATGTTACTTTTCCTTTACACCATAAAAGAATTGCTAGTTTACTACTCTAATCAGTATTTAAATGGTGATGGACATCACATGGTCATTATATAGAAAAGAATATTAAAACAGAACATGAAAAGATCAAACTTTTGGAGCTGAACTTTATGTCTGAATAAGAAAACTTAAACGTGAAATCCATGTTTTATGCAAGTAAACAAATGAAACTACGGTTTAACAGTAGCTAAAACTTACTCACAACGTTTCAAGAGCTAGAGAGATAAGAGCATGATTTGCAGGCAGGATATAGAAATTTATATGTCTCAGTTACTATTTGAACAGTCAAATAATTTTTTTTAAAATCATATTTTGAATTGTTAACTATTGTGATTTATATAGTACTTTCAATTTATGTGACACATTTTGCTTTTCAAGAATCAAATAATTTAAGCTTAACTGAAAATTTATTCATGAAATCTTCAATTTTTTAAAAATGAAATTCATATATTTGTAAACTACATTAAAAGTATGATAAGTCTCAATAATTAAAAATTCAAAATATTTATAAGATATATAAAAAATTTACGATTAAAAATAGATTTGTTTGAATCTCAAAATCCAAAACGTGTCAAATAAATTGAATAAATAGAGTAATTTTTTTAAATAAACATTAGATAATTGAGCATAGTACTCGAAATCAAGCCAAACAAATTGAAACAGAGAGAGTACCTGTTATCTCATCATTAACTGTCTCATAGGAAGATGTATTAGTTGAATAAGAGAAGCCAACCCCAACTGGAGACTCTAAGTATAACATATTTGCCTCTGCATAATCAAGAAAAGAATCAATTTTTATTTTTTGTTGCTAACTAAAGATAACCCAAATAATTTACTGAGCCAAAAAAGTGACAAAATTCCACCTTTATTCCAGCTGTGTTCATTCTTAACAAGAACTTGTCCTCTTGGTCTGAATGGACCATTCTCAGAAAATGCACCAACTCCCACAGAAGAACAACCAGGTCCTACAGAAATCATCAAAGTTTCAAACTTTTTCAAGAAACCAAGAAACCAAATGGCAGAATTTGTATAAACAGCCCTTAATTTCAAGAAAAAGAAAGTAACTTTTGTGTACCTCCATTTAGCCACAAAACAAGAGGCTTAGAAGCTGGATCTATTTCTGCTTCCACAAAGTAATAAAAGAGAGCTCTTTGTTTCTTGTCATCAACAGTGACATAGCCTGAAAACTGTTGAAATCCCACTTGGGGTTGTCCAGGTAATAGAATAATTTTGTCTGGATGAGGAGGAAATGCATACCCAATTCCTATAGAACCACAAAGAAGAAAGAAAAAGAGAGACAGAGCCATTGCTTTTTTGAAGTTCTAGTTGGAGAAGAAAAGGAGTTTCTGATTTTGAGTGACAATACTTGAGAGAGCTGAGCTAATATACTGCAAGGCACAAACAGAAAGTCATGGACTTATGAGTGGGTGGCATTAAATAAACAGCATGCCTAGTCCAATTCACTACAGTATTAATAATATATTCAAACTGTCATATTTTCTTGTCTTGTCTCTAGGCGTGTAATTTTTTTTTGTTTTCCTATCCTGATATGATATCTGAATGGTAGTCCGACTAAATTTGAATTTTCATTGAGAACTCTCATATTTGAAGCAATGGTGTCAAATTAGGTCTTTGGCCTAATTCATATCTCAAAAACTAGCTCAAAGAGAGGAAGATTGCACATGCTTATTCTGATGTGGATCGTTCTCATCAACACCTTTCACGCCCGAATCCAGACATTCTTTATCCAAAATTTATTCTCCGGTTCGAAACATGACATTATATTCATCATCATATACAGATCGAGCCAAGTGAGTCTGACTATGATACTATACTAAATTAGGCTTTAAGCCTAATAATATGGAGCTTAGGGTTCTAGTTCTGGTTCAATGAGGGATCATTCTCATCATCCAGAAAGATTCAAACTCGACACAGATAAAATAGTACTTAACACTTCGCCACGAGCCATGTTAATGGGTGTTTGGCAAGTAAATGTTAAGCAGAGAGGGACATGAACAAGAGAACAAAATGACCAGAGATGTCATGAAGAAATTCTTAGCAGGTCCCCCCCCCCCCCCCCCAATATAGTGTAGATGGGCTCTGTCAACAGATCCAGCACTCAGCAAAGAGGTGTTGTTTTCTTGTATATGAAAGAAGAGAGTAGGGACAGTGGAGTCCCCAGGTGTTTGCCTTTTCAATTCTTGAATTTCTCTTACAAAATTTGTACACATTTGGTTTTCTCAGTAAGTTTCCTATAAAATGAAAAATACTACTGTACTCCAAAGTGAAAAAATCATTATATGCTCTGTCACAATTTGGTAAAGGTATGTTTCTTTATGCAGAGTAACTTTCTCATGTCTCAGGAAAATGACCAGAATAATGTGTCAACTCTCAATATCCAGTATTGTTAATATCATGATTTATTATGTGTAAGAATAATATCGACTATGATGCATGTTCATGATTTAATGTGTAAGAACAATATTGACTATGATGCATGTATTAGTTAAAAACAAGATTATTCCAAGTATTTTAATGTTTGGACTACAATTAAATTTATAATCACGATACATAATCCACCTCTATATGGGCTAGGAAATTCTGTTTTTGGTATAAATGTTATTTACTTTTTCAACAGTTTGAATGAATCTTTATACATGAAAGTAGTATAATTCAATCAATTATAACATATATTATCATTAAACTTATAATTGTTTAATAATAAAAGCAATAATAATGTGTGGATAAATAAGACGAGATAAATATTGTGGAGTTAAGAAGGACATTAGTTGGAACATTGGAAATTGAGAAATGATGGAATTAAATTAATCAAAAGGTGAATCATGGCATATACTCCCAAATCAAATACAGCGAAGACTAAAAACATTATCTTTATGTACTTATTTGATTGAAGGAATTATAATTATATTGTCTTTGAAAATTTACTTGAAAAGGGTGTCTTTATAATAATGAGGTATCTAAACATCATGATGATTTGTCACTATGCTTTTCACACACTCACAAAAAACCCATTATAACTTGTAAACTATTAGGTCCCCCACTCACCCACCTTCTGAGATAACAGACCCTTTACAAAAGTTTTGCATTTTTCTTCAATATTTCATTTTTTTTCCCCATTTGCACAAGCTAACCACAACTGCCAAAAGTTGTAGATAGACTTTGAGAACTTGGACCCTTTCCCCATTAGACTTGTAAAATAACAATGAGAGTCTTTGTAGACCTTTTAGTTGAGATTCAAGTATAGTATTTGTAGTATGATTTGTGAACCGTTACATTCCTATGATATTAACATAGGTCATTCGGTAGATGATTTGAAGGTGAGTTTTGCAGATATTAAATTAATATTTTCCTAATTATTTGTCCATATTTTCTTTTTTAGTTGTCCCTAATTACTTGTCAATTTTGACAAATTAAGAAATGACAAATTTTTTTACCTATTATACCCAATTAATTATTTTGAAAAAGGTAGAACTTATTGAAAATCTTTAGTTTTTAATTAATCCACTTCATAATTAATATGGGTAAAATGGTAAACTCACTATGTTAATTATTATTTTCTTAATAAATGTGTTAATTCAAAAGTAGACAAGTAATTAGGAACATTGGGAGTAATTAATTAGTTAGGAGATAAATTATTCATGTATATGATTGATACGGTGTTTGGTTTGCAATTGAGAAACTGCACAACTCATACATACATATATAAGTTATGAGGAAAAATCTATTTTAATTTATGCAAGATAGAAGGTTCTTAGCTTTTTGGGACGTTAAACAACTAGCTCAAAATTGATCCAAACAAGGGGAAAAATTGATTGTTCAATTAAAACAAATTATTGCGGTAGTCCCTTGTATAATTATTTGTGTATTTTTTTGGTTTTCCGCTTTTAACAAAGGCGATACTAATTCGAACCTGGAACCTAGTGGTCAAAGATGAAAGAGTATTTATCACTATACCACAACCATCATTAGTGTATAATTATTTACTTAATCATGAACACAATAACATTGTTGGAAAAGAAAATGGAATATAATTGTATTCAGATTTACAACTTTATAAGTTGGAACACATTCAATTAGTAGCTGTTGACACAAAGTCAAAGACAGGTTAATTTTGCTAGGTTTATTAAACCTTCCACTAACTAACCTTGACAATAAGTCACCTAATCTTATGACAAATTAGAAGTCTAAACAAGAAGAAGCAGTTATTAAATATAGGGCCAGACCAATAAAAACTTGTCTTTAGCGAATTAGCGCCTGTAACCACGCCGCTCACGCCGTCGACACCATTAAACTCATCTATTTGTATACACACCATTTTGTTTGCACGCTAAACACAATGCTCTTTTTGTTTTGTTTTGCTACCCCCTTCGATCGGATCTATTTGATAAAACTGTAATATTTTTTAATTTTTTTTTATGAATGGTGGTATATAATTGGTTTACGCACTAACAGAGATTTTTATATTGATGGTTTTTCCCTTCTTTTATTTTTTTCGTCATATTCTTAATAGTAGGTTGGTTATATAGAGAATATTCTTAATAGCAGGTTGGTTATGTAGAGAATAGCAGAAGAAAAGTATAAATCGGAAAATCTTCTGCTAGCCCTAGATCGTTAACTAAAATCGGAAGATTCAACTAAGGAAGAGGAAGCTAGAAAGGAGAATTTGTTTCTGGAAGAAGACGCTTGAATTGGGATGTACTTAGGTTACATTCAAATACCTAATGACACCTATATTTATAGTTGCGTATGGATGATTCTAGATACTAAGGGGTTGTTTAATGTGAGAGATTAAAAATAATAGTGATCGGATTAGGAAATAATGACGGGATAATTTTTTTTTATCTTGTTTGGTTGTCATGTTTGGGCTAACTTATCCCACCATTCATATCATAGTGATGGATAAGTTATCCCATATATATGGTGATAAGTTATCCCAGGATAACTTATCCTGGGATAACTTGTTCCCAACCAAACAAATCCCTAAGAATCTAGATTGTTTTAATCTCTTTTACAAATATCTTCCTCAAGTATCTAATATTCTAGACTATCTAGATTTTTCTTAAGTACAACTATCAAAGATATTACTCTACAAAATTCTAGAAAATTCTACTAAATATCCTAGATATTTTTTGTACCTCCAAAAAATCAACTTTTATCTTTCACACTCCCCCTTAAAGTATATTTTGAAAATTACCCCATACTTATCATGGAAGAGCTCAAACGAAGCTTTGAGCCACATCTTGGTAAAGATCTTAACAATTTCTACTGGACTCCTCTTACTTCATCAAATGATAAAGATTTTCCGTTATTGAATGAGCCATGTGAATTATCTCGTTCCCGAGTTCCTAGACTACCCCATTTCTCTTAACTTCCCTGCAGTTGTAATATTTGGAGATACATCTAAGATGGACAAGTTTGAAACTCCGATGCTCAAAATTTTAGAACACGCTTCTTCCGATGCAACTCCATAATATTGAGAGATTTCATTAGTATTAGCCGCTTCATCTAAATCGGTGATGATATTGTCATATATTTCTTGTGAAGCCTCGGCACCATAGTAAGATACACCATTAGATTTTCTTTCAAGCTCTTCAATAACCTGTTTATCAACTTTAGAGCTTTCGAAAGTTATATTGTCTATCGCTTCGCCAGAAATTTGGCCTTCAAGGTCAACTTCTCCATCTATTTGATCAGCATTTTCTCTATTTGCTTTAAATATTTTATCTAAGCTAATGACTAACCTTGATATGACTGACGATTGACCAGAGACTTCAACTTCCCATACATCTTTATCAATACTTTTTCCATAAAGGTCACCATAAACATACATAGTTTTAAACACTGCTTGTTCATGATCTACTTCTTTGATTTCTTCGCATAAAAACTATCATATCACTAGTTTGAACATCTTTAATAGTTTCTTGCTTCATACTGATAACATCAGTGTCTTGCTTCTCCACATGATTGACTGTATGATATTCTTAATCCTCGATGATGAAAACCATAACATCTATTGCTTGAGCCTCAGCTACTAAATATTTTTCCCACTATTCTTCTTCTTCAGCAACCTTTTGAGCAATATTACTTTCCTTAGCTCGGCGATATCTTTTTATGTGTCCTACATTACCACATCGATAGCATCTAAAAGACTTCTTACCATAATAGTTAGAAGGCTCTTCCTTCTTTCCAGGTGAGCTTGAATCACCTGAGAATCGAGAGTGTGACATATCTCTTGATTTTCCTTTGAAGTTTCTCTTGTCGGCTACAAGAGCATCTCCTTCTCCATCTTTGACAAACACACTAGCCAACTGCTTGGCTAGTAATTCCTGTGACGACAACAAATTTTTAAATTCCTTCAAGGATGGTTGCTGAGCTTATCCTTGAATCGACGTCACAAATGGAATATATTCAAGTTTCAACCCACGAATGACTATTCTTCTCATTTGTGCTTCAGAAATAGCTTCGTCCGATTCATTAAACATATCTCAAATCATAAGTTCTTAACCTTTAAAAAATATTCGGCGATAGAAAGATTACATTGTATGGTGTTAGCCAATTCATTCTTCAATATCTGCAGTCGAGCTTCATTTTTCTTGTTGAAAAAACAATCGAGGGTCTTCCATATTTCATGAGCTGATTTACACTTTATAATATGATCAAATAAACTGGAGGAGATTTTCCTCTTCAGAATGGACTCCTTCTTTGCATTAATCTACTTCCACTTCTTATACGTTGCTATTTTTCGGTCCGCTAGCAGGAGGACTTGTGTCATTCCCATTAACAACATCCTACAAATCCTCTCCCACAAGGTATTATTCCATACATGTCTTTCATACCTTGTAATTGGACTGATTCAACAACTCCATCCTCAATCCATTAACACTACCGATAAAATCCATCTACGCAAACTAGTTGAATCTACAAGCAACCCGATCTTGAAATAACATCCGCAAGCCAATCTACGACTATGGCTCTATACCATGTAGAGAATAGCAGAAGAAAAGTATAAATCGAAAAATCTTCTGCTAGCCCAAAATCATTAACTAAAGTCGAAAGATTCAACTTAGGAAGAGGAAGCTAAAAAGGAGAACTTGTTTCTGGAAGAAGACTCTTGAATTGGGTTGTTCTTGGATTACATACAAATGTCTAATGCCACCCCTATTTATAATTGTGTAAGGATGATTCTAGATACTAAGAATCTAGATTGTTCTAACCTCTTCTACAAATATCTTCCTCAAGTATCTAATATTCTAGAGTATTCAGATTTTTCTTAAGTACAAATATCAAATATATTACTCTACAAAATTCTAAAAAGTTCTACTAAATATCTAAGATAATTTTTGTACCTTCAAAAAATCAGGTTATACGTAGTACATACAATTGAAATGGAAGCCGATCGTTTCTTAGTTCAAAAATACTGAATCTCCACTCAATTATTATTTGTCACGATTTTTTAATGAAAGTTCTTTGATTTGGACATGACATTTATGGATTGATATTCCCATTACCACCTAAGTTCCAAGAGGTAACTTATTCCCATTACCACCTAGGTTCTCCGGATTAGTAGCAAAGACGTTTCTTATGTTCCACAGTAGCAAAAAGAATATCTTAAAAAGGAACATCTTTGATAAAAGCTTTTTACTAGGTTTCTATGTGAGAAAATTACAAACAAATGAACGCAGATTGCATCACGTAGCTTTTAGTTTACTGATTCAAGCTTTATACATAATATTGCAGCTTTTTTAGGAACTCTTAGATGCTATATACAAATGATATTTTTTTCTCAGGATAACGTTTAGTCAAATTTTGTTTCCAAGTAATCTTCTTTTTTTTTTTTTTTTAATAGCTGGCTAGATATTCTCATAAGTTTTTTTTTCTACAAGAACAAGAGTAAAACACAAAAGTTGAATGTCTTTACTGAGTCAATGAGGTGTTTTCTATATAAGAATGAAATAACCAGTTGCCTAAATAAACGTAACTCACCTAAACTACTTGCTAAACAAACTCCTTGAATAAGAAAATTTTTTATTTGAGAAAATAAAGGAATAACAAAATCAAGCTAAATTACTTGCTAAACAAACTCCTTGAATCAATAAGGAGATTTATTAGAGAAAATAAAGGAATAACAAACTCCTAACTATTAGCTCAAGAAGTGGTTTTATTTTTTTTAGCTAAAGAAGTGGTCAAAGCAATAATTTGGGCATAGTAACCAGTAGTTAATCTGTCCTTTAATAGAACATCAACAGAAACAATTATAAGTTGATTAATCATATGTTTCACGGGTTAATTAGTCCAAGTGGAGGTCAGGGGCAGAGCTAGTAAAAATCAGAATCCATAAAGTTGAAATCTTAGCTTTATCTCTGTTAGTGAATAATGTAAAATATAATATAGAAAGGTAACAGTGAAGATATTTTTGTATACAATCTCTAATGAACACATTTGGACCTTTTTGTGTTTCCTTTCTGTCTAAAAGAAGAGAAGAAAAAACATAAAGAAAGAATAACAAAAACTTCAGGCAACAAATAAAATCTTGGCTATTACCTTAAGTATATGTATACCAAAAATCTTTACCAATAACTGTACAACACATGTTCATTATAAATTTACGATAAAATCTTAAGCGGCTCAATTGATAGACAATTTTTACTTTCACCTTGTCAGTGATGTTTTGATTCTCCACCATGTAATTCTCTCCCCGAATTATTTTAAAAAAAAAAAAAAAGACTTGTGAAGTTTATTAGTTGCTGTACAAAATACTTCATATTTGCCAATTGCTATGCTATGGTACTTTTAGATTTTACCATGATTTCATCTCCTTACTTAAAATATGCAAATGAAGTGAATCATTTTTTAACAACTAAACATTTAAAAAACAGAGAATTTTTCTCTGCTTTCAGCCAGAACCTAAAATTGTCAACCTGAAGTTAGTTCTTTAATAGTCCAAATTGAACAAGAAGCATCAAAAGAAATTAAAGTGCCATAAAAGTATAGGATCATGACCATGAAATACTTACAAATATGGAAAAACAAAATCTAACAACTAGACTTTATTTCATGACCTGTACTACTAACCTACAGCAGCCTTTGTAAAAAACTAACCATCTTAAATTGACCTATCTAGTACTTCAACCTAGCTAGATGTAGATAGGTTGCCAAGTCTTGATCTTGAGTGTTGCCTTGTCACAATAACCTCCCTTGCTAGAACTATTTTCATTTCTGGCTGCTTTAGAGACAAATCAATAATATACTTCTTAGACACTTCTTCTTCTTTAATCTTCTTTACTTGGCTATGTACAAGATGATATCCCTTGTAGTTTTGTTCCAACATTGAAATCTCTTCTTTATTTGTCATATTGTTCTCTTCAATATGAACTGACCAAATAGCTAAGCACAGTCTATTGTATTATATAAGACTTTTGAAATGTTGTATGTTACTAATATTTTTTATATAATAAACGAGTTTGGCCTCAAAACACTTGAGTACTTGGTCAATTGGTAAAAGAGTGGGAACGAATCAGAATGTGGAAATTGCTAAGTTTATTGCGAATTAAATGGATAAGTTTTAGAGTTAAAACAAGACTGTTTATATATAATAGGAATAATTTGACCCAAGTTTATGCTACTAACCCCACGCCTAATTGTCAAATTTTTATTCATCATTATCTATTTCTTAATTAGTACTCCTCCATTCCTTTTTACGTGTCATATATATTAAAATTATTTGTATAAAAATATTTTCTCCGTCCAACAATACATGTACTATATACTATTTTGGTATGTTCAACAATATTTATTCACTTTATGAAATTAATGGATAATTTTACATTTAGTTACTTAATTTACTCTTATAATTAATTATAGTCATTATTTTTCAAAATATTGTATCTATTATTCCCTCTGTCCCTAATTACTTGTCTACTTTTGAATTGACACACCTATTAAGAAAATAATAATTGATATAGTGGGTCAACCATTTTACTCCTATTAATTATGAAGTGGAAGAACTAAAAACTTAAATTTTTCAAGAAGTTCTACCTTTTTTCAAAGTAATTAATTGAGGGTATAATGGGTAAAACTTTTTTGTCCTTTCTTGATTTGTCAAAATGGACAAGTAATTAGGGACAACTAAAAAAGGAACTGCGAACAAGTAATTAGGGACGGAGGAAGTATATTCAAAGGGTGATATAATAAAATTACCCATCTATTTATAGTTTCTTACGAAGTGTGCAAAATCAAAAGTTGATAAGTACTTATTGTTGGACGGAGGGAGTATTTATTAATTTAAACAATCAAGAGAGAATTATTATCTTTTTCCAATTTTCTCCTTAATATTAACTATTCTAAAATAAAGAGGCACATATATAAAGAAAGATTAAAAAATTAATAAGAAATATTTTTATCTAAAAACACTCCTTATTAGTTTTTTCTTATTTTTCTTAAGAATTATGTCAAATCCTATAAAGACAACTAAAAAGGAGCTAGGGAGTATTGAATAAAATCTAGAAAACATTATTACGTTTTCTAAATCGGTAAGTAGGAATTTTTTTTTACTTATCAGTACAGTTTAATAAGTTGTAGAACTTATTTATATTTTTTCTAATTCTGTAGTACTTTTCACTTTTACCACAAAAAGAATAATTGTAATTGCTTCCTGATAATCTAGTGTTTAGATCCGTTCGAACATTTTAACTAATTTCATAGCATTTGACACCTCCAATCGGATCCAGAATTTTAAAATTATGACCAGTGGTCTGCCTTTAATGTATAGTTACTACGGATAATAAAATATAGACGTAATACATAAATGTGCCTTTTAATTTAGCTTCAACTGATATATATGTCTTTCAACTTTGGGTATGTAGTAGTAATACTTAAACTTGTATAAAATTAAACAAATAGACACATTTGTCTTATATAGTGTCATGACACATTTGTATGCTATTTGCATCCTACGTCTTGTTCAATTTTACATCTAGTACTCCAAATTAAAATTAGGATAATTTATTTTTACCTTTTACAAATAATTAGCATCCCCTTTTAGTAGCTCGATTTATGTGAGTTTTGCAAGAAACATATAATTGGTCTCAACTGCGACTAAAGAAAAAGGGTTATATAGATTTATGATCAAACGATCAACATATAAAAAATCAAATTATGATAAATTAATATTTTGAGCAACTAGTATATTGTTCACATAATCAATGACTAGTTGTTTGAAATTAAATAGTTAATTGTTATTATACCTTTGTGCTTGATGGTGGTAATCTTTTAACGCGTATGTAATTTCAATGTGCTCACTAACGTGTGACCTTGGTCAAAACAAATATTCTATGATTTGATCATGCACTTTTGGTCTTTGGTACTATATTATTTGAAGAGCACCAGGACACGTGAAAGGTGCTTAGTGGATGAGACTGTTTTTTCTTTAATCAGAGATCTCGAATTTAAAATTTGGATATGAAAAATTTTTGGTTAGAACATATTTTTCATGAATAAAGCCCTATACGATGTGAATCTGAAATAGTTAGACTTTAGTGGGAATATCGATGAGTGAAAAATATAAAATGAGACATGTGAAAGGAAAATCTTCACTTTCTAGAAAGAACAAATATTCAAGTCTACTTTTGTTTTTTATAGGATAAAATTGAAACTTTCATCCTTTAGATAATCGGTTTAAGTCCTATATACCTATAAGATTGACATAGTAATAAATTTTGACTTTTGAGCAATTAGCTTCCTTGGTGGCAAAGTTCCTTTTACCAAACTGGTGGACAATTTTAAGGTGACGACAGTTGGGCTAGTGCATGTGTGTTTCGATATATTTTATATATTTTTAATTCACAATTATAACATTCAAAAGATTTTGTGCCTGATTTGACAATCAAATTGAAACGATAGAACGGGGAAGTGGCTTAGCCAACAATGGTCACGCAAATTCAGTTTTTTTGAAAAAAGTATGACACGCAACTTTGATAAACCCACATTCATCAAAATAGAAAAACTTTGACACACTTCAAATTTCCGTAACTCTTTTATTTTGTAAAACGGCCAATACAAATCACCTTCCCAATTGAATTGAAAGGTTCTCCTCAATTGAAACTTCCAAACAAAAGCATCATTTGCCTTTTACTATTCCTTTATTCTTATCTTAGAAAATACAAATACAAAAGAAACCATTCCTTTTTTTTTAGAATCTCAGGATTATCCGCAGTCGGTACAATTTATGTCACAATCTCTGCCCTTCGGGCTTCGAGTGAGCACTTTGTGGTGAGCACTTTGTGCGCACTGGGTAAATCTCCCATTGTGTAATTATCTGCAAACTATACATGGGATGTAAACCGCACTAAACAAGTCTCATCCCTTTATTCTCTATGACAGTGGCTTGTGACTTGTGAAGAGCAATGTCCATTCGTTTATTGTTGACTCTTGTTTATTTGGTCCGCAAGTATTTTATTTTATTTTAGTTACAATTGAAAAATAAGATTTATAAATTTGCTTTTTAGGTCGAAAGATGGATGGACGAAAGAAGAATTGGAACTTGTTAACGGACAATATGATCACATAAATTAGTGGTCATAGAAATTCTGGATATGCCAAAACCAAGGAATTTTCATAAATAACTATAGTTTATCTTATCTTACTCCTAAATAGAAAACGTCTTTATTTATTTCTCTTATTTATTAAAAGAGAGGACACACACAAAAATAGCACACCATTCCCTATATTTAGCTTCTAGTATGAAAAAAATGAGATGTAACCCAATAAAATAGCTATCTTTTTTCCATTTTTAGGCAGTTGACAATTCACAAAATCATTTCTTCTTATTTTCTCTTTCTATAACCGCCAAATTATAATATTCTTACATATAATTGACATTTCTTCCATTCCCCTTTTTTTGTTTATGAAGAACAATAAAATTATAGTTTGATTTTATTTTCTTCTTAGAAAATTCGAAAATGTTCAAGACATTTTCTATGTCCTCCCGTATGGGAAGAGACTTGCAGAGGTACAATGAAGGTTGTCGTCAAGTTGTTGGGTACGTTATTAAGTGAATTATCTCGATATAAAATTTGAAATTAAGCCTATCGTGAGATTATTCGTTACATGTATAATTTAATTTTTAATTCTCGATTTTATATATGGTGATGCAGATGCATTCCATACAGATACATAAATAGCTACCAGTCAGGTTACAATATTGATGATTTGGAGTTTCTATTGATCAGCTCACAGAAAAGTCCAAGATTGATGTTCCCTAAGGTACATTTTTTTCTATTGATTTTCGTTGATTGGATAATTGTTTTTATAATATATATTGACATTATTCGTTTTGTAATGAAATTACAGGGTGGTTGGGAGATTGACGAGTCGTTAAAAGATGCAGCTTTACGAGAAACCTTTGAGGAAGCTGGAGTTCTTGGTGCCGTTGATGTTCAGGTGAGTGATGAAACTTGAATTTTTTTTATAGAATCAAAATCGAAAATTATTGCTTTTTTGGGATGGTTCATGTAGTCGATTTCAATTAATTTAAGATGTGACGGAGTTCTGTTTGTCTATTGGATACAGGACTATTTAGGTACCTGGAGTTTCAAGAGCAAAAGCCAAGGCACATTTCATGAGGGACACATGCTACCTTTGCTTGTCACTCAGGAATTAGATGAATGGCCTGAGAAATCTGCTCGTCGACGTTTATGGGTTTGTGTTTTTTTATCTCAATTTCTAATTACATCATAGGCGGATTCAAAATTTTTAACTCAATTTTAACCATGAGGTTCACTACCTCAACGTTGGATTTGCCTCATTGTAAGAATCATGTGTTATTAATATCGGTGACTCTGTTCACTAAAACTTAGGTAAAAAGCAATTTATTTGTATTTGTCTAAGTCGTGGTGAACAGAGTTAGTTGGTACCTATGCTGGTGGAAGGTAACAGAGTGTTTCATTAAATTTGCAGATGAAATTTAACGAAGCGAGGGAGATATGTTGGCATCCATGGATGAAGGAAGCTTTAGATGTTTTTGCTTCTAAGCTTGCTAAGAGAAACAAAGAAGAGCCTCAAACATTATACCCTTTCAAGGAATTGTCAAATGAAGCAATGCCAAACATTGATGCAACTGCAGTAGCTAACCAAATGCATAATATTGAAGAACCAAGAATGGACAATGTTGATCAAGCTAATCCTTTGACTTGTGAAGAACCAATCATCAATCCAATCTTTGTAGACGATTCGATGTTCAACGAGACATTGTTCAATGAAGATCTGGGGATAAGCCATATAGCTACTACATCATTGTTCAATGAAGATACAAGAATAAGCATTGTTGCTCACAGCTAGCAACTAAAGGAAGGAGAAACAGCAAGAAGCTTAGGAAGTAACAGTGGCGGATCTAGTATTTAGACGCTAGTTGTGGATTCTGAAATGTATTTCTAACTCTATATATACACTTGTTTTTTCGCATATGTATAGTTTGATCCTAAAGTACTACTGAATTCTGTTGAACCTGTAATTAGATCCGCCGCTTATAAATAAAAGTAGGCAGGGGATCAAGAATTCGGGATGCCTATTGTAAATAGATTAGGGACTTAAGACTACGTATAGTCTTTCTTTTGTTGCTTGTTGTAAATACTCCTTGACCAATATATTATGAATGTACAGACTGACATTATATATACTCCCTATGAATACTTTCCTTTTTAGTTCATTCCGAAAGGAGTGATACACTTTTAATGTAGAGATTGTTCAATTTATGTGCATACTTCTCAAGTTCTATAAGTTTTATAATCGGACAATCCTATGTTATATTTTAGACCACAAAGTTGAGAAGTCTTTGTTTCTACATGAATTTGATGTCAATTCAAATTATGTCACATAAATTGGAAAAAAAACAACCTTGGAATCCACACTCTCAAACTGTCGATTCAAATCGAAGAAAGAGTAGTTTAATGTACAAAATTGGCTTTGCTTCATTCTTTAATTCATACATTGTTTGATTAGTTTAATTGTCTTCAAGAATCAAATGACATGATTTCTCATACATGTTTGGTGGGACAAAAATAATCTGTTAATGTACCAACTCAAGACATGGTGGATGGGAATAAAAGAACACCTAACAAGAGAAGAATTATTTTTCCATAATCATGTCACTTGTAAGGAAATTATAGGTGAATTTCACTCATGATCATTAGTTGGTAACATAGTAAAATCAGTACTACTAATTAACTTGCTATCACATATTAACTTATATTAATAGTGTAAAAAAATCTTTACGCTATCAATGTTATGCAAAATCCACTAGTCTTAATCATACTGTTCATAGCAAAAGGTAAGAGGACAATTTACTATCCTTGAACCAAATCAATTTTTCTTTGTTTTTGTATCGACTCTATAACAGCTATATTACTCATAATTGAGGGCCTGCATGACAAGTGAAACACTGTCTTATTATTTGGTACTGTCCCAATCTCGTTATACTAATTACTATCCCCCTTTGTGGTAATTTTATCTTTTTAGTTTATTTCAAAATAAATCGTATTTCACATAATCAAAAAAAATTTTTTACTTCAATTCTAGTCTTTTTTTCAAAGTCATTTTGTTAAGGGTACATAAGCTAGTAAAAATACATTTTACTTTTAAAATCGAGTAATTTTTTTAACAGGTATGTCCAAACTAACACCATATAATTAATAACGTGCATTAAAAGAGAGAGAATTTCCTCTCATGACATTCAGTAAGACAAAGTGATGACACTATCGTGATTACAATTAGGAAGTGAATTTGTTAGTTGTAGTGCTACTACCATTTTTTCTAAATCTACTTTTACCATATTTAAAGATGTATTTTTTTTTATTATGTTAATATGAAAAAAGTTGCAATTTATAGCATTTTTAATATAATTATTAAATATTTAAATTATAATTTTGAAATATTGAACTAGTCTAATGTAATTTACTTTCGAAATTAGTTGAATATAATTGACACTCGAGGTTTCATGAGGGAGTAACATTTTTGGAACTAATTAAAACCTTCACTTTACTAAAAGAATCTTTACGTTAACAGCTGTTAAATTTTGTTGCTCATTATTTGCTTTGTTGTAGCCAACTATCATTATTAGTTGGTAAATAAGACATTTCATGCAGTACAAGAATTATCTTGTCTTTCTTTCTTTCTTTTATAAGAAATCAATTAGTTGGATTTCTTGTGCTTAACATAATACTCGATTGAACTAACTAATTTGTAATAATATTGTCAAATTAACACCTTAGAAAATGTCTCTTAACCACAAGCAATTAATATATTTTAATATAATTTGAGTGCAGATAAATTTTTACCGTCAATGCAACCACAATGTCTTAGTGAAGAGAGCAAACATTACTTTTCCTTGTAGTTCTTTGAATATAATTGGGGGTTCAGAATTCTCTCTTTTTCTCCTTTTTATTCTTTTTTTGAGTCGTTTAGTATGCTGGATAAGCTTAAGTAATTTTTGAAAAACTATTTGGATCCCTATCAAAGAATGAAGTAATGACAAAAAAAACTCTAAGATCACTCAAATTCTCTTTCTATTTTTAATAAACTAAATCAAACAATCAATAAAAAAAATATTAAAATAACTAATCTCAACATAATTTGCAAGCAAACTGATCAATCGAACCCTTAAAAGTTAAAAGACTTGGGGATGAAGTGTGAAAAAGAGTGAATGTAACCATGCAGACTTTAGGGTTCTTTAAAATATTTGTTTTTATATTACAAAAGAAGGGGGAAAAGGACAAAAAAAAAAAAAATACAAGAGAAACAGAGAATTCATGATGGAAATAGTATATTTACTGATTCCTACTTTTAAACAGACGTATATAATAGCACCTCCCTGGTGCAATAATATCATGTGAGAGTGTACTTTTGTTCCCACATTATTCATAACATGACTGAGCATTTTTTTTGGCCCGACGTTCGATATCATATAAGATTTTAATTAAATTTGGATTTGCACGAAAAGTTTCATTTAATAAAGATGACTCCATATCTAAGAAGATTCGAATCCAAATTTTTTGATTAAAAATGAAAAAATACTTATCACTCCACCACAATATTTTTTCTCTGAATTTTCATATTGACTAGTGCAGGAGTTATGAAGATCGTTTTTGGATTTGTTGGGTCCTTTAAAGGACAAAACATGCAGAATTGGCTCCCACTCTTCTTTATATCGAACATGTCCTATAATGATAAAAGGTTTTTAATATCTTCTAATATTTGTCTTCATCTTTGTTTCACTAGAATTTTATTTACCGTGTTAAGTAATAAAAGTTCATCTATTAAGGTGAATGATTAATTGTTATAAGATCGCTAATGCTATATAATGAAAAATATTGAAACAGTAAAATTCATTATATATCCGTCATAAGATAAGTATTACGAAAATACAAATGCTAAGATGAATGTACTGATCATATAATTAAATGACACAAATTAAGAATAAAATAAGGAAAAAAATGATAAATATACCCCTGAACTTTGATAAATGGTGCGTCTATCAGTTCATGTCATCCAATTATCAATAACACACATGTCCCTCTCACTAACGATCCCCTCATTCTATACACGTGTTTAAATCCTAAGCAACTTTCCATTTGACCACAGTAGGTTAACAAAATAAATCTACAACATTTATTTGTTATTGGGACAGGTGTTGCAAGTTCAACGGCCCACCGGAGGAAATGGAGGGATCAACTACCGGAGGTGATCCGCTCTACAAAAAGAGGAAGAAAATCTGAAGAAAAGCGCAAGACTTTGACACTTTCTCTTGAGAGCATAGACACTATCATGACACCCATCAACTCATAGGTCACCATAATTACTACCTCATTTAACACCTAAGTTCTTCTCTTTTCTTTTTCTTGTAGGATGTGCTCAAAATATATTTAATAAAATAAACATTATTTTTATTTATATTTTTCTCTTCGATTCACAAAGATATGATTCTAAAAAATATTTTGTATATAATCTAAAAAAATATAATAAAAGGTGGAATAAGAGGTAGGGGTGTGAAAATAGGGACTACGACATAAGCAAACAAGAGTTTTTAATTAAAATTTATTTATACTTGCTATAAATCTGTAACTCGAATGCTGGCTCCACCCCTATGTTACGAAAATGAGTGAAGATAAAGTGTGTTAAAATATAACGATAACACAATTAAATATGAAATGTTATTTGAGAACTTTTTTTTTTAGTTGTCAAAAATATTGACCAACCAGCACGATAAAATTTTAAAAATTCGTACCAAACACATCCTAGAACTACTATACATTTTTCATCACTCCTACAAAGAACACCATTCTTTCTTCTTACTTCTGCTACTACATTTCTCTCTGCTATGAATTTGTAGCAGTTCTTGGTTCTTGCGCCATATTCAGCTAAAACAAGTAGGCACCATTTCAGTTGGCTAGGTCAATTTCAGTTTCACTGTCAAATTTGACAATGGTGTTGTTAATCATCTTCATAATTCATGTTTTCATGTTTGTAACAGCTTCGTCGGATCTTAGCTCCGACCGTACTGCACTTTTAGCTTTTCGCTCCGCCGCGGGTGGTCGTACAGTTCTGTGGAACACCACCAGTACCTCCCCATGCAACTGGGCTGGTGTACAATGTGAAAACAACCGTGTTACAGTTCTCCGGCTACCGGCGTCAGCTCTCTCCGGTACCATTCCGGTGAACACAATTTCCAACCTCACTCGTCTTCGTACACTTAGTCTTCGTCTCAATCGCCTTTCGGGTCCTCTCCCTTCTGATCTCTCAAAATGTGTTGAGCTCCGTAACATTTATCTCCAGGGTAACTTTTTTACCGGAACTGTTTCTTCTTCCTTCTCTGGGCTTCACTCTTTAGTTCGGTTAAATCTCGCTGAAAACAATTTTTCTGGAGAAATTCCATCTGGGTTTAACAGTTTGACCCGATTGAGAACATTTTTACTTGAGAAAAACCAGTTTTCTGGGTTTATGCCTGAGCTAAAGTTTTTCCCAAATCTCGAACAGTTTAATGTATCTTTCAATAGATTAAGTGGGTCTATTCCGAAAAGTTTGGAGGTAATGCCAGTGAGTTCTTTTACTGGGAATTCTCTATGTGGAAAGCCTATTAATGTTTGCCCAGGAAGTAAGACTCAGCCTGCTATAGCTACTGATGGAATCGAAATTGGGAATTCAAATAACAAGAAGAAGAAGCTATCTGGTGGAGCTATTTCCGGTATTGTCATTGGGTCTGTTGCTGGATTTTTCATTCTTTTGTCGATTTTGTTTGTGTTAGGTAGGATGAAAACCGGTGATAAAACAAGGTCTCTTGATGTCGAGACAATTAAGTCACCGGAAACAGAAGTTCCCGGGGAGAAACAAATTGAGAAACCCGAAAATGGAGGTGTAAATAATGGGAATTCAGTTGCTTTAGCAGCAGCTGCTGCTGCAGTATTGAATAGTGGTGAAGAGAATTGGGGAGAAAATGGGGTTAGGAAAAAGCTTATGTTTTTTGGAGATTATTATAAAGCATTTGAATTGGAGGATTTGTTGAGAGCATCTGCTGAGGTTCTTGGAAAGGGGACATTTGGAACAGCTTATAAGGCAGTTTTGGAGATTGGTACAATTGTTGCTGTTAAGAGATTGAAAGATGTGGGAATATCTGAAAGGGAGTGCAAGGAGAAAATTGAAACAGTTGGAACAATGAGTCATGAGAATTTGGTGCCTCTCAGAGCTTATTATTTCAGCAGGGAGGAAAAACTTCTTGTCTTTGACTATATGCCAATGGGAAGCTTGTCTGCTCTTCTTCATGGTAAGTTTTAGTACACTCTTTTACTGTCAATTCATGTTGTTCGGACTCTCTAAAAATGTTACCGCATCTGTGTGAAATTTTCAAAAAATGCATTACTTTGGAGGATTCGACACACATTCAGTGGTATGGATCCTCTAACAATACACTACCTTTTTGGAGGATCTCACATGCACTTACAAGCATGGGTCCTCAAAATATGCACTACCTTTTGGAGGATCCAACACACACTCAGTGGCATGGATTCTCAAAAAAAATCACTATTTTTGGAGGGTCCAACATGTATTGGCCGATATTTTTAATGAGTTCAAGCAACGTAGCTACCAATATCTAGTGTTTTACTTGCTTTTCCCTTGTTCAGTAGATACACTATATTTGTTCCAGATTTTGACATTTTGTTAGAGTAATTAGTTTGACTTCTTGCTAACAGTGTAACATGCAATGTCTGTAGTATTTGGCCTCTCAATCCAATGAAAATGTGATCCTAGAATTAAGCATTAATTTCTTATCATTACCTTAGTCTTCATTATGTAAAGCATGCTTCTAATATAAGAAAGTATGTTAAATCTAAAGTTGTTTGTAATTAAGAGCAATAAGTAGTACTCCATTTCATTTAGTGCTTTCATTATAGCAAAAGGGTCCTCTGTTCTTTATAGATACCCTGTCCATATACAGGGGAAAGGTGAACAAACGCACACATAATCTTTCACTTGGCCCTACAGTAGTAGGGTCTATCATTATATGTTCTTTTTCTATCTAGAGCATCTGTATAGGACTAGAATTTTGAATCTCCGAAACTAATTATTCAACTGGTGATTAGTTTCCTGGCATGTGAATCTTGCATGAACATGTACATTTTTCGCCTTTGGTATACTTGAAACTTGTTAAAGTGACTAAGAAGCTGTAATGAGCTGTATGCTGCAACTCTACTTTCTATTCACTACATTTCTTTAATTTACTAGGAAGCAAGGGGGCTGGCAGAACACCATTGAATTGGGAAATCAGGTCCAGTATTGCCCTCGGAATTGCACGTGGCATCGAATACCTTCACTCTCAAGGTACTGATGTCTCCCATGGGAATATCAAATCATCCAATGTTCTTCTCACCAAATCATACGAAGCACGTGTCTCAGATTTTGGCCTGGCTAACTTGGTTGGACCGCCATCCTCCCCTACTCGAGTTGTTGGATATCGTGCTCCAGAGGTAACTGATCCTCGCAAGGTTTCCCAAAAGGCTGATGTCTATAGCTTTGGAGTATTACTCTTGGAGCTTCTTACTGGAAAAGCACCTAGTCATGCCCTCTTGAATGAAGAAGGTGTTGATTTGCCAAGGTGGGTTCAATCTGTTGTTCGCGAAGAATGGCCTTCTGAAGTTTTTGATATTGAGCTCCTCAGGTACCAGACTGCTGAAGAAGAGATGGTCCAACTCTTGCAGCTAGCAATAAATTGTACAGTTCAATATCCTGATAACCGACCTTCAATGGTTGAGATCTCTAAACAGATTGAAGAGCTTCGACGTCCAACCTCACATGATAAACAAGAACTCTCTGATCTTGCCAATGCAACAGAGTGAAGTGGTCATTATTACTCCCCCTCGAGATGTGCCGTAATTAAGCTAAACTCAGATTCATCACCAATATACTGAGCCAATTCTTAAGCATATTGAACTTGTTGTTTGTTGGGGGAGGGGTGTCTCGTCTCATCTTCTGTCAGTTTGAATTAACTGATCATGGCCCCTTTTTCTCTTATGTTTCTGTAATAGACTAGTGGTTACCCCTTTCATTTTCCTTTAGATGAGGGGCCAAAGCCAATATCTGTACCATGTATTTTTGTTGGATGTATAATGCTTTCTGTAATTATTACTGCTTCTGCTTTTACTTTTGCTTTTTCAGTTGCAACTGTCGATGGCGGTTGTGTGAGTTATGAGGCCATGCGTGTGCATGTGATTCTTGATATGCTGAAGCCAGCAGGGAGATTGCATTGAGAGTTTTCATAATCTTTATATTTAAACATACCTTGATGTTAGAGTTGGCCAAATACTGTTCCCACTCGACAATTGGTCTGTATAAGCCAACTCATCATCGAGAACAACGAATGGTTGAGGCATGTTTGACCACTAACTGAAAAGAAATATAGATTTATATCATCACGAAGAAATAGGGAATCTATAACAAACCATACTATGGTACCAACTCTTTCTGGCAATATCAATCATTGCTGATAGATTTTAGTTGTGTTAGAAGAACTCTTTTTCGTTTTACATCTTTTCTTTTCCACTGTTAAAAGGCTAAAGAGTCGGTCTCTCCGAAAAATTGGCCAGTACTAAGAGTAAAGAAACAGAAATAAGGGAATGGAAAAGGGTGATGTAAAGCTGTAAACACCAAAATTTGAGGCAACAAGTCCAATCCCTTTCTAAACAGGAGATGTGTTCTCATTGCTGTGGAGGGACAATTACAAAGCAAATCAAAAGCCTGAAGTCAAAAAACCACAAGGCATCTCATGGCCATACATGAGAACAAAAAGAGAATACACAGTTTGTCACACTAAATAAAACGACGATTCAAAGCACAACCTCACAGCATGAGATTCAGTTGTATCATGAAAACACATCACATCCCCAGTGGTCGCGGTCATGATCTTTAAGCTGCTTCTATATCTGTAAGGGAACAAAAATAGGAAAAAATAGAAACCGTGAAGAGAATAGATCTATTTCTAGAAATATTGCATTAGACTTGGTTGGATACATACATTTACAAGGTATAAAGACAGGGAGATGATTGGCGGGCGTTCAGTTTGTTTCTACCAGCCAAGAAACAGAAGTTTGGATACTCTCACAGGCCCGGTTAACTGGGGAGCTATACATTAGGATTTGACGGATGATCATCTTTCCAACCTTTTGTAAGCAAATCATAATTTATTGATGCAAGCTGGGAGAGATTCTGTTGAAAGAAGTTAAGAAAATTAGTGGTAGCATTGTGAGGATTAACTCATTAGATGATAGCTTTCTAAAATCTAGTTCCATCAACTTTTTTGAGTACTGAATAAAGAGAAAAATTTGGTCAATCAAAGCAGGGAATATTATGTTGGAACAAATGAGAGAACAAAGTTAGAGGATGCAAAAATTTCATGAGTTCTTTATTAGTGCAAACCAACTTAGTAAAGAGATTTAAGAACGCAGATTATCGATTTAAGAATGCATAAACAGCTGCAGTTCCAAATGTATTATTTAGATTCAAGGGAACATCTGAATCCAATGAAACAAAAAGGCCAGCCATAACCTGACAATTTTCATGTACTCAATCAAGCCTTAAGATCTTCCAGTTCTAACAGATGTGGCTTCGTCATACAAATAACATCCAGCCATCAAAAAGTAGAAAATCATGAATAGGAACTTGTAAAGCAAAAGATTACCTTAAAAGAGAAGTTATTGAAAGGATAGTTGACAGAAGAGCCTGACTCGAATTCTCCAATACCAGCACATTCATCACCCTGCAAAATATTTTGTTGAAACTAAACCTATTTAGTAAAAAATCAATGGAGATCCGCCAAATATATCGACAACATATTAAGAGTTAACATGGTAGTCCTTTATTTTATTTATATATTTTATTCATCTTATGGGTATAACCAACATACCAGTTCATCTTGGCGATTATCCAGACAGCTGCTACTACCACTAACACTACCATCATCGCTAGAACCCTCATATTCACTGCCTGCATATACATGTTCATCTGAAGGATTCCAAGAGAAGCGACTAGTGAAGTAACTAGTATCCAGTGCACCTTCGGATGCAGGCACAAATGCCGCCTGAGAAAAGAGTACAAACATTGATGTGACACCAATCAGCAGAAAAAACAAGATAGACCCACCTATTAATATAACAACACAACTACGCCTCAATTCCAAGCTAGGAGGGGTCGGTTATGTTTTCATGGCTTGGCGCTAGGAACCATCTGCTACTACAGACACAGTTAAATGAAAATGAATCACTTCTATGAGTAAAGTATATTGCAGCCAACCTTCTGTCTAGCAAGTGTGTCCCAGTTAATATCTCTAAAAAATGGATGCTGCTTCACCTGCATATGGATCATAGTCATTCTACAATCTATTCTCAAAATCTCAAATGAACCGATGTAAGAAGGCCCAATATTAAAGTACGTTGTGGAAAAAAACATCACCTCTGACGCTCCTCGTGCTCCAAGTCTCATATTAGGATCTTCTGTCAGTAATCTGAAATTTATCACGACAGCAGCTTTCAAAAGTTGAGGGACATAAACAAACATGTTCTACAATAGATGAGTTACAAAGAGAAGAATATTGTGTTTATTACTACTAAAGCCTGATGATACTAATCTTTGTAGCAACACCTGAAATTCCAGAATCAACTCAGCATCAATTAATTATAGTTCAAAACCCAGCCTGCTAACATTTTGGCAGAATAGATCTATTCTAAATTTATAATTTTCAGCATTATCCTTTTCATAGCAAGATTCTTTTTCTGTTCTATCGGGAAGGATTTGTTTTTCTTCAGGGATCGATGGACGTAATGTGTACTCTTTGGAAATACAGAAGAGTTCCTGAATGGAAACAATATTAACTAAAAGCTTGTCAACTAATCGAGGGTCATTATTAAATAACTGATTTTGGAGTATTTATAGACAAGCTTTTCATTATAACTAACAATGCTTTTTAGTCAAAAGTCAACTGCATTCTAATGATCCACTGCCTCTCAAATTCATCAAACTAATTCCTCATAACTCAAGTATGCCTAATAACATAGAGCCCTCCATCTACATTTCTTTATTCCAGGAGTTAAATGAGAACTGGCTAAAAGCTGAAGGTTATTGGAAAAAGAACTTGCCAACTGAAACTCAAGAAGATAAAAATGGGACTTGAAAAAACAACCAGAATGATTCTCTTACTGGTCAATCAGATCTTGTGCGTCACCGCTCATTTCCTCAGAAACCATTGGCCAAGGTATCTTACGATTGAGAATATTATCGAATATTTTCTGAAAATGACCCCAAAAAGAAAAAAGAGAGAGAAACATGACATCAGGAGTGCTTCATAAAACAGTTACTTCCATCAACATAGTAAATAAGGAGAGAAACTGCTCAGAAAAGCTACTGTAAGCAAAAAAAAAAAGTATGAAGGTATCAGAATTGCAAACACTAAATTATTTAAACTAGGTGCACATACATTTTTTATTATGGTATTAAGTGTTGTACATCAAACTGCTCGACATCAGAAAAAGAGCTAAAACTACAGATCTATGTTTTAAGCCACTCTTTTTCATTCTTTACTCAAATCAAACAATCCCATCGAAATACCAGATTTGAGTCCAACATTTTTCCTTGATTCCTCTTAAATTGTGTTGACTTAAATAAAGATTCCATTTCATTGAATTGGTTAACTACCATGTACGAGGTTGCCATCAAGAATCCGTATTCAGTGGTTTAAGCACACAGCTCATAGACTGCAGATTCACAAGTCAATTTCAATTGGTCTTGCATGTAATATCCAAAGCTATCTTAGTACTTGACTTAGTTTATACTATTCTTACAGAAAAATCTAATTAGCTTGGGATTTAGCTATAGTTGATGTTGTCAACATCGTCTCACTCTTATAAAAAGAATGCCCAATTCTAATTTTGGGTGCATACCAGCACAATCCCTCATTGAGTCGTTTGGAATCAGCTCTGTATCAATGGAATCTCATAACCATATCAGGAATCAAGGTGGTACTACTTTTAGAGCCCGTTTGGCTTAACTTTTAAAAAATAGCTTTTTAAAAGTAGTTTTAAGAAAGTCAAAATTTTGTAACTTTTAAGTTAAAAAATGAAAAGTAGGGTTTTAACTTTTTTTAAGTCATTTTAAACTTATTTTAAGTCATTTTAAACTTATTTTAAGTTATTTTTAACTCTATCAAACACTCTCAAAAGCTAAAAATGACTTAGAAGTAGATTTGACCAACTTTTAAGTCCATCCAAACATGCACGTAGTCATATAGCCTTCTGCATAAAAATAAGCTACTTCACTCTATAATCGTCAAGAAATCCACACATGCAATACATACGCATATAAAGAACTGTGTCACGTCCAGGAAGAGTTAGTTTGCATAAATTAGTAACTAGGATATACAAACATTAATACTTTTTTTGAAGACTTCATATTTGGTGCAGTTGTAGGGAGAGAACTTAGACACTGTACTATCTTTTAAAACATTTTAAGAGAAAAATCCTTAATATTAAGAATAAGCAACATTAGTGGCCATTTCTGTACCTCTTGGTACTTTTTTCAATAAAATATTTCCTTATCAAAAAAAAAGCACTAGCAACTTTAGTGACCATTTTTCTTTTACTTTTCATATACAAACTAATATACAGCTAAATGGGAAGTGTAGTATTCCTTATGACCTAAGGGATAACAAACTACATAGAAGAATAAGGACAGAAGATACAAACAAGAAGACAACATATTAACCTGAGGATGCTCTGCATTAAAAGGAGGAACGCCAACAATCAACTCGAAGAGAATAATGCCCACGGACCACCAATCAGCAGTGAAACCTGAAAAGAATTATGTAGCCTATGATTAAGAACTAAATGAGAAACAGAAGGGTGAAAAAATGCTCTCAAATCCAAATTGTTTTTATAAGAATGTCAGGTTAGACATATATTCAAGTTCCTATCCAATGAAAAAAAGAACAAAGATTCAATGAAAGCATGTCCGGAATTCTAGAGAAAAGCACTAATTTGGAGGGAACTCCCAATCCATAGGCCAACTCATCCCGCTCCCATCCGCATTCTAAGAATTTTAACATGTGTTAAGCATGAGTGCATAGTACCATATTTACTTTCTTTCACCATGGCAAATAATTTTACAGATGTGAGAGAAGGATCACATACAAGCAGTTCACCAAAAAGTAGAGCCAACTGAAAAATATGGTTCTTCAAAACACATCATTCTTCTATGGTATGCATGAGTGCATAGTATCATATTATTACTGATGTGAGAAAAGCCTCATATAGAAACAGTACACCATAAGTAGAGTCTACTGTAGAATATGGCTCACCAAAACACACCCATTCTTCTATACAAACCGAGGTCTCATGAGTGCACCAAAATTAAGAATGGCAAAACCGAGGTCTCAAATGTACAAAGTCATTCTCTAAACTTTCAGAAAGCTCTCAGTTTTCTCTCCTTCCAACCCACACGAGCTCTCATATTTCCCTTCCGTATTCTAAACACCCAGCTATGTATAGTACAATATCCATTTTTATCAACCAATCCCAAGCCTTTTTAAGGCTGAGTAACTTGTTTTTTTGAGACAAAGGATTCTTTAAAACTAGAGATTATGAAACCACACCTATACAAGTTTCTGAACAGAAAGAAAAATACTTTAGACAAAAATCAAATGTAATGCAATTGTAACAATTAAGGGTAATACAGCAAGTCTGCATTAACTATACAAGCATTTTAATTGGATTGTGTTTTTGTTAACAGCTAAGTGCACATTGATTCCAAGATATCACAAATCATTTTTTATAGCAGTACCAAGAGATTGCAATTCAATTGAGACAACTACCCTCCTTTTAGATCTAACTTATTATCTTTTATTGTTTTAATCATATTGTTAACTATAGGTTAGTGAGGTCTTATAGGAACATAATCAGACCACCTGATCTCTCACTTTACTTCTAGGCATGCTACTTGCATGCTCCATCAGATGTGATCATTTCCAATCTCGTTCAAATTTGTATGGTATTTGCACATTGATCTTAGCATTCACACCTGACATCTACGCACATGTCTCTTGGACCGACATAACTAAATCATCCTAGGATTTAGTGTCAGTTTTCCTACTAGTTCTATTTGCTGAGCATAAACACTAATAATGTTGATTGTCCCCCATCTCTCCCAATCAGTCTTGATGGATCAGTCCTATCGCCTATTCTCCTTACATCTACAATTTTATCTTTTAAGTCTACAATGGTTTCCAGCCACGTTTCTATTATTATCTATCCCGCAATATCATTAATTATAACCAATCTCCCTAATACGTTTTCATGTACACTTAAAGTCTCTTGTGGACAGGCAGTATTAACTCTTTTCCTTTTTAAGTTATCCACCAATTCTATTGACTTTCCTGTCCTGTCAATGAGTTCCTACCCATCTGAATTGAAGTCATTTTAGCTTTCTACCCCATCTGAGATGAGGAAACTTTTTTCTATCTAGCACCACATCTAGATGATGATACTAACTATTCTGCACCCTCCACTTTCTATAGTATGAGAACCTTCCCTATAATCCCTCACAGTCACACTCGAGTGACAATGCAATGGAACTCCTCGTATATTTAAATTTACGCCCAAGGAGTGGAGTATGTGCCTAGGTAGACGTTGTCACAGCAATTCAGTATTCAGAGAATTCATCATCTTTAGATTATTTTTAACATTGACACTCAACCTACTGCAATCCTCCTTTGCTGAATTGGGAATGGTAAAGAAAAGTTTAAAAGTGATTTTTAAAAATGATAAAGGAAAAGGGAAAAAGGGAATTCATTTGGCAACATTATCAAGTTGATCATTTAAAATGATTGCTTCATCTGCCAAGTTCAAAGATAATCAACTATTCATTGTAAATGAAGCCAGAAGGGTAAAAACGGATACAAACCATGCCCTGTTCCTAGAAGAATCTCAGGCGCCAAATAGTCCGGTGTACCTACTGCAGAACGTTTCTTCCGCCTTTCTTCCTGATGCTCAGATGCAGATAGCTGAGATTCATCATCTTCCATCATGGATGTTCCACTGACAGCTGGACCAGATAAATCATCTGTGCTATTGATAAGACCAACTTTAGAAAGCCCAAAGTCTGTCAACTGAACAAAATTACACACATTAAAACTAACTCATCAGTGTGAAACCAATGTGATTTAAAGAAAAAAGCCCAAGAAAACAGGTCATCAACATGTTAAACCACCGCAAGCTTGAACAAAGCCTTAAAAATGCTAGAAAAGAACCTCAACAAGCAGAAACATCAATGAATACAGTCAGGGAAATTTTATCCAATGATGAGCTGCTTCGGATTGAGGCGTAGTTGTTGTAGGGGCTGCTTTACAACCACGGCAAACAATAATTTGGGACATTATTTAACAAATTGCCCGTCATTATGTCAACATGAACCACGACAAACAAATGATGGAATAGAAAAAAAGGTTGCAAGTATAAACATAGCAAAGGCAGGTTGATTTGTAAACCCCTAACAGAGGCCTCAAGAAACATCTTGCCTAAACATTACATGCCCATCTAATTTTTCTATTACCTACTTGTCAATGTATTTTATATTTAACTGTAGAGATTTTGTGTAAAACATAAAACTCCTAAAGTCATAACGCAAGGTCTCCTTTGATATCCAGTTCGCTTTGTAACCATCTCAGAAAACACAGTTATATTCATTTGAATAAATAGTTTATTTCACAAAAAATATATCTGAACCTACAATAGTATACTGAAGCTCTATCGTCTCTTTACATATCTGCAACTATTATCCAAATAAAAAGTTGACCTTCTTTTCGGAATGGCTAAAAAGCTAGGCATTTTCAATTTCATTGTTTTAATATAGTGGCCTTCATTTACTCGAATATGAAATTCAACAAGCCAAACTAATGAATTAAAAAACTTTTTGGCTTTCATTTTTTCATATGTTGAATAAAAAAGTTACAAACCTGACCCTAGTCACTCTTGAAATTCCACAATAAATGAAGAATTCTAAATCATGGACCAACACATTTCCTTTTCTTGATCAGGTAAAATATTTTATTGATAATATCAAGGCCATCTTGGACTAACACATTTCCTTGAGC